>OY992877.1:51179350-51241850 GCA_963921405.1 Cepaea hortensis | reverse complement strand
ACGGCATTTACAACACACGACCTCCACTAACCACAGGGTTGCCTGTTTCGAAAAACTCGAACAATCGATCATAAAGCTCTGGTTCAGATCTCTTGACCCCCAAACTCACTCTCGTCTGCTGCATTAAGGGCATAGATTATAATCATACCAGAAAGGGAATGACACTGGAATGTTAGAATTAGATCCCAGAATTATATGTATTTTGAATCATATCTCAGGGAGCGATTGTGAAAATTTAAGGCTTGGTCTTTGAGACGAGAGAAAAGAATATTTCAATGTTTGAGATTATGTTCTCTTGCCGATAACTGCTACTTTTTACAATGCAGTTACAGACACAATATTGCAAATATGAAAAATGGGACTAAAGTATTTAGAGACGTCGGAGGCCAGAATGGAGTGGCATTTTGTTTAGATAAAACAACTGCAAAAGCTTTAATGGGATATAACCCAGTTAGTGATAGAATCCTCACTATTAGACTTAAAGGCCGTCCAAAAAACACAACACTTATACAGATATATGCAACTACTTCAACAGCAGAGGAGGATGAAATTGAAGATTTTTACAACACACTGCAAGACACATTAAATAAGATTAATCATAATGATATAGCAATGAGAATGGGAGATTTTAATGCAAAAGTAGGTACAGGAAGAGCTGAAAATGCGAGACGCGTTTTAGGACAATTTGGATTGGGAAATAGAAATGATGCAGGTGACAAAATAGTTGAATTTTACACAGAAAATTAGTTAACGATAGCCAATACACTTTTTAAACAACACCCAAGAAGACTCTTCACATGGAAGTCCCCGGACAGTATTACCAAAAATCAGATAGATTATATTTTAATACAAAGAAGATGGAGATCAAGCATAACATCTTCAAAAACCCGACGAAGTGCAAACTGTGATACAGATCATCAGTTATTAGAAGCAGATCTGAAATTAAAACTCAAAAAGCTTACCCAAGGAACAAGGCCACTTCGTTTTGATCTCATAAAAATACTAGATGTATACAATGTAGAAATTAGGAATCGTTTTGGGGGTCTTGATGTCTGTACAAGAAGAAATGACACCTGATGATCTGGAAGTAAAGAGGCTAAAACGCCGGACTCTCATTCGGGAGGCCCGGGTTCGATCCCTCGGTAAGGTGTCGGATTTTTTTCTGTCGGGGGCAAAAAGAAAATCCTAACCTGCACAGTTCGCGGCGACTGCACTAGCCTGGCGGCCTTTATTCCTCAGGCTCAAAGACCCCTCTGCCATACACCGCAAGGTACTATATTGGCAGTAAATGACAGTTTTTTGACAGAGGAAAAATGGAGGTGGTGAGAAATTTTGAATATCTTGGGTCATTGATTACCAACAACGGTGACACAATGAAAGAAATTAAACAACGACTATCAATTGCTCTTCAAAAACTAAAACAGCTGAACAAATTATGGAGTGGAACAGACAGAACTACAAAATTTAGATTTTTAAGAGCATGCATCTTTACCATTGCAACACACGCCTGAGACCTGGATACTTACTAAACAAGCTGAACAGCGCATAAATGCCTTTGAATATAAATGTTATAGACGAGTTATAAGAATATCTTGGGTTAAGAAAAGAACAAACTTCAAGAGCATGTCGTTTTCGGGGGGTTATTATGGGAGCGAGGTTCTGCAAAGAACACGCTACTAAATTAATTAATTAATTAATTAATTAATTAACATGTCTACAAGACTTTGACAAGGATTGTTACATTTTCCAGAGGATACACATATTTGTTCTTAGCTGTACTATTATTAGCAAAAGCGACCCAGATAATTAAATGATCACAATACCGCCCATTTTATGCCTGTTTTATTGTTAAATGACATCAATGTTTTCTTCTGTTCCCTTTATTCTTCATTTTTCTTCTTCTTCTTCCACTCCTTACTACTACTACTACTACTACTACTACTACTACTACTACTACTACTACTACTACTACTACTACTACTACTACTACTACTACTACTACTACTACTACTACTACTACTATTACTGCTGCTGCTGCTACTACTACTACTACTACTACTACTACTACTCATTCATTATGTGCAATGCCGATAAGCGTGTGCGGTCATGTTCTGCAATCTCACACGATCACCAGCGTCGTGGATCAGCTCCGTGTTTTTGTCTCGACCAAGTCACGAGGCCAAGCCATCCAGGTATTTAATTATTGGTCTTCCCAGTTGTCACCAAGTTCTCCAATTCATTTTTTCTCATAACATGCCCAAAAAATTTTGACTGACTACATCTAATGTCTCTAATCAGTTTACGATCTTCATTTGTTTCTTGAAAGACTTGTTCATTGGTTTTTCTATCTGTCCATGGTATTCTTTGCATTTTCCTCAGAAACCACATTTCTACAGCCATCAGATGTTTTTCAGCTTGTCTGCTCATTGTCCACGCCTCACATCCATATAAAAATACAGGTTCTATATAGCACTTCAACACTATTTTTCTCGTTTCAATTGATATCTTTTTATTTGTCAGTGTGCTTTTCATCTTGCAAAAGGCTACCTTCGCCATGCCAATTCTTGTTTTAATCTCTTCAAGGCATCTCCCATCAGATGTTATGACTGTTCCAAGATAGTTGTACCGATTCACTTGTTTAAGAATATGCCCATTTACTTGTATATTAGATTGTGGTATTTCTTCCTTCCTAGTGACGACCATAATTTATGTCATCTTACAATTCAATTCTAACCGCATCTACTACATTTTGCCCGTCATGTTCGTTGTCTGCAATCAAGACTGTATCATCTGCGTATATAATGATATTGATGTATCGTCTCCCCCCCCCCCCCCCCCCCCAATGTTGAGTCCTTCCATATCTTCTATATTTCTGAAAATATGTTCACTGTACAGGGAAAAAAGATCTGGAGACATTATACATTCCTGTCTCACTCCTCTCTTAATAGACTGATATTGACCTACTTCATTATTAATTCTTATGGCAGCTTGTTGTTTCCAATATATGTTTTTTTTTTTACAATTCTAAGGTCTTTTCCATCAATTTCTAGATCTTCAAGCATCCTTATCATGTCGACATGTCTCTCTTTAGCGAAAGCCTTTGTGTAGTCAATAAAGCAGAGGTGTAGATCTTTGTTTACTTCTATAGAACGTTCAATTACTGTTCTCATTATGTACACAGCATTTACTGTACCCTTGTCTTCTACAAACTCACATTGTTCCCCTCCTATTTCAGGTTGTATTTTCTTCCTCACTCTTTGCATGATAATTCTTAGCAAAATCTTCGCGATGTGACTCATTATACTAATTGTTCTATGTTGATCACATTCCAAGGCTCCTGATTTCTTTGGGACTACTACTACTGCTACTGCTTATACTACTACTACTACTACTACTACTACTACTACTACTACTACTACTACTACTACTACTACTACTACTACTACTACTACTACTATTACTACTACTACTACTACTACTACAACTACTACTATTACTACTACTAGAACTGCTGCTACTACTACAACCACTACTAATACTACTACTACTACTACTACTACTACTACTACTACTACTACTACTACTACTACTACTACTACTACTACTACTACTACTACTACTGCTGCTGCTACTACTACTACTACTTCTACTGTTGCTGCTGCTTCTGCTGATACAACTACTCTACTATTACTATTACTACTATTATTACTACTACTACTACTACTACTACTACTACTACTACTACTACTACTACTACTACTACTACTACTACTACTACTACTACTACTACTATCACTACTGCTATTATTACATCAACTTCCTCTGTTTCAACTACCATTATTATTATTATTATTATTATTATTATTATTATTATCATCATCATTATATTATTCGTGTGGTTTCAAATGACTTCTTAATACCTTAATTTATGAGTATTCTCTCTCTCGTTCCCTCTCTCTCTCTCTCTCTCTCTCTCTCTCTCTCTCTCTCTCTCTCTCTCTCTCTCTCTCTCTCTCTCTCTCTCTCTCTCAATGTCGTGTATCGTTCATCAGCATATGCATGTTTTCCACACACTGTTTTACGTAAAGTTTTGTCACTATCCACTGGACCGCAGTCGACATGGAAGGACATAACCAAGAAATAACACTAATGTACGACATAAAATATTAACAGTGGAGAGGAGTTGGCTATGAGGGCCATGTGAACAAAGCGCGATGAGGGAAAAGGAGACGGATATGGTATAAAAATAGGGAATCAAAAACAGAGGGAATGGCTGGGACTGGGCCTACGTATGTCATATTTCCTCCACAGGTTTTAAACATTTCGCTGTTAACAGAGTCTATCCCAACTCCAAGAGACATTATCTGTCGGGGTGAAATAAACATCATTATCCTCATCTAGTGAATTTATTTGCATTGTTTCGTCAAGCCTGTGGCTCAATACACCCTACAAAGACAAGTATGTTTTCGGTTTGTTTTCCCTAGCCTTTGACTGTCCGCAGTCTACCTACAGGGCAGCAAGTTTGTGTATATTTTCATATGATGCCAATCTCTTGACCTGTCCCACCGGGACATCCTAATAGTAGCTGCACTACCGTCGGCATACTGCTAACACTCAAGCCTCTTCAAGGTGAAGACACATCAGAGGGGAAATAAACATATTATGCTGTAAACTGTGTGACGACATCTCTGGGGCTCCCATATTTTGTTAGTCAGTTAGTCAGTCAGTCAGTCAGTCAATCAGTCAGTCAGTCAGTCAGTCAGTCAGTCGGTCAGTCGGTCAGCCAGTCGGTCGAACGGTCGGTCAGTCGGTCGATAGGGCGGGGGGGGGGGGGGGCGGGCGGGCAGTCGGTCGGTCAGTCGGTCGGTTAGTTAGTTAGTTAGTTATATGCTGGGGTATCATCCTTGCACTCCGGACAAGTCTATAGGTGCTCGTGTTCAGACACCCCCCCCCCCCCATCCCTTCCAACCAAACATATGCATAAGCGTCCGGGGGCTAATAGTCCTTTTTCTGTGTTGGTTGACGAGACCCCTCATTCCCCCGATGTGCCTCTCGTTTCTGACCGTGCCAAAACTTCCAAGTCTCATTCTTGACAGCGAAGTGCAGTCACTGGCGTCAAAGACCTCCGTTTTCAACATCTTCCTAAGAGCGTTAATAACATAGGCACGATCCATGACATCTGTACCGGATGCAGAGGCAGCAAGTTTATCAACTTGTTCATGTCCCTCAATCCCCGCATGTCCAGACATGAAGATGAGGGTGACTCTACGTACAAGAGACATCCACAGCGATTCAATGCACTGTCTACGTACAGAACTCGCCTGGACCTTTCGGATCATACATTTGTATTCTGTTTTGAACCCTTCTAAATCACTCAGTTACCACTAGTATTGGATACGAATGCAGTAACGATAGTTTTAATTTAGAAATTGCTGTTATGTCCATTTCAAACATTCACATGATATATATTAATGAACTCGTGGAACCAAAAGTTCATAAAACAATAATAACTAATGCTTAAGAAACAAGAATTCATAGAAACAATATGTGGTCTCAGAAAAGACGAAACTAAAACATATCCAGGCGAACCTTCTGGCCTAGAGAGACAACAGTGGAAGATAAACTCTATGGACCGCTGAGTGAACTAAAAAAGATTCATACAAGAGACAACATTGCAATTATAGACATATTTCAAGCGAACGAAAGAAGAAGTAAGAACAGATGAATAGTTAAGGAATAAGATGAGAACTTGAAAGAAACATAATGAAATGAGAGGAAAGATTGTGTTGGGGAGGAATATAAATGACGCTGACAGACGTAATATGGACAGCATGAAGGAAAAGTAGAAGTATTCGAGACAGTCCCAGAAGACTTAATAGTAAAAGACGTATCTACTTTTATAGAAGAGATAATTAACATTTCGACGTTTAACTTTCGCGATTCAGAATTAATTTGTTGGGATAAAATCTATTCCCTGACTGACTATTGGTGATTTATCACTCACACAGTGAACTGTGACATTTAATGTTCCCTAGGTTGCCACAAAAGTCTCCACAATTCCCCGACTCACCAGCCAGAACGAAAGGCGCGTTGAATTACTTGGTATGTTTGTTCAGTAGATGCCAACCTCGGGAGATGTTCTGACTGCAGTGTTTACAAACCAGTACTGTGAAAACTGTGAAACAGTCTTGTCTCTCGAAGAGATACTCAGGGTATGATATTCATCATCATCTTGTGCCATACTGAAAAACGTTGGCGGTCATGGTTCGCCATCTTACCCGATCGCCACAGGCTCGAATCAGATCTGTGTACTTATGGCGATGATGTCATGTGGTCAAGTCAGCCCATTATTTATTTCTTTGTCTTCCCCTTGCTCTTGTATAATCAAATTTGCTGGATGTCACTAAGTTTTGAAGTTCATTTTTTATAATAGTCTGCCCAGTATACCTTGACTGTCAACGTCCAATGTTTATAATGAATGCATGTTTTTGATCTGTGTCCTGAAGGGCACATTTCGTGTTTCTGTCCATCACGTGAACGGGTAAGTTTATAAAGTACTATAATTCAAAGTAGATGTTAGATCTTTCGGTGATCAGCGACTGACAAGTACACTTCCCAATGCTGAATTCTGTATGAAGAAACATAGCTGCCAAACGGGTGTTGAGGTATTGCTATAGAACCTCAGAGTGTATATGTAACAACTTATTTTAGAATGCGCTTTACTATTCGTCTGTATCTCATATGCTTGAAGAAATGAGCACGAGAAGTGGTTCTGTTTTTAAAGAATAAATGCATAATAGATCGACGTTGATATGCAGTGATTTCAGAATGATAAACTATCAGAACGATTTTTTTTTTTTTGCATATCATTTACAGAACATCGCTGTCAACACCAGCATCTTTCAGCTGTATGTTGATTTCTTGGCAAGATTACGCTTAGTAGTTTGCCATTGCTTTCTGAACGGCCGGCTCACATACACTGTAAGTTACCGATGCGATTCGAACCACTGCTGATTCTCACCGTCATCACGTTACCCATGAGAGTATACGAGATTACGGAGAAAAGTCATAACCTCTAAGCCAATCAGAATGATACCAGGACGAATAAAACATACAAATTAACACCAGTAGTGTACTGGCAAACTGAGTGGATACCACTCACACAGTAAACCGAATAGATAATCTACGAAATAAATATATGCATTTAAAGATCATGTCAACTGAAGCGACTAAAGACGACTCAAAATGTTGGACCATAAGCTCTTCGTCGGTGTTAGCTTACACCATTGACAAGATAAGTTTAGTTTAGTTTAGTCGAGGATCATCATCACGGCATACGGGTGTAACCCATAAGTGCTCCGTTCTCCTCCTAATTCAAACCTGAGTCTGGAGAAACTCAGCTCAGTGCATGAACTCCTTAGCACCGGCGAGGATCCTGAAATACTTTGGGTAGATTTTTAACTCAAAATGTTGCCCGGGCAGCGCCGTTAAGCTACTCTTTTTCGATTTCCAACTGCCAAGGGATTTTTTACGTACGCAACAATACACACGGGTGTCCGATCTCACTACCCAGAGACCAGGGGCAATTTTATTGCTATAAGTCCACATGAAAAATATCCCGGTTCTCACCGGGGCCTAAACACGGGACCTCCAGCACTCGAGGTGGACACCATACCTCGAGACCACGCAGCCCCCCTGACAAGATCAACATTAGTCAAGTATGGACATCATGGAGAATTGACGGAGAATATATGGCAGCCATCAGCAAACTCCCTAGATGATTTTATAAACGTGATAAACATGCGAAAAACAGAGACGAGTGCTTCAACCCAGCTATAATCATAAATAATAAGAAAGATATACGTTTGTTATCCAAACAGAGACTAGAACGTTGGATGGACTATTTTCAAGAAATACAACATCCCACACATAACATAATAAAGTAAAAATGTGTGCCTAGAAGCTGTGAACAACAAGAACCAAACATCCGACCAGCAGAAAAGTCCCACATAAAAAAAAAATACTGGTTAAGATGGAATAACTGCAGAAGCTCGTGTAAAAACATATTAAATGGCAAAAAAAAACTTGTTAATATAGCTTGGGAAGAAAGCCCTAGACGACAGACAACAATCAGTAAAAGAGCGGATATGGAAAACGAAAACCAATATGAGAGAGCGCAAACCACACAGAGGCATATCATTCGTGATTCACACAAAACTATTGAAACAGAACTAAAATCGTAATCGAACAACAGTTAAGCAAAGCACAATTTGCTTTCAGGAAGGTTAAATGTTGTACCATTTACACTAAAGTAAATATTTGGCAAATAAACATCGAATGTAACGGCCACCAGAATATTGTGCTCATATACCAGTAAACGGCTTTCGACAAATTAGATAGATATAAATTATGGATCATCATTGAAGACTACGGGATAAAAGGACAACTGCTAGAAAGCATCATAACCATGTATCATTGGATCCAAAGTGCAGTTAGACACACAAAATGGTATGTCAGATATATTCGCAGTCAATACAGGAGTGAGACAGAAATGTTTGCTTTACCCTGCTATTTAACATCTGCATAGAGAGAATATTCAAAGAAGCAAGCCTTGAAAGAACTTATTTAGAAAATGTCGAACTCTTTACATTACAAGAAATAAGAGACCTACGGGCATTAAAGGCGCTTTTATTTGCATACAACCAATGTCTGTTTTATAGCGATGAGGGCAGACTACAAAGTCATATTAATAGGATGAGATCAACATGCAGAAGATACAATATTAATGTAAATACAATCAAAGCTGAAGTAAGGCAAGTTAGCAGATTTCCCAGTCCACTAAATGAATGTACAGATACACATCTGAAACAAGTTAAAGAATTTAAATATCTAGGAAGAATAATCACAGACGTGGCAGAACAGACAGAGAAATAGAGATCAGATGTGAAAAAGCAAGTATGCTTATATATCAACTGACACAAATACTGAAACATCTAAATATACATGTGACCGCAAAAGAAAGATAATATATAGCATATTCACATCAACATTACGCTACTAATATCAAACTTGGACATTAGCCAAATCACACATACGCAAAATCAAAACCGGCGAGCTAAGATGAATGAGATGAGCTTCCAATTTAACCTTGCTAAATCGAGTAAAAAATTGTATCATATAGACAATGGGATCAATAGCTTGTGCCCCATATATTGAAAAGCAGAATAGCAAATGGTTGGGCTATCTGGTTAGAATACTACACCATCAGTTTCCAGCACTGGCCCTACATCAAAGAAGATCTTCTACGAGAGCAACAGGTCGTCGGAGAAGACAATGGACTGACGACATCAAAGACATTGTGTAGTCTCATAGGAATTATAGTATCCAGCGCCACACATCGGGCACTGGAAAGTAAACGACGCTTGACAATAGTTGAAGATGATGATCATCGCGGTCATGAGCATGGTGGACTTAGGAAAGAAATACAGAACAAACACAGACGTTATAAACAGCTTTAAAATGGAAATGTAAAACGATAAAACCTTATAAATTCTACCCAAAAATATTCCCGATGAAAATGCATGCAAATGGAGTGACAAACTTTTAGGTGAACCAATTCAGTGCACCCACTCTGAAAAGAGTGTAATGTCATAAAGCTGTCAATTTCTCCCTCCGTGTAACTAACACATGAAAAATTTGGAACTATGAAAACATTATTTAGTTATGTTTCATGAAAGAAAAAGTGTGGTGCCACAAGCAATATACACTAAAAGAATAAATAAATAGTATATAGTTTAAACCTTAATCACCGTTACAATTTCTATATATAAATATTTAATTAACTCGTACAATACGCGTGGACGGGTAGGATGTTATTCTGACAATGACATGATCCCGGTCGGAAAAGGGTTCGATGCCAGCGTTCGTCGCTCGCTACAGGAGGGACAAACTGGTCACCTATTCCTTGTGCGCTCAGGCCTACAAAACGTGACGGTCGTAACAGTGCACATACCCACAGCAGCTTCCCCCAACAGGAGTAGGGGTTGTGGCAGTGTCGGTGACCCTTAATCATTTACATGTAAGTCACCTTATCAGTATCTAATGATAACATACGACAGGGAGCACAGTCCACAAAGTATGTTTTCAGACTGAATTAGGCTTGTACAGTATGTACAGTAGTAAAGGAATGTTTTTACACCATGAGAAGCAGTAGGTATGTGGTGCTTACTATCATAACTATAGAAATAGTAATCGTGATCTTTATTAAAGTCTTGTCACCTGTGGTGAGGACAATGCTCTTCTAAGACATGCAACATGATGATGATTCGATAAATTAAAGTAACGTAAAGGAAACCCATGACAAGTGTCTGTTATCAGGTAGCCGTTGAGTGTTAAGACTTCACATATTCCAGGATATGGCATAATGAGATTGTACGGCCAGTTTTCTTCCTGGTTGTCATTCTATTTTGAAAATGTACCTATTTTATGAAGCCTTAGAGACGTAGAGCCAATCACCTATTGGCTGATAAAAATTTAAACAAATTGACAATAACATCTATATACATAGACAAGTTGCACACATAACTGCATTACTTTTCCACATAGTTACCACCTAAATTCAGGCACTTGGCGTACTGTGGCACGATTTTTTTTTATCCCCTCGTCAAGGAACGGCGCCGCAAGGGTACTTAGCCAGTTGCTGACTTCATCCATGAACTCCTTGGCGATGAAGCGCTGGGTAGCCAACCAGACCTTCATCTTGCTGAAGAGATGACAATCGCTAGATGCCAAGTCCGGGCTATAGAGGGGGAGGTTGAAACTTGCCCACTTAAACAGCTGAAGTAAAGCCTGTGGCCGGTCTCCCTGGCCTAGGGATTTACGTTTTTCTCCGTAATCCCGTATATTCTCGTGAGTAACGTAACCTGCGCGAGAATCGGTAGCGGTTCTCGCAGCGTTGGCAACAGCAGCTGAAAAATGCTGGTGTTGACTGCAACGTCCTGTAAGGGATATGCAACATAAAAAAGCCTCACAGTGACAATTCGAAACAGAAATTTGTGGAAATTCTGTAGAAAGATCTGAAATTGTGAAACGGCGCTTTTCCACTACGACTTGGTCGACTTTTTGAATGAGCTCATCTATCACATATGAATGTCGTCCTTGTCCACCCTCATCATGTACATCTTCACGCCCATCTCTGAATTTCCTGTACTCACCCCCCCCCCCCCACCCACCCCCCCCCCCCCCCCCCCCACCCCACCCCAGCAAAACTGTCACACATAACGTTATCACTGTACACGCGACACAATCGGCGATGAATCTCGGCCGCATTGTGACCTTCATCTAGAAGAACACAAACCACACCATGAATTTTACAGCTGGCGGGAAAGACAATAACAGTGTCCATGTTTATTCGTTCGCGATTCGTGAACTACTGACCAAATGCGACTAAAGGTTTATGTGTAGTGAGCTAAAAGACTACTGAATAATGGAATCAATGAACGGTGTCGCTATGTCAATCAATCAGGTGCCGTCTCCGCAATTAAGGTTGGCTGCAATGGATCTCCAACACTGTCTGTCGCCATGAAAAACTGTTTATTTTGACCAGCCAATCGGTGGTTGATTTTGGAATAGCTCTAGTGTGTGTTTGTGTGTGTGTGTGTGTGTGTGTGTGTGTGTGTGTGTGTGTTTGTTTGTTTGTTTGTTTGTTTGTTTGTTTGTTTGTGTATGTGTATGTGTGTGTGTGATTGTGTGTGTGTGTGTGTCTGTGTGTGTGTGTGTGTGTGTGTGTGTGTGTGTGTGTGTGTGTGTGTGTGTGTGTGTGTGTGTGTGTGTGTGTGTGTGTGTGTGACATCTGAAAGTTGCTGACATAAAACTTTCAGTTCCAAAAATACATATATAAGAAATGTTGCTGATTGTATACATTCAGTCACTAAAGTGTTAAGTGTTACGTTCAGTAGTTTGCCATTGCTTTCTGAACGACCGGCTCCTATACCAGCACGTTATAATACAGCGCCACACGGTCTGCTGCACAAATCTGTCACAGTTGAGATTCGAAGGCCTGGTACCCGGCTCACGAACCGCGTTCGCAAGCCTTTAGCCACGGAGCCGGTATAATAAATGTTTGCATGTCCTTTACAGGGCATCGCTGTCAACATCAGCATCTTTCAGCTGATTGTTGATTTCATGGCAAGATTATGCTCAGTAGTTTGCCATTGCTTTCTGAGCGGCCGGCTCAAATACCCAGTAAGTGACTGACGCGATTCGAACCACTGCTGATTCTCACCGTCGTTACGTTACTTACGAGAGTATACGAGATTACGGAGAAAAGTCGCTAACCTCCAGGCCAGATGTATGAAAGCGCCGTCAAAATTATCCTATAGTCGAATACAGGGTTCTCAACCTTTCTTGGTCCGTGCCCCCCTTCCCCACATTTTCAGAACGTCATCCCCCTTCCCCCCCCCCCTTTAATATTTCCTACCTAAAAATTTGGCCCGTGCCCATCTTAACCATATTTTCAGAACGTCATTCCCCCCTTTCATATTTCCTACCTAAACATCCCGCCTCGCCTCTACACAGTGTACGTAATAATGGAAGCTAAATATAATAGCACATACTAAAATAAGTCTAGAGGTGTATATAAAACATGAGTTGTGGGTCTAATTACTTTATAAGTTGAATTTTAGAAGGGTGAGACGTACAGAACCGTACAGTATGAAGGGAAAAACAATATCAAGTAATCGGTTCTTGTATTAACGCGATCTTGAAATAATCTTCATTCCCCCCCCCCCTTGGAAACCCTAAAATTCCCCCCTGGTGGGGGGGGGGGGAATTCCCCACCGGTTGAGAACCACTGGTCTAATACTAATAGTGGCGATTTTAACAAATAAAATAGGTCAAAGCTCGCAAAATCAGTGGCGTGTAGCGGCATTGGAGATCTTGACATTCATCCGAGTGTGTTGTGACCTGGGCCTGTGTTAGTCACTAGCGGTGGCGACAGAGGTCATTGTGCGTGAATTTAATTTCTGTGTGACAATATACAAATATATGCAAGGTTGGTAAGTTGCTAGAGAATGGTGATTGGCGTGGTCCGTCTGTTAAATATTGTCGTTGATAAGTACAGACAGTCGCGTGTGCTGCTCATTTGATGGTCTGTTCATTGTGGATTTGTGTGACTATTAATTTATTGGCGAATAAGTTTGTAAACAAAGTGAGTATTAGCGATACAAACAGCGATTGCATCACTATCATTTTGACATGTCTTACTTTATCGAAAGCTTTATGAACAGAAATTTACAGCAAGGGTAATAGACAGTCAGACTGACCGATAGCCACAACAAACGGCAAGTCATATCGTATGAAATCTTGCACGCGTTATATTAAGAAGCCAGTTTCAACATAGGCCTTGAAACAATGACTAATCAACGGAGGAGGCATAAATAGCGTTTAAGACGGGTTTTAAACCCGTCTTTAAAATATCAGCCAAGGACCCTTTTCCATGTATTGAGAGATATTGGTAAATAAGGTGAATGACCTTTCTACACCCCTAGAGGGGTATTGGGTATATGGTGCTAGCCCCACATTTGTATAGACCAATCGGCATCCGATGGGCGATGTAGTGAGTACCACACAGGCAGTCTATACTTCCCACTACATTTCCTAATACCCATTTCAGGCAACGTGGACTGGACAGCCCCGGTCAGTTGTAAAACACCCACCTTGGTGTGGATTCTATCACATGACAACCGGACCGGTAGGCATAGATAGCTTTGATAATATAAGCAGGCTGGAAATCACAGCGAAAGAGATGTCTAACGTTGTGTGAGGCATTCCATATGATATGTCTGTCTCTAGATCACAGGCTAAATATTTCTTGCTTGGGTTCCAGAAAGGTGTCTTTATCTGGTCTTCTTCATTCAGATGTACCTGAATTAAGATTTTGACTTTTAATTTTTATTCTAGGCATTGGTTTACTTGCTTTTCATATTGAAAAGCATGTAATTGGTATAGGTATTTTCTGACATAACCGTGGATAAAGAAGACGAACAATACCGGCATTCCACAACATTTGCACGTCGAAGAAAACCCACTCAGAAACAGCTCCATGTCTAGCAAAACTGAAATACTCTGGTCATATTAACCGTCACTGTGGTTTAGAATCAACATTAGTGGGAGACATGGTTTCTGGAAGAAGAGACAGAGGTCTACCAGCATGAAAGTGGTGTGCATGCTAATGATACTTTTTTTTAAAAAAAACGTCGACAGGGTCGACTTCATTGCACCGGGTTTTATCCCATATGGCTCGGTCTCTTTCCGCAGCGCGGAAAGCGTTGCACAAAGCACGAACTCCGTAACTCTAGCGACGACCCACAGGCGTCTCCGAAAAATTTCACTCGTGAACCGAAGGACGCGGCCCGTAATCGAACCCACAACCTTCGGAGCCCAAGTCAAACAGCTTGACCACTTCGCCACGAAGACAGCGTGAAAACGAATGAGAATGGCAAACGACCGAGAGTCTTGCTGATGGATTGAAATGAAAGCGAAGTTGTGCAGAGGACTTACTACATGGACATGAACTATTTACTACTACTGTAGAGTACTTATAAAACAATGTTTTGAATGGAAGTAGACATGAGCAATTATTTGGCATATATGATACACTTAAAATGCCACAGGAAATTCAGGAATATTCCACTAGGAAACGTAGTCTGTGACTAGCACAAAAATGGATGCCTTTCGTTAACACAGAGATATTTTGTAGCAAATGATGTTCTCTATTCGATGAATTTATTCAAATGTAATCTCCGTTAGTGTCGATAACTTCACGTGCGTTGTATTGAAGTTTGATTCTGTTAGGAATTGTTATAATGGTTCTTCCCCCGTTTTATTTAATGTAACACATTTATCTAAGAAGAATGATCCTGCAAGGCAGCAGTGGAGAGAGATTATGTCGTCTCTACTCACCGGCATACCTTAGATATACTTCTTAGGTATTTTGTAGAATTAAATGGCCGATACAACCAACCTACCGCGTCTCCACGACTACTGTATGTTTTGTTTCCAAATTGCTTCGCGGATACTTCTTGTTAACCGTTTACAAATTTTAGAAAACGGAACTAAATTTATACGTATTATGAGTCCCATCACAAAGAATGTCATAAGAATCATCACGCACAACATTTGGGGAAAACAAATTCAGAAAAAGAGAAAGAGCAAAGTGGTTTTATAGAAGGCGAGTGTGGCACAAAAGCTGTTATTTTGCTGAGAATATATAGAACGTTGTATAAAAGTAAACAAAGACCCACATTTTTCTTCATTAACTACACAAAGGCCTTCGATAAAGTAAGAGAAACGCAAAATAAACGTACTTGCAGGTCTGTGACAACAGTGACAATATGATAAATTTCCTCAGAAGGTCATAGCATCAACAATATACCATATGTAGAAGATAGCAAATTGATTGCAGACAATGACAAATATCTTCAACATGTGTTGGATACTGGTGTTATACACCATGAGATATTAGAGCAATAATTACAATGTAAGATAGCACAGACGTCGACGTGGTCGAAAGGATCAGCGCACTCGTTCTTGAACTTCAGGTGCGCTGATGGCGGGGTAGGAGGTTCAACCCTTGTACTGGCATTAAGCTGAACTTAAACGCTGACTTCTCGTTCAGAAAGCAATGGCAAGCTGCAGAACGTATAATTGCTCAGAAAATCAACCTGAGATTTATCGCAACGCCTTGCAAAGGACTTGAAAGATTAAGATAAGATACATGTTGCGTATATCCAAGAAAAGCGAACGACCAGAATGCAACGTCCAAGTAAATGCACCAGATCTTAACCAGGTGAATCGTTTCAAGTATCTTCGCACAATCGCAGTACGAAAGATGTCTTGTAGAAAATAGTCAACGAACACAGAACAGGTGTCGTAGGTGGCTACATGCTGAGAGAGATACTCAAGAGGACATCTTATGAGTTATGGGTTAATAGTTGGATGTGAAATGACTGTGATCTGTTGACTAGCTGACTCATGCAAGCAAACAAGCAAAGCAAGATATGTCAAAAGCAGCGGAATGGTATTTCTAAGGAGAATGCAAAGAATACAAAAGACGGACGAACGGTCGGACAGACAAATAAAGCAGTACTTCTAGGTACATATGAAACCACCCGTAGAAATCAATATACGGCGCTGAAACATGGATTCTAAACACAAGACATGGCAAGACGGTGGAAGCTTTACAGATGTGGTGTTACCGCAGGATGCAATGTATAATCTGGGAGAGAAAAAACAAAAGAGATCAAATAAACACATTCTTAATAATACTGAAGAAAATGACATATTGTGGACTACATTTAAAAAAAAAAAAAGATTATCTTGATTACATCAGAATATGAGACATGGAGGTATAATACTAAAAGGACGTTTGGGGTACAAACAGAACAGAGTTTATGAGAATAAAAGACAGTGGAGAAACATGAAAGACGATTTCAATGCCAGTCTTTGGATTAACAAACCTATTGAATGAAAGAACGAAAAAAAAAAACACAAATGAATGAATGAATGAATGAATTAATTAATTAATTAACTAATTAATGAACGAACGAATGAATGAATGAATGAATGAATGAATGAAATATGCGTATATCATATGATGAATGCATCAATCGATCACGAAAATAAATAATAGAGATAAAACTATGTAAATAGATGTAATTTCCGAAATGAATCAGAATGGGGGTAATTAAATGTAACGGCAGTTCTTTGTGAAACCACACACAGTAGTAAGGCAAAAAATAAATGTTTCTAATATAACAAACATTATTATATTAAAAGAACATAAAACAAATTATAGCATCTGGTGATTTCTCCTATCTACAGATTGGTGGAAAAGACCTTAGACTTATTTTTTTTTTAAACTATATATATTGGAAACAACAAGCTGCCTTAAGGATTGATAACGAAGTAGGTCAATATCAGCCTATTAAGAGAGGTGTGAGACAGGGATGTGTAATGTCTCCATATCTTTTGTTTTTTCCTGTACAGTGAAAATATTTTCAGAAATGTAGACGATATGAAAGGAATCATCATTGGAGGACGAAACATCAATAACATTAGATATGCGGATGATACAGTATTGATTGCAGCCAATGAGCAGGATCTGCAACATTTAGTAGATGCGGCTGTTGCACACAGTGAACAAATATAGCTATGACTAAACTGTAAGAAGACACAGATTATGGTCATCACATGGAAGAAGGAAATACCATAATGAACATACAAGTACATGGAATATTATTAAACACGTAAATCGGTAAAATTATCTCGGAACAGACATAGCATCTGATGAGAGATGCCTTGAAGAGATTAGAACAAGAATCGCCATGGCGAAGGTAGCCTTTTGCAAGATGGAAAACATACTGACCGATAAAAAGATGTCATTTGCAAACGAGACAAAGAGTGTTGGGATGCTACATAGAAACTGTGCTTTTGTATGGATGTGTAACGTGGACAATGAGCAAACAGCCAGCAAAACATCTATCTGATGGCTGTGGAAATGTAGTTTCTGAGGAAAATGCAAAGAATACCATGGGCGGACAGAAACACCAAGTCCTACAAGAAACAAATGAAAATCGTAAACTGATTAGAGCAATTAGACGTAGACAGTCACAATTTTTGGACACGTTATGGGAAGAAATAAATTGGAGAACTTGGTGACAACTGGCAAGATAGAGGGGAAGAGAACAAGGGGAAGGTAGAGAAGTAAATACCTGGATGCCTTGGCCACGTGACATGGTCGAGACAGAAACACGGAGCTGATCCACGACTCTGGTGATCGAGTGAGATGGCGAAACATGACCGCCCACGCTTATCGGCATGGCACATGATGATTATGATGATTTGTCCGATGTTGGGTACCGGTTAGGTATTTTACAGCTGCAGGTGACTTGGAAGCAGACCGCCTTTCGCTGGTTCCCATACAAAGTTATGAGTGTTGGTCCTAACTACTGAACGTAAACTTGCCAAGAAATCACAAACAGCAAAAAAATACGCAGGGATTGAGTGCAGCGTCCTGTAAAGACTATGCAATTAACTTAAGTAATTTACATTGTTAGGTCTTGGTAAAAGTTATGTTGGCCACATAAAGTACAAACGGTGATTAGGCGAAATATCAGAAGTTTAAACAGGTAATTACAGAAAGGTCAAACTGCTGTGGGCACATTTAAAATAGGCAACTGCTGGAAATTATTTTAGAAACTGACAGATACAAGAGAACAAGAATGCAACAAATCGACATCTATTACATTGCTTGAGAAAAGATTGCGTGCATTCTCGTTTATTTATCTCCGTTGAGACACATGATGTGATCATCAGCTCGCAATCTGGGCGATTCTTGATGACATTAATTGTTGGACCAGAAAGAGTCAATAACGAAATGGGGCATTTATCTCTCTGTATGTCCTCTGTTTCAGTACGCTTGCCTGTCTCAATCTATCAGCCTGCTTGTCTTTCTCTGTCTGGCTATCTCTATCTCTCAGTCTACCTGTCTTTTTCTGTCTGGCTATGTAAACACTGTCTTAATCTGAGTGTCAGTATGTCCGCATCATCTAGTGATCTCTAACGACATTGTTGTTCTGACACCCTTCGGTGCCATGACTCAAGATTGTCATGAATTTTCTCACACTGTCTTCCTCTATCTCTCTTCTCATAAATCAATCCAGTTGCCACCACGTGTTTTAGTTTTTGTCTTCTCATAAAATGGCCAGACAATGATGACTGCCTCTTTCTGATGTTTGTGATAAGTGTGTTCACATACCTATCCGTTTCTTTCTCTATTACGTTTATTAAGAAAGTGTATAATTATATGATCAGAATATCTTGTTATTGCAATGACAAAATAGACATATAGGTTTTTTGTTTTGTTTTTTACTTTCAGGCTTATTCTGCAGTGACATTTATCATCCAAGATAAAGAAACAACAAATATGAAAATTGCAATTGCAATCTTCATCCTGCAGCAATGCATGTTAATATGCACTTCAAAGACAATCGTCTTGTTTCCTTTCTTCCAATCAAGTCATATACTGTCTTTTATCAAAGTGGCCGAGAAACTGTCAGACCACGGACACAAGTGCTGGGTGTGTGTGCCACAATTCTCCTATAACAAAGGTATACTAACTTCAACCAAAGCCAGGTTACTGCCGTATGGGTATGAACACGACGACGTGGAAACCACATTCTTCACAAACACGGGAATGTTGTCAACTTTCTGGGACGGATCGGTTTCTTTCTTCCAGATGCTTTCTAATATGCAAACCTACATGCGTAACACTACTTACAATATTTTTACTGATCCTTCTTTAATCTCTACTCTTGAAGACATCCAGCCGGATTATTTTGTTTTGGATTCCATGCCTTTACTCACTAACGCCCTAGCCTTGCCGTACAAGTTTGAGGTTCCTTTTACTCTTATGGGCGTGGCATATGATATCATTGGAGCTCGCGTCCCATTCAGCCCAGCCGCAGTTCCTTCAATGTTATTCCAGGAAAGTTTTACCAGTGAAACAACATTTATGCAGCGGCTGAAGAAGACCCTAGCATATTTCTTAATGCTGATTACAGACCCCATTTGGGATCCTCAAATAGCGGAAGTTCTGGCGCCAGGACGTACGCCTCCTTTGTCATCAAGATCTCTAACAATAAAAGCTGATCTTCATTTAGTTGAGAACGACGTTATACTAGGCTACGCTTACCCACAATTATCTAACACTATCATGATAGGTGGGACTGCTGCAGTTTCCGCAAAACCCCTGCCGGCCAAGTTTGAGAATGTCGTGAAGAATTCCCCAGACGGAATCGCTTTAGTTTCTTTTGGAAGTTCAGTGGCAAACATCCCACCAGAAATTGCAAGTAAAATAACCAGCGCGTTGCAGCAGCTTCCATTTAATACAATATGGCGAATTAATCTGACATTACCAGGCGAGAGGAAAATAAGCACGTCCACTTGGATTCCACAGAATGATCTCCTTGGTCATAATAACGGAACAACGACTCGGGTATTTGTATCTCATTGTGGCGCATGGGGACAGTATGAGGCACTATATCACGGGATCCCCATGTTGTGCTTGCCCATTTTCTCTGAACAGTTGTTCAACTCACACCGGATTCATGATAAAGGCTTCGGAACATATGCTGACATTCGAACCATCTCAGCTGAAGAGTTGTCTTCCTTAATCCGTGAAGTCGCATTCAACGAAACCTATAGACAGACTATTAGGAATGCTTCTGCTCTGTTTAAAGAGCTCTACAAAAACCCCGCAGATACTGCAGCGTACTGGATAGATCACGTGATGAGGCATGGCGGCAAACATCTGAGAGCCGCGGGTCAAGATATGCCAATATACCAGCTTCTACTTCTGGACATTTTTGCCTTCGTTACCGTTATTGTCTTTATTTTAGTCACCGTGGTGTTCTTATTTGTTCGATGTTGCTGTTTAAAATGGTGTGTGTCTTCTAGGTCTGCAAAAAAGGTTAAGAAGAATTAGACGGTCTGGACGTACCCTTTCTCGTAACAAAAGTATGGGGTATTGGGCATGCAGATCTGGCATTCACAGTGGGGATTACCCTATAACTGTTATATATATTGCTTCCCCTTCTGCCTTTCATCTCAGTCATCTCTCAACCAACTCACGCCAAGTCTTTGTAGATTTGTTGATCACTGGTTAGATTTTGCAACTAAAGTTGTATAAGGGATGAGATGGCCAGTATCAAGTCGACTCTCATTAGTCGCCTCTGCTGACATGCAAGATAAGCTATAGTATTACTTCTTTGCTTGCCACATGGGCCTAGGTAACATAAGGGCGTTTATATTACTACTCAGATTGTACTATGCTAACGTTCTTTCTCATATTTTGATTCTGATTTCTATTAAAAACTTTGATGTTATTTTGAGAACAGATCCCCATAAAGTTTGTATTTTACAGAAGACACTAATGGCTAGATCTGTGAGTTGCGCCGATCACACTCCTGCATACTATGTTTTAATGTTGCCAACACACGCACATTTATGACCAGATACAACTTGCCATACAAGTAACCATGAAGTTTGCAGCGGCCCGTTCTAAACCGGATATTATTTACTTTCGCTTCTTTTTTGGTATTTCGACTGTGATTCTTATCATCAATATTATTATGTTTTCATCTTTCTAAGTATTTAAACTGTGGTTCCAAAGTAACCTGGGGAGTTGTTTGGTACCACACATTTAAAAATGTTTCTTGTTCTATGTCAATTTATCTGATTAATAGTATATAATCGAATTTTTCTCGGACTTTTCTCGTGTCTCATTTTCTATATATTCATACTTATTTTTGTTACACTTCTTGAATTATTATGAACACGCGGAAAATTCACATACACATGCAATCACACACATACACACTCACACACAGACACAGACACAGACACACACACACACACACACACATACATATATATATATACTAGCTGACCCGGCCCGGCTTCGCCCAGTCCTTGGTGGGGAGCATCTCATTTAATTCATATAAGTAGTCATATAAGTTCTCGTTCCCGTTACCGACTATCTGTCTGTCTGTCTGTCTGTCTGTCTGTCTGTCTGTCTGTCTGTCTGTCTGTCTGTCTGTCTGTCTGTCTGTCTGTCTGTCTGTCTGTCTGACCCGGCCCGGCATTGCCCAGCTCCTGGTGTGGAGCATCTCATTTAATTCATATAAGTAGTCATATAAGTTCCCGTTCCCGACTGTCTATCTGTCTGTCTATCTGTTTGTCTATCTGTCTGCCTGACCCTGCCCGGTTTCGCCCAGTCCCTGGTGTGGAGCATCTCATTGTGCAGCGAAAAGGTGGGGAGAATCTCATTTAATTCATATTTTCTTTGCCCTTATAAAAGGCCAGATAAAAATTATTACATGTACAAATAAATTTACGGTAGATAACTTCTTCAATTAAGCACCAAAAGATGAGTCATATAAGTTCTCGTTCCCGTTACCGACTATCTGTCTGTCTGTCTGTCTGCTTGTCTGACTGTCTGTCTGTCTGTCTGTCAAATAGACCCATCCCTCTGTCTCTCCCTCGTCTATCCCTCCCTCCCTCCCTGTCTATCTGTCTGCCTACCCGTCCCTCCGTCTCTCCCTCCGTCTCTCCATCCCTCCCTCCCTCCCTCCCTGTCTGTCTGTCTGTCTGTCTGTTTGTCTATCTATCTATCTCTGTCTGTCTGTCTGTCTGTCTGTCTAATAGACCCATCCCTCCGTCTATCCCTCCCTCCCTCCCTGTCTTTTTGTCTATCTATCTATCTATCTATCTATCTATCTATCTATCTATCTGTCTGTCTGTCTGTCTGTCTGTCTGCCATTTTCCCCCCGTATCAGACTGCTTGAAATGTGTAAGGCGTCTTGGCTTGATAGCGCTGAGAAGTGCTGTCAAACGAATCGTGTCGATATGATGGCGGAAAACACTAAAGATGCGATGATATTGTTCAACATCTTTTAGATAACTTCTTAAGTATAGAAAGATGAGTTACAATGTTATGCATTATGCATTATTTTTATGTAAACTTTGAAAATGTCTAAAAGATTGTATCATTATTTATTATAACTCATATGCCGGTATATAACTATAGACAAAGAGTTTATAAATCATTGAAAACGATACAACAATATGACTATAAGTTATAAAACAATGTTATTAAAAGTTATGCCCCTTGAAATAACTTTTTCTAGAGTTAAGTCCCTTAGCTAATGTGTAGTCACGTCATTTTCTTCCCTTTCCCTAGCGTTTTGGTTCGGGGATTCTTTCATCATCATCATCATATATTTACGTACGTATTTTGGGAGGGGGAGGAGGGAGGAGGAGGAAGAAGGAAAAAAAACTATGACAGTTGACAGCTCTGGAATGAAAGTAAGGCGTGTAGAAAATTTCATCTCAATCGGATGGGCCGTTAGCGAAAAAATAAAGGACATACATATTTACATACATACATATTTACATACATACACTTTGATTTATATATATAATATATATAAAATCGTTCGCTCTCTTAGGATAAGCCCACAGACCACGCACGTGCTATTACTACTAGTTGCTACTGCTCGTGAGCGCATTCATTGGACTGATTATTGCGTCAGGGTTGGTTTTCTCTATTACCAGTGTCCTTTTCCATCAGGCCCCGCCATTACGTCTCTCGTATTTTTTTAGGTACTTGTAATTTACGTCCCCAAGTCAAAGAAAAGAAGTCAACATTTAATTCCAAGTGACCACTGTGGGAAACTAATCCACTTCGTCGAGGCCAGAAGAGAAAGATAGAGACTTTGTCCAATTACTTTTAGTGGATTGACTATACTCGAATTTATTGTATATTTTATATTTTTCATGTACTTACAATTTATTAGTATAATTACATATTTCATATGTTTACAATAAACAAAATCTCATGTGTGTTGCTAATGAGAGAGAGAGAGAGAGAGAGAGAGAGAGAGAGAGAGAGAGAGAGAGAGAGAGAGAGAGAGAGAGAGAGAGAGAGAGAGAGAGAGAGAGAGAGAGAGAGAGAGAGAACATGTTTAATTCTTATGACAACATACCGGTTTGAAACATATACGAGTGCGAGTCAATAAGTACGTCACACAGTTTTGTGGGATGGCAGGTAAATGTAGTTTGTGTTTTCTACGGGTGTCATTAGGTGACAGCAATGTCGAACTTTATATTCCCGTTCGTCAGGTGGCGCTATGTGTCTCATGCGCATGCGCAGCGCATAAACAAAATGGCAATTGTACTTACGGAGTGTACAACCAAAGAGCAACGTGCTGTTGTGCAAAGGGACTGCTAGCAAAGGACATTCATAAGGAGATGCTTCCTGGTTATGCTGACAAATGTTTGTCCCCTAAAGCGGTGCATAGCTGGGTAGAAACATTTTCTCAGGGACGCTCTATAATTTTTGATGGAATCCGATCTTGTCGTCCTGTTGAGACTGCAACAGAAGCATCCGTGCAGCGGGTGGAGGAGATGATTAGAGGTGACAGGCGAGTAATGATAGACTCTGTAGCTTCTGCAATAGGGTGCTCACATGGTTCAGCATACAGCATGATGCATAATCGATAAAATTTAAGAAAATGTGCTCAAGGTGGATACCAAGACAATTGAAGGAGGAACACAAACTGAACTGATTTGGCCTGTCTTTGCATCATCTCTGTCGATACGAAGATGAAGACATGCTGAACAGGATTGTTACTGGGGACGAATCATGGGTGCATCACTAGCAGCCCGAATCAAAGCGTGCTTCAATGCATTGGAAACATCCTTCTTCTCTTTGTGTCCAAAAATTCTATGTTACGCCATCAGTAGGGAAACAGAGCATGCAGTTCTATGCAGCCGATTTGGGAGGACTAATAACACGATGGAATAAGTGTATCAATGTTGGTGGAAATTATGTTGAGTAATACAGGGACAATGTATGTATAAACATAAACTGGTTTCAAGTTGTTATCATAGTTATTTTTCTACAGCCATTTGTGACTTACTTATTGACTTCCCTCGTACATTTAACCAATGAGCTGAAAGACAAATACGCACCTTTGAATATAAGTGTTCCAGAAGAGTATTACAGATTCACTGGGCAAACACGACAACAAGCCGATCTATCCAGCAAGAACTCAATACTGAAGAACACTGGTCTTTAAAACAAATATAACTGAGGGAAATGAAATATTTTAGTCGTGTAATGAGATCATTACAGAGGAGCCGGGAAGCGGAGAGGATGTTGACGACAACATGTATAGATGTAAGATGTTATAGATAATTTATACATGAAAGCAAAAGAGACAGAACATCTAGGATACGATAAACAGAAATGTCAAGACTGTTATGGGTGAAAAATTCGGCACTTAACGAGCCACTGGGTAAAGATGATGCTGGCGAGTGTGTGTATATATACTTTTGTGAAACACGATGTAACAAACTATTGGCAAGGTGCCAGTAAGTTTTGTGTGTGTGTGTGTGTCTGTGTGTCTGTGTGTCTGTGTGTCTGTCTGTCTGTCTGTCTGTCTGTCTGTCTGTCTGTGTGTCTGTCTGTCTGTGTGTCTGTCTGTCTGTCTGTCTGTCTGTCTGTCTGTCTGTGCGTGCGTGCGTGCGTGCGTGCGTGCGTGTGTGTGTGTGTGTGTGTGTGTGTGATATGGGTCTTCAAATGAAAACTTTAACAGTGTGACTAAAATTACAATAACCATGCCATTGTCCTGTAACCTGTCAGTATTGTTGTTAAGGATGTCAAGTGTGTTAGGCGCGTGACATCTTGTAGAAAGAAAGAGAGGCAGTGGGAGCAAGAGAAGGAGCGTGAGAGAATCCGTGGTAGCGTGGTATCTACTCCACTTATCTGCCGTTCTTGTCGTACTTGGCAAGCTCTATCACTACCTGTACATTCAGATGCAGGTCTATGCACACACACACTGAAAGCAGTAAATATAGCGACGTTTTAGAAACCGCTACTTCCGTCAGCAGCCTCCCTTGCTCTCAACCTGTCAAAAACTGTCATTTACTGCCAGTATAGTACCTTGTGGTGTATGACAGAGGGGTCTTTGAGCCTGAGCAATTAAGGCAGCCTGACTAATGCAGTCGCCGCGAACTGTGCAGGTTAGGATTTTCTTTTTTCCCCCGACAGAAAAAAATCCAACACCTTACCGAGGGATCGAACCCGGGTCTCCCGAAGGAGAGTCCGGCGTTCTCGCCACTCGGCCAGCCTGAGACGGACACAGAGACGTTTTCATAGCGTCTTATATCACGTGTCTCATTGTGTCTGCATAGACCAGCGTCGTTCTTGGCGACAAGCAACAAACTCCCCAAAATATCACGATAGCACGGAAATGGGTACCTTTCCCTATATACGAGTGTCTCAATGTTCCATGTCTTTGGCAAGACACTGAGATCAACTACAACCCCAGGTTGATTTACAAGGCAATTTTTACGTTCAGTAATTTGTTTTCTGCACAAAAGGTCAAAGTTAAAGTCTAATTGACCGTGAAGGGAACGATCCGACTACCCCCCTGTCAACGCACCGGATGTTTAAAGTGCAAGCACATTAATACCAGCGGCCACTCTCTCTCTCTCTCTCTCTCTCTCTCTCTCTCTCTCTCTCTCTCTCTCTCTCTCTCTCTCTCTTTATATATATGTATATATGTAGATGCCGGCTCCGTGGCCGAGGAGTTAGCAGCTTTCTCCGCTAACCCCGAATACTCTCGTCACGTGACGCGACGAGAATTAGCAGTGGTTCGAATCGCAAAAGTGACTTATGAGAGTATGGAGCCGGTCGCTCAGAAAGTCGTGGCGTGCTGATGAGCGTAATCTAGCCTAGGAATCAACATACAGCTGAAAGATGCTGGTGTTGACCGCAATATCCTGAAATAGGATGGAAACGCGGAAAAAAAAAATATATATATATATATATATATATATATATATATATATATATATATATATATATATATATATATATATATATATATATATATATATATATATATATATATGTGTGTGTGTGTGTGTGTGTGTGTGTGTATGTATGCTTGTACTTACGTGGTCTAGCCATACATTCGTGATCAGCACTTGGTTCTTTTCATCCTGGTGAAGAAGAGATGATGAAATTATTCAGATACATACTCATTGTTAATTTGATGTATGAGATGAAGTTTCATCACGAAATACGTGCTATTGGTCCCCATCTCGTTCATTACATGTCTCACACACATCCTCCACACATTTGTTGTGCATTTCTATTTCACATCTCTAGTCTTCACAATCGCAGTGATCAGTCCAACGACTGCATGTAATTTGCATGAAATCCACTTCTCAGACTATGGGCACACACTAATGTATTTGTAGGTTCAACATCTAATGTTTCCAGGGCTTGAAAATAGCAGTGTCACGGAAAGTAAGAAGAATGAATAGTTTCGTATAGTTTTGAAGACGCACTTTAAGCAATGACACCATCATCATTGCAACCAGATATCTCTATAAAGTGATCAGTTTCCTCCGATAGAGAATCTCACTGCAGTGCACAAATTGGCTCCAAGTGTATGTATATTTTTTTATAGTTTTTAAATAATTAACACGTTTTATGTAATAGATCGCCGTCTCCGTGGCGAATGTATTACGGACGCGGTTCGTGATCCCGCATACCCACGTTCGAAAGAAAGCTTGCCAATACATCAACAACAGCAAAAAATGCTGGTGTTGACTGCAAACATCCTGTAAAGGATATGCAACTAACTTTAATATAGTAGCCACATATTTTAACCCCGGGACTGCCACAGGGATCTGCAATCTCACCGGTGCTCTTTAATGTGTATACGAGCAAGATTGCATACCTAGAAGCACCAGGGGCTGGAAGGATTCTAACATTTGCAGATGATATTCTTGCATACAGGCAGGGGAGAAATAGGGATCAAACAGCCCAGGAGCTACAGGTGACAGTAGACAAAGTGATTGACTGGTGCACTGAAATGAGTGCTGTCATCAACCCGGAAAAGGCGGCTGTGTTGTGGTGCTCTCTGGACAACAGGATTGTGAGAGATGATGCCCCAAGCCTCACGATAGATGGTAGAAGCGTCAACAGAGAGAACAAACTGAAGTATCTGGGAATCACATTTGACAGGAGTCTGTCCTTCAAGGACCATGTGGAGACGGTTGTGACAAGATCTCAAAAGGGACTCAATGCAATTAAAATTATGGCTGCAATGGACACAGAGCAGAGAATGCTCTTCACACTATACCAGCACTTGACCCTCTCAGTGATTGATTATGGACTAGGACTGCTCACTGTCTCAAAGAGTCAGCTGGTGAAATTAGAGCGCATACAGAATGAAGCTATGCGGGTCATTCTGGGATGCACCAGAGACACTCCAGTAGTGTGTATGCGTTACATCCTTGGTCTGCCTACTGTTGCTGGTAGGCACAAGGTGATGCAAGCGAAGGCATACCTCAGAGTAGCTGCAGACACAGATCACCCGTTGCATGAGGCGCTGGACGTAGTTAAGGGTCAGAGACTGATAAGAGGGAAATCATGGATGGCTCAGGCGGAGGATACGATCAGACAGATGTGCCCCTTGGAGAACATTAGGCGAGGAGAGGAGTGGGTCAGAGTGCCAGCCGTGCAGTCAGACTAGTGCAGAGTTATAATCACATTGAGCCGGGAGTGCAGGGAATGGCCAGCAGGGGCCACGGAAGTGGAAATTCAGCAATTAATTCAGGAAAATTCTCGCCCGGGTGATGTGATTATCTACACGGATAGGTCGGTGTTGAGAGGTAGGAGAAGTGCTTGGGGGTTCTTGGCAAAAACTAATGGTCGGCGTTTGGTGCAGGAGAGCCTGGCGTATGATGACACTACATCTAGCTTAAGAATGGAGGTGGAGGCGGTCAGTGCAGCTTTCCGCTGGATAGAAAACACGATACATACACATATTGTGATTGTAACTGACTCAGAAAGCATGCTGAGAAGGGTTAGAACAGGCAAGCTTCGTGCAGAGTGGCTTGGTTCGCTTCGGAGGTCACGGGTAGCAAGCATCACCTGGATCTTTTCTCCTAGGCATGCCGGTGTGCGGGGGAATGAACAGGCGGACAGATTGGCTGGCTCGGACAGAACTTGGTGGAGTATTGATGCATGACAAGGCAGACGTGGTTGCGGCCTTGTGGGAGCACGTGTACACCTCGGAGACGCAAATGGATCACCATAGTCTGGTTAGAATGAGGCAGCGAGGAGTGACGAGGGGATCTGGCCGACGCTCGACGCTCAGAGGAAAGGCGAGACGGACATATAATCAGATTGCTACTGGAACTATTAGTGTTGGAACTCTTCGCTGGTTGCTGAGGATGGGGACGGAGCGCTTATGGGAATGTCCCGAATGCTGTGATGTCGGTTCCTAGATCAATCAATCAATCAATCTTTAATATAGTAGATCAAGCGGCCGGTCTTCCGGGCCTAGAAGTTAGCGACATACTACGTAATTGCATATATTCACGTGGGTAACGTAGCTGCCCGAGATTCGGTAGCGGACCGAGTCGCGTTGGTTACTTACGGGGATATGTGAGCCGGTCGCTCAGAAAGCAATGGCAACCTAATGAGCGTAATCTTTCCAAGACATCAACAACAGCTGAAAAATGCTGGTATTGACTGCAATGTCCTGTAAAAGATATGCGAAAACATCAAAAAAGATTGAGCGACGTCTACATGGTTCTGAGGAGGGCCATGTACATTTTAAGCTTCTCCTTTCCATCTCTGGTGTGGGCTTTTATCTTTAGTTTTCAACAGATCATCTTCATTGCACACAACTGTTTCCGTGAGTGCCTTATCTTCACCCGTTCGTCACACAAGCCTGCTCTCACTACAGTTCATGAAATCCTAGTCTACTCCCACGAGCCACACAAGCCTGCTCTCACTACAGTTCATGTAATCCTAGTCTCCTCCCGCTGGTCACACAAGCCTGCTCTTACTACAGTTCATGAAATCCTAGTCTAGTCCCACGGGCCATACAAGCCTGCTGTCACTACAGTTCATGAAATCCTAGTCTCCTCCCTCAGGCCACACAAGCCTGCTCTCACTACAGTTCATGAAATCCTAGTCTACTCCCGCTGGTCACACAAGCCTGCTCTCACTACAGTTCATGAAATCCTAGTCTCCTCCCTCTGGCCACACAAGCCTGCTCTCACTACAGTTCATGAAATCCTAGTCTCCTCCCGCTGGTCACACAAGCCTGCTCTCACTACAGTTCATGAAATCCTAGTCTCCTCCCGCTGGTCACACAAGCCTGCTCTCACTACAGTTCATGAAATCTTAGTCTCCTCCCGCTGGACACACAAGCATTCTCTCACTACAGTTCATGAAATCCTAGTCTACTCCCACGAGCGACACAAGCCTGCTCTCACTACAGTTCATGAAATCCTAGTCTCCTCTCGCTGGTCACACAAGCCTGCTCTCACTACAGTTCATGAAATCCTAGTCTCCTCCCTCTGGCCACACAAGCCTGCTCTCACTACAGTTCATGAAATCCTAGTCTCCTCCCGCTGGTCACACAAGCCTGCTCTCACTACAGTTAATGAAATCCTAGTCTCCTCCCGCTGGTCACACAAGCCTGCTCTCACTACAGTTCATGAAATCTTAGTCTCCTCCCGCTGGACACACAAGCCTTCTCTCACTACAGTTCATGAAGTCCGGGCCTCCTCCCACGGGTTACACAAGCCTGCTCTCACTACAGTTCATGAAATCCTAGTCTCCTCCCACGGGTTACACAAGCCTGCTCTCACTACAGTTCATGAAATCCTAGTCTCCTCCCGCTGGTCACACAATCCTGCTCTCACTACAGTTCATGAAGTCCGAGCCTACTCCCACGAGTCACACAAGACTGCTCTCACTACAGTTCATGAAATCCTAGCCTCCTCCATCTGGCCACACAATCCTGCTCTCACTACAGTTCATGAAATCCTAGTCTACTCCCGCTGTTCACACAAGCCTGCTCTCACTACAGTTCATGAAATCCTAGTCTCCTCCCACGGGTCACACAAGCCTGCTCTCACTACAGTTCATGAAATCCGAACCTCCTCCCACGGTTCACACAAGACTGCTCTCACTACAGTTCATGAAATCCTAGCCTCCTCCCACGGGTCACACAAGCCTGCTCTCACTACAGTTCATGAAGTCCGACCCTCCTCCCACGGGTCCCACAAACCTGGTCTCACTACAGTTCATGAAATCCGATCCCCCTCCCACGGGTCACACAAGCCTGCTCTCACTACAGATCATGACATCAGTCCCCTCCCGGGGACCTAGGAGGTAACTACTTATCATTTATGGATCTAGATCCATCTGATGACGTCATTTTTTTACTATATAAAAGTCATGATCCTATGCTCTGACGTCACCAAACCGGATCCATTTCGGACCACATTTTCAAAAAATTGGCGGCTATTTTCTTGGGTCTGGGTGACCTGTTGACTACTTCCTGTTGTCACTTCCGGTCCCGGGGCGGGCGGACGGGAGGGTGAACCGGTCTTCGTCACGCGAACCGGCGCGAACCGGACGTCGTCACTCGAACCGGCGCGATCCTGCGCTAACCGGACGTCGTCACGCGAGTGACTGCGTGGGTGTGTGGTGTGCGATGTGATCGAACCCCAGTCATGTAGATATCGACCCCTCGATGAGGAGATCGAAGTCAATATGACAGATTGGAAAAATGTTTTGGACCATCACTCGAGATAACTCGAGTATCCATAGTTGTTGTTTTTTTTTTTTTTTTTTTTTTTTTTTTCCCCCCGTTTATTATGTACACAAACAATCTTCTTACATTGCGAATACAGCGTATACATTCATGCACATGTGACATTATATTCTTGGCCTGGTGTAGTAATCATTTGCTCCCATGCATACCAAACCATTTAGTTGAAACTTTCACACTGCAGGCACCTCATGCAAGCTTAGTTTCATGTAAGCAAGTTCCATAGTATTGCTGAATCGCAGTATTCCACTTAATCACAAGTGCGAAAGATTTGTTTGTGGCGGGCTGGGCTGAGGCCGGGAAAGCGATCAACAAAGAGGGAGAGAGAGAGAGAGAGCTTCGGGGGAGGGAGAGAGAGAGAGCGCGTGCGGGTAAACAGACTGGAATTTATTTAGTTCACTACACAAGATGGCAAATTTTCCACCACTACAAAGAGTTTACCTGAGCTCTTCTGGCGAAGGTCAAACCTCGGTCGACAAGACCACTGACTCACAAAGGGCACCTTCCCATCGTTCTGTCTAGGTTGGGCCAATAGACTCAGTAACAAAGAAGGGACATTTATTCAGTTATTTGGCCCTTTGTTCCCCAATGATTGGGCTTAGTGGTACACATTCGGAGTATAGAAATATCTGTGAGAGTGTGTGTTTGAACATGTATGTTATGTAGTGTGAACTTGATGGGAGTGGCTCTTGCTTAATATGCGAATAGCTGGGCGATTTTCTGTTGAAAAATCTGTTCTAGTATTTGTGGGTGTATTGTGTGGTGATTGTGCGTGGCCGAGGTTCGACTCGACCATATTATGTTTCTATACTCTGCTAGTGCAACGAGATGTTTAGTGTGTTTGTCTTTTGTGGATGTGGGTATTGTATTTAGGAAAATCGCGTTGTATGCGTCAGGTTTCTTGTTTGTGTGTGTTTCTATTAACTGTTGTAGTGCAGTCTTAGTGGCTTTGATTGTTGGGCATTCATAGAAGAGATGGTCCTCTGTTTCCTGAATATTGTGTCTACATAATTTGCATGGGGCTATTTGCTTGGATGTCTGTGCTACTCTCTCTGTTGTCGGGGTCATATTATAAATTAGCCTGTATGTAACTTCTTTGGATTTCGATGTGATATGTTTGTTGTGTAAGTTAGTGAAGGTGCAGCTATAGTCTTTCATATAATATTTGTATCCTCTTTTGATTCTCAGATGTAGTGGTGGGGCTTGTTGTTTCACTAAATATGTGTATATCTGCTTGGTTGTCTGTTGTATTTAATGTTCATTGCCTTGAATTGCATGCATACATGTTCTGTAGAAGTGCGGTAGTTTGCCGTAATAGTGCGATGTTGTTTTGTCTATTTCCTTAAGTCTATGTAATCTAATTGCAATATAGTATAATGCTAGCGAGTATTGATCTGGATGAATGATGATGCGTCCTATGTGGTTGATTCTTAATGCTTGTATTTTTGTGTTTAGGTCCTATAAAGCTACACCCCCTCGTTTCTTATCTTGTATTAAAGTCTTGTGTTTTATACTGTGGTTTGTGTTGCTGAAGATGAATTGTCTGATGTGTTTGTTTATGTCTGATTGTTTGTTTTGGGGGGTCTAACACTGTGGCTAAATATATTATTTTAGGAATGATGAAGGTGTTTACAATTGTGCATCGTATAAAAATTGTTGATGTCTTGCATTTGAACCTATGTAGTATGTCTATAATTTATTTTGTCAGTGATTGCCATGTTTCTGTATGTGTTTTTCTGGGATTGGATGGAAATGTGATCCGATAAATCTTCATGTTATCTGTGACTGTTAGATCCGGGGGGATATCTGCTTTATCCTTCCACTTCCCCAGACCCATTATTTAGACTTCTGTATTATTCTGGCCCCACTTCCTTCACCAAACTGCCTGAAGGTGTGAAGTATGTTCGTTATGGAAGTGTTGGTTGTAGGGAAGAAAGAGGTGTCATCTGCATAAGCAATTAATTTCCGCTCCCCAGACTCTTGTATAAATGTACCTTTAATGTTAGTGTCCTGTCTAATTGCTTCTAAGAGTAGTTCTAGTGTGACTGGTGATAGTGGACACCCTTGTCTGACAAATCTAGTGATTCTGAAACTGCCAGTGAGTGAATGATTCACCAGTACCTTACTTTCAGGATTTTTATACATTATTTCTATCCACTGTCTATAGTATTGTCCTATGTTACAGTGTGCTAGTGTTTTGTGTAAGTATGCGTGTGAAATTCTGTCAAAGGCCTTCTCCTGGTCTAAAGATAAAAGGAAGGATTGACAGTCTTTCTAGTGGCTGTATGTAATGAAATCTCTAATGAACTGTGTATGTTGGTGTATGTTTCTGTGTTGAATACTGCACTGTTGGTCTGGGTGGATGAGTGATGGCATGAAGTTTATTATTTTGTTTGCAAGTGATTTTGCTAGAATTTTGTAGTCTGTGTTTAATAATGAGATGGGTCTATAGTTTTTCAGCTGTGTTTTGTCTGTGTTGTCTTTAGGTATGAGTGTTACATTGTTGGTCTGGGTGGATGAGTGATGGCATGAAGTTTTTTTATTTTGTTTGCAAGTGATTTTGCTAGAATTTTGTAGTCTGTGTTTAATAATGAGATGGATCTATAGTTTTTCAGCTGTGTTTTGTCTGTGTTGCCTTTAGGTATGAGTGTTATATATGACATGTTGCAAGTGTTTGGGAGTTCTTGTTTGTGAAAAGCTTCTTGGTAGACTTTTAGAAGGAAATTGTCTAGGATAGAAAAGAAATGTTGGTAGAATTCTACTGTGAGTCCATCTGGTCCTGGTGTTTTGTCTTTTTGCATTTGATTGAGTGCATGTGTTATGTCTGCTAATGTAAGCTCTGTGTCTAGTGTGTTCTTATCTGTGTCTGACAATTTCTTTGTGTATTGTAAGAACCTATTTTGTGTTTGTGTGTTGGCGGGTTCTGCTGTATATAGGTCAGTGTAGTACTGTTGGAATGGTTCTAGTATATGTACTGACTCTGTTGTGTGTTTCCTTGCATGTCTGTTATTGCTCCTATTTGTCTCTTGCGTTGAATGTTTTGTTCTAATGCAAGGCGTTGTTTATTGGGACTTAATTCTGATATGTTAGTAAGTTTAGTTCAAAGGAGTGCACCACGGAAAGTGTGTTGCTGGTGTTGTTCTAATTGTGATTCTAGTGTGTTTAGGTGTAGTGCATTCCTGTCAGTCTGTTTTGTGAGTTGTATTGCTGTCTGTATGATGTGTTCTTGTTGTAGTCTGTCTTCATGTATGATGGATGCTAACTGTTGTGTTCTATACCGTATTGTATTCTTTAGTAAATCCCAAATTTGTGTTATGTTGTCGGTGGGTGTACTATTAGTGTATGTTAGAATAAGTTGTGTCATGTGTTGTACATAACCTGTGTTTTGGAGTAAGGGGTTATTGAACTTCCAATGTGATGTTCTTTTTGATGACCTTGTATTTCTAGTGTCTGTAGTGATATGTGCTAGTATTGCTTTGTGATCTGTGTATTGTAATGTCTCTTGTAGATGTTTTGTGTGTATTATGTGGTCTGTTGAAGGTGTGTATATTCTATCTAATCTGGCTGATCTATTGTAAGCCCTATTTTTGTGTGTTGTTGCAATGTTATTAGGGTGTCTGTATCTGAAAGCGTCTGTTAAATTGTGTGTGTCTAAGGTATTCTTTAGTATATCCAGTTGATGTATTCCATTTCTGTCATTTCTCCTTAATTGTGTCTTGATTCCTGCTTTGACTCCCCCTACGATATCCAAATCTGAGAGTAAAAAAATGAAATCCCCTGCAAGGATAACAATTTGCCCTCTGTATGTTTGTATAAGTAAGGTGTCTAATTCTTGGTAAAAATTTGGTTGATGATTGTAATTAGGTGTTGCATGTATGTTCACTATGGTGTATGCATGTATAGTGTTTTCAACCTGTATTATGGAGATTCGTCCCTGGTTATCCGTGTGTGTTTTAATTATGTTCCACCTGTCTGATGTCTGCAGAATAGCTGTTCCTGACCCAATTTTGTGTGTGCCTAAACTAAAGCATGAATGTTTGAGGCCTAGCTGTGTGGTGATCTGTTGTGCGAATGTTTTTGAACATATATTTGTTTCTTGTAGTAGTAGAAAGTCTGGTTTATGTTTGTTTTTAGTGTGATAATGTGTTGTAATTTTGTACGTATACCACAAATGTTTAAAGTAATAATAACTAAATCACTAGTCATTATAATTTAAGTAAAAACAAATGAATGAGATATAATAAGTGTATCGAATCACATGCAAAGTTGTTATCCGTGATGGGTACATTTTGGCGAGCAAGTCTGTAGTATCAAAATTTTGTGTGAGAGGATCATCTTGATCCTCCTTCTTATCACTTGTGTCTGTGTCTACGAAGAGAGTGTCTGGTATGCTGTATGTGTCGTCTTCGTCTTGTAGTTGTGTCTCATCTTGTTGTTCTTGTTAAGTTTTCTTTGTCTTGCCTATAGTAGTTTTGACTTTTCTTTGGCAGTGATAAGTCGTCTGTTTCTGTGTCATCGCTGTGTTTTGACTGCAATAGTCTTCTGTTAGCCCATTTTCTCTTCGTTGGTTTGCTGACGACTTGAAAACCGTCAGAGTCTTTGTCGTGAAATGCAGCCTTTACATCCCAGAACAATTTTCGGTTCACTTTTGATGAACCCTTGAACTAAAGAACAGAAGAATGAACTGCTTTCTCTATAAGCATGTATAAGACGTCTCACATGACGCAAGATTACAAACCACCACAGATGGCTTTCTGTGTGGGAAATTTAATATGACACCAGTACAGGTCAACCCCAGACATTATCAATCCAGCCAGACTGGAGGGCAGACTCAGTTGACTGTGAAATTAAAACCGACCAGGCATGACGCAAGCAACCTAGGTTTACCAACAGAGTTGTAAACTGGCAGCTGACCACGAGAACCTAATTGTTCCTTTGACACGACACCATGCAGGAAAACCGATCAACCGAGACGGATGACCGCCTTCTGATCCAGAAATTAGGTGCTGAGTGTCTGACAGGGACAATTAACACTGGGCCTGTAGACTTTGTACAAGACAGAGAGGAGCAAGGTGTGATGGCCAGTTTTACAGTGAGAAATGCAATTAACGCCAGGGGGAGATGAGGAAGAATTTATGACTGGACAGGTTGGGAGAGTCTGCACTGTAGAGATGTGTGAAACCGATCCAAGGAAGCAATTAAAGCAATTCTGGGGAAATGTAAATTGTGGCATGTAAACCAGACAGAAAGGCGCCAATGAAATGATAGTGTCTGAGGGACTCAGCATAAAATAGGCTGTTAGCTCTGGTCATGTTAGAAATGAAACATCTCTGAACAGGTAGGTAACCAGCTCGTTTGGTAGTCATATGTATGATTCTGATGTCGCTAGATTTCACTAGGAAGGTTATTTCTTAGTAACTATCTAAGTCTTTTAGATGTATGTACAGATTTCCAGTCTATATCTGAGCTAGGTTATTGCAACTATCATTGTCGTAGGTTACTGGAGTGTGCACTATTATTTCCCAGTTCTGTGTACAATATCATATTGCTATAAGGGTTAATCTTTACAAGTAGATTCCTTTTGTGAGGCAGACTTTTGACTTTCATTTATCATGTTAGATGTCTGTTACTCTATGGACACTATTAGTTTCTCAGTCGTTGTAGATAACCATGTTACTACAACTTGTTTGCATTTCATATTGTGTATTAGGAATACCTTCATATGCCAAATGTTTAAGCATGAGTGGGATGTATGTATTTGTAACTTCATATGAATATACGATGTTAGGACTATGCTTCGTAATATTCTATTTATGTGTATACGTCTCATTTTCTATGCATACAAACTAACTTTGCATAATGCTATTATGTTAAAGTATCATAATATGTATAGTTTAATTTATATATTTTATGGGTATTTCATGTTTGGAGGACGAAACATCAATAACATTAGATATGCAGATGATACAGTATTAATTGCAGACAATGCGCAGGACCTGCAACAATTAGTAGATGCGGTTGTTGTACACAGTGAGCAACTATTGTTAGAATTAAATTGTAAAAAGACTCAGGTTATGGTCGTCACTAGGAAGGAAGAAGTGCCACAATGTAATATACAAGTAAATGGAAATATTCTTCAACAAGTGAATCGGTACAATTATATTGGAACAGTCATAACATCTGATGGGAGATGCTTGAAGAGATTAGAACAAGAATCGCCATGGCGAAAGTAGCCTTTAGCAAGATGAAAAACATTCTGACCAATAAAAAGATGTCAATTGAAACGAGAAAAGGAGTGTTGAGGGGATAAATAGAGCCTGTTCTTTTCTATGGATGTGAAACTTGGACAATGAGCAGTCAAGCTGAAAAACATCTGATGGCTGCAGAAATGTGGTTTCTTAGGAAAATGCAAAGAATACCATGGACAGACAGAAAAACCAATGACCAAGTACTACAGGAGACAAATGAACATCGTAAACTGATTAGAGAAATTAGACGTAGACAGTCAAAATGTTTTGGACATGTTATGAGAAGAAATGGATTGGAGAACTTGGTGACAACTGGCAAGATCGAAGGGAACAGACCAAGAGGAAGACCGAGAGGAAAATACCTGGATGGCTTGGCCACATGGCATGGACGAGACCGGAACACTGAGCTGATCCACGACACTGGTGATCGAGTGAAATTGCGAGTCATGACCGACCACGCTTTCTGGCATGGCACATGATTGATTGATTGATATTGATTTGTCATATACAAACCGACCAATATGAAGTGTTATGCTATTGTGCGCACATTGGCACCTTGCCTATTAGTTGCATTTGTAGCAGAGGTGTAATGGTACAGACATTACCCACAATTGGTATAGGGTATATGGTGCTAAACCTTTTCAGTGTATTGTGGGCGTGGGTTCACGGTAATTCACGAAAACCTGGCGTAGATACTGGTCACGGCTTGTAAGCCCGGATGACCTGGTACTATTATAATACCATTACCGACCCTGTAGGCTGCTAAACCAACTATGGTCGGAGCGGCTGTACGACCCAGAATGTCGGTATTAGGGACATGGACATGGGACGGCAGAAATTTAATAATTACAGGCGTGTGAGACAATTGAAAAGCCCGTCCCAGACTAAGACCGTAGGACAGAGATATGGAGGGAGAAGGGGGATGGTGAACGCAGTGGAGCTGGAAGATAAACTTGGCCGACTGGTCAATGTATATTGGTGTGCTAGGATTGTACTGATGTAGAACTAGATATAACACATTCTTGACTATTTCTTCCTAGCTCTCACAAAGAGTACCTATGTATAGATCTCAAGAATTAGAGACGACTAGGTAGTGCCAGGACTGACAGGCGTCGGAATACCAGCAAGCTGTTTTTTTTCTACTTAAGAGAGGGGATCTTGACCACCGATCTAGATAGTGACAAGTAACATTGAAGTTATGTAATGTTTGTCATCACTATCAATAGGTTATATGATTTCATCATCATCATCTTGAAAAACATAAGATGTCTAATATGATTAGTAATTAAAGTGAGTGTAGTTTGTTTTATCTCATAGTTCAGTGTTATATTTTTTATTCCAATTGTGCATACGTGTTGTGTGTGTACATTGGTGGGGGTTCACTTAGACACCAAGGAAGGGAGTAGTCAGGGAGAAAAACCTGTACTGGGATAGTTGTCAAGTACCCGTAAATTTGGACTTAAAAATCTATCTTAGCTAACCTTTTCTTTCCTATTCCTTGGAGAATATTCAGCACACTTCATTTCAATATTGTAACGAGCCATTTTGAGCTATATGTTGGATATTCAGGGCTTATTCTGTAGTTCAGCCATATAGATTTTGTCCCTAGTCAGTTTCTGACTATTTGGGGTTGCTCGAAAGTGAATAATACTTTCATCTAGGCGGTGGAGCACTCCGACTTCTGACAGTCTTCATTCCTTGGATTGATTTCTTGTGTGTTATTTTCTTGTGTGTTCCTGTCTTCTTGTGTGTTAATTTGACTACTGAAAGTTTGTGTCAGTTCAATCTCTCCCTGTGGAGAAGTTTCTCTTTCGAGTGGTGGGAAATCTTCTTGGCTTTGTACATTGACTGCTGCTGCTATTGGTGTCATCGATTGTCGTCGACTAGGGCATTTATTTGCCCAGTGGTTATTTTGGCCACACGCTGGACAATTGGTCTTTCTCCCCGGCATCGTGATCAACACTCTGTGATTATTGTTAGTAATACCAGGAGTGTAGATCCGTATATAATGGGGGTCTTCCTTTGTTGGGTTGCAGAGCGCTCCCCACTTGCCAGACCCATGCTTTATCCTAAAGACCTCAGCCTTGTCGTCTCCTGTAATACTGTGTACCAGTTTTCTAACTCCTTGAGGAGTATTCGTGACAGGTAGCCTGTGGATGGTCAGCCTGTCTCTTTCTTTGTCTAGATGTTGTAGTGATATGTCTATTCCTAGGTTTGGTAGAGAAAACATTTTGCAGTGTAGTTACTCATACACGGCTTTCTGAGCCTCTGCTGACAGGTGAAAGTACCACCTAGTGGGAACCTCGAACCTATGCAGGTCGACAATTCCCCCAAAAGGTACACCTCCTGGACCAGTTAGGGCACTCATGATTAGCGCCGGTGTTTCTTTAGCGGCAACCCCGGGACCAGTTATGGAACACACTATGATTCCCTTCTGATGAAGTTGCTGAACTTCGTAGTCGTTTGTCGGGACCGCGAATTCAGTGATATTTGAATACATCTTGAAATTGTTGTTTCCGATAATAATTCCAGAGAAATATCCAGAAAATCAACTCCAAAGAATATAAACACAAAATCCGGAATATCTGTTATGAACAAATAAAGTTCACTCTTAAAAAGTTAGTTAGTTAGTTAGTTAGTTAGTCTTAAAAAGTAATATCCGTCAAATAGACATATCATTGACCTATGCGAGGCACACAAAAAAACAAGACGTAAAGTGAAGAGAAACTAGAGTTTTTACCCGACAAAGGGAATATCTAACCATTTCGGTACACGAAGGCAGAATCTGCCCTTCAAATAAATTGGACTAAAATGTTTTAATAAACTTTTGCACGATGATAGCTATTTCGGTAGAAGTCCAGACCCATGTATCAACTTTAAGGGAGTGGTGAAAATATGGTTTAAAAATATACTAGATAGGCATACATAACTATTAAATGTTAGCACAATAAAATAATTAACGGCTAAATTTCTTGTATGTATAACGTATCTTATTAATTTAAATATAAAACTACTACTCTCAATTAATAAAAAGCAATATTTTGTTAAGATAATCATAAAAATATGTAATAAAATAAAAACCCACAGTTACGTCCCCTTAATAAACAGAATAGGTTGTCCCCCCTTCATTGCATTGTAGCAAATACTACACAATAGGTCGCCCAAAGTTCAAATATGTGATTTTTTTTTGTGTGTGGTAAATCCAGTTTTAAAAATGTCCCGGGTCCCCCAGGTCGACCCAGCCTAAAATGCTTACCAGAACATGTGCTGGGAGGTAAAGGCGAAAAGCGTGAGATTGATTACATCATCTGTCGAGGGCCAGTTAGTCTACAGAAATATAGGACTAGACCCGTATGCCCAATCCGCATCACGGCGTGTTTAAAAGCGTCATTTGCTTTGCTTTACTACTTTTAATTTTACTACCACAGAGGCTTGCCATTTATTGGACTGTATAACTGTCGTAAAGTAGTAACACGATTGCTAATTCACTTTTCGGATTACTCTATGCTGGTTCAAGTGACCAGTGGGAATTACTGGGTGCCTTTAGTTCACATTTATGTCCGTTGGGTAATGTCTTCTATCTTTTTTTTTCCACCCCCGCATATCCTTTTACAGGACTTCGCTGTCAACATCAGCATCTTTCAGTTGATTGTTGATTTCTTGGCAAGATTACGTTCATTAGTTTGCCATTACTTTCTGAGTGACCGGTTCACATACCCCGTAAGTTACCAACGCGGCGATAACCGCTACCGATTCTCGTGTAGATTACGTTCCTCACGTGGATATACGGGATTACGGAGAAAAACGTTTAAATCTCTAGGCCAGGGAGACGTCTTCTATCTACTATCCCGTTATACTGTTTGGCTATGTGAACAATACGTTGACTTGGGTATTTTTGGGTTTATTTTTATTGGCGTGGTTTGAATTCAAGCTTAGTTTGTACACATGCTACCACTTATAGTGCACTGGACTTATTTCTGCCAGTGGATTAGCTTTCCTTATTACCAGTGTCCCTCGCCATCAGGTAAACCCACTTCGACTTCAGCGGTACTTGTAATTTACATCCCTAAATTAAGGACGAGAAGTCAACATTTTAGTCCAACTGACCGGTTTATGGACTGAACCCGCTACCTCGACATCAACACACTGGATGTTTAAGAACGAACGCCTTAATCTATTCGTATATTTAATTCCTGGATTCTCTCATTGGCTAGAAGGCTGTCAAGATAGCGCTTACACTGCTGTATGTTGGCGATTTAAGAAACAAATGGAGACTACTGCATCCGTAGGTTAGTTAGTTGCATATCCTTTACAGGACGTCTCAGTCAACCCCAGCATTTTGTGGCTGTTTATGATTTCTTGGCAAGTTTACGTTTAGTAGTTTGCCATTGGATTCTTAACCACCGGCACTCATACCATTGTATGAAAAACCAACACAAGACGGTCTGCTTCCGAATCACACACAACTGTGTTTCGAACGCGGTATGCGGAATTACAAGTTGCGTTCGTAAGCCCTTCGCCACGGTGCCAACTCATCTGTAGGTACATATCCTCTAAATATTCTGCTTGTGGTTGATTTTATAAATTGCGAAACTTTATAATTAGACAAACCGAAAACATACCCATACGAAAGGAATATTGATAGCATGGTTGATTGTGGTCTTCACTGTGATTCAGATTTCATGAGCTGTATTCAGGGTAGGCTTGTGTGGGAGGAGGCTCGGATTTCATTAACTGTAGTGAGAGCAGGCTTGTGTGACCAGCGGGAGGAGACTAGTATTCCATGAACTGCAGTGAGAGCAGGCTTGTGTGACCAGCGGGAGGAGACTAGGATTTCATGAACTGTAGTGAGAGCTGATTTGTGTGACCATCGGGAGGAGACTAGTATTCCATGAACTGTAGTGAGAGCAGGCTTGTGTGACCAGCGGGAGGAGACTAGGATTTCATGAACTGTAGTGAGAGCAGGCTTGTGTGACCAGCGGGAGGAGACTAGGATTTCGTGAACTGTAGTGAGAGCAGGCTTGTGTGACCAGCGGGAGGAGACTAGGATTTCATGAACGAAGTGTCTATTCGTAGAGCCCTACCAATAGACAAAGTGTCTATTCGTAGAGCCCTACCCATAAACAAAGCGTCTATTCGTAGAGCCCTACCAATAAACAAAGCGTCTATTCGTAGGTTGATCACGTGAGCGTCTTGGTAGAGCCCTACCAATAAACAAAGCGTCTATTCGTAGGTTGATCACGTGAGCGTCTATTCGTAGGTTGATCACGTGATTATTCCCTGTCCCGGAAACCCCATTCATTGGCGCTAATTTCCTTTCCTGCTACCTGCACACGATACTGAGCGAACCCCATTCATTGGCGCTAATTTCCTTTCCTGCTACCTGCAAACGATTCATTGGCGATAATTTCCTTTCCTGCTACCTGCAAACGATACTGAGCGTACTTCCGAAAATGGCGTTAGAGACAGGAGCCTTCTTTTCAAGTTACCAGGAGTTTCATGTTATTCTTAAAAAGCACGAAGACGAGTGTGGTGTGCTGTTTATCAAAGCTAGCTCAAGGAAGGTAAGATTACTGATTACGTTATATTTATACATTAGTCTACATGCCGACTCTGGTGATCGAGTAAAATGGCCAAAAAAGCCAAGCCATGAAATTAAAAAAGCCAAAAAAAAACAAACCCAGAAGATTTCCCAATAAAAATCGAATTTTTTAGGGTAGTTGTGACACTATATTTGATGCGCAATGCTGATGAATGGCAAACACACGTATACTGAACACATAAAGGAGATACATCTGACATTCTAGATTTAATTTTTATTTTTTATAGTGTTTATTTTCTTTCAGTTGAGATATAATACAATGGTGTTTATTTTCTTTCAGTTGAGGGATGAATCACCATATTTGGAAAGGCTCCAATATCAACAAATAACGTTTACTTGCAAACAAGGGCACCGTACACGTGCGAGCACTAGCCAAGGCATCAGACCAAACCAAAAGTAAGCTTTATTATGTATTTATCCCTCTATAAATCCTACTTAGAGACAGACATGAGCGCCATTTTATTGAAGCATATGAAAAGCCAAGGTACAAACTAAAGGACTAAAGTGTGGTAGGCTGTAAGGTAAAAGAAACCATACTTGCAATACACCTCTATGCCTGACACCTTGTTTCAAGCCTTACAACATGGTTGAGGATTATAAACATTCCAGACCAAGATTCTTGAAGAGGTCTACAGCACATGGCTGCTTAGCCCCACTTCTGTATATTTGGCCTTCCGTTCACCACAGGCTTTTCCTTCGGAAATCAGAGGAATGCAGTCTGCAGATGACATCCACAGACGAAAATTTTCCAGTTGACACTGACTTATTTTTCTCATTACATTTTTTAAGGGAGGCTCTATTCGCAATAGAGAAAAATTATATTCGCGGGAAGTAACAATGTCACAGCGACTGCTCACTAGTCAATGTTATTTTGGGCCATTAAGAAGTCTCAGAAGGTAGTCAACTTTTACATTATGTTAGTCAAACAAGTAACCTTTAGTTAAACAAAAGGTAGGCCGAGACAGGTACAAGCTTTTACCAGGAGGTACAATAAAAGAAAACCGTGTCCACAGGACTTTCATTCCAGATCATGTGAGGAGAAGAAGCAGATGCTTCTATCTGGCTGTCTACTCGATTCATCTGTCCTTCCACCATACTCTGTCTCTAATCTAAAGTCACCAGAAAACATTCTATCTGTCTTTGCTAATGAAAGCATTTCTTTGTCATCAATTGAACATCTCTTTGTTGAAGAGGCATGGGTGACCTTGCAGGCCAGAATTGAATAAAAAATAAAGAAGGAACTTTTCAGCTGCAACTCTTGTGCCAACCGGGACAATGGGGAGATAAAAATGATTGAGTGTGAGGGCTGTTTAGAATGGTATCACTACGGTTGTGTTGGTGTCCGGACTAATTCAAAACCTAGTAAATGGTTTTGTATCGATTGCTGGAGGTAGTTGATAACTTTATATATGCTCTTTAATGTTAGTAACATATGTAAACTTTTTTTAAATGTATATATATATATATATGAGAACTTGTTCAACTTCACCGACATAGTTGTTTGCCTTTACTCCAATCTTCCACTCTCAGGTGTTCAAGGTTTTAACTAGCAGATGTGCAGTTTCATCTTCACCTATGCCTGTCCTTCAGTTTATAGTTTAAGTAATACCTTGAGTGATTTGGAATTTGACAATTATGTTGACCATTCTCTTCTTAAGAGCTTTTAAAAATCAGTCCCCATTGTAATGAGTGCTTGTTTATAAGCAATATAAGTACATTATGGTATCTATTCTTGTATAGTATTCAGGTGACTTCTCTTTGACTCACCGCTATGGCGTTTTAACTCAACACACAAATTATGACACCTGTAGAACTCTTGTTGGTTCTCATGTGTTCATGAATTATAAAAAAAACTATTTGTTTGTCTATGTGCTCATGTCAAAAAGTAAATCTACTGACTACTTACACATTACACTAGTTTGACTTACCAGTGTTTACGCATTTACAATAGTTTCCTTAAGTTACTCTAAATCATTTTAGATTGAGTTGCTTAAGAAATAAAATTTACAACATGTGTCTAATGCTTTATACATTAACTAAGTTGATAAGCTGGGAGAAAATAAACATTGTAGTTTTCTCCTGTTGTACAGTTTATCTTATGCCTATGATAACTGAGTACAATATTATTTACTGGAACTGGACTATCACTGATGTAAATAAATGAAAGGTTGAAGCACCAAGGTCATAGATATAATGTAATATGTATATGCCATTTGTTGTAAAGTAGATTGTTATTTTATGACATGTATACTCAATATCATCATGTATGTATAATAAATCATGAAAATAAGGGTATTTTCTCTTTGTGTGTTTTCTTGTCGTTGTAAAATTGTTTGAATTAACAGTCCTAGATTTATTATTTAGTTGGTAGAGGAGAGGCAAGGAACCACCAAAAGGTTAATTTGTATACACAGTAAAACTTCATTGTATTCCTTGGTTCTCCAAAACTATTGAATGGTCTCAAACCACTGAGCCAGTAACAGCCAATAACAGTATCATTCCAATAACTTAAAAGGGCAACGTTAAAGTACTGAAAATTATTAGACGTTGTAGTAACAGAGAGTGCAAGGAAAGGACCCCTTGAATATCAAGAAAATGGTAATATCAAAGAAAATGGTGACACCAAAATGTGAATAGAAATAGATGGAAAAATCCAAAACCAAGTGGATAGTTTTAGATACCTAGGGGCATTTGTGGCATCAGATGGAAGATGTACAACAGAGATTAGGAGCAGAATCGGACAGGCAAAGGCCGCATTTCAGAAAATGAAAAGTATCTTGTGCAATAAGTCACTACCACTGAATGTAAGAAAGAGAGTGCTGAAATGCTATGTAGAACCAGTTTTGCTGTATAGCAGTGAATCTTGGAATGTAAATGAACAAAGTAAGAAGAAATTAGAAGCAACAGAGATGTGGTTCCTGAGACGAATGTTGCGAATTCCTTGGACTGCCAGAGTAACTAACGATGACTGCCTGAATCAGGCTAATGAAACTATAACAATAAGACAGAGACAAACATCTTTCTTCGGTCACGTAATGAGAAGAGAGGCATTGGAGAACATCGTAACAACTGGGAAGAGAGGCAGAGGCAGACCAAGATAAATGATGCTGAACCAAAGACCGAGATTTGTGGAGAGCCATGAACGCCTACGCCAACTTTCTTCACAATCCCGTTTATCCACGCTGGGACAGACAGAACTAAAAAAAAAATAGATTTGAAGAGAAAACTACAGAAATCAGGTGATCGAGTGAAATGGCGAAACATGACCACCCGCGCTTTCCAGCATGGCACACGATTAATTGATTGATTAGTCACTGGATAACATTGATGTTGTGCACATAAATTGGCCCGTCGGCACTGCACTTGATGATCGCCGTATTGAGATGAGAGAAATGAAGAGATGAGGTGAGCTGATAACCGAAAAAACCGCCTGTTTGTTTCTCACCACTGACCCATCAGTATAGATCACTGTGTCACTGTTATGAGCGTGTACTGAAGTAACCACATAACATAACAGATAGGTATATGAAGAATAAGTTTGGTTGAGTTGAGTTGTTGTTGTTGTTTGTCCATCAAGCATTCACTTCGTCATTGATTGTGACACGGTGCTGCCAAGATAGGTGAATTCCAATAATGCCACTCCAAGAGGTGGTGTCCGTGCCTACTCTGGCATTGAAATCCCAAAGGAGTATAAGTTTGCAGGTGCAGTGGATGACCAGGGCACTCTACGTGCCTTGCCGTGCTCATTACGTTCCACAACGCTTTGCAGGTAAACGCCGTCTTGCCCGTTGAATCAGGAATGATTTCTTCCGCGCAGTCTGCCGAATCCTGTCTTCACATGCTGGGTAGGCATACCCTAGTTTACCTCTTGGTTTGACACCAAATCGGATACCCATGCCTGGTTTAGCCAGCCTCTCACAGCTGTTGCCCGGGGGGTGGCCGCTGTCGCATGCTGACAGCTACTAGGAGCCACAGGCACGAGCTGGGTGTCGGACTTGGACCAGTGGGGGATGGGTCCTGAAAGGACATGAGAGCCATCCTTACCAAAGGTGCTACCAATGCCTGACACCCCGTACCCCCCTATATGGTTGACTCTCTGTGTGTATGTATGCGTGTGTCTGACTCTCTATCTGTCTGCCAGTTTATATCAGCTGTTTATTTGTCTGTATCTCTGACTGACTGCCTGCGTGCCTCTCTCTCTCTCTCTCTCTCTCTCTCTCTCTCTCTCTCTCTCTCTCTCTCTCTCTCTCTCTCTCTCTCTCTCGATCAACCTGCCTGTTCAGAGTATTGAGCATTTCCTTGAGTTGAGTTAAGAACCGAGTAGATGTACACTGGGGCTTTGGGGCCAAAAGGGTGGTGGCAGTGGAGGGGCGCCAAAAGAAAGCCCCCTAGGGGACCCAACCCCCGGGGGGGGAGCCAAGCGTATGCATGGCTAAATACACAGATCCGTCAGTCTCTAACTGGTTGGTGTGTAAGTACACTGATGACTTCACCTCTCTCTAATTGAAAGTTCAATCCACTCTAATCTTAGCAATTCGACGAATCTTTGCATTATAGTCCTTTACATTCTCTTCGTACCAGATTCAGTGATACTCCTTGTCATATCCACATTCTTTACATACTTCTAGGAGGTTGTTGACCCCCTTCCCGCATTTCCGACATGGTTTAATACATGAACCATTCCGTATTAGCGCTGCGTGCACTTTGCAGTAGTCCCTCATACAGCTACGATTGCAGGGCTCCGTGGAATGTAGCCGTAGCCACTTACAGTTGTTCTTCGCGGTGCGCATCCTGGTATGTCTGTGGTTGATACACTCGAAATCGACGGTCGGTCGCCTGTAGGCGACCCGTGTGTGCGCTCCGGGATGCAGAGGATGGGCCCCGGGGGTTGGGTCCCCTAGAGGGCTTTCTTTTGGCGCCCCTCCACTGCCACCACCCTTTTGGCCCCAAAGCCCCAGTGTACATCTACTGAACCGACATCACTGCACTCAGTACATTCCCATACGTGCTCCATCCTCATTCAACAGCCAGCGAATAGTCTCATCCACACATATCCAGTACTGAATGCTGTAAACCGTCCTTGATGCCAAGTGGTAAGTTTGACGTAATGACGTAAATTAGAAGTATCAGAGAATCCCACAGCCAAAACGCTAATGAATCTAGGGGATTGACGTAGTAGGACAGAGACGTCACGAGAAATTGTCAACAACAACAAACAGGCGGACTTGGGAGCTTCATAGGAGCGGCAGGTGGATAGTTAGACACTAAAGTTTTAGTTTTGTTTAGTCGATGGATCAACATCACGGCACACAGGTGCAACCCACAAGTGCTCCGTTCTCCTCCTAACTCAAACCTGAGTCTGGAGAAACTCAGCTCAGTGCACGCAGTCCGTAGCATCGGCGAGGATCCTGTAGTAGATTTTTAACTCGAAATTAATACACACGGGCGTCCGAACTCACTACCCAGAGACCACGGCAAATTTATTACTACAGGTGCACGAGAAAAAAATCCCGAAAAAGACACGAAAGTGGTTAAGTAGGCAGGTAGATGGGTTGTTAGACAAATAGATGGTTAGATAGGTAGATATGTTGGTAGGTAAACAGGTAGGTAGTTAAGTAAGCAGGTATGTGGGTAGCTAGGCAGGTAGTTGGAAGAGTAGGTAGATGGGTAGCTAGATCCAACCCGACACTTGCTCGTCGATCATCTGTGTTCCGCATGCCAATTCATACATCTCTTTCAACCTCTCCCTGCAATACTCTGAACAGGCAGGTTGACCGGCCAAGAGTGAGAGAGAGAGAGAGAGAGAGAGAGAGAGAGAGAGAGAGAGAGAGAGAGAGAGAGGGAGAGAGGCAGGCAGTCAGAGATACAGACAAATAAACAACTGATATAAACTGGCAGACAGAGAGTCAGACACACGCATACATACACACAGAGAGTCAACCAGACATACATATGCATATGGAAAGACAGACAGACAGTTTGTTAGATAGAGATTCAGATAGACATATATACAAATGGACAGATACAAGTAGGCTGATAGAGAACAAGAAATCACGCAGGCTGTCAGACGGACGGACAGAGACAGAGAGACATCCGGGCATGTAGAGAGACATCCAGACAGGTGGACAAATAGAGAGGCATACAGACAGGCGGACATATAGAGAGGCATACAGACATCTCTCTCTCTCTTCTTCTCTATCTCCCTCCTCCCCCTCTCTCTTTCTTGTCTTTATCACTTTTTTATGTCTTTCAACACATCTTTCTCATATCTCACATATCTGTCTCGCACACTATCTTCATTATCTATCTCTCTCTTCTCTATTTTCAATGAAAAAGCTTCTTCAATGAATATAAGCTTCTTCAACATGTGTGATTTAGCTTCTTCATTATGTGTGATTTAACTTCTTCAGTATGTGTGATTTAGCTTCTTCATTATGTGTGATTTAACTTCTTCAATATGTGTGATTTAGCTTCTTCAGTATGTGTGATTTAGCTTCTTCATTATGTGTGATTTAACTTCTTCAATATGTGTGATTTAACTTCTTCAATATGTGTGATTTAGCTTCTTCATTATGTGTGATTTGACTTCTTCAATATGTGTGATTTAACTTCTTCAATATGTGTGATTTAGCTTCTTCAATATGTGTGATTTAGCTTCTTCAGTATGTGTGATTTAGCTTCTTCATTATGTGTGATTTAACTTGCGTCAATATGTGTGATTTAACTTCTTCAATATGAGTGATTTAGCTTCTTCAATATGTGTAATTTAACTTCTTCAATATGTGTGATTTAGCTTCTTCAGTATGTGTGATTTAGCTTCTTCATTATGTGTGATTTAACTTCTTCATTATGTGTGATTTAACTTCTTCATTATGTGTGATTTAGCTTCTTCAATATGTGTGATTTAGCTTCTTCAATATGTGTGATTTAGCTTCTTCAATATGTGTGATTTAGCTTCTTCAGTATGTGTGATTTAGCTTCTTCAGTATGTGTGATTTAGCTTCTTCAGTATGTGTGATTTAGCTTCTTCATTATGTGTGATTTAACTTCTTCAATATGTGTGATTTAACTTCTTCAATATGTGTGATTTAGCTTCTTCATTATGTGTGATTTAACTTCTTCAATATGTGTGATTTAACTTCTTCAATATGTGTGATTTAGCTTCTTCATTATGTGTGATTTAACTTCTTCAATATGTGTGATTTAGCTTCTTCAGTATGTGTGATTTAGCTTCTTCATTATGTGTGATTTAACTTGCTTCAATATGTGTGATTTAACTTCTTCAATATGTGTGATTTAGCTTCTTCAATATGTGTGATTTAACTTCTTCAATATGTGTGATTTAGCTTCTTCAGTATGTGTGATTTAGCTTCTTCAGTATGTGTGATTTAGCTTCTTCAGTATGTGTGATTTAGCTTCTTCATTATGTGTGATTTAACTTCTTCAATATGTGTGATTTAGCTTCTTCAGTATGTGGGAATTAGCTTCTTCAGTATGTGTGATTTAGCTTCTTTAGTATGTGTGATTTAGCTTCTTCAGTATGTGTGATTTAGCTTCTTCAGTATATGTGATTTAGCTTCTTCATTATGTGTGATTTAACTTCTTCATTATGTGTGATTTAGCTTCTTCAGTATGTGTGATTTAACTTCTTCTATATGTGTGATTTAGCTTCTTCATTATGTGTGATTTAGCTTCTTCAATATGTGTGATTTAGCTTCTTCAATATGTGTGATTTAGCTTCTTCATTATGTGTGATTTAGCTTCTTCAGTATGTGTGATTTAACTTCTTCTATATGTGTGATTTAACTTCTTCATTATGTGTGATTTAACTTCTTCATTATGTGTGATTTAGCTTCTTCAATATGTGTGATTTAGCTTCTTCAATATGTGTGATTTAGCTGCTTCAGTATGTGTGATTTAGCTTCTTCAGTATGTGTGATTTAGCTTCTTCAATATGTGTTATTTAGCTTCTTCAATATGTGTGATTTAGCTTCTTCATTATGTGTGATTTAACTTCTTCATTATGTGTGATTTAACTTCTTCATTATGTGTGATTTAGCTTCTTCAATATGTGTGATTTAGCTTCTTCAATATGTGTGATTTAGCTGCTTCAGTATGTGTGATTTAGCTTCTTCAGTATGTGTGATTTAGCTTCTTCAGTATGTGTGATTTAGCTTCTTCAGTATGCGTGATTTAGCTTCTTCATTATGTGTGATTTAACTTCTTCATTATGTGTGATTTAGCTTCTTCAATATTTGTGATTTAGCTTCTTCAATATGTGTGATTTAACTTCTTGAATATGTGTGATTTAGCTTCTTCAGTATGTGTGATTTAGCTTCTTCAGTATGTATGATTTATCTTCTTCAGTATGTGTCATTTAGTTTCTTCAGTATGTGTGATTTAGCTTCTTCATTATGTGTGATTTAACTTCTTCAATATGTGTGATTTAACTTCTTCAATATGTGTGATTTAGCTTCTTCATTATGTGTGATTTAACTTCTTCATTTTGTGTGATTTAGCTTCTTCAGTATGTGTGATTTAGCTTCTTCAGTATGTGTGATTTAGCTTCTTCAATATTTGTGATTTAGCTTCTTCAATATGTGTGATTTAACTTCTTCAATATGTGTGATTTAGCTTCTTCAGTATGTGTGATTTAGCTTCTTCAGTATGTGTGATTTAGCTTCTTCAGTATGTGTGATTTAGCTTCTTCAGTATGTGTGATTTAGCTTCTTCAGTATATGTGATTTAGCTTCTTCATTATGTGTGATTTAACTTCTTCATTATGTGTGATTTAGCTTCTTCAGTATGTGTGATTTAACTTCTTCAATATGTGTGATTTAGCTTCTTCATTATGTGTGATTTAGCTTCTTCAATATGTGTGATTTAGCTTCTTCAACATGTGTGATTTAGCTTCTTCATTATGTGTGATTTAACTTCTTCAGTATGTGTGATTTAGCTTCTTCATTATGTGTGATTTAACTTCTTCAATATGTGTGATTTAGCTTCTTCAGTATGTGTGATTTAGCTTCTTCATTATGTGTGATTTAACTTCTTCAATATGTGTGATTTAACTTCTTCAATATGTGTGATTTAGCTTCTTCATTATGTGTGATTTGACTTCTTCAATATGTGTGATTTAACTTCTTCAATATGTGTGATTTAGCTTCTTCAATATGTGTGATTTAGCTTCTTCAGTATGTGTGATTTAGCTTCTTCATTATGTGTGATTTAACTTGCGTCAATATGTGTGATTTAACTTCTTCAATATGAGTGATTTAGCTTCTTCAATATGTGTAATTTAACTTCTTCAATATGTGTGATTTAGCTTCTTCAGTATGTGTGATTTAGCTTCTTCATTATGTGTGATTTAACTTCTTCATTATGTGTGATTTAACTTCTTCATTATGTGTGATCTAGCTTCTTCAATATGTGTGATTTAGCTTCTTCAATATGTGTGATTTAGCTTCTTCAATATGTGTGATTTAGCTTCTTCAGTATGTGTGATTTAGCTTCTTCAGTATGTGTGATTTAGCTTCTTCAGTATGTGTGATTTAGCTTCTTCATTATGTGTGATTTAACTTCTTCAATATGTGTGATTTAACTTCTTCAATATGTGTGATTTAGCTTCTTCATTATGTGTGATTTAACTTCTTCAATATGTGTGATTTAACTTCTTCAATATGTGTGATTTAGCTTCTTCATTATGTGTGATTTAACTTCTTCAATATGTGTGATTTAGCTTCTTCAGTATGTGTGATTTAGCTTCTTCATTATGTGTGATTTAACTTGCTTCAATATGTGTGATTTAACTTCTTCAATATGTGTGATTTAGCTTCTTCAATATGTGTGATTTAACTTCTTCAATATGTGTGATTTAGCTTCTTCAGTATGTGTGATTTAGCTTCTTCAGTATGTGTGATTTAGCTTCTTCAGTATGTGTGATTTAGCTTCTTCATTATGTGTGATTTAACTTCTTCTTATGTGTGATTTAGCTTCTTCAATATTTGTGATTTAGCTTCTTCAATATGTGTGATTTAACTTCTTCAATATGTGTGATTTAGCTTCTTCAGTATGTGGGAATTAGCTTCTTCAGTATGTGTGATTTAGCTTCTTTAGTATGTGTGATTTAGCTTCTTCAGTATGTGTGATTTAGCTTCTTCAGTATATGTGATTTAGCTTCTTCATTATGTGTGATTTAACTTCTTCATTATGTGTGATTTAGCTTCTTCAGTATATGTGATTTAACTTCTTCTATATGTGTGATTTAGCTTCTTCATTATGTGTGATTTAGCTTCTTCAATATGTGTGATTTAGCTTCTTCAATATGTGTGATTTAGCTTCTTCATTATGTGTGATTTAACTTCTTCAGTATGTGTGATTTAACTTCTTCAGTATGTGTGATTTAGCTTCTTCATTATGTGTGATTTAACTTCTTCAATATGTGTGATTTAACTTCTTCAGTATGTGTGATTTAGCTTCTTCATTACGTGTGATTTAACTTCTTCAATATGTGTGATTTAGCTTCTTCAGTATGTGTGATTTAGCTTCTTCATTATGTGTGATTTAACTTCTTCAATATGTGTGATTTAACTTCTTCAGTATGTGTGATTTAACTTCTTCAGTATGTGTGATTTAGCTTCTTCATTATGTGTGATTTAACTTCTTCAGTATGTGTGATTTAGCTTCTTCAGTATGTGTGATTTAGCTTCTTCAGTATGTGTGATTTAGCTTCTTCAGTATGTGTGATTTAGCTTCTTCAGTATGTGTGATTTAGCTTCTTCATTATGTGTGATTTAACTTCTTCAATATGTGTGATTTAGCTTCTTCAGTATGTGTGATTAACTTATTCCCTACATGTCACTGACCTCGTCAACAGCTCACATAGAATACATCACAATGAGGGTGGTGGGGTGGTGTAGGAAACAGACGGAAGCTAGATGATGGTGATGCGTCTCTTGATGAATGTTCTGTATTGCTGTGCACTCAGAAAGGAAGAGGAGGGTGGGGGTGTCCATAATAATAAAAGTGGTTGTGTAATGGACAGAGTAATGATTTGTCACCATTTGTGCTCAATTCCCAAATGTGGAGACGTTGTAGTTTGCGCATGCAGGCTCACGCGCGCGTGTGTGTGTGTGTGTGTGTGTGTGCGTGCGTGTGTGTGTGCGTGCGTGTGTGTGTGTGTGCTGACGTATCTAGCGTAGTTCAAGTTCACATCGGTCTATCCAGCATCTTGGGCAAATTGGGAACGAAGTGACTATTCATACCCCGAGTATGATTAAATTATCCCTTTATTCATAGTGGAACTTTCCCTTCTGGTCATGTGATTTGCCAAGTCACGTTACTTAACGTATGTGACGTCATCGTGACATGTGAGTGGCTATATTATACATTTTTGTTGATTCGAAATCGTATCCTCAGTAGCATAGTAAGTGTCTCCGCCTGATACGTGGGTTCTCGAGGTTCGATTCCCTACCGGACACTTTTTTTTAAAAATTCTTCAGCAATTAATTGCGTGAAAGCGACTTTTTAATAAACAAATTTTAGGAACTAAAGAAGTAAACAGGTACAGTGCAGAATGTGGCTTAGATATTAACATCCAAATAACAAAAAACTATGATAATTAGCAGTGAAAAGGAAAGGTCATCAATGAACATCACAGTAAAATACTAGAACAAGTAACACAGACAACGATACAAGTGGGAGGATAACATCAAGAGGTGGGCGAACATCAGCCTGACAGAATGTACAGTCAGGGCGAGAGACAGACAGTGTTGGAGATCCATTGCTTGCAGTCAACCTTCATTGAGGAGACGGCACCTGATTGATTGACTGGATGTCTTTCAAGACATCTTTCTCATATCTCTGTCTCTCACACGCACTATCTTCGTTATCTATCTGACTAGTATCTCTTTCCTCTCTCTTTTCCACCCGCTTCACATATACCAGGTTTTCCTGCACTTTATATGCGTAGCATTTCCTTGTTTATTTTTTAATTCATGAGGCTAGTCAGTCAAAAGCCTGGTGTTTAAATTGCCTATTCATGTCTCTCTGAGGCGACGCATATTCTTGTCTAAATAGTAGGAAATAGTCGGTCGGTTATGTAAACAAAGATGGGTGCCTGTAAACAGTAAGTGTACACAGAAACGCAAGTTAACAATTCTTGAACTCGCCTGGGACACAATTATTTGTATTGGGGATACCAGACTGGAAAATTATTCTTGATATTTAAACAGCCATACTTCAACTATGTATAAAGTATCCGTTTATTCATACTTCACTGCGTATAAAGTATCCGTTTATTCATACTTCAGCTATGTATAAACCCTATGTATAAAAAAAATGATCCACACAAAAGTATCATCACTAGTCTGGTGGACATATAGACTATGGACAGTCTGGCAACCACCTACAGCATTATAAACAATATTATTAACGAAGTGTCTATTCGTAGAGCCCTACCAATAGACAAAGTGTCTATTCGTAGAGCCCTACCCATAAACAAAGCGTCTATTCGTAGAGCCCTACCAATAAACAAAGCGTCTATTCGTAGGTTGATCACGTGAGCGTCTTGGTAGAGCCCTACCAATAAACAAAGCGTCTATTCGTAGGTTGATCACGTGAGCGTCTATTCGTAGGTTGATCACGTGATTATTCCCTGTCCCGGAAACCCCATTCATTGGCGCTAATTTCCTTTCCTGCTACCTGCACACGATACTGAGCGAACCCCATTCATTGGCGCTAATTTCCTTTCCTGCTACCTGCAAACGATTCATTGGCGATAATTTCCTTTCCTGCTACCTGCAAACGATACTGAGCGTACTTCCGAAAATGGCGTTAGAGACAGGAGCCTTCTTTTCAAGTTACCAGGAGTTTCATGTTATTCTTAAAAAGCACGAAGACGAGTGTGGTGTGCTGTTTATCAAAGCTAGCTCAAGGAAGGTAAGATTACTGATTACGTTATATTTATACATTAGTCTACATGCCGACTCTGGTGATCGAGTAAAATGGCCAAAAAAGCCAAGCCATGAAATTAAAAAAGCCAAAAAAAAACAAACCCAGAAGATTTCCCAATAAAAATCGAATTTTTTAGGGTAGTTGTGACACTATATTTGATGCGCAATGCTGATGAATGGCAAACACACGTATACTGAACACATAAAGGAGATACATCTGACATTCTAGATTTAATTTTTATTTTTTATAGTGTTTATTTTCTTTCAGTTGAGATATAATACAATGGTGTTTATTTTCTTTCAGTTGAGGGATGAATCACCATATTTGGAAAGGCTCCAATATCAACAAATAACGTTTACTTGCAAACAAGGGCACCGTACACGTGCGAGCACTAGCCAAGGCATCAGACCAAACCAAAAGTAAGCATTATTATGTATTTATCCCTCTATAAATCCTACTTAGAGACAGACATGAGCGCCATTTTATTGAAGCATATGAAAAGCCAAGGTACAAACTAAAGGACTAAAGTGTGGTAGGCTGTAAGGTAAAAGAAACCATACTTGCAATACACCTCTATGCCTGACACCTTGTTTCAAGCCTTACAACATGGTTGAGGATTATAAACATTCCAGACCAAGATTCTTGAAGAGGTCTACAGCACATGGCTGCTTAGCCCCACTTCTGTATATTTGGCCTTCCGTTCACCACAGGCTTTTCCTTCGGAAATCAGAGGAATGCAGTCTGCAGATGACATCCACAGACGAAAATTTTCCAGTTGACACTGACTTATTTTTCTCATTACATTTTTTAAGGGAGGCTCTATTCGCAATAGAGAAAAATTATATTCGCGGGAAGTAACAATGTCACAGCGACTGCTCACTAGTCAATGTTATTTTGGGCCATTAAGAAGTCTCAGAAGGTAGTCAACTTTTACATTATGTTAGTCAAACAAGTAACCTTTAGTTAAACAAAAGGTAGGCCGAGACAGGTACAAGCTTTTACCAGGAGGTACAATAAAAGAAAACCGTGTCCACAGGACTTTCATTCCAGATCATGTGAGGAGAAGAAGCAGATGCTTCTATCTGGCTGTCTACTCGATTCATCTGTCCTTCCACCATACTCTGTCTCTAATCTAAAGTCACCAGAAAACATTCTATCTGTCTTTGCTAATGAAAGCATTTCTTTGTCATCAATTGAACATCTCTTTGTTGAAGAGGCATGGGTGACCTTGCAGGCCAGAATTGAATAAAAAATAAAGAAGGAACTTTTCAGCTGCAACTCTTGTGCCAACCGGGACAATGGGGAGATAAAAATGATTGAGTGTGAGGGCTGTTTAGAATGGTATCACTACGGTTGTGTTGGTGTCCGGACTAATTCAAAACCTAGTAAATGGTTTTGTATCGATTGCTGGAGGTAGTTGATAACTTTATATATGCTCTTTAATGTTAGTAACATATGTAAACTTTTTTTAAATGTATATATATATATATATGAGAACTTGTTCAACTTCACCGACATAGTTGTTTGCCTTTACTCCAATCTTCCACTCTCAGGTGTTCAAGGTTTTAACTAGCAGATGTGCAGTTTCATCTTCACCTATGCCTGTCCTTCAGTTTATAGTTTAAGTAATACCTTGAGTGATTTGGAATTTGACAATTATGTTGACCATTCTCTTCTTAAGAGCTTTTAAAAATCAGTCCCCATTGTAATGAGTGCTTGTTTATAAGCAATATAAGTACATTATGGTATCTATTCTTGTATAGTATTCAGGTGACTTCTCTTTGACTCACCGCTATGGCGTTTTAACTCAACACACAAATTATGACACCTGTAGAACTCTTGTTGGTTCTCATGTGTTCATGAATTATAAAAAAAACTATTTGTTTGTCTATGTGCTCATGTCAAAAAGTAAATCTACTGACTACTTACACATTACACTAGTTTGACTTACCAGTGTTTACGCATTTACAATAGTTTCCTTAAGTTACTCTAAATCATTTTAGATTGAGTTGCTTAAGAAATAAAATTTACAACATGTGTCTAATGCTTTATACATTAACTAAGTTGATAAGCTGGGAGAAAATAAACATTGTAGTTTTCTCCTGTTGTACAGTTTATCTTATGCCTATGATAACTGAGTACAATATTATTTACTGGAACTGGACTATCACTGATGTAAATAAATGAAAGGTTGAAGCACCAAGGTCATAGATATAATGTAATATGTATATGCCATTTGTTGTAAAGTAGATTGTTATTTTATGACATGTATACTCAATATCATCATGTATGTATAATAAATCATGAAAATAAGGGTATTTTCTCTTTGTGTGTTTTCTTGTCGTTGTAAAATTGTTTGAATTAACAGTCCTAGATTTATTATTTAGTTGGTAGAGGAGAGGCAAGGAACCACCAAAAGGTTAATTTGTATACACAGTAAAACTTCATTGTATTCCTTGGTTCTCCAAAACTATTGAATGGTCTCAAACCACTGAGCCAGTAACAGCCAATAACAGTATCATTCCAATAACTTAAAAGGGCAACGTTAAAGTACTGAAAATTATTAGACGTTGTAGTAACAGAGAGTGCAAGGAAAGGACCCCTTGAATATCAAGAAAATGGTAATATCAAAGAAAATGGTGACACCAAAATGTGAATAGAAATAGATGGAAAAATCCAAAACCAAGTGGATAGTTTTAGATACCTAGGGGCATTTGTGGCATCAGATGGAAGATGTACAACAGAGATTAGGAGCAGAATCGGACAGGCAAAGGCCGCATTTCAGAAAATGAAAAGTATCTTGTGCAATAAGTCACTACCACTGAATGTAAGAAAGAGAGTGCTGAAATGCTATGTAGAACCAGTTTTGCTGTATAGCAGTGAATCTTGGAATGTAAATGAACAAAGTAAGAAGAAATTAGAAGCAACAGAGATGTGGTTCCTGAGACGAATGTTGCGAATTCCTTGGACTGCCAGAGTAACTAACGATGACTGCCTGAATCAGGCTAATGAAACTATAACAATAAGACAGAGACAAACATCTTTCTTCGGTCACGTAATGAGAAGAGAGGCATTGGAGAACATCGTAACAACTGGGAAGAGAGGCAGAGGCAGACCAAGATAAATGATGCTGAACCAAAGACCGAGATTTGTGGAGAGCCATGAACGCCTACGCCAACTTTCTTCACAATCCCGTTTATCCACGCTGGGACAGACAGAACTAAAAAAAAAATAGATTTGAAGAGAAAACTACAGAAATCAGGTGATCGAGTGAAATGGCGAAACATGACCACCCGCGCTTTCCAGCATGGCACACGATTAATTGATTGATTAGTCACTGGATAACATTGATGTTGTGCACATAAATTGGCCCGTCGGCACTGCACTTGATGATCGCCGTATTGAGATGAGAGAAATGAAGAGATGAGGTGAGCTGATAACCGAAAAAACCGCCTGTTTGTTTCTCACCACTGACCCATCAGTATAGATCACTGTGTCACTGTTATGAGCGTGTACTGAAGTAACCACATAACATAACAGATAGGTATATGAAGAATAAGTTTGGTTGAGTTGAGTTGTTGTTGTTGTTTGTCCATCAAGCATTCACTTCGTCATTGATTGTGACACGGTGCTGCCAAGATAGGTGAATTCCAATAATGCCACTCCAAGAGGTGGTGTCCGTGCCTACTCTGGCATTGAAATCCCAAAGGAGTATAAGTTTGCAGGTGCAGTGGATGACCAGGGCACTCTACGTGCCTTGCCGTGCTCATTACGTTCCACAACGCTTTGCAGGTAAACGCCGTCTTGCCCGTTGAATCAGGAATGATTTCTTCCGCGCAGTCTGCCGAATCCTGTCTTCACATGCTGGGTAGGCATACCCTAGTTTACCTCTTGGTTTGACACCAAATCGGATACCCATGCCTGGTTTAGCCAGCCTCTCACAGCTGTTGCCCGGGGGGTGGCCGCTGTCGCATGCTGACAGCTACTAGGAGCCACAGGCACGAGCTGGGTGTCGGACTTGGACCAGTGGGGGATGGGTCCTGAAAGGACATGAGAGCCATCCTTACCAAAGGTGCTACCAATGCCTGACACCCCGTACCCCCCTATATGGTTGACTCTCTGTGTGTATGTATGCGTGTGTCTGACTCTCTATCTGTCTGCCAGTTTATATCAGCTGTTTATTTGTCTGTATCTCTGACTGACTGCCTGCGTGCCTCTCTCTCTCTCTCTCTCTCTCTCTCTCTCTCTCTCTCTCTCTCTCTCTCTCTCTCTCTCTCTCTCTCTCTCTCGATCAACCTGCCTGTTCAGAGTATTGAGCATTTCCTTGAGTTGAGTTAAGAACCGAGTAGATGTACACTGGGGCTTTGGGGCCAAAAGGGTGGTGGCAGTGGAGGGGCGCCAAAAGAAAGCCCCCTAGGGGACCCAACCCCCGGGGGGGGGGAGCCAAGCGTATGCATGGCTAAATACACAGATCCGTCAGTCTCTAACTGGTTGGTGTGTAAGTACACTGATGACTTCACCTCTCTCTAATTGAAAGTTCAATCCACTCTAATCTTAGCAATTCGACGAATCTTTGCATTATAGTCCTTTACATTCTCTTCGTACCAGATTCAGTGATACTCCTTGTCATATCCACATTCTTTACATACTTCTAGGAGGTTGTTGACCCCCTTCCCGCATTTCCGACATGGTTTAATACATGAACCATTCCGTATTAGCGCTGCGTGCACTTTGCAGTAGTCCCTCATACAGCTACGATTGCAGGGCTCCGTGGAATGTAGCCGTAGCCACTTACAGTTGTTCTTCGCGGTGCGCATCCTGGTATGTCTGTGGTTGATACACTCGAAATCGACGGTCGGTCGCCTGTAGGATTTCATGAACTGTAGTGAGAGCAGGCTTGTGTAACCCGTGGGAGGAGGCCCGGACTTCATGAACTGTAGTGAGAGAAGGCTTGTGTGTCCAGCGGGAGGAGACTAAGATTTCATGAACTGTAGTGAGAGCAGGCTTGTGTGACCAGCGGGAGGAGACTAGGATTTCAACATTCTAGTCCAACAGACCGGTGTAGAGGTTGAAGCCGCTACTTTGACATCAATATACCGGAAGTTTAAGAGCGAGCCCTCTTATCCATTCGCCCGTGCTGACCTGACATGAAAACGTGAGATAAAAACTAGCAGGATGAAATCTATTTGTGTGTGTGTGTGTGTGTGTGTGTGTGTGTGCGTGCGTGCGTGCGTGCGTGCGTGCGTGTGTGTGTGTGTGTGTGTTGTCGTTGCATGTCCTTCACAGGACGTAGCAGTCAACCTCAGTATTTTAGCTGTTCGTGATTACTGGACAAGTTTTACGTTCAGTAGTGTGCCATTGCTTTCTGTAAGACCGATACCTATACCTTTTTCGAGAAAAAAAAAAACAGCACCGCTGTGTTTCGAACCCGGGTATACGGGATTACGATTCGTGGTCGTTCGCCACGGAGACCGGTGAAATCTATATACATGGTGCTTAAATCTGCGGCTAAGAATATAAGAAAGTTGAACTCCTACGGAAACCACGGTATAGAACAGACAGTGGGAAGTGGCGAGGTGGCGTAGTTTGTTACTATCACATCTAAGAAGGAGAGAGGATTTAACACTGTTAACATAAAACAAATAGGAGGAGAGGCGTTGCCAATGACGGAGTAGGACAGGTCGTGAGAGTAGTAGAAGAAGAGGAAACAATTAGTATGAAAGGACAGAAAGAAAAATAGATGATAGAAAAATTTTGAAACTTGGAGGAGTTCATAGTGAATATATTCAAAATGTCCGAGTTTCTAACATTCTTACATTCGGCTCTTATCATGATAGAGGATAGATGGTAGAGAATAATATTTGTAGCTGTAATTGTATGAGGGTGATAGGTAAATCAATGTATGGGTCTGCTGTAGTGGTAGGTAGAGCAAAGTATGGGGTTGCTGTTCTTTAGATGTGGAGGCAAAGGTAACTGCACGTCTAATGAGCTGAAAGTGGCGGAACTGATGACAATACATGATCCAGATAATCACAAACTCGGAAGAAGTTCATCATGCCGTGGGCTTTGTGCTAACAATTATCATTAGCCTGGTATAATCGTCGAAGACCCAGAAGTTAAGATAAAGGAACGGCGTCCTTACCAGACTAGGGGTGGGAGGAGGTATAAAGGACAAAGGCGTGAGTGTCGATCCGTTTGCAGTAAACCGATGTTGTGAACCCACGGGAGCCTATGGAAACTGTAAGATCACAGACGTTGGCACAAGGCGAGAAAATACGTGAAGTGAGTTCAATGCTAATAAGGAAGTGGAAAAGAAATCTATAGTTTTTGAGTTCAGGTTTTGGCATATAAATAGCACGACAACCGTCAACTTTGTATCTACTGTACAGTTCAGGGATTATACAAGTATATTGTTACCA
>OY992877.1:51136850-51174350 GCA_963921405.1 Cepaea hortensis | reverse complement strand
CGATAATCTGCTGTCTGCTTTCTGCTACAACAACAGACTGCCTGTCATCCGTGTACAGTGCTACAACAGCCACGGCTCTGCGTGCTATCTGTCATTTGCACATATACTACAATAATCGTTCTATGAGTGCAACTGTCGTATGTTTGCATGCTGTAACAGCCGGTTCCCTTATGAAACTTTCAGATTGTTAGTATATCGTTGCCAAATGTCTTTTAACAAACTGTCCTCATCCCCTACTACCGTTCTTAATAAATGACATGCATGTCCTCCCGTATTATTTCGGACACCAAATCCAGCCAGCGTGTCCTTCGTACGAAAACAAAGGATGTGGTTATTCCGGATAATATGTAATTTTCTGCTCCAATAGAATTACTATGTAAAACATTTAACTAGCAGCATGTTACTAGGACCCATAAGGAAAGAAAACAATAATAACCCTATAATCTAACAGAAATGCCGTAACAGGCGGCTACAGAGCGTTAGTGTGAGACTGACTGTATCATCCCGCAGAAAACTCTAGCTGCAGACTCCAACCGGTGTTGAACATGTCTTTAAACAGGCTCAATTTATTGCCTGGCATATGTCGCTACATCTCCTCAGGTGCATACTGCAGAGCTATATATCATGTGAAGTGAATAAATGAATAATACTTCAGCTTAAACAATTCAAACACATAGTCATAGATATTGTTCGAAAGTCGGACATCTGTCACTCCCCCCCCCCCCCCCCCCCCGCCTCCCCCTCCCCCACAGTAATTTCAAATGTAAAATGTAACATGAATTCTGTCTGTTCACAGATCAGGTCTGTTCTTGTCCCGATTATGCCATATGGCCGAGCCTTCCATGGTTATAAACATTATCATCATCATCAAGTGCCCTGCCAACTAGTGTAGGTGTTCATGGCTCTCCGCAGATCTCGGTCTTTGGTGTTCTGGATCAACTCTGCTGATGGTATTCGTCCATGCCACCGTCTCGCTATAAACCTGTCGGTGCTATATAGGGGGGTATGGTCATGATCAATATCACAACTACAGTCTTTACTTCCTATGAAATTTATATTGTAAAACCCATTTTAGGCTGAGTCAGGCTGGGAGTATAGGTCAATGAACAACATCCGTGGCTCAAGGGTGATTAAAACACATGAACACCAGGTCGGCTGGCTTGCAAGCTAACCACTGCACCACCGCGACTCCCACAGTCCCACTTACATGTCAATACGTAATGTTTTTTTTTTTTTTTTCCGCGTTTCCATCCTGTTTCAGGATATTGCGGTCAACACCAGCATCTCTCAGCTGTATGTTGATTCCTAGGCTAGATTACACTCATCAGCACGCCACGACTTTCTGAGCGACCGGCTCCATACTCTCATAAGTCACTTTTGCGATTCGAACCACTGCTAATTCTCGTCGCGTCACGTGACGAGAGTATTCGGGGTTAGCGGAGAAAGCTGCTAACCCCTCGGCCACGGAGCCGGCTAATATACGTAATGTTAATTAATTTAAATGTTCAAATCTTTAAACTGGCTGAAATATAAATAGTGCCCCATCGGTACGTAAATCATGCGTAAATCATACAAATGTGATTATGTTTTTTGGTCTCGTTCTCTTTGAATTCGAGCGTAGCCCAAACACACGTAAGAGCTACTGGTAGTTGCTGCTGGCAGTGGGTGCATTGGACTTATTTTGCTTCAGGGTTAGTTTTCCCTATTACCAGTGTCCTTCGACTTCAGGCAAACCCTCTCTGACCTCAGAGGTACTTGTAATTTACGTCCCCAAGTCAAGGAAGAGAAGTCAACATGTACGTTAATTGACCGGCGTGTGGAAAGATTCCACGCGGTCAAGAAAAAACAAGTTTAAGGGTATTAAACCTCTTAATGACCAAGTCCTATTAGAAACAAACGAAAATCGTAAACTGATTAGAAAAATTAGATGTAGACAGTCACACATTTTTTGGGCATGTTATAAGAAGAAATACATTGGAACACTTGGTGACAGCTGGCAAGATCGAGAGGAAGACAGAAGTCACAAGAGGAAGACAGAGAAGTAAATACCTGGATGGCTTAGCCACGTGGCATGGCCGAGACAAAAACACTGAGCTGATCCAAGACTCTGCTGATCGAAAGAAATGGTGAATCATGATCGCCCATGCTTATCGGCATGGTACATGATGGATGGACCGATTAAACATATCAGCCACGCCGGTCACCAAATATGGGATGAAACCTAGTGTTGCGTGTTCCAAATTGTAGCGCGGTGTTCTATTGATTAACCATGCACAGAACTCTCAGCACAGAACATGAATGGCGGAAGGCCCCTGTAAATCTACACTCAGCACTCAGCATCTGCAGTCTTATCTCTCCTTAATCAAGGCTGGTCGGGTGGATGTGTGATACACCATGTGTCTCGTCTATTAACGAGACCACAGACACGTGTCTCCAAATATTTGCACGCAACACTCAACCAGCCAAGAGACTTTATTATCACATAAAAAGGTCCAGTTATTCAGACGTTGTAATTTCCAAATGGAAAGTTCGTGAATTTCCCTGAGTAAATTAGATCCCAAGGCGACATTATCAAAATTGACTGATTTTATATTCAAGCATTTAATTCTGTTATAATGTTTTATATTTGTGATATTTGTATCTCTTATGTCGTCTCTCCTGTCAGGATATATTTGTGCTCTTGGATGGATGGTTTGAGGGAAATGTGTAATTAGCGTGACAGATGGAGGGGGACTCTTAGTGTCCTTCTTGGATGTTTTAATATGCATTCAGTCATTCATAATCATTACGCACACACAGAGTCAAATACGGACACACTTTTGATCAACCAATCTATAGCCACTGCAAAACTATAGGGTAATCGAATTGGGGTCTCGTGCGTTACCATACGGGTAGCTCAATTGCTTTCCATTGAAGTGATACTGTTTCAATAACTTCGCAGTCCATTTAATCTGTCACATGAATACAGTAAACCCTACCTGTTGTAAGCGTCTGTTTGGACATTCTAATGTGACACTTTCACTTAATTAACTGTGACTGTTTCATAAGAAGAAGAACAAACATTACTCTATAAGAACTGAAGCAACTGAACGCTGTAATGACTTGGAACGCATATACCAGCAAACATCTGAATATTAAGAGCATGCATATTTCCAGTGGCAATATATGGTTGTGAAACTAGGATAGTGAAAACAACTAGCTGAAAAGGACATATGAATATGAATGTTTCAATAGAGTATTACAAGAATTGAATGACAGGAAAACAAACAGGGGTATCCAATAAGAATTCCCTTCTTCAAGAAGGCTGGTTATTAAGACAAACAAGCACAAGGTCAAGGTTTTGGGCATATGTATCAACATCACAAGTCTTGGGACTAAAAAAGTCTAGACAAGATAATCATCGGGGGAGGTGTACCGAGAGAGGAAGGTAAAGACCATAAAGCAGATATATTCAAGATGTGACAGGTCATCTACACTTGGCAGCTACAGAGACACGACATCAGGTTTGGTTTATGACATAGAACAGTTTTGAAAGACTGTTATTGGGGAGAAGTTATGAACATGACAGGCCATGAAAAGTGTATTTTGGTTATTTCAGTTAGTTAGTTGGTTGGTTGGTTGGTTGGTTGGTTGGCTGGCTGGCTGGCTGGCTGGCTGGCTGGCTGGCTGGCTGGCTGGCTGGCTGGCTGGTTCGTTCGTTCGTTCGTTCGTCCGTCCGTCCGTCCGTCCGTCCGTCCGTCCGTCCGTCAGTCAGTCAGTCAGTCAGTCAGTCAGTCAGTCAGTCAGTCAGTTAGTTAGTTAGTTAGTTAGTTAGTTAGTTAGTTAGTTAGTTAGTTAGTTAGTTAGAGCTTGACAGCTCGCTCATTTCCTTGTATTCCCGCATGCCCTGGCACGAAGATGAAACTAATCCTTGCCAGCCGCGACCGCTCCAGAGACAGCAACCACTCTCTTCGGATCCACCCCATCTCTATCCTCTTGAGCATGCTCATTGAGTCAATAAGGAAACATGCCCTAGTGAATGTCTGTGTCTAGAGCCATGTTATTGCTTTACTTACTGCCATGACTTCCATAGTTAGGCTACTTGTGGTCTCAACAAAATCACCAGAGTCCTCCTTCACAATTCTCCCTCCGGCCCGCGCCGTGAAGGCCCACGAGCTTCTCATGTCGGACAACCGACCCATCTGTGTAGATGACAGCATCACCGTCTAACGAATTCTCGAACATCAACGCTTGTACTTCCGCCTCCACAGCAGCCGGATTTTCTTGTCTGCATTTTCTGTCTCGTTGGATGCAAACAGAAAAAGACGTACATAAATCTGTTGGCACTTGTACCCACTCCTCGCGAAGACCTAAGTCCTCATGTGAACACACCCGTTGAAGAATGTCTTCGGCTTGACCCATCCACGACCTTCCTCTTTTTAACCTGCTGCCCTTCACCTTCCTAATTTCACTATGCAGTGGATGTTGTGTGTTTGCGTTGACCCTGAGGTAGGCACGTGCTCTGCAAATTTGTATTCTTTCTTCAATGGTTGGAAAATCAAGAAGGTTGCTCATCGCCTTGCATGCTGTATCTCTTGTACATCCAAGAATAATGAGCATAGCTTCGTTCTGTATCCTTTCCATCCTTTCTATCTGCTTACGGCTGAGAGTCAGGATCGCCATCGCATACTCAAAAGGTTTTGACAAAAACAGACATGACCAGCCCCTCGTATAGAAGACATAGATGGCGCTGTTCACAGTTTGCTGCCGCCATCACCCGCATCGCAGCCAAACACCGCTTGGCCTTTGCTATCACCTGGTCTATGTCCTCATTATAAGCAAGGCTTCGATCAAACCGTATCCCCAGGTAATTAATTGCCTGCGTTCTTTCCACCGTCTCTGAACACAGCTTTACAGTTGGTGTTGGAGTGTTGACAATATGATTATTCAAAGAGAACCATGTCACTGTTGCCTTTGTTGGGTTGACCATTGCTCCAGCTTCAACATACAAAGTACTTATGCGATTGAATTCGGTTTGTAGTTCCACAGCAACCTGTCTATCCTTACCCTGACGATACAATAAAACGTCGTCGGCATATGACAATGTCCTCCCCGGTCCAGTGATCTGCTCGCTGGTGATTCTCACAGTGTAGGCGTTGAACAGCACCGGGGGTAATGGTGATCTCTGAGGTAGACTGGGATATATTATTGTTGATTCCGAAGTCCAACTGCTACATCAGAAAACTACTTTCCGTTAGAAGAGGGCTGCAGCGATCCAACTAAGGGGGAAAGGACTTATCTTGAGTTCAAGAAGCTGAAGCATTACGAAATCCAATGGTACTCTGTTGTACGCAACCTCAAGATCGATTGCTGCAGCAAATGTTTCAATACCTGAGTGGAAACCTTCATAGACGACATGCGCAAAAACTGCTGCATTGGTCCACGTTTCTCTTTTTGGACGGTACCCTCCCAGGGTAGGTGAGAAAACACCTTGCCTCTCTAGCTGGCTTTATATTTTCCTGGCAATTAACTTCTCCAGCAGCTTGCCTATTGTATTCTGCATGGTTATTACTCGATATCCCTGAACTTTTGTGTGGTCTTTGCCAGGCTTCGGCAAGGGAATAAGATAGCTGTGGAACCACTCCTCCTTTATGCTAGCGCTCCTTATACTGTTGTTGTAAAGGTCTGCTAGTTTCTCTAGCTCGTTGTCGGTACACCTTAATGATGTCGTCGTATCTTATGCTATCTGGCCTTGAAGAGCTGTTTTTTGATCGTCGAAGCACAGCCTTAATTTCTTTCACTGTGACTGTGTCTTCATCCAAAATGTTCTGGGCCTTGCACCTGTCTGAGGTGAACTCCTTGGCAAGATTTCGGCCTCTCATGTCTGTCTGGTTGCTTTGCTCTAGATAGCGTTAGAAGAGGGCTTTGCCCTTGTTCTCGTCAGCCAGATGAGGTCAGCGCGTTGGAAGTCAGAAATTCTCTTGTACTTGACTACTCCACTCATGCTTTTATGTAGTCGCCAGAACAATTTCAGTGACTTTTCTGTGCTTACTACTCTTTGACATACCACTGCCCATTTTTCACTTTTAACCTCCTTAACCAGTTTTTTTTAAATAGCTTACTTGTGTGTGCATCTCTCTTTCTAAGTGCATGCATGGTTTAGGATTGGCAACTCTGTTCTTCTTGGCATTTTGCCATTTCCTTACAGCAATGAGCTTATCCACCCAGGCCTTCTCCACCTCAAAATTCCACCACGGTGGCTACTCCCAGCTTTTTTTCCTGCCCTGAAGTTGTCTGCGCTTGCCGTGCCTTATTTATTACTCACCACATCTTGCCCTGTACTGTCATACTGGAAAGTCTTGACCGTTGACTTGTACTGCCTGGTGCTGCCTTTCTCTACCAATATGCTGCACGGGTGTTGGTCGCTGCCGTGGTACCAAAGGACATCCCATCTACACACTTTAGTGAGTGAAGGGGAAACCAGCGCCAGATCAATAGCACTGTCCTCATCACCTGGGTGGCTTGCTGTCCTTGTGACACAGCCACTGTTGATACAAACCAGGTCAATGGTTTCAAATGCAGTCTCGAGCTCCCCCCCCCCCCCCCCCCCGTGTGTTGGAGGAAATGTTTCCCCATGATCTGCCTTTAGCGTTGAAATCGCCACAGAAAATAACACTGCTCTCGTGAACTAATATCTCACTTAAGCACAGCCACTTCTGAGAATCCACACTCGCGTTACGGGCATAAACATTAACCAACACGAATGGTAGACCAGATTGAACTTTAACCTCCTGTACTTGTGTGTCGTCACTGTCCTAACTGGACTATGTCTAGCTCTGAAGCCACCATACTGTCACGAATGAGAATCGCCATTCCCAGGTGTCGCCTGTTGTAGAAACATTTGAAGCCGGCAATTTGGATTAGCTGATCACCCAGTCTCGTCTTTTGGAACGCTACAATGTCATTCCTGTATACCAGGTTTTCCAGAATAGGGCCTCGTTGTTTTACTATGGCACAGTTCCAATATAGATTACGAGTATTCCTGAGGCCCAGACAGTCACATTTAAGTCTAAAACGTTTTATCCCACCTCGTATTCCATGCCGTTTGTGGCCACCACGCCGCCCCCATCGCCTTGCTAGGTTGACAGCCTTCCGCACGGATCACAAACGTTGTTCCGCCATTTTGAAAACCGAACACCACAGAAACACACACGCTGCGAAAATTCGCTCCTTGTGGGTGTTAGGCGCTTATACAGAAATGCTCAAGGATATCACTCAAGGATTGCTTCGCTCAATGCACGAACCCCGTAGCATCGGCGCAGATCTTGAGAAGAAACTCCTGGTGTTACATCCTGGCACACAAATTACACGCAAGAGATGAAAATATCCATCTCCTGCGCGAAAAAATGGGGACGGTCACAGAACAACACAAACGTCCGCCACCATCTTGACTGGAAGTGAACTAGCTTTCATTTAATCACATCACACTTTCATTATTTCATCACCTACACAAGCTTGAATGAATAACTCAGCTTCTCCACGGTTCAACACATGCCGGGAAAGACCGAACGACTTTAACCGAACGACGTAGCCCAAAATCGAACCCCCAACCTTCGAAGCGACAGGCAAGCGGCGTAATCACATGGCCACAGAGACTCCCGAAGACACAAACAAAACACTGGTGATACCATGGCCTAACACAGGGTGTATTTTTAATGACTGTGCAGTGTTTGAAAATATTGCCGGTCCAAGTTTTGTATTTACCTATTATGTTGCAAGAACTTTACAGAGGGTGAATACAAAATTTGGAATTGCAATATTTTTAAACACTGCACAGTCATTAAAAATACATCCTACATACGACGCCTTTGTCGCTGTAGGAAATGTCCGCCTCTAACGCGAAAAGATCTGGAACGATTTACAGTGTGGACGATATGAATTTTTTACAAAATAATAAAAGGGTGGTAAATCCCCTGATTCAATGATAGTGTAGTGAATGTCTAGTCTCTTTGGATACAAGCGAAAAATTAATACGAAATGTGTGAACATTAGAAATTCCTTCTAAATTTAAAATACAAGAAAATATACGGATGCTATTCCACGCCTCTAGGCTCATTGGGTATATCCTGATAGCCCCATATTTGTATAGATCAATGGGCACTGGATGGATGAGGTGGTAAACATCAGGTCGGACGCCGTCATCACCTCAAACATTTCCTGGTGCCCATTGTAGGTGGAATCGTCACGTGAGCCTCGGTTAATTTAAAACATCCGTTTTTGTGGGTATTCGAACTCATGACCACCGAGCCTGAATATGATACTGCTAAGACTAAATTTCAGACTATAAACCGAACACAATACGGGATATTTATTGTGATTCTGTGTATAAACACATTTGGATCGCATAAATACTACAAAGCAACACTCGTATCAGTAGATACTAAAAAGCACTCTGCAAGACAATCGTTCTACCAACACTATGCTACCAATGCTAAACCATGACAATGACAGAAAAGGTTACAAGAAAAATTACAACAACGGAAATTATATTCCAGAGAAGAATACTCAACGTATCTATGATAGAGAAAACCGGACATGATGAAATCAGAACTAAAGTGGGGGAAATAGCTGCGCTACACTTAATAGAAAACAGCAAGTGAAATTGTTCGCCCACATAATTAGGCTATCACCTTAAAGTATACCACAATAAGCAATGATGTACAGGCCAAATGTAACCAAACCAAGGGGCCGACCATGTAAACGATTGACAGGAGGAATAACAGAGTCCATGGGAATCTCTATATATGGATCCAATAAACTGGCATTCTCCAACTGTTTATACTTCATCTCGACCCGCAAGGCACAAGAGGAGCAAGATAAGATGAGATGTGACATGAGATGAGTGAGATTCTCCGTGTGTGATTTCGAGAGGAGATTAGATAACTGCAATGAAAACGATCCGTTACAAACGAAACCACACGAAAAACCAACATAGCGAAGGAGAATGAAACGTTAGAAAAAAATAAATTGTTAATTTCCGCCACATGTGATTGCTTACCATGTCCAAAACTTGTGTCAATGTTAGTCCCATCTGAACAACTACAGGCGATGATGAGTTTCTCACTGGTCTGACAGCTTTCTCGTATCCTCTCATTATGTAATCCAACAGTCTCTGCTCATCCGGCACGTAAGCCAACGGATCACGATTTTTCGGGATGTGATACCTGTACTGTTCATCTCCGAAGGAAGTTCTGTCCTTTCCATAAGCTGAAACAGATAGAGAAATAAACAGTTCTTTACGTGATGAAGTAATATTATATTGATCTTAGCATAATGAAGAATGCATGTAAAGAAGTACAGGAAAAAAATGAAGAAATTAACAATTCTTTACATAATGTAAACAATGGAAATATAAAGAGCCTTCAACACCCCTTGAGGTGAGTGGGTATATGGTGCTAGATCCAGTCATGGGCTAATCAGCACTCAATAGATGCTGTGATGAAAACCACGCCAACCCAATTTGCTGTCCAGAATATTTCCTGCTGACCGAATGAGGATTGGTCTACAAAATGTGTGTCCAGCACCATATGTCCTTTGCTCCTATTGCAGGGAAACGGTTGTTTTTTTTTTTAATTTTATTCTTTCCATCGATTCATACTCCTGTATGTTCTTTTTTTTTCTCCACTCATGTCGTTTATAGTATTTGTGTTAGTTCTAAAGTTTCTGATCAATAAATTTATTTCTTTGAACAGTTCGTGGTCTCGCCCATTCCTACGGCGTTCTTTCATCGCTGTACACTGTCTTGTAGTAATTGAACTTTGCTTCTCAATTGACCATCTATATAGTTTCTCTTGTTAGGATTTTATACATTTGTCCTTGTCTCATCATTTGATATTCCACTGGTTTTTGATCACTTCTCTTAAATATAAGCGCTATCATATCATTTGAAATCCAGCTGATCTTTCTGTCACGTATATATGGTACCATACCTTTGGTTAGCGGGCACATTATCGAAGTTGATAGAAAATAATCTGTTAATGTCGGACGAGGGTTCGACGCCTGGGCTCGCCCCCTGCTAAAGTAAGGAAAAGATTAGCCATATTTTCCTACGTGCATTCAGCCCCACAACATGTGATGGTCCAGCACATTACAAACCCACAGCAGGAACTACTTAGGGACACATTAATTAAGTAATTTAATTAATATCTTTGGCTGATTATATTCGGATATCTCTAGCATGTTTGGCTGACCCATCCAGTGTCACCTCTTCGCCTTTATTCTGGTATTTTGCTGGCATCACAGCGGGTTGGTTGTGGTTCTTTAATCAAATTTCCGAGTTTAACTGTGTAAACAAAACAAAACAAAAAACAAAAAACAAAACATTTAACGTAACAGGAACCTGTGTGGGTGTGTGGAGTTTTAAGACCATCACTATGTTCAGGCCTCAGTGCACTGAGGAGTAGATGACCTGTCTTTCCTTCCAGTAGCGAACGACGACCACGGGCAGCCAACTCTCGTCCGAAGCCGGCTGTTTAACTGTTAGTATTGCCATTAATACATGTGAGACATGTCAACATGATAAGGATGCTTGAAGATCTACAAATTGATGGAAAAGATCTTAGACTTGTAAAAAACATATATTGGAAACAACAAGCTGCCATAAGAGTTGATAATGAAGTAAGCCAATATCAGCCTATTAAAAGGGGTGTGAGACAGGGATGTGTAATGTCTCCAGATCTGTTTTCCCTGTACAGTGAAAGTATTTTCAGAAATATTGAAGATATGGAAGGAATCAACATTGGGGGACGATGCATCAATAACATTAGATATGCAGATGATACAGTCTTGATTGCAGACAATGAACAGGACCTGCAAAATTTAGTAGATGCGATTGTGACACACAGTGAACAACTAGGGTTAGAATTAAATTGTAAAAAGACACAGATTATGGTCGTCACTAGGAAGGACGAAATACCACAATGTAATATACAAGTAAATGGGAATATTCTTCAACAAGTGAGCAGGTACAATTATCTCGGAACAGTAATAACATCTAATGGGAGATGCCTTGAAGAGATTAGAACAAGAATCGCCATGGCAAAAGTAGCCTTTAGCAAGATGAAAAACATATTGACCAATAAAAAGATGTCAATTGAAACGAGAAAGAGAGTGTTGAGATGCTACATTGAGCCTGTACTTTTGTATGGATGTGAAGCGTGGACAATGAGCAGTCAGGCTGAAAAACATCTGATGGCTGTAGAGATGTGGTTTCTGAGGAAAATGCAAAGAATACCATGGACAGCCAGAAAGACCAATGAACAAGTCCTTCAAGAAACAAATGAAGATCGTAAATTGATTAGAGAAATTAGACGTAGACAGTCAAAATTTTTTGGACATGTTATGAGAAGAAATGGATTGGAGAATTTGGTGACAACTGGTAAGATCGAGGGGAACAGACCAAGGGGAAGACCTAGAAGCAAGTACCTGGATGGCTTGGCCTTGTGGCATAGTCGAGACAGAAACACGGAGCTGATCCACGACTCTGGTGATCGGGTGAGATGGCAGAACATGACCGCCCACGCTTACCGGCATGGCACATGATGGATGGATGGATTGCCATTAATAACTTATGGTCACTACCACATTTAGAAGATTGTTCGCTATTGTATGCATGATGTCCACCACTGTTGTATTATTATATAGTCTGTTTTGTTTCTAACAATTCCATCCGTGATTTCCAGCTAAATAGGCTCTTGAGATGTTGAAACATTATTCATTTTAAGTGCAGAAAGTTATCAGTTCACCTGCTTCATTTCGATTTCCAATTATGTGTTTTTATGCTGCTTTTATTTCTATGCCATTTTTAGCATTACAATATCCCATTGATAGGATGTCATTTTTACTAATATTAGTATTACAATATCTCATTAATAGGATGTAATTTTTACTAATATTAGCATTACAATATCTCATTACTAGGATGTCATTTGTACTAATATTGGTATTACAATATCTCATTAATAGGATGTAATTTTTACTAATATTAGGATTACAATATCTCATTACTAGGATGTAATGTTTACTAATATTAGCATTACAATATCTCATTACTAGGATGTAATGTTTACTAATATTAGCATTACAATATCTCATTACTAGGATGTAATGTTTACTAATATTAGCATTTCAATATCTCATTACTAGGATGTAATTTGTACTAATATTAGCATTACAATATCTCTTTATTAGGATGTAATTTGTACTAATATTAGTATTACAATATCTCATTAATAGGATATCAATTTAAGTCATATTTTCTACAGTATTTTGGAAAACGTTATGCAATGCTTCAATTTCTTACTCTTTCGCAATTGTTGTTGGTGCGTATACTTGTGCCAATGGGACATTATTTGGTTTTGCTTTAAACTTTATGTTAAAATTCTATCATTCATTCATTCATTCAGTAGCATGTCTCTTGAAGAACCTCCTTCTCGTAACAATCTTCCTGAAAACTTCTCTATCATAAGAAAGATATCCCGCGTCCGATACACCCATCTAAAGATCATCTGCCACACCCTGCATCCATCTTCTCTTTGGCCTTCCTCTTCCCTGGATATACACTCTCCCCTCCTCCCGCCCCATGATTGTTCTCTCCAAACGTTAATGATGTTTCAGGTGACCAAACTATTTTAATTGCTTTTGTTTCATTGTCCTTAGTAGCCAACCTTACTACAATATTCATCTCTTAAAGTATGGATGCATTTGTTCTTTTCTGTATTCAAGATATTCTTAAAACCCGTCAATAACATGTATATACATAGGCATTTATGCGCTGTTCAGCTAGTTTGGTAAGTGTCCATTGCCAGACGACATCCCGGGGTATGTAATTGTTGCAATGGGAAAGATGCATGCTCTTACAAATCTAATTGTAATTCTTCTTCTTCTTCTTCTGCGTTCATCCAGAGTTTTTTTTTTTTCGGACGTGATTGCGTTGTGCCTGTTTACAACAGAGCTGCGTTCTTGCGCCGTTAGGCCGACACATCCGACTTCTGCGGGCATTTGTTGACCGGGTTAACCTTCCCGGTGGTTGTAGTTCTATATGTCCCACGCCAATTTGCAATGGGCAAGTCATAAAAGAAACAAATGGAAACTGTAAATTTACTCTAGTCAGGCGAGGCAGAAAAGATATATGTGAGCACCTTATAGGGAGAGGAGAGGAGGAGGGGGGGGGGGGCTGAGTGGTCTCGTGGCATGGTGTCCATCTCGAGGGCTGGAGGTCCCGGGTTCACGCCCCGGTGAAGGTCGGAATTTTTTTACGTGAACTTCTAGTAACAAAATTCTGCCTAGTCTCTGGGTAGTGAGATCGGACGCCCGTATGTATTGTTGCGCACGTAAACAATCCCTTAACAGTTGGAAATCGAAAAAGAGTAGCTTAACGGCGCTGCCCTGGCAAACTTTCGAGTTAAAAATGTACCCAAAGTATTTCAGGATCCTCGCCGGTGCTACGGAGTTCGTGCATTGAGCTGAGATTCTCCGGACTCAGGCTTGAGTTAGGAGTAGAGCGGAGCACTTATGGGTTACACCCATGTGCCGTGATGTTGATCCGTTGACTAAATAAGGAGAGATAAATTGGAAAACGTAGTGACAACTGTAAGATTGAATGTTAAAGAGCAAAGGTAAGGCGAAGCGATAAATAAATGGATGATTTGACGACATGGCATCATCGAGACAAGAATACAAACTAGATCTATGACTTTGGTGATCGTGTGAGATGGCGAACCATCACCGCCCTCGCTTATCGGCATGGCACTTGATGATGGGTGTGCGGGGCGTAAATTTATTCAGGTATACATCTTTCTTCCCTGTTTTTCGCCATCAGAATATATAAGAATCTCTTCATTTTCTATGTGATAATCTTGACCACTCATTTTATGTTCAGAAATTCCCAATATTTCTATTTAAAATGTCTCTACTTCCGTGGTAATTATATGTTGTTTGCACGCACTCGTAATTTTCACATTCCATTTTCCTATTTTTAGTTTTCATTTAAGTTTGACACAGAGTCCTTCGTAGACAAGACAGACTGGAAGAATTCCGTCATCGCAGTTGCTAGCACCATTTCCGGTGGAACACTTTTCCTCAATTTCTATGTAAGATCCTTTTGGCCTGAGGGTATCTCACTAACGATTTTTTTTTTTCTGTTCTCCATTATGTCTTTGACTGCTGTAGTTTTCTAGGCATCTATAAAGAATGTAATCTGTCATCGCTTTCCTTCGTGACAATGACCATACTGGTCGGTGACTGTAGCCATTGTCTCTGAAATAAGATTCGCTGCATGGTAGGTTAGTTATTATTCTTCGTTTCCTTTTTGGGCCCTGGATATACATGCTTGACTACCTGTTATTTTTTTTTTAAATAGTGGCTTATGTATGTTAGCAAAGGTGTTCGCTTATAGATCCATAGCTGACAACAAATTCTCGCTTTTGTAATTCTTACTGATCAAAGGCGTTGTTTGAGTGAGAAAAATCAGTTCTAGCAAAAAGATTTAGATGGTAGCTGTTCTATTGTTGGCTATCTTCCTGAAATCCTAAGTTACTTCTTTAATATCTTTACTGTTTGTTTCCTTTACCTAACCGTAATATGGGTGCGTTACAAGTGCTATGAAATTAATCATCTCATTAAAACGCGCTGCTGTACATTAACAGTTTCAGTGATAAACGAATGGTGTGTAAAGAATAATACACCTACCTGTACCAGCTTGAAGCACTAGCGAAAGCAGGAACGGGAGTGCTTCGTGTGAAAATAACATGAAATGTAAGCTATCACTTGGAGTGAGCAGTCCCCCTAGTCGTCGCATGATAAACCTCATGGCACTAACTGCAAGCAAGGACAAACGTGAAGGAGCTTTCAATCTTAAACGCATATGTTCAAAGTATTTTTATAAATGCCTCCATAATTCAACTTTTAACATACGAATCTAAATACGCGAAGGACAATGTTTGCACAATTATCTAGTCAAATGGTCAAATGAGTTCGCATGAAATTTGACAATGAGAAATAAGTTTCTCTATAACTTTTTTTTTTAACTTCTAATTAGTAGGCAATAGTCTGAACTTTTCCAGAAACAACGAAATTTCTTTGGTTTTTTTTTTTTTGGCAAAGTCCTATAAATACATTAGTCGTGTATGTACATCATTTCCTGATCAGACATACACGTTTACATCAAACACTCCGCATACCGAAATTCAGCTTTACATTAATCCGATTATAAATTATATGTTTTCTTGTAAAGTTTGTTCGTCGTTTGAAAAATGAATACCAAAAGTACATCAACTTTTTTGTTAGTCACATCTACTATTTATAAATACCCCAAAACTACTTTCATAGCATAATTTAAATAGTCAATTAAAAGCTGAATGCGTCGTAACTGTTCCTTTTGAAGTCAACAATCGCATAATGAATTTTCCTCGTCCAAGAACAAATAAACCAATGGGGGAACGTGTGGTATTTTCCCGGTAAATATAGCCACATACATGAATACCACTGACGCCGATTACGAAGCTGTATTGAACAGACTGGGTCCCATCGTCAGTCAGAAACCGGGGACGAGTGCCCGCTTTCCCACGGCGCGGCCCGATATTAAGCTGGAGCAACGATTGATTTGGATACATCTTTACCTTCTACACCGGAAACTTGCATCTTGATGCTAGATCATTCTTGCGTTATCAGAATTTGCGATACCGAATATCAATGACACAACACGTGTATATTTTCTGTAAAACACCGGGTAGCCACAGCCTCAAATGGATACCAGAAAATGTCGTGGGAAGTTAAGGTGGCTGGCTTAATATTGACTACATAGAATGCCGATTGGTCTAAACAATATGGGGCTAGCACTATTCACCCAGTACGCCGCATGGCGTGAAAAGGAACTGTGTGCTTACTTTATCTATTAATATATTAATATAAATTACGAGATGGAAAAATAATTAGCTACATATTCTTTACAGGACGTCGCAGTCAACCTCAGCATTTTGGGGTTGTTTGTGATTTCTTGGCACGCTTACGTCCAGTAGTTTGTCATTGCTTTCTGAACGACCGGTACTATTGTATGAAGATCAGCGCAAGGTGGTATGCTTCTAAATCTCATGTAGCTGTGTTTAGAACGCTACATGGGGGATTGTGAACTGTGTTCGTTATTCCTTCGCCACAGTGCCGGCTACGAGGTGAAAGGCAGAAGGAAAAGATGAAGACTAGGGAGGGAACACGGTTTACTGTTGGTGAGGCTACGAGGTGAAAGGCAGAAGGAACAGAAGAAGACTAAGGAGGGAACACGGTTTACTGTTGGTGAGGCTACGAAGTGAAAGGGAGAAGGAACAGATGAAGACTAGGGAGGGAACACGGTTTACTGTTGGTGAGCAGGTTCACTAACCATCGGTGTACACACAGGATACTGGTCACACAGATGTTATGCTGACAATGGCGTTAGTGCGGTGGGAACAGGGTTTTATGTCTGTACTAAACGAGGGGAAAACTTGCCACCTATTCCTCCGTGTACTCAGGCCTAAAAATGTGATGGTCATCATAATGTGCCATGCCGATAAGCGGTCATGTTTCGCCACCTCACACCATCCCCAGGGCGTGGATTAGCTCTGTGTTCTTGCCTCGACCATGATATGTGGCGAAACCATCCAGATACTTACGTCTCTGCCTTACCCCTGTCCTTTCCACCTCAACCTTGCCAGTTGTCATCAAGTTCTCTAGTTTATTTTTTCTCATAACGTGCCTAAAATATTTTGACTGTCTACGTCTAATTTCTCTGATCAATTTACTGTTTCAATTTGCTTCTTAATGGGTTAGCTCATTGGTTCTTCTGTCTGTCCACAGTATTCTTAGCACTTCTCACACTATTTATTAATACTAGCCACAAACGAGATCAGTATAACCTGTCTTAATATCGAAACGTGCAGAGTTAATATATATTTTTCTATCTATGCCGTTTGGCGTTTGTTGTTTTGTCTTCTGACCTGAGTTTTGCCTGTGATCTCCATTTCAGATGCTTTTCATTGCCATATTTCTCATTGATTATGTGGTTGTTTCGGGATTTGAAATTTAAATATTGAGCACAACCCACTACTGGCAACGCCGATCGCATTCTGGTATGAACCTAAGGCCTATCCACGTCAATATGGAAGCACTATACTCGAGTTTCGCCCTCATTTGAGCTCGTCAGTAGTGCATATCCCTGACCGGATACGGAAACAGTCCCGGATCACGCGTGTGAAGCGGGTGTGTAACCACGCGGCACACACTGGACACACCAAATTATCACAACAGAACATCACAACGCTACCCATCGTGGGCTATGCTCAAGATTGCCCAATCGCCGCGACCAACGTCCGTCAATCGATGGGACCCGAACGATCAGGACTTCTCATTGGCAAGGAACACCAGGCCTCCTAAATCCAGTGAGCAATAATCAATTGATTATGTGGTTGTTTCGGGATTTGAAATTTAAATATTGAGCACAACCCACTACTGGCAACGCCGATCGCATTCTGGTATGAACCTAAGGCCTATCCACGTCAATATGGAAGCACTATACTCGAGTTTCGCCCTCATTTGAGCTCGTCAGTAGTGCATATCCCTGACCGGATACGGAAACAGTCCCGGATCACGCGTGTGAAGCGGGTGTGTAACCACGCGGCACACACTGGACACACCAAATTATCACAACAGAACATCACAACGCTAGCCCACGATCATTATTGATGCCTATCTTTAAGAAAGGAGACAAGTTCCAAAGTGGAAATTATAGAGTAATATCACTACTGTCCACAAGCTATAAGATACTATCCGCAGTATTACTAAATAGACTAAAACCATATTCAGAAGACATATTAGGTGACTACCAGGCGGGACAAAACAAATCAACAATAGATCAGATATTTATCTTACGACAAATAGCCGAGAAACATTGGGAATATAAAAGAGATCTCCATAACATTTTTGTGGATTTTAAAAAGGCTTATGATAGTGTCCATAGGAATAGTCTATGGAATGCTATGGAGGAATTTGGAATACCAAGGAAGTTAATCAACATGACCAGACTATTCATGGAAGATACTTATAATATAGTAACATATAAAGGCAGGAAATCAGACCCCTTCCAAATAACATCTGGCTTGAAACAGGGTGATGCACTATCGCCGCTACTCTTCAATCTGGCTCTAGAGAAAGTTGTAAGGAAGATAAAGGAGGAAAGTGATATTGGAGGAACATCCAAGCTGCTTGGTTATGCAGATAATATAGATATTATAGGGCAAAGTGAACAAAAGACATTGGAAATATTGACTCACTTAAAGGAAAAAGCCCAACAGATGGGGCTGGTTATCAACCAAGATAAGACAGAATATATGGTAATTTCAAGAGACGGAATGGCTAAAAACTCTGGCCACATACAAATAGATAATATGACCATTAAAAGAACGGAAACATACAAATACCTGGGTACAATCTTCAACTGCTCCAACATCATAAGGGAAGAAATACAAACTAGAATCAACTCTGGAAATAAGATATACTATGCACTACAACATCTACTAAAATCAAAGGCGCTATCTCGTAACACCAAAATCACAATATACAAAACACTGATCAGACCAGTTGTGCTGTATGGCTCTGAAACCAGGAGTACAACGAAAGGAGACGAAGCCTTGTTACAAACCTTTGAGAACAAAATTTTAAGACGCATCTTTGGACCCATTAGGGATACACAAAGTGGAGAGTGGAAAAGAAGAAGTAACAAAGACATTTATGATCTGTTTAAGTCCCCGCTAAACACTGGTATCATGAAGGCTAATAGACTACAATGGCTGGGGCATATAGAAAGAATGGAAGATAGTAGGGAAACAAAACTCGCTTACACTCAGGAAATAAATGACCGTAGACCCCGAGGTAGACCAAGAAGGCGGTGGAGAGATAATACATGTACAGACCTACAAGCACTTGGAATCAACGACTGGCAAGAGAAGGTCCACCAGAGAGACGAATGGAGACGGATTGTATTTGCAGCAAAGAACCTCAATGGCTCGGAAAGCTGAAGAAGAAGAAGGAAATAGTATACACATCTATGGTGCGGTTTAAAAAAAAAAAAAATAAAAACAAGACTTCCTTATGAGGATCAGAGCTTCTGAAAATCACGGCAATGGATAGTAATCATCAATGCCATGTTGCATGGCAAACCAAAAAAAAAAAAAACACGCAAACTATTAATGTGTCATCTCACTTTATTTATGCGTGCGTGCGTGCGTGCGTGCGTGCGTGCGTGTGTCTGTGTGTGTGTCTGTGTGTGTGTCTGTGTGTGTGTGTGTGTGCGTGCGTGCGTGTGTGTGTGTGTGTGCGTGCGTGCGTGCGTGCGTGCGTGCGTGTGTGCGTGCGTGCGTGCGTGCGTGCGTGCGTGCGTGTGTGTGTGTGTGTGTGCAAATGTTCAGTGCTTACTATCATTGCACTGAAACTAACACAAGATGTGTTTAATAAATTACTGCCCGTGTAATACCTGTTTAAATTTCGGTGTCATTACATCCTCTAGTAAAATAATTGTAGAATGCATGTCATCGAGTGGTCAGAAATACTTAACGGGTAAAACATAAACCAAAAAAGCAAGTCCGTCAGCAGAAACTTTGCTGAGAGTATGTGAAATGTTTAGACCATAACATTTTAGGCAGGCTGGAAAAATGGTCTTTTCCTCTCTTAGCGAGTGTCCAATGTGGGCATTGAACTCTCCTACCGCGCTCTTGCAATTGTCAGCATAACCTCCCAGTGATCACACCAACGTGCCAGCTTATAAAGGTAAGCCATCTGATAATTTAGACATGCTCATACACTGTTCACTTTTTTTACTGTAATTTTCCTTCTCTCATCACGCCCATCAGTCGCTGCATTTGATTTTTTCGGTGTGTGAGTGGCCTTCATGTGTGCCATTTCCTATGCAAATTTCCTAATCAACATCCCTTGAGAAATAATGTGCTTACATCGATGAAAATGTGTATTAACTGTCTCAATAAGCGAATATAGCGTTTTTGATTAGTTCAATTAGCGCTGTGGAGATCAAGATAGAAAGAACACACGTATATGTTCTCACTGCCCTTCCGTCTGTTGTTCTTTCCGTGGGTCTGTCTGGTATAAAAATGCCTGTTCAAGTGAGCTCATGTCGATAAGCCGCCATGTGAGAAGACGCCTGTGCTATAAATAGGATGTAATAAACACTAATCTTTAATTATATTCTCTTAATGTTTTTACTCTACAACACTCAATTAGACAGGGGTAATGTCTAATCTGCTTTCTTTATGTTCGGGGCTTTTCACAGATCATAAATGTTAAGGAGAGAGAGAGAGAGAGAGAGAGAGAGAGAGAGGGATAGAGAGAGAGAGAGAGAGAGAGAGAGAGAGAGAGAGAGAGAGAGAGAGAGAGAGAGAGGATATGGGGAGAAAAAGCGATATACATATATGAAAAGGAACGATTACACATACAAAAGTATTTGTTAGCGTTTGTGTGCGGGTGTGTGTGTGCGCGCGCGTGCGTGCGTGTGCGTGTGTGTGTGTGTGTGTGTGGGGGGGGGGGGTGACAAGTTTGACATTTTAATGTTTTCGTTGTTTTCATATATTAGTGTTGATTCGTGTTACCGCCTATCGGTTCCGTTTCCCTGTACACCGAATAATCAGTGTTGTATTGTGAACAATTGGGTTATTTCTTTCTATCATCATTCAGTGGTGTTTTCTTTTACCATATATATTTTTTTTCGCAGACTAAGCTGCAGTAGATTTCAAGACATTAACAGACCTCCGTTCTATGAGTTGAAACAGCAGTTCTTTTAAATTGTCTTTCTCCATTTCAGTATAATCAAACACCATTAGAATTAATTTTCTTCATGCATTTAATTGTTTCTCTTCTTTCATTTTATGAAATATATATGGTGTTTTGAAAAACTGTGGACTAGATAAACAATCGCCGGCTTCGTGGCTTAGAGGTTATGACTTTTCTCCGTAATCTCGTATACTCTCGTCCGGTAAAGTGATGACGGTTCAAATCAGCAGTGGTTCGAATCGCATCAGTAACTTACGGGGTATGTGAGCCGGCCGCTCAGAAAGCAATGGCAAACTACTGAGCGTAATCTTGCCAAGAGATCAACATACAGCTGAAAGATGCTGGTGTTGACAGCTAAGCCCTGTAAAAGGATATGCTAAAAAAAGAAAAAAGTGAAACAATCAAATCAACTAACTCTTGGCTAGGCTTCAGAGACGTGCCTGCTCTTGTCATAGAGATTACACGCAGATATAAGCAAACAAAGTAGACAAATATAATGGTTTCTAGCTGTTGCTTTTTCAACTGGAAGCACGTTACCACTAACAATACTAAAGAAATTAAGAAATAATGTCCTTGGAACGTCGGTACCTTTTCGTATATCTCTTTGTGTCAGTATTCCCAGACAAAATTATGAACAGTAGGTGACCTTTCGATATCAACAGAAGAAAAGAAAACAGGTTTGTTGGTTTGTTGGTTGATTGGTTGGCTGGCTCGGTGATTAGTTGGCTCGTTGGTTGATTGGATATTTGGTTGGATGGTTGGTTGGTTGGTTGGTTGGTTGGTTGGTTGGTTGGTTGGTTGGTTGGTTGGTTGGAGTGGTTGCTTGATTTTGTTGGTTGAGAATACTCTGAAAGACTGAGTGTACATTCGTAAGTGGGGGAGGGGGAATATAATACACAGCCATGCGTTAAACGGTAATGCAGTTCTTGTGCTGTACACTCCGCCACTGGTCCACTGGCTAATTATGAACTACTACAGACTGGCAATGTTATTTTATGTTAGTCATGTATGTTCATAATATACACAGAAAAGTAAGGTGTCTTGGTTGGTCGCAGTATGTGACATGGAGATCTACTACCGAAAATGCTAGAGGTCAAAATGCGAGGGAAATGAGAAAGAGAACGTCCAAGAAACAAATATTACATATGTGATATGTGTTAAAGAAAACTAGAATGTTGAAGTATGTAGAGCTGAAGAGAATTGCTGGAAATTGGAGACAACGGACTGACATTCAAACAACTTCGATCCGTCTTCTGGCTGACTAACCTGATGATGATGACAGTGGTGGTAGGTGGTGGTGATTATGTTCATGGCTATTGCGAATATCGTGATCATGAGAGCTGTAGATACAAAAATGTTCTTTGTGTGGCCAGACAAGATCACTATGCAGGAAGCCAAAGAAGATTAATAAACCAACACAGAACTGGTGTTGTGAACCGCTACACGCTGCGGGATTTACTGAGGACGGGATCCGAGCACTTATGGACTGAATGCTTTGATGTGCAATGAGGATGATCTGTCAACTAACTAGCTAACAAAAGTGTTCTAAAGATATCACAAGCTACTCTTTCACAAACCACATAAATATATGTTCAATACGGACACAACAAAGCCCATGTGTTACTGGAGCCCATGAAGGAAGCAAACAACAGTAACACTGTAACCTGCTATGCATCTAGAGGCAAATAAGGATGGTTGGCGTGAAACTGGCTACTTTATCTCATAGAAAAACTTCCGCTGAAAAATCAAACAAATCATAAATAAGTCTATAAAGGGCTTTGTGTGCGTTGGTTGGTAGCCTATGCTTCATTGGGAGATAACGGGCAAGAGAAGAATAAGAATTAGGCAAAAATAACAAAGCTGGAGAATACTGTGCGTCACTGAAACCACATGAGAAGTAAAAGCATAACTTAAATTTAGTGGAGGTTCGAAGCGTCAGAGGGGGCTAAAAGGTGAAGATTGACGATGATTAAGATGAAATTGGTTCACCCTATGATCTGTGGATCGTTAATTATATCAAAAATGCTTACGGAATCAAGGAAAACTAGCAGATTTCTACTGAGTTCTCGCGTTACACTTGTATAATTTTAGAATTAGTTTTAATTATCTTAACCTTAGCAAACTGTCTCGGTGTTGTTATTATTATTATTATTATTATTATTATTATTATTATTATTATTATTATTATTATTATTATTATTATTATTATTGCTGTTCTCCGTGGCGAAGAGATTACGGATGCGGTTCGTAATTCCGTATATTCGCGTTTGAAACACAGTTGCGCGCGATTTAGCAGCAGACCAAGTTGCGTTGGTTTGGCGTTGGTATCGGTGCCGGTAGTTCAGAAAGCAATGGCAAACTGCTGAACGTAAACTTGTCAAGGGATCACAGCGGTATAAATGCTGGTGTTAACAGTGCTGTCCTGTAAAAAGGATATGCAAATAATAATAATAATAATAATTATTATTATTATTATTATTATTATTATTATTATTATTATTATTATTATTATTATTATAACATTGCATTGTTCATTTATTTATGTCTTCACCTACATTGCATAAGCATACGTGTAGACATACGGTAACCATGGTTGCTATTGCAACAATATCATTACTGCTGATACTGCTGCTGCTTCTACTACTACTACTACTACTACTACTACTACTACTACTACTACTACTACTACTACTACTACTACTACTACTACTACTACTTAATTACGTCATCAACTTCAGCATCATCATCACGTTCTCCGGCAACTGGCTGGGAAGATCATGCTTCCCAAGGTTCCTGTTCTCCATAAGAATATATAAGTTCTTGTTCTGATATCTTTCAATCATTTGCTCGGCTTACATTCTAATCCGGGGATACGGTAGTGAAGTGGCTTTGCGCTTGCCCACCGGCACCACGGTAATCATTTCGAATTCACACTGAGGTGGATTTTAAAATTGACCCAGCCTAAAATTGGTATTAGGAAATGTCTTGGGAAATGAAAGTGGCAGGAATGGTATTGATCATATCCACGCTCGAGTGCCGATTGACCTTTAAAGGTATGAGGCTATTGACCTATAAAAGTATGAGTCAAGCACCATATGCCAAATACGCCTCAATGAATGTTAAAAGGTATTGTTTTATATGCTAATTATGTTATATTTGTATTTTTATGTGTATATATTTATGTTCACTGTTGTTTGTTTTCAGTTTGTGTCTATAAGAAGAACATCCAATGGATCGAAATATGCGTGTCTGTTCTTGTTGATTTTGCGGAATCAGTAACATATCTAATATTGTCTAACTCCCGTCTTTTCACAGTGTGTTTACAAATCATATTTAAAATTGCATGTTTTTCAATATGTTGTGTTGTCCGTATTTTTTTTTCCCAGTCTACACTTCCGACAATTTACATCATGTACGCCTCCGGACAGCTTAAGGTGTACCATAGGCTTGTTTTGTATACATTAAAAAATAGTCCCGAAGAAGGAACTTGATATGGGCCGTGAAATGCCCGGACCATCACATTGTGTAGGCTTGAATGCAGGGTGGGATCGTTAATCAGTCTTTCCCTCTCTTAGCGGATGATGGGCGCAAGCGTTGAATCATTGTCCACCTTTGCTCAAATCATTATCCGCGTAGCTTTTTAGTAGTTGCCTCAACGAGCCCCGTATGTATTGTTTGATGAATATTTATCCGGTCAAACTGTAGGATCATAAGATTCCTTTGTTTTTCCACTGCTCATTTACGTATTTATTTTAATTAAATTAACACAACATATCATTTGTTGGATATGATAGACACATTGTCACATTGCAATGTAGTAAAATACTACATTTAATTTTAACAATTGACTATTAGGAATTTTCTTTGCTTTATTGACTACACAAAGGCTTTTGATAGAGTTAGACATGTCAACATGGTAGATATGCTTGCAGATCTACAAATTGATGGGGAAGACATTACACTTATAAACAACATATATTGGAAACATCAAGCTGCCATAAGGATTGATAATGAAGTGAGACAATATCAGCCTATTAAGAGGGGTGTTAGACAGGGATGTGTAATTTCCCCATATCTTTTTTCCCTATACAGTGAAAATATTTTCAGAAATGTAGAAGATATAAATGGAATCAGCACTGGAGGACGAAACATCAATAACATTAGATATGCAGATGATACAGTATTGATTGCAGACAATGAGCAGGATCTGCAACAATTAGTCTATGCGGTTGTTGTACACAGTGAGCAACTGGGGTTAGAATTAAATTGTAAAAAAACACAGGTTATGGTAGTCACTAGGAAGAACTAAAAACCACAATGTAATATACAAGTAAATGGGAATATCTTTCAACAAGTGAATCGATACAATTATCTCGGAACAGTCATAACATCTGATGAGAGATGCCTTGAAGAGATTAGAACAAGAATCGCCATGGCGAAAGTAGCCTTTAGCAAGATGAAAAACATTCTGACCAATAAAAATATGTCAATTGAAACGAGAAAAAGAGTGTTGAGGGGATACATAGAGCCTGTTCTTTTGTATGGACAATCAGCAGTCAAGTTGAAAAACATCTGATGGCTGCAGAAATGTGGTTTCTGAGGAAAATGCAATGAATACCTTGGACAGACAGAAAAACCAATGACCAAGTACTACAGGAGACAAATGAAACTTGTAAATTGATTAGAGAAATTAGACGTAGACAGTCAACATTTATTGGACATGTTATGAGAAGAAATGGTGTGGAGAACTTAGTGACAACTGGCAAGATCAAAGGGAACAGACCAAGAGGAAGACCGAGAGGAAAATACCTGGATGGCTTGGCCACATGGCATGGACGAGACAGGAACACTGAGCTCATCCACGACTCTGGTGATCGAGTGAAATGGCGAGTCATGACCGCCCACGCTTTCCGGCATGGCACATGATTGATTGATTGAGTAGGAATTTATGCCAAGTATGTGTATAAGCAATACGCTTGATGTACTGTTGTCAAAGAGGTTTGAAGTGCTGTATATAACATTGTGTTGTATGCAAGTGAAGCATGGGTAGTAAGCAAATATGCTGAGAAACATCTAATGGGGGTGGATATATGGTTTGAAACAAAATGCAAAGAATACCATGGATGGATAGAAAAACGAATGAGACAGTTCTGCAAAAAATATATGACAATTGTAAAATGATTCAAGAAAAGAATCGCAGACAATCAGGATTTTTGGCGATAAACTAGAGGATTAAACTAGAAAACTTTGAGACAACTGGCAACAATTATGGCAAAAGAGCAACGAGCGGGTAGAAGGTTAAATATATGGATGGATTGACCACGTGGAATAATCGAGACAGGATTATCACTGATTCTGGTAATCGTGTGAGATGGCGAACGCTTACTGGCAAATCTTAACTGGCTATGTCTAATTTTTCTAATTAAACTATAGCTATTATTTGTTTCACAAAACAAATACATTAATTAAACATAAATGAGGAGAAAGTTTCACAGCGGGAGTAGTCTGCTGGCTCTTTTTGAAAAACTATACTCTGCTGGTGACGCGCATTTGAAATACTCTAATTATTTGTCTCTCTAGTTTATGAAGAAAATTATCCCTAGATCAGGAAATGAATACCAGGATTGGTAAGAAAGCAACAGCAATGAACAGGTTAACAGAAAGAGACTGGAAGAACAGGTCGGGGTCGGCCTCTACAACGATATAAAGCTGCGTGTAGGCGGGACATGATTGATACAGGCTGCGATACCGCACACTCGGAGCAAGTCTTCACTGAACGTGTTGCATAGAGGGCAAAGATCAGAAATTGAATAAAGACAAAGGAGAAAATGATTGCAGATAGGTCACACACTGAGCGAGTGAGACATAAGTTGGTGCGTGATGGTGGAAATGACCATGTGTTCACATGCATCTATTGTGGACAAACATTTCCAGTGCAAATTGGTGTAATCAGTCACATTCGCTACCGTCATATGGGTTTCAGTTATTATGCCGTTTTGAAGCACAATGTAACAAACTATCGTCTGTCAAGATAGCAATGTGCCAATGGATGAAATGAAGTTTATGTAGCATTTGCAGTTGAGAGGGGGGAGAGGAGAGAGAGTCTAAAGACGGAAACAGAGACCATTCCGAAGCGTCGCTATATGACGATATATATATATATATATATATATATATATATATATATATATATATATATATATATATATATATATATATATATATATATGTTATACTTTAATAGGATAAACTAGCTTCTGGAGCCGCGGTAGCCTAGAGACTCATTGGTGTGGTCTCCCAGGTAGACCGTGCTTAAAATGTGTACTAGGAAACGTTCTGGGAAGTAAAGTGATAGGCGTTATATTAGCCACATCACTCACCGAGTGCCGACTGCCTGTAAAAGCGTCTTTTCATCATCAACCAGTGGCTTGTCCTGTGCAGCACACTTTCCCCTATAAATCTTTCTCTCTATCGTAAGCCAGATGCCCTACCTCCTTTGCTATAGTGTGTAAATTATCTTTAACATCTTGAATCCATCATCGTTGTGGTCTTCATCTTCTCCGCTTTCCCTTGTACACCCAACCCTAGGTAATTATCTTTTAAGACATTCCTGTGGCTTTATATGGGCAAAATATTTCGGTCTCTTTAATTTAATTTGTTAACTGATTCAGTGCTAAACAAACAGCAGGTTTGGATCACACAAAAGAAACACAATCACATGAACAAGTTCATTGTAAATGTCCATTCACCGAGCATTGAACATGCGGAAGTTGCCACTAAGCAAAACATATAACACGATGATCTGATTGCGGCGATATATCGTTCTTCTGTCCAAATGGGAGGTTACATGCCGCGATATATTATCCTTCGACAGTGAATAGGTTAAACGGTCCTTTAATATTAACCGGTGCTGTGGCCAAGGGCTTACGACAGCAATTCGTAATCCCGACACACTGCTGCAGGGGATTTGAAAGTAGACCACATTGCGCAGGTGTTCATACAATGGCATGAGTGCTGGTCGCTCAGTAATCAATGACAAACTACTGAACATAAACTTGCCAAGAAATCACAAGCAGTAAAAATATGCTGGGGTTGACTGCGACGTCCTGTAAAGGATATGCAATTAACTTTAACTCCATAATACTTTCCACGTGTAATGAAATAGTTACAGAACTTTCTTAAACAATTCTATAAATGTATGTCTGCCATTACAACCAACGAAACATTCACAGAGCTTTCGTTAACAGAGATGTCAATTTATGTATGTGAACAAACACATTGAAATAATCACAGAGCTTTCTTAAATAATTAGGTCTAACAATCAAAACATTCCTTTTGCACAGTTTCTCGTGCTGTGCTTTTACCCGTTGCAAGCTACTATAGTATTTAATTGCGTGTTCCTGCATCCTGTATTTTATTTTTAATTTCTCTTTCATTTGAACCCTCTATCTTTTGAATGCACAGAAGAAAGGCCTGAAGGAAACATAATCAGACTTCTGCTGGTGCCATTAGTATTTGTAACTCTTCTCTGGCTGTTGCAGATGAGGACGAATCACGTATGGGTGCTGTGAGTCGCTTATTGACTCAGCTCAACTCAACTCAAGCTCTGTCTTTTGAATCCTGTATCATTTGAATCCTCTATCTTTTGAATCTTCGATCTTTTTTTTTTAAATGAAACATGTTATAATAATAAAGTTTTGTATTTTAACATCTAAATATGTAAAAATCCAAAAGTATTATATTTGTTCATGTATCATACAATGCGTTTGCACTCTCTGGACAACATGAAAACAAAAAAATTAACAAACAGGCGGGTGCTAACATACATAAATGACCGTACATAAAAGCCCGCATGGATTCTGTGAATAATCGATACGTTTACTGCTTGCTCGGCTACACAGGTTCCAGAGCTCAGATGTAAAGAATGGATTTGTAAATCGTGACGTTGGATAGATATATGAACCAATTGTCTGTCTAATTATTGATGAGCAAGATTGATATTTCTCTTAGGGCTCCCACAATGTAGACCAGATCAAATATTATCTTTACACTGAAGGTTAGTTGTATGGATCATCGGCATTTCTTATTCATTGCCAGTTGGTAATCTAACATTAATTAGTCAGTCCACCTTTTGGTAGCATTTTGTGAAAAGACTATGTACAGTTAACAGGAGTACAGATCATGTCTTTGAAACGTCGAAACATAGTTGTTATTATAGGCAATGATTTTTTTTCTTGTGAACAGTCTTTGTACATGTGGGCTACAGTGCGTAGCAGAAATTAATGGACAGTGTGTACTACAGGAGAATATAGCATATGATACCGCATATTGTCTGAGAATAGAGGTGGCGTCCCATTGGTTGCAGGATAAACAGCACACACGTGTCGTGACTGTAACAGACTCATAGAGCATGCTGAGTAGAGTGAAGACATGCATGCTTCGTGTAGAGTTGTATGCTTCAATTTCTTTTTTAAATCAAATAAATGAGTATCCTTCGGATCTTTTTCCCAGGGAATCTTGGTGTGGTGGGAAATGAGTCGGTGGGTTAATTGTGAACAGAGCTGTTTCGCTTTGTTTTTCCCTCCGTCAACCGCATTTATGCTGAAGTTTTCAAGGCCTCTGCCTCTGCTCTGAAGTTACTTGACAACTATTCAGTTGCCACTGACTGTGTTTTCTTTGCACCATTTCTTAGATTCAGGAGAATTCCTCCACTTTCATTTTCTATTAAATTGTTTGCTGATTAATATCTAAATGCACGTGTTCAGATGCTACATTAGTAATGTTCTTTAATGTAGCTTACGGTATTTGTTCATTTTCTCGGTAACAAGTTGTTTCTAATCATCCCAGGCAGGCGCTGCTGTCTCCGGGCTGAGAGCATGTGAGCATTGTAAATGGATTTGCTGTTGTTAAGTTTAGTTTAGTTTAGTCGATGGATCAACATCACAGCAGACGGGTGCAACCCATAAGTGCTCCGTTTCTCTCTTAACTCAAATCTGAGTTTAGAGAAACTCAGCTCAGTGCACGAACTCCGTAGCACCGACGAGGGTCCTGAAAATACTTTGGGTAGATTTTTAACTCGAAATTTTGCCCGGGCAGCGCCGTTAGGCTACTCTTTTTCGATTTCCAACGGCCAAGGGATTTTTTACGTGCGCAACAATACACACGGGCGTCCGATCTACGGGCGTCCGATCTCACTACCCAGAGACCAGGGGAAATTTATTACTAGAAGTCCACGAGAAAAAATCCCGGCATCACCGGGGCTTGAACCCGGGACCTCCAGCACTCGAGGCGGACACCATACCTCGAGACCACGCAGTTCCCCATGTTATGATAAGTACAGCATCCGTCCCAATCATTCTGTTTGGAGATTCCACAAAGTTGTTTCACTTTAGTCTTTCCCTTTCAATATATTAAACCTCTGATACATGGGGTGGTCTGTCAATGTTCTAATTTTTTCTGCTTGTTGCGGGACTTTGCTATCTCTTCTGTTCTGCATTAGTTGTAGACATGTTATCTTATCTCGCTCGTTTACAGGCGTTATCTCCAGGCCTCCGGTTATGATCCGCATTCCTTGATTTTGGACTTATTTTGCTACAGTGTGTTTATTTTGTATAAGTGTGACTTAACTGCTGTTGCCCAAGCTGCAACACTGTATTAAAGTGCTAGCCTCACTCATCCAGTATAAGCTTCTTGAGAATTTTCTCATTCGCTCCCCATGGTGTACCAGTCAGGACAATTGTATAAAATACCCTAGATAGAAATTCGAACTCATGACCACTGGGTGGGCAGACAAGCATGCGCTACCTCGGCTCTCATTTCAACACACGTGAGAATAACACACACCCATGCCTCAGATCCGTCTTCATATCTATTATAGGTTTTATATATTATCCTGGCATTGCTGTTTGTTCTAATTATTAATTTGTGTTTTGCCATTGATACATATGTCATGCAGTCATTTCATTAACTTATCGTCAATAACTCTATTCAATGTTTGTATAGTCTATGAAGCACAAGTGAATCGTGTTTAAGCCTCTTTATATTTCTCTCTGTCTCTGTTCTCAAACAAAATATTATTCCTCTTGTTCTATTTATTTTTATTATTATTTTTCGAAAGCTAAACATCTATGACGAAAACAGGAATTGTTACCTAAATAAGATAAAATTTTTATAAAATAGTTTGGTGAAGAAAGGAACTAGTGTCTTGTGTGTTGTCTATTGTCTATTGTCTCTCGGAGGTTCTCTCCTACTCCATGAGTATCAGTCGGGGTTCCCGGTAGAAGAGCCAGGCGTCAACCAACTAATCCTACTATCATCATTATGTATCCTGCCGAATGACGTAGGCTTCGTGTATATCCACACGTCTCGGTACTTGATATTCTAGATCAGTTATAACTGTGGTTTTCCCGCATACCTTTATCACAGGTCAACCAGTATCATTCCTGACGGTCTGCCTCTGCTTCTTTTAGCGCTGGTTTTTACAGTCCTAAGGATAATCTTCAATGGTTCGCTTTTCATTAACTGATTAAACAACATTGTCTTATTTTATAGTAGTATATAATGCTATATAATGATTTTTTTTCCCGCGTTTCCATCCTGTTTCAGGATATTGCGGTCAACACCAGCATCTTTCAGCTGTTTGTTGATTCCTAGGCTAGATTAAGCTCATCAGCACGCCACACTTTCTGAGCGACCGGCTCCATACTCTCGTAAGTCACTGCCGCGACTCGAACCCCTTCAAATTCTCGTGCGCTCACCTCAACCACGAGAGTATTCGGGGTTACGGAGAAAGCTGCTAAAAACTCAGCCAGGGAGACCGGCCTATATAATGAAAAGGACAGCCAAAATGAGCAATCCAGACAATTTGAGGGAAGCTAAGACGCAAAGAAGGAAGTTTGATAACCTTATTGCCGAAGCAAAAAAAAAAATTGAATTTAGATATCTTAGGCGTATCTGAATCAAGATGGACAGACACAAGTTATGTAAGGAGAGAAGATTACATATTCATTAACTCTGGAGGAGATCATCGCGAGAGAGGAGTAGGAACTTTAGTAAAACGACGTTTAGAGAAAAATATTAGTGGATTCTGGACTCATAAAGACATACTTCTAAAAATTCAGGCAAGACCGTTCAACATAGTAATTCTTCAGACATATGCTCCAACAACTGATTATAGTGATGAACAGCTAGAATAATATTATGAAGACCTACAACAAACACTGACAGTTGTAAAATCATCGGAGGTCTTAATTGTCATGGAAGACATGAATGCAAAAGTTGAAAAAAATAAATATAAGCAGATAGTAGGGCAAAATGGTAAAGGAAACAGAAACCACAGAGACCAGCTGATACAGTTCTGTAAAGAAAACAATCTTATTGTTTGTAACGAATTTTTTCCAACATAACCCTAGGAAAATGTAAACATGGAAAAGCCCTGGAGATAGAACTAGAAACCAAATTGACTACATTATGATTAGAAATAGATTTAAAAACAATGTTTAAAATGCCAAAACATACCCTGGTGCTGATATCAGCTCTGACCATAATCCTGTAGTCTTAAAATTACAAATAATACTTAAAAACCCAGGAATAAGAACATCGAAGACACTTCCAGTAGATATATCGGCATTGAAACAACCAGAAATAAGTCAACTATACTTGGTTGAAGTAAAAAATAGATATGATGGGCTAATCATTGAAAGTATGGAACAATATAGACGTGAAAACCCTGAGGATAAAATTAATACTAAATGGGACAGTGTAAAAACCAGTATACAGATTGCAAATACCACCTTGCCAGTGAAGACAAATAAGAGAAAACAATTATGGATAACCGATGAAATCTTGAGTAAAATGGCGCAAAGAAAGAAAGCAAAGAACACTCCAGAGTATATATTAATACAACTGTCACCAAACTACGGCCCGCGTTCCGGATCTGGACCGCGATGTCATTTCATCCGGCCCGCCGACGGTACTCGAACTTGCTTGATATGACGTATGGAACACGAGAGATTGTGATACGATTTAAATCTAAATATTATGTTTAGAATAGTAGGCGACCTTCACACGTGCGGAGACCTCCTGGCGGCTATGTGTCTTAAATATACTATTTTCAATTATAAATTATTGTATCTAGATTTTATTGTAATGTTTGCTTATTTCGAGCGATCCCAAATCCTTCCCTGGTTCGTGGTAGAGCCGCCTACCCTCTGGCGTTACCATGGTTTTCATTGCAACACACACACACACACACACACACACACACGCTTCTTTCTCTTCCCCAGATGCGTCCGGCTGTCAACACAGGTCCGATGCTCCAGAAATATTTACTTTTTTTTTTTTTTTGCCAGTCATCCATTTTATAGGTATGTAACAAGGATTTCTTTGTTTGGCAGTGATAGGTAAGTGAACTACGAGTGTGAATAGAGGCAATAAAGTAACAAACATAGCATAAAAATATCATAGAAGCCTCGTGTTATTACGAAAATATTATCCCCAGCTCAGAAGTATTCCCCGGTCAAGGTGTTAATCGAGCTGGTCTCTAGGCCAGTTTTTTCAACGTTTCTGCTGGAGCAGATCCTTACGCAAATGTTTACGTTTCTCGAGGAACTCTGTGCTATGATCCAAGTGTCTATACTACTTTACGTAATAAACCAGATGGGCAGAAATGTTTCATTTGGGCGATTTCAGTCTGTTTCGGCAGAACCCCTGGCTGTCACTCGCAGAACCCCGGTTGAAAAACTCTGCTCTAGGCTGCTTATTTAGGCTGACCCTATTTATATATTTTGCAAACCTTATTAAGTGATATATTCTATTACCAAAGGAACCTATAAACTTTATATGTACTTTTGGTGAGCCGTAGCTTCACCATGACTCCTAGTCCACTGCCTATCCTGTGTTTCAATTGGATTTTAATTATGTTTCTAATTCAAAGTCATTTTCATTTTCAGTGCCGGTGTACTTCACCCTTCATTATGGCTACTAAGAAAAGAGAAGTGGGCGCCGAGTGTCGCGTTTTCAATTAAGAATGGGGAGTAAAGTACCTCTTTGTGGAAACAAAGGACCAGAAAACCAATTACGTGATATGCAGCGAAAGTGTTGCAGTTTTGAAAGAGTACAATCTTCGGCGTCACTACGAAACAAAACATCTATCAACATATTCACAGTTTTCTGGAAAGCTACGCTCTGAGAAATGTGAGTCCATGAAACGTGGTTTAGAAACACAAAGAGATCTCTTCACGAGAAAGTTTGCTGAAAACGAATCTGTCACTCGTACAAGTTAAAAAAAATAGTGCATAAGATGGCAGAACGAGGAAAACCGTTTACTGATGGCAACTTCATCAAAAAGTGTATGATGGAAGCAGCACATGACTTGTGTCCTGAGAAAGCCGATTTGTTTGGAACTATCAGCCTTTCGGCAAGTTCAGTTGTGAGAAGAACAGTAGTACGTGGAAAGAACATAGTGCTACAGATACGCGAGAAAACTAGGAACTTTTTGAGGTATTCTTTGGCGCTGGATGAGTCTACTGATTTCTCGAGTATGTCACAACTTCTCGTGTTCATTAGTGGCATCAACGTGGACTTTCAGATAACGGAAGAGTTGGCATCCGTTTGTAGCATGCATGGAACAACAACTGGAAAAGACATTGTCATGGAAGTGCAAAATGTTTTGCAAGACTATAGCCTACAGTGGAATCAGCTTCGAGGTGTTACAATTGATGGGGGAAAATATATGGCTGGAGTGAGGAAAGGTCGGGTGGGTAAGATCGAAACTCAGTTGGAAGGTTTAAACTCCCTGGTGCTCTGTTCATACACTGCATCATACATCAACAAGCAATGTGTAGGAAAGACTTACATATTCCTTGTGTACTGAAACCAATCGTTTCTGCTGTGAACTTTATTCGGTGACATGCACTCAATCACCGTCAGTTCCAAGATTTTCTGAAGAAATTGATTCTGAATTCTGTGACTTGCCTTATCACACATCAGGGAGGTGGCTCAGCTGCGGTAAAGTCCTGTTTCGTTTTTTACAAGCTCCGAAACAAAATAGATGTTTTAAGATTGAGCTGATCTCCACCTGTCAGATCCTACCTGGCTGTCACAAAGTTGTCATTTTTGGTCGACATCTCATCCCACATGAATAAACTGAATTTGAAACTTCAGGGAAAGACAAACCTCGTCTGTGATATCTACAGAATCATCAAAGGACTTCGGAGAAAGCTGTCATTGTCTGAAGCACAGTTGGAAGGATAAAACTTTTCTCATTTTCACAGTTTCAAAGAGTTTTGCGCTACAATAGCCGAAGATGTCAACCTCGATTTTCCGAAAAACAAAATTATTTGTGACTAGAAAAAGCATTTTTTGGAGATATTTTCAGATCTTGACAGAACTGAGAGTGACATTCTTCTGTTACAGAATCCGCAAGATTGTAACCTTGATGATGTGCCAGTTGAACTACAGTTGGAGCTCATTGATTTGCAAGCAAATGACTTGCTGAAAGAGAAGCACAGAGATCGAACACTTGTTGAATTTTACCGTTGCTTATCTGATGCTGAGTTTCCGAAACTGAAGAAATTTGCCGGTGGTATGGCACCCGTGTTTGGAACAACTTATGTCTGTGAGCAAACATTTTCAAAAATGAAGTATGTGAAGTCAACACGTCGAACAAGATTGATTGACGAACATTTGAAAGCAATATTCTCTTGATTGGATGCAGCTTTCCCAAACCAAACATTGATGATATCTTGAAAGCCAAATATCAGTTTCACTAATCTAACTAACCGTTTTTTTTTTTTCTGCTTAGTTTGTGAGATTCCGGTATGTGCACACAAGGTCTGATGTAACTATCGTTTTGCTAAAGTCGCCTTCTTTGATAACTTTTTTAAGTAAATAAATATGTTGGTTGTCTTTTTTGTTTTGTGCATTGCACGCCACTCACCCATGATTAACTTATTTTTTCGTCATTTTACCAGAGCTTTTGTTCTGGCTTGCACGTATTGTTAAAGTTAGTCGCATATCCTTTACAGGACGTTTGCAGTCAACACCAGCAATTTTTGCTGTTGTTGATGTCTTGGCAAGTTTACGTTCAGTAGCTTGCCATTGCTTTCTGAACGACCGGCACCCTTACCATAGCTTAAAAAACCAGCGCAACGTGGTCTGGTGCCAAATCGCGCGCAGCTGTGTTTCGAACGCGGGTATACGGGATTACGATCGGCGTACGTATTGTACAGAATGAGTATCCGGCCCGCGCTCGTCATTTTGTCAGTTATCCGGCCCGCCGTGAAAAACGTTTGGTGACCCCTGTATTAATATAAAGAGAAATACGTCACATGTGCAGAGTTACCAAAAAAGAGTGGTTGCAGAAACAATGCAAAGAAATAGAGTGTCTGGAAATAAAACACAACTCGAAAGAATTACATGAACATATAAAAAGATTTACAAAGAAGAAAAATAATGTAACAGGAAATGGTTGTATCAGAGGAAAAAATGGATAAATTATAATTAATAAGACTAACATAATAAAACGATGGACAGAGTACACAGAAGATTGATTCTGGGACAACAGGGTCAATATACCACCATTGTATAATACTCAAGATGAACCAAAAATATTAAAGGCTGAAGTAGAAAAGGCTATTGAAACAAGGAAAGGCTGCAGGTCCTGACAAGATAACAACAAAGATGTTAAAATCCTTATCCAGCTTTGGCATTGAAACTATCACAGAATTATGTAATGATATGTATACTACTGGGTACATCACCAAGGATTTGAAAACATCCATTTTCATCACACTACCGAAGAAGCCAAGACCTGTTGATTGTGAGGATTACAGAACTATTAGCTTAATGAGCCACATAACTAAGTTACTACTCAAGGTCATACAAGGAAGAATTCAACATAAAATAGATGAGGAAGTAGCTGAAAAACAATTTGGGTTCCGCAAAAACAGCGGCACCAGGGAAGAAATTATCTGTTTGGGGATGTTAATTGAAATATATATATATATATATATATATATATATATATATATATATATATATATATATATATATATATATATATATATATATCTTATATATAAATTAGGATGTGCGTATCTCTGTATGTATTTATGTATCTCTGTCCGTATGTCCTTTATGCGCTCGCGAACGGCCCATCCGATTGAGATGAAATTTTCTACACGCCTTCCTTTCATTCCAGAGATGCCAACTGTCTTTTTTTTTTTTTTTCTTCTTCCTCCTCCTCCCTCCTCCCTCCTCCCCCTCCCAAAATACGTACGTCCAGGAAATGGTCTTCTACATAGACACTTCTCTCTGAGGTCCGCGATAACATATTAACCTGTTGGGATGGCAATCAATCATCCTACTACCTCCTCCCTCCTCCTCCCTTCTCCCTCTTCCTCCTCCCTCTTCCTCCTCCTACCCTCTTCCTCTTCCCCTCCTCCCTCTCCCTCCTCTTCCTCCTCCATCCTCCTCCTCCCTCTTCCTCCTCCTCCTCCCTCTTCCTCCTCACTCCTCCTCCTCACTCTTCTTCCTCCTCCCTCTACCTCCTCCCTCCTCCTCCTTCTTCCTTCTCCTCCCTCCTCCTCCCTTTTCCTCCCTCCTCATCCTCCCTCTACCTCCTCCCTCCTCCTCCTTCCTCCACATCCCTCCTCC
>OY992877.1:51113802-51136650 GCA_963921405.1 Cepaea hortensis | reverse complement strand
GATGGGCCGTTCGCGAACGCATAAAGGACAGACGGACACATACGGACAGACAGACAGACAGACAGACGGAGATCCTTTTTTATATATAAGATATACGGTGTTTTGAAAAAGTGTGGGACTAGTGGAACAATTAAATCAACTAACTCTTGGCTAGGCTTCAGAGGCGTGCCTGTTCTTGCCATAGAGACTACACGCAGATATAAGCTAACAAAGTAGACAAATATAATGGTTTCTAGTTGTTGCTTTTTCAATTGGAAGCACGTTACCACTAACAATACTAAAGAAATTAAGAAATTATGTCCTTGGAACGTGGGTACCTTTTCGTATATTTCTTTGTGTTAGTATTCCCAAACAAAATAATGAACAGTCGGTGGTTTTCGATATTAATAGAAGAATAGAAAACTGGTTTGTTGGTTTGTTGGTTGATTGGTTGGCTGGGTCGGTGATTAGTTGGCTCGTTTGTTGATTGGATGGTTGGTTGGTTGGTTGGTTGGTTGGTTGGTTGGAGTGGTTGCTTGATTTTGTTGGTTGAGAATACTCTGAAAGACTGAGTGTACATTTGTAAGTGGAGGAGGGGGGGTGTTTCATACACAGTCATGCGTTAAACGGTAATGCAGTTCTTGTGCTGTACACTCCGCCACTGGTCCACTCCGTCGTTTGGCTAATTATGAACTACTACAGACTGGCAATGTTATTTTATGTTAGTCATGTATGCTCATAGTATACACAGAAAAGTAAGGTGTCTTGGTTGGTCGCAGTATGTGACATGGAGATCTACTACCAAAAATGCTAGAGGACAACATGCGAGGGAAATGAGAAAGAGAACGTCCAAGAAACAAATATTATACATTTGATACGTGTTAACGAAAACTATAATGTTGAAGTATGTAGAGCTGAAGAGAATTGCTGGAAATTGGAGACAACGGACTGACATTCAAACAACTTCGATCCGTCTTCTGGCTGACTAACCTGATGATGATGACAATGGTGGTAGGTGGTGGTGATTATGTTCATGGCGATTGCGAATATCGTGATCATGAGAGCTGTAGATACTTCTTCTTCTGCTGCGTTCATCCGGATTTTTTTTTTCGGATGTGACTGCGTTGTGCCTGTTTACAGCAGAGCTGCGTTCTTGCGCCGTTAGGCCGACACATCCGACTTCTGCGGGCATTTGTTGACCGGGTTAACCTTCCCGGGCTGTAGATACAAAAATGTTTTTTGTGTGGCCAAACAAGAGCACTATGCAGGAAGCAAAAGAAGATTAATAAACCAACACAGAACTGGCGTCGTGAGCCGCTACACGCTGCGGGATTTACTGAGGACGGGATCCGAGCACTTATGGACTGAATGCTTCGATGTGCAATGAAGATGATCTGTCAACTAACTAGCTAACAAAATTGTTCTAAAGATATCATAAGCTACTCTTTCACAAACCACATAAATATATGTTCAATACGGACACAACAAAGCCCATGTGTTACTGGAGCCCATGAGGGAAGCAAACAACAGTAACACTGTATCCTAATATGCATCTAGAGACAAATAAGGATGGTTGGCGTGGAACTGGCCACTTCATCTCATAGAAAAACTTTAGCTGAAAAATCAAACCAATCATAAACAAATCTATAAAAGGTTTTGTGTGCGTTGGTTGGTAGCCTATGCTTCATTGGGAGATAACGGGCAAGAGAAGAATAAGAATTAAGCAGAAATAACAAAGCTGGAGAATACTGTGCGTCACTGAAACCACGTGAGAAGTAAAAGCATAACTTAAATTTAGTGGAGGTTCGAGGGGGCTAAAAGGTGAAGATTGACGATGATTAAGATGAAATTGGTTCACCCTATGATCTGTGCATCGTTAATTATATTAAAAATGCTTACAGAATCCAGGAAAACTAGCAGATTTCTACTGAGTTCTCGCGTTACACTTGTATATTTTTAGGATTAGTTTTAATTATCTTAACCTTGGCAAACTGTCTCAGTGTTGTTATTGTTATTATTATTATTATTATTATTATTATTATTATTATTATTATTATTATTATTATTACAACATTGCATTGTTCATTTATTTATGTCTTCACCTACATTGCATAAGCATACGTGTAGACATACGGTAACCATGGTTGCTATTGCAACAATACCATTACTGCTGCTACTGCTGCTGCTGCTTCTACTACTACTACTACTACTACTACTACTACTACTACTACTACTACTACTACTACTACTACTACTAATACTACTACTACTACTACTACTACTACTACTACTACTACTACTACTACTACTACTTAATTACGTCATCAACTTCAGCATCATCATCAAGTGCTCCGGCAACTGGCTGGGAAGATCATGCTTCCCAAGGTTCCTGTTCTCCATAAGAATATATAAGTTCTTGTTCTGATATCTTTCAATCATTTGCTTGGCTTACATTCTAATCCGGGGATACGGTAGTGAATTACCATGGTTCCTGTTCTCCATAAGAATATATAAGTTCTTGTTCTGATATCTTTAAATCATTTGCTCAGCTTACATTCTAATCCGGAGCTGCGGTAGTGAAGTGGCTAGGCGCTTGCCCACCGGCCCCACGGTAATCATTTCGAATTCACACTGAGGTGGATTTTTAAAATTGACCCAGCCTAAAATTGGTATTAGGAAATGTCTTGGGAAATGAAAGTGGCAGGAATGGTATTGATCATATCCACGCTCGAATGCCGATTGACCTTTAAAGGTATGAGGCTATTGACCTATAAAGGTATGAGTCAAGCACCATATGCCAAATACGCCTCAATGAATGTTAAAAGGTATTGTTTTATATGCTAATTATGTTATATTTGTATTTTTATGTGTATATATTTATGTTCACTGTTGTTTGTTTTCAGTTTGTGTCTATAAGAAGAACATCCAATGGAGCGAAATATGCGTGTCTGTTCTCTACCGTCATATGGGTTTCAGTTATTATGCCGTTTTGAAGCACAATGTAACAAACTATCGTCTGTCAAGATAGCAATGTGCCAATGGATGAAATGAAGTTTATGTAGCATTTGCGGTTGAGAGGGGGGAGAGGAGAGAGAGTCTAAAGACGGAAACAGAGAGCATTCCGAAGCGTCGCTATATGACGATATATATATATATATATATATATATATATATATATATATATATATATATATATATATATATATATATTATACTTTAATAGGATAAACTAGCTTCTGGAGCCGCGGTAGCCTAGAGACTCATTGGTGTAGTCTCCCAGGTCGACCGTGCTTAAAATGTGTACTAGGAAACGTTCTGGGAAGTAAAGTGATAGGCGTTATATTAGCCACATCACTCACCGAGTGCCGACTGCCTGTAAAAGTGTCTTTTCATCATCAACCAGTGGCTTGTCCTGTGCAGCACACTTTCCCCCATAAATCTTTCTCTCTATCGTAAGCCAGATGCCCTACCTCCTTTGCTATAGTGTGTAAATTATCTTTAACATCTTGAATCCATCATCGTTGTGGTCTTCATCTTCTCCGCTTTCCCTCGTACACCCAACCCTATGTAATTATCTTTTAAGCCATTCCCGTGGCTTTATATGGGTAAAATATTTCGGTCTCTTTAATTTAATTTGTTAACTGATTCAGTGCTAAACAAAAAGTAGGTTTGAACCACACACGAAACACAATCAAATGAACAAGTATTATAATGTAAATGTCCATTCACCGAGCATTGAAAATGCGGAAGATGCCACTAAGCAAAACATATAACACGATGGTCTGAGTGCGGCGATATATCGTTCTTCTGTCCAAATGGGAGGTTACATGCCGCGATATATTATCCTTCGACAGTGAATAGGTTAAACGGTCCTTTAATATTAACCGGTGCTGTGGCCAAGGGCTTACGACAGCAATTCGTAATCCCGACACACTGCTGCAGGCGATTTGAAAGTAGACCACATTGCGCAGGTGTTCATACAATGGCATGAGTGCTGGTCGCTCAGAAATCAATGACAAACTACTGAACATAAACTTGCCAAGAAATCACAAGCAGTAAAAATATGCTGGGGTTGACTGCGACGTCCTGTAAAGGATATGCAATTAACTTTAACTCCATAATACTTTCCACGTGTAATGAAATAGTTACAGAACTTTCTTAAACAATTCTATAAATGTATGTCTGCCATTACAACCAACGAAACATTCACAGAGCTTTCGTTAACAGAGATGTCAATTTATGTATGTGAACAAACACATTGAAATAATCACAGAGCTTTCTTAAATAATTAGGTCTAACAATCAAAACATTCCTTTTGCACAGTTTCTCGTGCTGTGCTTTTACCCGTTGCAAGCTACTATAGTATTTAATTGCGTGTTCCTGCATCCTGTATTTTATTTTTAATTTCTCTTTCATTTGAACCCTCTATCTTTTGAATGCACAGAAGAAAGGCCTGAAGGAAACATAATCAGACTTCTGCTGGTGCCATTAGTATTTGTAACTCTTCTCTGGCTGTTGCAGATGAGGACGAATCACGTATGGGTGCTGTGAGTCGCTTATTGACTCAGCTCAACTCAACTCAAGCTCTGTCTTTTGAATCCTGTATCATTTGAATCCTCTATCTTTTGAATCTTCGATCTTTTTTTTTTAAATGAAACATGTTATAATAATAAAGTTTTGTATTTTAACATCTAAATATGTAAAAATCCAAAAGTATTATATTTGTTCATGTATCATACAATGCGTTTGCACTCTCTGGACAACATGAAAACAAAAAAATTAACAAACAGGCGGGTGCTAACATACATAAATGACCGTACATAAAAGCCCGCATGGATTCTGTGAATAATCGATACGTTTACTGCTTGCTCGGCTACACAGGTTCCAGAGCTCAGATGTAAAGAATGGATTTGTAAATCGTGACGTTGGATAGATATATGAACCAATTGTCTGTCTAATTATTGATGAGCAAGATTGATATTTCTCTTAGGGCTCCCACAATGTAGACCAGATCAAATATTATCTTTACACTGAAGGTTAGTTGCTATGGATCATCGGCATTTCTTATTCATTGCCAGTTGGTAATCTAACATTAATTAGTCAGTCCACCTTTTGGTAGCATTTTGTGAAAAGACTATGTACAGTTAACAGGAGTACAGATCATGTCTTTGAAACGTCGAAACATAGTTGTTATTATAGGCAATGATTTTTTTTCTTGTGAACAGTCTTTGTACATGTGGGCTACAGTGCGTAGCAGAAATTAATGGACAGTGTGTACTACAGGAGAATATAGCATATGATACCGCATATTGTCTGAGAATAGAGGTGGCGTCCCATTGGTTGCAGGATAAACAGCACACACGTGTCGTGACTGTAACAGACTCATAGAGCATGCTGAGTAGAGTGAAGACATGCATGCTTCGTGTAGAGTTGTATGCTTCAATTTCTTTTTTAAATCAAATAAATGAGTATCCTTCGGATCTTTTTCCCAGGGAATCTTGGTGTGGTGGGAAATGAGTCGGTGGGTTAATTGTGAACAGAGCTGTTTCGCTTTGTTTTTCCCTCCGTCAACCGCATTTATGCTGAAGTTTTCAAGGCCTCTGCCTCTGCTCTGAAGTTACTTGACAACTATTCAGTTGCCACTGACTGTGTTTTCTTTGCACCATTTCTTAGATTCAGGAGAATTCCTCCACTTTCATTTTCTATTAAATTGTTTGCTGATTAATATCTAAATGCACGTGTTCAGATGCTACATTAGTAATGTTCTTTAATGTAGCTTACGGTATTTGTTCATTTTCTCGGTAACAAGTTGTTTCTAATCATCCCAGGCAGGCGCTGCTGTCTCCGGGCTGAGAGCATGTGAGCATTGTAAATGGATTTGCTGTTGTTAAGTTTAGTTTAGTTTAGTCGATGGATCAACATCACAGCAGACGGGTGCAACCCATAAGTGCTCCGTTTCTCTCTTAACTCAAATCTGAGTTTAGAGAAACTCAGCTGAGTGCACGAACTCCGTAGCACCGACGAGGGTCCTGAAAATACTTTGGGTAGATTTTTAACTCGAAATTTTGCCCGGGCAGCGCCGTTAGGCTACTCTTTTTCGATTTCCAACGGCCAAGGGATTTTTTACGTGCGCAACAATACACACGGGCGTCCGATCTACGGGCGTCCGATCTCACTACCCAGAGACCAGGGGAAATTTATAACTAGAAGTCCACGAGAAAAAATCCCGGCATCACCGGGGCTTGAACCCGGGACCTCCAGCACTCGAGGCGGACACCATACCTCGAGACCACGCAGTTCCCCATGTTATGATAAGTACAGCATCCGTCCCAATCATTCTGTTTGGAGATTCCACAAAGTTGTTTCACTTTAGTCTTTCCCTTTCAATATATTAAACCTCTGATACATGGGGTGATCTGTCAATGTTCTAATTTTTTCTGCTTGTTGCAGGACTTTGCTATCTCTTCTGTTCTGCATTAGTTGTAGACATGTTATCTTATCTCGCTCGTTTACAGGCGTTATCTCCAGGCCTCCGGTTATGATCCGCATTCCTTGATTTTGGACTTATTTTGCTACAGTGTGTTTATTTTGTATAAGTGTGACTTAACTGCTGTTGCCCAAGCTGCAATACTGTATTTAAGTGCTAGCCTCACTCATCCAGTATAAGCTTCTTGAGAATTTTCTCATTCGCTCCCCATGGTGTACCAGTCAGGACAATTGTATAAAATACCCTAGATAGAAATTCGAACTCATGACCACTGGGTGGGCAGACAAGCATGCGCTACCACGGCTCTCATTTCAACACACGTGAGAATAACACACACCCATGCCTCAGATCCGTCTTCATATCTATTATAGGTTTTATATATTATCCTGGCATTGCTGTTTGTTCTAATTATTAATTTGTGTTTTGCCATTGATACATATGTCATGCAGTCATTTCATTAACTTATCGTCAATAACTCTATTCAATGTTTGTATAGTCTATGAAGCACAAGTGAATCGTGTTTAAGCCTCTTTATATTTCTCTCTGTCTCTGTTCTCAAACAAAATATTATTCCTCTTGTTCTATTTATATTTTTTATTATTTTTCGAAAGCTAAACATCTATGACGAAAACAGAACTTGTTACCTTAATGAGACAAAATTTTTATAAAATAGTTTGGTGAAGAAAGGAACTAGTGCCTTGTGTGTTGTCTATTGTCTATTGTCTCTCGGGGGTTCTCTCCTACTCCATGAGTATCAGTCGGGGTTCCCGGTAGAAGAGCCAGGCGTCAACCAACTAATCCTACTATCATCATTATGTATCCTGCCGAATGACGTAGGCCTCGTGTATATCCACACGTCTCGGTACTTGATATTCTAGATCAGTTATAACTGTGGTTTTCCCGCATACCTTTATCACAGGCCAACCAGTATCATTCCTGACGGTCTGCCTCTGCTTCTTTTAGCGCTGGTTTTTACAGTCCTAAGGATAATCTCCAATGCATCGCTTTTCATTAACTGATTAAACAACATTGTCTTATTTTATAGTAGTATATAATGCTATATAATGATTTTTTTTTCCTGCGTTTCCATCCTGTTTCAGGATATTGCTGTCAACACCAGCATCTTTCAGCTGTATGTTGATTCCTAGGCTAGATTACGCTCATCAGCACGCCACGACTTTCTGAGCGACCGGCTCCATACTCTCGTAAGTCACTGCCGCGACTCGAACCCCTTCAAATTCTCGTGCGCTCACCTCAACCACGAGAGTATTCGGGGTTACGGAGAAAGCTGCTAAAAACTCAGCCAGGGAGACCGGCCTATATAATGAAAAGGACAGCCAAAATGAGCAATCCAGACAATTTGAGGGAAGCAAAGACGCAAAGAAGGAAGTTTGATAACCTTATTGCCGAAGCAAAAAAAAAATTGAATTTAGATATCTTAGGCGTATCTGAATCAAGATGGACAGACACAAGTTATGTAAGGAGAGAAGATTACATATTCATTAACTCTGGAGGAGATCATCGCGAGAGAGGAGTAGGAACTTTAGTAAAACGACGTTTAGAGAAAAATATTAGTGGATTCTGGACTCATAAAGACATACTTCTAAAAATTCAGGCAAGACCGTTCAACATAGTAATTCTTCAGACATATGCTCCAACAACTGATTATAGTGATGAACAGCTAGAATAATATTATGAAGACCTACAACAAACACTGACAGTTGTAAAATCATCGGAGGTCTTAATTGTCATGGAAGACATGAACGCAAAAGTTGAAAAAAATAAATATAAGCAGATAGTAGGGCAAAATGGTAAAGGGAACAGAAACCACAGAGACCAGCTGATACAGTTCTGTAAAGAAAACAATCTTATTGTTTGTAACGAATTTTTTCCAACAAAACCCTAGGAAACTGTAAACATGGAAAAGCCCTGGAGATAGAACTAGAAACCAAATTGACTACATTATGATTAGAAATAGATTTAAAAACAATGTTTAAAATGCCAAAACATACCCTGGTGCTGATATCAGCTCTGACCATAATCCTGTAGTCTTAAAATTACAAATAATACTTAAAAACCCAGGAATAAGAACATCGAAGACACTTCCAGTAGATATATTGGCATTGAAACAACCAGAAATAAGTCAACTATACTTGGTTGAAGTAAAAAATAGATATGATGGGCTAATCATTGAAAGTATGGAACAATATAGACGTGAAAACCCTGAGGATAAAATTAATACTAAATGGGACAGTGTAAAAACCAGTATACAGATTGCAAATACCACCTTGCCAGTGAAGACAAATAAGAGAAAACAATTATGGATAACCGATGAAATCTTGAGTAAAATGGCGCAAAGAAAGAAAGCAAAGAACACTCCAGAGTATATATTAATACAACTGTCACCTAACTACGGCCCGCGTTCCGGATCTGGACCGCGATGTCATTTCATCCGGCCCGCCGACGGTACTCGAACTTGCTTGATATGACGTATGGAACACGAGAGATTGTGATACGATTTAAATCGAAATATTATGTTTAGAATAGTAGGCGACCTTCACACGTGCGGAGACCTCCTGGCGGCTATGTGTCTTAAATATACTATTTTCAATTATAAATTATTGTATCTAGATTTTATTGTAATGTTTGCTTATTTCGAGCGATCAAAAATCCTTCCCTGGTTCGTGGTAGAGCCGCCTACCCTCTGGCGTTACCATGGTTTTCATTGCAACACACACACACACACACACACACACACACACACACACACACACACACACACGCTTCTTTCTCTTCCCCAGATGCGTCCGGCTGTCAACACAGGTCCGATGCTCCAGAAATATTTACTTTTTTTTTTTTTTGCCAGTCATCCATTTTATAGGTATGTAACAAGGATTTCTTTGTTTGGCAGTGATAGGTAAGTGAACTACGAGTGTGAATAGAGGCAATAAAGTAACAAACATAGCATAAAAATATCATAGAAGCCTCGTGTTATTACGAAACTATTATCCCCAGCTCAGAAGTATTCCCCGGTCAAGGTGTTAATCGAGCTGGTCTCTAGGCCAGTTTTTTCAACGTTTCTGCTGGAGCAGATCCTTACGCAAATGTTTACGTTTCTCGAGGAACTCTGTGCTATGATCCAAGTGTCTGTACTACTTTACGTAATAAACCAGATGGGCAGAAATGTTTCATTTGGGCGATTTCAGTCTGTTTCGGCAGAACCCCTGGCTGTCACTCGCAGAACCCCGGTTGAAAAACTCTGCTCTAGGCTGCTTATTTAGGCTGACCCTATTTATATATTTTGCAAACCTTATTAAGTGATATATTCTATTACCAAAGGAACCTATAAACTTTATATGTACTTTTGGTGAGCCGTAGCTTCACCATGACTCCTAGTCCACTACCTATCCTGTGTTTCAATTGGATTTTAATTATGTTTCTAATTCAAAGTCATTTTCATTTTCAGTGCCGGTGTACTTCACCCTTCATTATGGCTACTAAGAAAAGAGAAGTGGGCGCCGAGTGTCGCGTTTTCAATTAAGAATGGGGAGTAAAGTACCTCTTTGTGGAAACAAAGGACCAGAAAACCAATTACGTGATATGCAGCGAAAGTATTGCAGTTTTGAAAGAGTACAATCTTCGGCGTCACTACGAAACAAAACATCTATCAACATATTCACAGTTTTCTGGAAAGCTACGCTCTGAGAAATGTGAGTCCATGAAACGTGGTTTAGAAACACAAAGAGATCTCTTCACGAGAAAGTTTGCTGAAAACGAATCTGTCACTCGTACAAGTTAAAAAAAAATAGTGCATAAGATGGCAGAACGAGGAAAACCGTTTACTAATGGCAACTTCATCAAAAAGTGTATGATGGAAGCAGCACATGACTTGTGTCCTGAGAAAGCCGATTTGTTTGGAACTATCAGCCTTTCGGCAAGTTCAGTTGTGAGAAGAACAGTAGTACGTGGAAAGAACATAGTGCTACAGATACGCGAGAAAACTAGGAACTTTTTGAGGTATTCTTTGGCGCTGGATGAGTCTACTGATTTCTCGAGTATGTCACAACTTCTCGTGTTCATTAGTGGCATCAACGTGGACTTTCAGATAACGGAAGAGTTGGCATCCGTTTGTAGCATGCATGGAACAACAACTGGAAAAGACATTGTCATGGAAGTGCAAAATGTTTTGCAAGACTATAGCCTACAGTGGAATCAGCTTCGAGGTGTTACAATTGATGGGGGAAAATATATGGCTGGAGTGAGTAAAGGTCGGGTGGGTAAGATCGAAACTCAGTTGGAAGGTTTAAACTCCCTGGTGCTCTGTTCATACACTGCATCATACATCAACCAGCAATGTGTGGGAAAGACTTACATATTCCTTGTGTACTGAAACCAATCGTTTCTGCTGTGAACTTTATTCGGTGACATGCACTCAATCACCGTCAGTTCCAAGATTTTCTGAAGAAATTGATTCTGAATTCTGTGACTTGCTTTATCACACATCAGGGAGGTGGCTCAGCTGCGGTAAAGTCCTGTTTCGTTTTTTACAAGCTCCGAAACAAAATAGATGTTTTAAGATTGAGCTGATCTCCAGCTGTCAGATCCTACCTGGCTGTCACAAAGTTGTCATTTTTGGTCGACATCTCATCCCACATGAATAAACTGAATTTGAAACTTCAGGGAAAGACAAACCTCGTCTGTGATATCTACAGAATCATCAAAGGACTTCGGAGAAAGCTGTCATTGTCTGAAACACAGTTGGAAGGATAAAACTTTTCTCATTTTCACAGTTTCAAAGAGTTTTGCGCTACAATAGCCGAAGATGTCAACCTCGATTTTCCGAAAAACAAAATTATTTGTGACTAGAAAAAGCATTTTTTGGAGATATTTTCAGATCTTGACAGAACTGAGAGTGACATTCTTCTGTTACAGAATCTGCAAGATTGTAACCTTGATGATGTGCCAGTTGAACTACAGTTGGAGCTCATTGATTTGCAAGCAAATGACTTGCTGAAAGAGAAGCACAGAGATCGAACACTTGTTGAATTTTACCGTTGCTTATCTGATGCTGAGTTTCCGAAACTGAAGAAATTTGCCGGTGGTATGGCACCCGTGTTTGGAACAACTTATGTCTGTGAGCAAACATTTTCAAAAATGAAGTATGTGAAGTCAACACGTCGAACAAGATTGATTGACGAACATTTGAAAGCAATTCTCTTGATTGGATGCAGCTTTCCCAAACCAAACATTGATGATATCTTGAAAGCCAAATATCAGTTTCACTAATCTAACTAACAGTTTTGTTTTTTTTTCTGCTTAGTTTGTGAGATTCCGGTATGTGCACACAAGGTCTGATGTAACTATCGTTTTGCTAAAGTCGCCTTCTTTGATAACTTTTTTAAGTAAATAAATATGTTGGTTGTCTTTTTTGTTTTGTGCATTGCACGCCACTCACCTATGATTAACTTATTTTTTCGTCATTTTACCAGAGCTTTTGTTCTGGCTTGCAAGTATTGTTAAAGTTAGTCGCATATCCTTTACAGGACGTTTGCAGTCAACACCAGCAATTTTTGCTGTTGTTGATGTCTTGGCAAGTTTACGTTCAGTAGCTTGCCATTGCTTTCTGAACGACCGGCACCCTTACCATAGCTTAAAAAACCAGCGCAACGTGGTCTGGTGCCAAATCGCGCGCAGCTGTGTTTCGAACGCGGGTATACGGGATTACGATCGGCTTACGTATTGTACAGAATGAGTATCCGGCCCGCGCTCGTCATTTTGTCAGTTATCCGGCCCGCCGTGAAAAACGGTTGGTGACCCCTGTATTAATATAAAGAGAAATACGTCACATGTGCAGAGTTACCAAAAAAGAGTGGTTGCAGAAACAATGCAAAGAAATAGAGTGTCTGGAAATAAAACACAACTCGAAAGAATTACATGAACATATAAAAAGATTTACAAAGAAGAAAAATAATGTAACAGGAAATGGTTGTATCAGAGGAAAAAATGGATAAATTATAATTAATAAGACTAACATAATAAAACGATGGACAGAGTACACAGAAGATTGATTCTGGGACAACAGGGTCAATATACCACCATTGTATAATACTCAAGATGAACCAAAAATATTAAAGGCTGAAGTAGAAAAGGCTATTGAAACAAGGAAAGGCTGCAGGTCCTGACAAGATAACAACAAAGATGTTAAAATCCTTATCCAGCTTTGGCATTGAAACTATCACAGAATTATGTAATGATATGTATACTACTGGGTACATCACCAAGGATTTTAAAACATCCATTTTCATCACACTACCGAAGAAGCCAAGACCTGTTGATTGTGAGGATTACAGAACTATTAGCTTAATGAGCCACATAACTAAGTTACTACTCAAGGTCATACAAGGAAGAATTCAACATAAAATAGATGAGGAAGTAGCTGAAAAACAATTTGGGTTCCGCAAAAACAGCGGCACCAGGGAAGAAATTATCTGTTTGGGGATGTTAATTGAAATATATATATATATATATATATATATATATATATATATATATATATATATATATATATATATATATATATATATATATACAAGTTCAAAAAAGTATATATGTTTGTTTTATAGACTACAAGAATGCTTTTGATAGAGTACAACGTGAACGACTAATTACGTGCCTTCAAGAAATAGGAGCAGACGGAAAGGACATCATACTTTTAGTAACTTGTACTGGGAATAGGTGGCGTCTATTAGATACGGAAATAACTATTCGTCGTCTATAGAGATAAAAAGAGGAGTGCGGCAAGGATGTGTACTGTCCCCAAGCCTCTTCACTCTATACACAGAAAGAATTTTTAAACAATATGAAGTGCCTGGACTTAAAATCAATGGAAGAATCTTTAAAAAAATCTTAGGTATGCTGACGATACCGTGTTACTAGCAGAAAGTGAGCAAGAGTACAAGACCTAGTGGAACAAGTAAACAGGCACAGTGCAGAATGTGGCTTAGATATTAACATCTAAACAACAAAAGCTATGATAATTAGCAGTGAAAAGGAAAGGTCATCAATGAGCATCACAGTAAACTGGCAGATACTAGAACAAGTAACAAGTTTCTCCTATCTTGGACATATAATAACAGATGATGGCAGAAGTGAAATAGAAATCAAAAAGAGAATAGGAATGGCCAAAAGTGCTTTCAACGGCATGAAATCAGTATTAACATCTAAAGAGATTAATAACCCATTAAAAATTAGAATTGTCAAATACTACGTATATTCAACGCTACTGTATGGCGCGGAAGCCTGGACATTGAACATCTATCCATCCATCGAGTGACATGCCGGTAAGCGTGGGCGGTCATGTTTTGCCATCTCACTCCAGAGTCGTGGGATCAGCTCCGTGTTCCTGTCTCGGACATGGGTGCCAAGCCATCCAGGGTATTTTGCTTCTAGGTCTTCCTCTTGGTCTGTTCCCCTTCGATCTTGCCAGTTGTCACCAAGTTCTCCAATCCATTTCTTCTCATAACATGCCCAAAAAATTTTGACTGTCTGCGTCTAATGTCTCTAATCAGTTTACGATCTTCGTTTTGTATTGAACATTGAACAAGCAACTAGAAAGTCGCATAGAAGCCCTGGAGATGTGGATATAGAGACAAATATGTCGTATTTCATGGAAGCAGAAACAAATCAAATGCAGAGGTTCTTAAACAACTGGGAATTAAGAGAGGGTTGATGAAAGAAATAAAGAGGAAGCAAGTAAAATATGCATGTTGTGACAACCGGAAAGACTTGTGGAAAGATAACGGAAGACAGCGTGAGAAAATCCTTGACAGTCTTGTGTTATGACACGGAAGAGAGTCAACACACGAATTGATCCATGCCGTCTGAGATCGCAATATGTGGAGGACCATGATCGCGCACGCCAACTGGGAAGTCACTAAATGATAATGCTATACTTTCATAAGCCTCTTCCGTTGTTAATTACCCCTGGCAGCCAAGATATTCCCAACATTCGTCTCGGAAACCACATTTCTGCTGCCCCCAAGTTCATCTCAGTTTTTTTTCGTTCCCAGTTTTTTCGTTCCCAGTTTTTTCATTCACATTGCAAGATGCACTGGCATACAGCAGTACATCATTCTATATAACATTTCAGTACTCTTTTACTGACATTTATTTAGAGTTAATTATTACATAATATAAGTTACATCTTCTGAAGTACAGCTTTTGTTTAGTCTATTCTGCTCTTAATCTATGTTAGACATCTTTCATCTGATGTTATGATTGTCCCTAGATATTTGAATGTATCGACTTGGTTAAGGATTTTCGTTTCTGATGCAATATCCCATTTTGGTGGTATCTTTTTCATTGATATAACCATTGTTTCCGTTTTCTTGATATTCAAGGAAATGTCTGTTTTGCTCTATCTATTATTACAATTTTCAACCGATGTTGCAGATCTCTGGCATTTTCAGCTACCAATACTATGTCATATGCATAACGTACATTGTTTATGTTATAACCTCAATCTATACAATCATTTTAAACAAGGGGAATATCCACCCACCATTCATAACACAAACATGCGCTCATTGTGACTGGACATAAGATTGATGCAGAGATAAGATGTCCTTCTGATTAACTGTTGATATATACTTCTTCCTAACAGCGTAAATACGCTATACAACAATATCTTCTTAGGTTGCCATACCACTGAAGCGGAGATTACTCTCATTCCAACACTGATTTTCATCTGTAAGAGAACACGCCCCATCTTGAAACCACTTCATTTCCTCACTTTATTATATATTTCTCCAACTTAATGAGATCACAGCTTATCTGGCTGGAAAGCTTGTATACGGCGCCGGGAAAGCGGTAGATGATGCTCTGAATAATTTCACCGATGGACGCCTGCTAACCACCTCTGATGATATCCGAAACAGTTGGCCAGCCCCTAACGACATTCGGCTTTATTTGGCAAACCCACAATCTCCAAGAGATCACATTTTGCGTCTTATTAATAGATTTCGAAGTAAACACGTTCTCTTGAATTCATCGCCCTGTGTACAGAAGCGGGCTCTGTGGCGAAGTGTTCAATCTGCTTGCTTCGCGCTCTGAAGGTGGTAATTTCATTTTGGCACACTGTCAATCGGTTCACGAGTGAAATTGTTTGGAGACCTTTGAGGGTCGTCGCTGGACCTAGGGAGTTCGTGCTATCTGCGACTCTTATGTGCGACTGTTCTGTGGAAAATAATCAAGCCATGGGATGAAACTGGGAGCAATGAAGTCGATCCTGTTGTTGCTCAGTTTACTTTACCGGTATTTTAACATTCTTAACTAATACCAGATACAAGTATGTATCTCAGTATACTACACGTTGGGTAGAAGGATAGGGATATCCAGTATCAAGAGAGAAGTCAGGCAACTCCTCCCTCACCTCTTCTATGGGACACCACGGACAATGTGCTGCACCTCTGAGCTTTCCCCCGCCACACCATATCCCTCCCCTACCAAGAGTACCGTGAAACCTACATATATCTGTTGATTCTGGTCTCAAATTCGCAACGGTAGATAGAAGATCTTTTGTGAAGAGACAACTACCTCGGTAATCCACAATTATGATAGCTGTCAAGAAAGAAAGGAAAGGCAGGCTATCTTCTTCATATATACATCATTAGACATCATACAGCCGATGTTTTTGCAGACCACCGCTCTCATCAAGACCGCCATAAAATTGTCTCAGTCCCGTGCCTCGTGCACCCTGATTCTCAAGTTGCCTGAAATGTCCTGTGTCCATCTTCGTGCTAGCCGACCCCAGCCCCTTGTTCCAGGAAGCACGCCTTCCATAACTGCCCATTTCACGTCACTGTACTATTTCATATGGCCAGAAAATTCTAGATTCTTACCATGATACTGTTTATGAGTCGTTTTTCTTTGATGTTTAAATATTGTAGAATTTCAGTATTTATTCTTCTTGCTTATTTTGAACAGTGGAGTTGATTATAGTCAAGACATTCAAAGTTTGTGATATTTTCAATTTCTTCACTGTTGTCTGTGATCATTAGTTGACCAGTAGTTTTGTCTGTGGACATTATTTTGGTTTTGTTTAAGTTCAGAAAAAGATCTTCTTGTTCACTGTATCTTTTGACAGACCGAATCAAGTTCTCTAATCCGTTAGCACTATTACCACCAAACGATAATGTTACATACAATTCTTGTTGACAATACCACCGCTGAAAGAATCATTAGTGAAAGAATGAGGACAGCATGGCCGAATGGAAACCAGTGCTCACTCTTAAACTTCCGATGTGCTGCTGCTGAGGTAGCGGATTCAACTCCTACACCAGTCAACTGGACTAAAATGGTGAGTTCTCGTCCTTGACTTGGGGACGTAAATTTCAAGTACCTCAGAAGTCGAAGGTCTGATGGCGAGGGATACTGGTAATAGGGAAAGCAAATCCACACCCAAAATTAAGTTCAGTGCACTCACTTGTAGTAGCATCTATATGGACTATGCTTGAGTTCAAAGGAAGCTAGAGAAAAAGAAGTGTAGGATTTAAATCAAAAACAAGGAATATCACATCACTGCAAATATACGTCAGCCGCAGTTAATGAGTGACTATCATACTTGCTGCCCGTCCGGTAGTCATGTGATCGGATCCCTATCGAGACGGGGATGTTATAGAAAGTAACCTGGGCTCATAGGTCGGCCTGGCTTATATTGGGTACCAGGAAATGGTATGGGAAGTAAAGGCAGCCAACGTGTATTGATCATCTCACCCGTTATGTGCCGACTGGTTTATCAAACCATGATGCTAGTACCATATGCACAGCCAGATTCATTGTCTGGAAAAGGATCCATTACGTTTTTACTTTAAATGTTATTTGCATGTCCTCTTACAGGTGGTCGCAATTAACCCAGGCATATTTTTGGCTGTTTGTGATTTTCCAGGAAATTTTACGTTCAGTAGTTTGCCATTGCTTTTTGATCGGGTAGCATATAATATAGCATACATATAAATATAGTGTACGTGTGGCTGTGTTTCCAGTAACGAAAGAGAAACCAGGAAAACAGGTCAAGTATGTGAATATTTGCTCGAGGAGGCGGAACACGAGCAGAAAATATTGCTTATTTATTTGACAAGAATGTGGCAATCGTTTGCTTGCTTTATTCTGTATGTATCTTTGTAGGGGAGCCATTGCATACCAGAGTACTTCTATTTTTGTCTCCCCATTCCTCACCAATGGTTTTGGTTCCGGAAATTGAAAAATTGCCTGTGTGTGACTGTGTCAGTGTGTGTGTTTGTGTGGGTGTGTGGGTGTATATATGTGTGTGTGTGTGTGTGTGTGTGTGTGTGTGTGTGTGTGTGTGTGTGTGTGTGTGTTTTAGTGGGTGTCAAAAGCACGGGACAGCAAGGGTTTGTTTTCCTCTGTACATTAAAGTACGGAATTAACGACAGACAGACAGACAGACAGACAGACAGACAGACAGACAGACAGACAGGCAGGCAGGCAGGCAGGCAGGCAGGCAGGCAGACAGACAGACAGACAGACAGACAGACAGACAGACAGACAGACAGACAGATAGACAGACAGACGAGGAAGAGAGAGAAAATTGGGAAAATAGAAATGTAGGGACAGGGGCGGTAGCCAGGAATAGAGCAGAAGGCGAAAGAAAAATAGAGAGGATCGAGAGAGAAAAGAGTGGTACAGGAAGGAGAGAGTAGCTGAGAGAAAGGAGAGAAAGAGTCATGGGGTTGATTGCGACGTCTTGTAAAGAACATGCAAATAACTTTGACTTTATGAGAGAGAGAGAGAGAGAGAGAGAGAGAGAGAGAGAGAGAGAGAGAGAGAGAGAGAGAGAGAGAGAGAGAGAGAGAGAGAGAGACTGTGTTGTACTCAAGTAAAATACCAGCTAATAATTGTTTAAAACATTTATTATTGGCGTGTGATACCAGCACTTATGATCGCTTTGTTATGGAATTAACTTTGGCTAGGAAGTCAAACAGCGATATATGAATGTCTGCCGACCTGGCTCCGAGTCGATACGAAAGAAAAGACGTTTGGCATAAATGATTGTCCATACACGGGAGGAAATATCGCGTACTCGGGTAAGAATGTGCTGAGCTGTAAATATTGTTACTTTAAAGGCAACGCTTAGACAAGGCGCTGAAGTGGAAGGAAACAAGCTTCCGTGTGTAAAATCATGTTTTTAACAATGAGCTATAGTACTCAGATCTCTGAGGCGGAGTTGCTTAAATTTAGGACGTCCTATTCTAACTAGGATAAGGCTAGGTGTGATTCAAATCAGTGGGATTTTCACAACACAGGGAACTAACGGATTTGAATAACGAAGACACAAACCATAGATTTTACGATTTATTGCCTGGTATATTTCGCTGCATCTCGTCAGGTACATACTGCAGAAGTCATAGGGTACTATAGTGTGTTTTTTTTTGGTTGCCTCAATATAAAATTCAATATCTCAGTAACGGGCTGAGATAAAATGATGAGATTTAGTATATAACGTTATCATTATGTCCACCCAACAAAACAATTTTTGTTCTGGAGATTTTACAGCAGATTTTAAAGTTAGCTTATATACGGTATATTAATTATGACTTAAAGATTACGACCATGATTTTAACAGTTTTACAGCTTCCCCAAGATTCGACCCAAATTATTCAAAATTTTCACGTGACTTTCGTTTTCAAACAAACAGCGCGAAGATTCAGAGGCGTCTCCAAATGTGGGTTCTTTCATGAAACGTGATTATATAAATAAACTAGCTGACAAGGCCCGGTTTCTGGTGGAAATCAATCAATCAATCAATCAATCTATCTATCTGTCTGTCTGTCTGTCTGTCTGTCTGTCTGTCTGTCTGTCTGTCTGTCTGTCTGTCTGTCTGTCTGTCTGTCTGAATGTCTGTCTGAATGTCTGTCTGAATGTCTGTCTGTCTGAATGTCTGCCGGTCGGCTGACCCATCCACCTACCCACCTACCCACCGACCTACCGATATCTATCTATCTATCTATCTATCTATCTATCTATCTATCTATCTATCTATTCTATCTATCTATCTATCTATCTATCTATCTATCTATCTGCCTGCCTGCCAGCCCGACCACCCACCCACCGACAGACCGACCGACCTACCGATATCTATCTATCTATCTATCTATCTATCTATCTATCTATCTATCTATCTATCTATCTATCTATCTGTCTGTCTGTCTGTCTGTCTGCCTGTCTGCCTGCCGGCCCACCCACCCACCCACCGACCGATCGACCGACGTACCGATATCTATCTATCTATCTATTTATCTATCTATCTATCTATCTATCTATCTATCTATCTAATCTATCTAATCTATATGTCTGTCTGTCTGCCTGCCTGCCGGCGCACCCACCCACATACCGACCGACCGACCGACCGACAGATATCTATCTATCTATCTATCTATCTATCTATCTATCTATCTATCTATCTATCTATCTAATATATCTATCTATCTATCTGTCTGTCTGTCTGTCTGCCTGTCTGCCTGTCTGCCTGCCTGCCTGCCGGCCCACCCACCCACCGACCAACCGACCGACGTACCGATATCTATCTATCTCTATCTATCTATCTATCTATCTATCTATCTATCTATCTATCTATCTAATCTATCTAATCTATCTAATCTATCTGTCTGTCTGTCTGCCTGCCGGCCCACCCACCCACATACCGACCGACCGACCGACACATATCTATCTATCTATCTATTTATCTATCTATCTGTCTATCTATCTATCTATCTATCTATCTATCTATCTATCTATCTATCTAATCTATCTAATCTATATGTCTGTCTGTCTGCCTGCCTGCCGGCGCACCCACCCACATACCGACCGACCGACCGACCGACAGATATCTATCTATCTATCTATCTATCTATCTATCTATCTATCTATCTATCTATCTATCTATCTATCTAATATATCTATCTATCTATCTGTCTGTCTGTCTGTCTGTCTGTCTGTCTGTCTGTCTGCCTGCCGGCCCACCCACCCACCGACCAACCGACCGACGTACCGATATCTATCTATCTATCTATCTATCTATCTATCTATCTATCAATCAATCTATCTATATATCTATCTGTCTGTCTGTCTGTCTGTCTGTCTGTATGTCTGTCTGTATGTCTGTCTGTCTCTCTGCCTGCCTGCCGGCCCACCCACCCACATACCGACCGACCGACCGACAGATATCTATCTATCTATCTATCCATCTATCTATCTATCTATCTATCTATCTATCTATTTATCTATCTATCTAATCTCTGTCTGTCTGTCTGCCTGACTGCCTGCCTGCCGGCCCACCCACCCACCAACCGACCGACCGACCGACCTACCGATATCTATCTATCTATCTATCTATCTATCTATCTATCTATCTATCTATCTATCTATCTAATCTAATCTAATCTATCTGTCTGTCCTATCTATCTAATCTATCTGTCTGTCCTATCTATCTAATCTATCTGTCTGTCTGTCTGCCTGCCTGCCCACCCACCCACTAACCGACCGACCTACCGATATCGATCGATCTATCTATCTATCTATCTATCTATCTATCTATCTATCTATCTATCTATCTATCTATCCATCTATCTATCTATCTATCTATCTATCTATCTAATCTATCTGTCTGTCTGCCTGCCTGCCTGCCTGCCGACCCACCCACCCACCCACCGACCGACCGACCCACCGACCGACCGATCCACCCACTCAGCCAGCCAGCCAGCCAGCCATCCATCCACCCACCTATCTTTCTGCCTACCTACCTACCTTTCTGTCTGTCTGTCCGGGCCGCATCATTCATTTTATTCGGAGACTGCCGAGGGTCGTCGCTGGAGCTACGGAGTTCGTGCTTTGTGCGACGCTTTCCGCGCTGCGGAAAGAAACTGAGCCATATGGGATAAAAACCCTGTGCAATGCAGCCGATTCTGTCGACTGTAAGCTACTTCTTTGATTGCACCCACTCCCATACGAATCCAGATACGCCTTTGTTTGTCATCTGAATTTGCAGGTCCTCATTACCGTAAACATAACATTTTTAACAAGAAATCACTAGTTGTTAAGCAAAACATCAAAGGAATGATGCCGCTTTTAATGATTTAAGTTGTTTTGGGACCTATCAAAGACATATTCCTTGGGTGGGGGTAAATATAAGACGGCTGGAAAAATTTCATAACGATGCAACAGATAGTTTTCAAAATAATTGATCTTGAATGACGGCATAAATTTCCGGACAGACTATAAAGGATGTTGTAACCCATGCCCCAATACTTCTTCTTCATCCTTTCCTTCGTTTTCTCCGTTTTATTCTCCTTCTCCTTCCACCTCTTCCTTCTTCTTTCTCTTCTGTTGCTTCCCTTTATCTCCCTCTGGAGCATACGCCCTAAATTAACTGGCACCAAACCCTCTCGTGAAGCTCTCTGCGTGTCCTCTCCATATCATCCATCTCTTTCTCTAATTCTCTTCTCTGTGTGTTTTTAGTTGTCCCTCTATTTCGTTGGCCCTGTGGGTTTTAGAAAACAAATGTACTTTCTAGTTAGACTATTATCAGGTTTTCTCAAGAGTGTCCTGCCAAGCGTCTTTTTCTCACATCTTGATTCGTTGGAATAGCTGCTTAGTCTTCGTATCAGCGGTTCTGCGATTCCATTTTAGTCTTTTTCTTTCGCAGGAACCAGTTATTTGTAATTTATTCGTATGTATTTCACTTATTGTCCGTATTTCTGATCCAAACATTATATAACGGTAGAGTTAAATATTCTAAGTATCGTAATAGATTAAATTCTTTTGACTTCTACGAATTGCCGAGTACTAGGAAAGCTCATCTTGCCTCTTGTATTCTTATGTTAATGTCTCTATCTATTTCCCACACCACAATCTCTTGTTACAATGGTAATGTGTTGGTCATCTATCCTTCTCAGATACCAATGAGATCCTAGAAGAAGTCATGTGCAGATAGCCCACACTAAAAATCACTTGTTCTAAATCAAAAATGCAGACAGAATAAGCCTCAGCCCATGCTAAATTTCAAAATTAGAAAACCAACCCCCAAAAACGAATACCTACACCATATGTGGTTCTGACAGAAGCTGCAGTAGCACAATGGCTAACACTTGGATTTGTCGGCCCAGAGTTCACGTGTGCTCTTTTCACTAGAGGCGGAGATTGTTTTTAAAACGGCCTGAGTTCCGAGGTCGATCCAGCCTAAACTGGTACAATGAAATGTTCTGGGAGATAATGCCGACCGGTGTGATATTGACCATATCACCTATCGAGTGCCCGATTGGTCTATACAAATACGGTGCAATCACCATACACCCAATAGCATCAAG
>OY992877.1:50563802-51111302 GCA_963921405.1 Cepaea hortensis | reverse complement strand
GGAACTTATATGACTACTTATATGAATTAAATGAGATGCTCCCCACGAGGGTCTGGGCGAAGCCGGGCAGGGTCAGCTAGTTGTGTATAAAAAAGTGTTGTTCACTTTTTGCATTGCATACCAGCTCTCACGGCAATTCACAGTCGCGCACGTTCAAACCACAAAGCAGGCACACAACACAATGTGAACAATAAGATTACCGTTATCTGTAATTTATACGTTAATTATTATGTAAAGCTGATCGATTGGCTAAGGAAGGAGCACAAGAAGAACAACCATATGTGCCTATTACATACCACCAAAAGAAAAGAATGATCAAATCAGTCAGAAGGCCACCAAACCTTACTCAAGACGACTACCACGTTATGGACAGACCAGAACAGGTCATTCTTCTGCGCCTCAGAACATAACACAATAGATTACGCAACCACATGTATACAAAATTCAAGATTGGTGACTCAGCCATGTGCACATGTGGTTTGGCGTCGCAGACAGCAGAGCACATACTCCAGGATTGCCCAAACTACAACATATCCAGGCGAACCTTCTGGCCTAGAGAGACAACAGTGGAAGATAAACTCTATGGACCGCTGAGTGAACTAAAAAAGACTGTTAGATTCATACAAGAGACAACATTGCAGTTATAAACATATTTTAGGCGAACAAAAGAAGAAGAAGAAGAATGTAAAGCTATATTTGTTAATATTTCAAACACAAATAACAACAAAACAGAACATTGTTATGCAACTTCACTCTTTTAAAAACAAAATGAGAATTATAGCCCCTTGTTAAAAGGACATTGTTTCCTTTTCTACGTCTCTGGAATATTAGTATTACGCAACTGTTCACTCCGAAATCAACAAAGAATTCCAGGCTGCGGCACTTCGATTTGGACCACCGCTGGTTCAATCTGGAGTTTTAATAAAATACACACAAGTCAAATAAATTAGGAAGAGCTCGGGGGCGGCCGAGATGTGGCATCTCAGACGAATGTTGCAAATAACTTGAACTTTGAACGAACAGAATAACTTAATTGATTGCCTAGAAGAGGCTAGTGAAAGAAGGACGTGACACAATTATAAAAAAAAGAGACAACCAGTTTTCTTTCTTCATAAAATGAGAAGAGGCGTTGGAGAACAGCGTCACGACTAAAATGGGCAGTGGGAAAAGAGACAGAAGCAGCCCGAGGGAAATGATGCTGGATGATCTAAGACCGTGGTATGAGGAAATGTCAGCAGTAGAACTGATCCAGAACGCCAGTGACTACGATCTGTGGTGGTTCATGAGCGCCTACGTCATTTGGTAGGGTACATGATCATTATGGTGATGATGATGATGGCGATGGTGATGATCATGATGTCAGCTGAGTATAGTAGCCGCGGCAGCGGAGTAACAAACACAGCTTGACTGCTCATCGGGCGGTTACGCCTTCGAATCTCAAATCGAAGCGGATTTTTCTGATCTACCTAGACTCCTGGGTCTACCCAACTGTAAATGGGTACGGGGAGATTTTCTGGTAACTGAAAGCAGCCGGCGTGATATTGACTACAGCACCCACTGAGTGCCGATTGGTCTATACGCGCTAAGGTGTGTGAAAGGTCCTATACTTCCTCTTTACAAATAGGTATAGTGACGTTGCATTTGTGCTTATCACACACTGATTGAAATGTAACGCAGTATTTGGCCATTGTTGGTGACTAGAAGATTATACTGTATGTTATTTCACTTCGTTCACATTCATTCATCTTTGATTGTGGGGCCTGGCGGTCAGTTATTTGATTGTTTTTACGACAGCATTATCAGATAAGGTACCGAGCCCGTGCTTTTTGTTTTCCTGATATACACTTTACACCTCAGAAAATTGTCTCGTGCCCACTTTGCAATGCCAATCCGATCTATGAGTCCTGTGATCTCGACATTAACCCGCATGACAAAATGGGGTGGGGTGGAATTAATTCAAGACAACCGGGACCGTCAGGAGTGTTCACTAGCTACTGTGTTATCACAGATCCAGATACCGGTAGGTATTGAAATTAATATACAGACCGGCCGACATACGGACAGAAACTTTCAAACATTTGCTTTGTGAGTATGCAAAAGAGAACAATTTAACGTGACCTTTCAAATATATCTACATAACCCTAACACATTCAAGAACATAAATCAACACACAAAGGTCATAACTATAAACAGGGACATAAGCAGAGCCGTCTGTGAGAATTCTCACCGGACATTGCAAGCAAAGTTCACAGACGCAGTCGATAGGACAAACGGAGATGTTCGAGCCAAACGGATACCGCTGTGGGTGCCACAAGTAAACATGTGTCGTCTGGCGTTTACGACTTGTTTATGGCTACTAATTTCTCATTTTTAGCGTCAAGGCTCTCCAGAAAAAAGCATAGGTGCTTAATTTTCCGCAGCAATTATACTCTGATTGTTAACTAGAAAACTGGAAGTTGCGCTGCGCTATCACCAACCACACAATTAGAAAGAATATAATCAACACCTAAGAAACAACGAAAGTCTGACAACGAAAATGGACGACGATTACAGAAACTGACGAGTAGTAGTAAATTTATGAAAGTGCCCTTCTTTGCGGGAAGCCGCGGTAGTAGAGTGGATAGGATGATTTCCTGCCGGCCCGGTGGTTATGTCGAATTCCCGTCGTGGCGATTCTTTTCTTAAATACCTGGGCTCCTAACTCGACCCTACCAAAGATTGGTACAGGGAAATGTTATTGGAGTAACGGGGTCGGCGTGACCCCATCACCCCTGGAATGCCGATTAGTCTGTAAATATATGGGGTAGCATCTTATACATAATACGCCTAAATGCGAGTGAGAAAGCTCCTGGCTTTATTTTGCCATGTACCCAACACGCCTCAAGGTGTGTAAAAGATGGGATAAGGCTATCCTCTTTGAAAGGAAAAGAGCCCCTTTTTCCTCCGCTAGGCTGCCGACACCCTTTCGCAAGGTGGAGTATTGTCCTTCCTCCCTCCTTTAGGGTAACGTTAGACCTTGCAAGCAAGTAATGGATGGAACTGGAGGGCAGCAGATAGATATATAGTTGTTGGTTATGGCCTCAAGTTTCTTGGCGGTAGGCAGAGGGTCTCTTTATAGAAACAAAATGGCTACGGTCAAATTATTTGAGTATGGTCACTGCCAAGAAAGAAGGCAGTGGCAGACTACCTTCTTTACAGATGCCTAGAACGTCATGACTTGCCAGTTCACAGAAAACCGAACAGCATAAATGGATGCTCAATAGAAGCAGCGTGGTTTGGTAGAAAAAGTGACGTGCACCAGCTAAATCTAGACGTCAGCATGCGACTGAGTGCCGAAGATTAATATCATTTAAAATGGGAACCTGGAATTTTCGTACTAAGAGTACGGATGGTAAACTGGAGAATAGCATTTAAGAAATGAGAAGAATTAGAATGATTATCTATGGAATGTGTGAGACAAGATGGAAAAGGGCGGGAATAATACCGATTGAGAAATATAAAATTATCAATTCTGGCTGAGACACATCAAAGAAGTGCAGTACTTATTTAATCTAGCTCTGGAAAGATCCAAATCACAGATATTAGTGGTATAGTTAATTGGCACACACTTTGACGTCAACATAATTTATGCATAATCCCCCAACTGCAGAAAGCGGTGATGATAGTACAGATTAATTGTATAGTCGCAAGGATAATGTCTTCCAGAAGTGAAAATATTCAGAAATAAATATCATATTGTGTGAGATTAATGCAAAAGTTGGAAATCAACCAGAGGGCGAGTCAATAAGAAAATCACACAGTTCTGTGGGATGGCAGGTCAATGTAGTTGGTGTTTTCTACAGGTATCATTAGGTGACAGCAACATCGAAATTTATATTCCCGTTCGTCAGTTGGCGCTAGGTGTCTCATGCGTATGCGCAGCGCATAAACAAAATGGCGACTGTACTTACGGAGTGTATAACTAAAGAGCAACGTGCTGTTGTGCGTTGTTTTTTTTTTTTTTTTTTTTTTGGGGGGGGGGGGGGGCAAACGGACTGCCTGAAAAGGGCATTCATAAGGAAATGCTTCCTGTTTGTGCTGACTACCAGCCCGAATCAAAGCGTGCTTCAATGCAATGGAAACATCCTTCTTCGCCTTGTGTCCAAAAATTCAAGGTTACACCATCAGCAGGGAAGGTTATGCTGACAGTGTTCTGGGATTGTCAAGGAATGCTTTTAACCAATTTCAAGAAGACCGGTAACAATGTGAATTCTGAATCGTACTGTGAAGTTCTATCAATGCTTCATGATGCAATTCGAAGAAAACGTCCAGGACTGCTGACTAGAGGAGTGTTGCTTCTTCATGACAATGCCAGACCAAATACGGCTCGATTAACTCAGGAGAAAATTAACCAACTAAGGTGGGAAGTTCTGGAACAACCACCTTACAGCCCCGACTTAGCCCTTAGCGATTTCCACCTTTTTGGTCCACTGAAAACCCACCTTGGAGGAAGACATTTCGCGAAAGACGCCGAAGTTAAATGTGAAGTGAAAACGTGGTTTAGAAAACAGAGCACGCAGATCTATGCAGCCGGTTTGGGAGGACTGATAAAACGATGAGATAAGTGCATCAATGTTGGTGGAAATTATGTTGATAAATAAACGGACAATGTATGTATAAAAATAAACTGGTTTCAAGTTGTATCATATTTATTTATTTATTTTTCTACAGCCATTTGTGACTTACTTATTGACTTCCCCGCTCCCGCTGTCGCTCTTGTGCGTGTGTGTGTGTGTGTGTGTGTGTGTGTGTGTTTGGGGGGCGACTTTATAAGCAAACGTTTGCTAGTAATGTACGGACATTATACGCAAACATCTGGTCACGTGATAAGTAAACATTTGCTAATAATGTACGGACATTATGAGCAAACGGCTGGTCACATGACGTTTACTACCGCCGTCGATTGGCTTAAGAAGACGATTCTCCCTTCTCGTCTGTCTTTTGTTTGCAAGTTCCTTTTATTCAAACCCCATCTTCATCTACATCTACATACTTCATCTACATACATACATATCTACATCTACATACTTCATCTATACATACATACATAGTTTATTCCATAAAACTTTAATGTTATTATCCTAATGAATGCCTAGATACGTTACTTACTTCTTGACGTTGAATTTGCGTACGCACAAGATGAAAGTAAGTAGTCAGCCTGTAGATGACACTAGTCGTCCTACCTCAAGTGAAACAAGTCGACAGACCTCCACTTTGCAACTGAAGTTCTAGTCAACATTTGTTTTTATTAACTCCGATGCGAGGGTTCACAGGTGATAAAGTTCACATAGGGTTAAATTTACATATCATGTAACCATAGTTAATCCTAATTTTGTTGCTTCCTCTTGACTGTTTGGCTCGTCTGTGTGTTACTTTTTTTCGCATATCCTTTACAGGACATTGCAGTCAACACCTGCATTTTTCAGCTGCTGTTGCTGTCTTGGCAAGTTTTACGTTCAGTAGTTTGCCATTGCTTTCTGAACGACCGGCTCACATACCTCTGTAAGTAGCCAGGGCGACGCGATCCTCTACCGAATCTCCCTTAGCTGTGTTTCGTACGTGAGTATACGGGATTACGATCAACGTCCTTAATCCCTTCGCCAGGGAGAGAGGCTGTGTGTTACTGGCACCTATAAATAGTTACACTGTAATCTACCATGCTTGACGTAGGAGGCGTCTAAGGTAGGGTGCCGTAAGACTGACTGCCTCACCCAGTGTAAAACTGAAAACTCCATCTCCTACGCGAAAACGTTAACGATCACAAATACAACACGACCGTCCGTCGCCATCTTGAAACCGGAAGTGACTCGGAAACGGCAGCGACCACCACCCTTGCAGCATATTGGTGGAGAAAGGCAGAACCAGGCAGCACAAGTTAACGGTCAAGACTTTCCAGTATGACAGTACAGGGCAAGATGTGGTGAGTAAAATAAGACGTGACAAGCGCAGAAAGCTTCAGGGCAGGAAAAAAAGCTGGATGCAGCCACCGTGGGGAACCTTGAGGTGGAGAAGGCGTGGTTGTATTATAAACGTGGTGCTATAAGGAGATGGCAAAATGCCAAGAAGAACAGCGCTGGCCATCCCAGTCCCTGCATGCACTTAGAAAGAGAGATGCACACAAAAGTAGGCTATTTAAAAAAAAAACTGGTCATGGTGGTTAAAAGTGAAAAATGGGCAGAAGTGTCAAAGAGTAAGCACAGACAAGTCACTGAAATTGTTCTGGCGACTACATAAAAGCATGAGCGGGGTAGTCAAGAATAAGAGCATTTATGACTTCCAAGGTGTTGACCTCATCTGGTAGAGCCCTCTTTGAACGCTATCTAGAGCAGAGCAACCAGACAGACATGAGAGGCCGAAATCTTGTTAAGGAGGTCAAGTCAGACAGGTGCAAGGCCCAGAACACTTCGGATGAAGACACAGTGACAGTGAAAGAAATGAAGGCTGTGCTTCGACGATCAAAAAACAGCGCTCCAGGGACAGATGGCATAAGAGACAACGACATCAATAGGTGTACCGACAACGAGCTAGAGGAACTAGCAGACATGTACAACAACAGCATAGGGAGTGCTAGCATCAAGGAGGAGTGGTTACACGGCTATCTGATTCCCTTGCCGAAGCCTGGCAAAGACCACACAAAAATTCAAGGGATATCGAGTTATAACCATGCAGAATACAATAGGCAAGCTGCTGGACAAGTAAATTGCCAGGAAAATATCAAGCCAGCTAGAGAGGCAATGTGTTTTCCCACCTACCCTGGGTGGGTACCGTCCAAAAAGAGAAACCTGGACCAATGCAGCAGTGTTTCCCCTTGATGTCTATGAAGGTTTCCACTCAGGCATTGAAACCTGTTGCTGCAGTGATTGATCTTGAGGACGCGTACAACAGAGTACCATTGGATTTTCTAATGCTTCAGCTTCTTGAACTCAAGATAAGTCCTTTCCTCCTTAGTTGGATCGCTGCAGCTCTCTTCCAAAGGAAAGCAGTTTTTAGATGTGTCACGTCGGAACCAACAACAATATATCCTGGCCTACCACAGGGATCACCATTATCTCCGATACTGTTCAACGCCTACACTGTGAGAATCACCAGCGAGCAGATCACTGGACCTGGTAGGAAATTGTCTTATGCCGACGATGTTTTAGTTTATCGCCAGGGTAAGGATAGAGATCAGGTTGCTGTGGAACTACAAACCGAACTCAATCGCATAAGTACTTGGTGTGTTGAGGCTGGGGCAATGGTCAACCCAACAAAGGCAACAGTGACTTGGTTCTCTTTGAATAATCATATTGTCAACACTCCAACACCAACTGTTAATCTGTGTTCAGAGACGGTGGAAAGAACGTAGGCAATTAATTACCTGGGGATACGGTTTGATCGAAGCCTTGCTTATAATGAGGACATAGATCAGGTGATAACAAAGGCCAAGCGGGGGTTGGCTGCGATGCGGGTGATGGCAGCAGCAAACTGTGAGCCTATACGAAGGACTGGTCATGTCTGTTTTTGAGTATGCGATGGCAATCCAGACTCTCAGCATGACCAACAGGACGCTTTGCACAGAAGAGCCGCGAGAGATTATTATTTTTTTTTTCAACGTTTATTGAATACAAAGCAATGTATATTTACAAGGTGTAATGTGTGTTTCTGTGTTTGTGTATATTACGGAGCGTTGCCGTTTGCTAGTGTTATGTGTCACATGCGTTAATAAAACAAATACCTGCATATACAGTTATGATAATATGACATTTATGGCATAATGCATGTAAACACACATTCCTCGTTTCATTTCCATCTCCACAAGTGGAATGCATGTTACCACTGACCATCTCTCTCTCTCTCTCTCTTTCTCTCTCTCTCTCTTTCTCTCTCTCTCTCTCTCACACACACACACACACACACACACACACACACACACACACACACACACATTCTGTCTTGATATATCTCTTGCTTTCTGTAGATAATAGTACAAGGATTTCCGGGATCTTGGGCAATAACCTTTACATTTTCATTCTATTTAAATTGTGGCTTCCAATGTTGTTGTTGTTGTTTTGGTTTGTTTTTTTTGTTTTTTTTTTTTTTTTTTTTGGGGGGGGGGGGGGGGGGGTGGGATTTCCATATGCATATATTCATATAAATACCTGTATATCAACACAAAGCCATAATTATATTTACATAAATACCTACACGAATTCACCCATACATAGCTACCCATATATAAATACCATACATGTTAGCCTTTTGTATTCTACAACAATGTGTATATTCGTGCTGGGGAGTCGTGTTGAATTTAGGCAAAGGGCAAACCGCTGAACGCGAAATTGCCTAGTAACCACCAGCCACTAGACACACCAGGGCCGGTCGCCGGGTCTTACAGCGGAAACGCAGCCAGTTTTCACTAAGCCTTTGTGTACCTAGGCCAGAGGAGCTATTTATCTCTCTTTAAAGTTGTTTTGGGGGAAGAGAGGGGTGGGTCTGTGATTCAAAGCACCCTGGGGAAGAATTTGCGGCGTGTACTATATGCGCTCTCCAATGCTTGTTACCACCTAGTGAGAAGTGTTCCCAAGTATTAACAAAATAAGGCACACACAGGGCTCGCGAGACGCACACACGTTCTAAAATTTTCCACAGCAGGGACTGGCCTGGAACAGTCCCGTTCACTACTGCTATAGGTTTTAGATTTTATGCCTTGCAGCAGAAACCAAATATCGTCTGTCAAGACGATCGGGTGTAAAACATCTTAGATGTTTTTGATATTATTAACTTTTTTTTTTAAATTAATAATAATGGCATTTTTTTTCAAATTGCAAGAGTGAATGAAATTAAGGAAATTTACACATTTCAGTCAGGAAAAATAGTAGCTAGTTTGTTTTTAAACATTAGTAAAAATAAGTTTCTGTTGTATGTAAGAGAGTTGAACCTTGCCTTGATTCTGCAAGTCGAAACTAATTTTCTGTATTCTGCTAGTGTTTGAAGTAGTTTTGTGTGTGTGTCTTCGGATGTTTTAGAAAGAGTGTTAAGAAAGATTGCCTTGTAGATGTCTGTTTGTTTGCCTGTGTGTGCTTGTATTATTTGTTGTAGAGTTTCCACTGCATCTGTGACTGTTTGACATGTAAAAAATATGTATTCTTCTGTCTCTTTTGTGTTGTTCCTGCATAATTGGCATTTTCCTATTTGTCTGGATCTGAATGCTAACTTGGGTATTATGGGAGTTATATTAAAAATCAGTCTGTAAGTTACTTCTTTCGCCTTAGATGTGATGTATTTGTTGTGTAAGTTGGAAAAGGTGGATGTGTAGTCTGACATGAAATATTGTTGTCCTCTTTTGATTCTCAGTTTAAGCGATGGTGCTTGTTTACTAACTATTTGTTTGTATATTTCTCGTGTTGTTTCATTTATTAAATGTTCATGTCCTTGTATTGCCTGTATACATGTGTGATAGAAAGATGGTAGTATGCCCAGGTAATGTGCTGCTGCATTGTTTAGTTTTGTGAGATGTTTTATTTTGTGTGATATATAATATAATGCTAATCTATGTTGTTCTGGATGTCTGATAATATTATCTATGGGGCTGATTCTAAGTGCTTGTATTTTTGTTTGTATGTCCTGAAGTGCTATTCCTCCTTGTTTCTTATCCTGAATGAGAGTTTTATGCTGTATGCTGTGTATTGTCTTACTAAATATGAAATGTCTTATATGTTTATTTATGTCTGTGATTGTCTGTTTTGGAGGTTTAACACTGTCACTAAGTATATTATTTTTGGTATGATTTATGTGTTAACTATTATGCTTCTATCAAATATTGTTGATGTTTTGTATTTATACCTATGTAGCATGTCTGTGATTTGGTGTGTTAGTTGTAGTCATGTTTCTCTGTGTGTTGTTCTGGGGTCACATGGAAATGTGATCCCATACAGTTTCATATTGTGTGTATGTGTTAGGTCTGGAGGGAAATCAGACTTTTGTTTCCACTTTTCCAGGCCCACAATATGTGATTTTGTATATTAATTTTGGCTCCATTGCCTTTCCCAAAGTGGGAGAAAGTGTGCAGTATGATTCTGATGGACGTATTGCTTGTAGAGAAGAATGCAGTATCGTCTGCATAAGCAATGACCTTTTGCTCTCCTATTCCCTGTATGAAAGTGCCTTTTTTAACGTTTATTTCATACAAAGCAGTGTATATTTACAAAGTTTAATGCGTGTTTCTTTTGTTTGTGTATATTACAGAGCGTTGCTGTTTGTTAGTGTTATGTGTCACATGTGTGAATACAACAAATACATACATATATATAGTTATCATAATATAACATTTATGGCATTGTGCATGTAAACACGCATGCCTTGCATATGATTCATTTCCACTTACACAAGCGAAATGTATGTAACACCTGTCCATCTCTACACTGAATGCCGTGAGCTTGGGCAATAAACTTTACATTATCATTCCCATTAAAATGTGGCTTCTTTGTAATTTCTGAGTCACTTAGCTACCGAGGTGAAGGTTCACATTGTTTGTGTTGTTGGCCTGATGTCAAATTACAGGATGACGCTCTAGTGTGTCCTGTAAATGTCCATGACCCCTTTTGTTTGGGGGACAAGAATCAGGGATTTATAACTAGCAATTAGAGTCCATGGTCTGTCCCCAGGGAGGTAATTGGTTCAAAGCTGTGATAGTGACTGGGTTTCAGATACAATGGGAAGGACTTAAAATCTGATCCCTACAAGCCACTTTAGCTTAGCGTACTTAAAGGGCTTGTTTAATTTGTTTATACATGGTGGTGCATAGTTTTTTCTTTTCAAAAATATCATTACCATATAACATCATTTTAATACTTGAGATATCCCTTGGTTTAAAGGTTACTACACGCGCGCGGACACACACTCGTACACATGCGCGTGAAAATACATGCACACACACACACCTGCATCCACACCCAGACGCATACATATGTTACTGCAAACGACACAGACACACATCCACAATATATTTCATGTTGCACATTCAAATATAATAATGGGAAAATTAATAATAATGGTAGCAGTAGTAATAAACGTATTAATAATAATAATAATAATAATAATAATAATAATAATAATAATTGTAAGATTATTAATACCGTCAATAAACACATTTACAGTTGTGATATCCTTTGTTTAAAACAAGTTATTTGCTTCTTCTGTAATATGTGCTGTCTTCAGGCAAAACTCTTACGGGATTTGCACTTGTGGGGATAAGGTTAGAATGTTTGAGACTTTTTGTTGATAAAGTTGTTGGACAATTTCTTTGTTGATTGTTCTGTAATTGTATAATGCTTTGTTTCTTAATGTCCATATAAGATTTCTTTACTCTGCCAATAGAACAAGTAGCTTTGTGTGGATATCTTGTGTGGAGTAAGGAATGGAATTTATCATGATTGCTTTGTAAACATCTGTTCTTTGTTTCGTTTGAGTGTTTAGGATGTTTTGTAGGAGATTTCTTGTTGGCATGATTGTGTTGCATTCGTAATAGATGTGCTCTTCTGATTCTTGGACGTTCCGTCTACAAAGATGACACTGTAGTATTTGTTTAGTTATTTTTGCTGTTCTCTCTGTTGTTGGGGTCATGCTGGCAAACAAGCCTATATGTAATTTCCTTTGCTTTTGGGGTAATCTGCTTATTGTGAATATTAGAGAAAGTTTCGGTATAATCTTTTATGAAATATCTATGTCCTCTTTCAATTATGAGGTGTACTGGAGTTGCTTGAAGTTTAACTAAATACTTGTAGATTGTATGTGTTTTCTTGTGTGGTAATTTTTCGTGTCTTTTAATGGCTGAAATACATGTTTTGTCAAATGTTGGGAGCGTGCCAAAGTAATGTGAGGATGTATTCCTAATAGGTTTTAAATAAGATAGCCTAATTCCAATGTAATAGTGTGCTAAATGGTGTTTTTCTGGGTGTTGTAGGATTTCGCTTACGTATTTGATCCTAAGTGCTTGTATTTTGGTTGTTATGTCTTGGAGAGCGATACCTCCATCTATTTTGTCTTGCATGAGTGTAGCATGTTTGATACTGTAGATGGTGCTGCCAAACACAAAGCGTCTAGTCTCTTTGTTTATGTTTGTGACAGTCTGACGTGGGGGATCTAGGACTGTGCACATGTATAGTATTTTTGGAATTATATATGTATTAACAATGGTACTTCTATCAAATATGGTAGTTGTTTTGTATTTTTACCTCTGTAACATATCTGTTATTTTCTTCTCTAGATTTTGCCATGTGTCTTTGTGTGTCTGATTTGGTTGACATGGGAAGACTATTCCGTACACTTTTATAAGATTGTTTGATGTTAAGTCAAATGGAAAATCCGCCTTATTTTTCCATTTGCCCAAGCCCATTATAGCAGATTTTTTGACGTTTAATTTTGCCCCACTCCCTTTGCCGAAAAACGAGAACGTTTCCAAGATGATCCCTACAGATTTTTCAGTTGTCGGAAAGAAAATGGTAGCGTCTGCATAATCACGCAGCTTTTGTTCACCCTTCCCTGGTATGAACGGACCCCTGACATTGTCGTCCTGTCGTATCTTTTCTAGAAGTGGCTCTACAGCGACAACGTACAGTAATGGGGACAAGGGACATCCCTGTCTCACTGACCTAGTCAACCTGAAAGAATTGGTTAGGGTATGGTTTAATAGAATCCAACACTCCGGTTTCAAATATAAAATTTTGACCCACGTCCGATAATAATTTCCCACGTTGCAGTGTGAGAGGGTTTTGTGGAGGTATGAGTGAGATATTCTGTCGAATGCTTTTTCTTGATCTAAAGAGAATTGAGGACTGACAGTTTTTCAGATGTGTGTAGTTGATTATGGCCCTTATGAAGTGTGTGTGTTGCTGGATATTCCGGTGTAGTACACTACATTGTTGGTCTTCATGAATGAGAGATGCCATTACTGGTTTCAATTTATTCGTCACAGCCTTTGTTAAAATCTTGTAGTCTACATTTAAAAGCGAGATCGGTCTGTAACTCTTTAAAAGTGTCTTGTCGGTGTTCTCCTTCGGAATAAGAGTGATGTAAGACGTGTTGAAACTGGATGGGAGTTCATGTTTGTGGAAAGATTCAGAGAATACTGCTAGTAAAAGGGGACCTAGGAAAGGAAAGAAAAAATGATAGAATTCAGCGGTAATACCGTCAGGGCCAGGTGATTTGCCCTTCTGCATTCCTTGAACCGCTTGTGTTATATCTGTTAGTGTTAATTCGGTATCTAGTGTTAGTTTATGTTCCTCTGTGAGTTCTTTTGTGAATTTAATAAAGTTTTCCTGCGCGTGCGCCTGTGTGTTTTCCTCTTTGTAAGGTTCTTGTAATAATCTTCAAAGGCTAAGGCTATTGGTTGTGGCTCGACTTGTATATTTCCTTCCCTGTCAATTATTTGGCCTATCTGTCTGCTGCGCTGTATGTTTTGTTCTAAAGCTAGGTATTGGTTACTCGGTATCTCTTGTGTTATAGTTTGTAACTTTGTTCGCAGTAAAGCCCCCTGAAATCAATTATGTCTGTGGAGATCTAATTCTTCCTGTAATACTATGATGTGTGGTGAATCTTTGTCTGTCTGTAGTAAGAGCATAATTCCATTTTCCAATACTTTTTCTTGTTGTAGTTTTTGCTTGTGTATTACTGCTGCTAGTGTTTGTGTTCTCTCTCGTATAGTGTGTTTAAGTGTTTCCCAGAGTTCTCGCGCATTACCCTCTGGTATATCGCTTGTGTATGTGAGGATCAGTTTTGTTATGTAATCTACATAGTCCTGATTTTGTAAAAGAGTGCTGTTAAGTTTCCAATGGGGAGATCTTCAAAGATGTGGTGTTGCTTGTACTGTGTTTATTATTGCAACTACAGCCTTATGGTCTGTGAAGTTCAGTGTCTCCTGTAAATGCTTGACTTGTGTTATATGATTTGTTATGGGCGCATAAATTCTATCTAATCGCGCTGCTCTGTTATGCGCATTGTTTGTGTGGGTGTGTTGTATCTGTTCCATTAGGATACATCTGCCTGTATGTGTCTGTTAGCCCATGGATATCTAAAATTGTTTGCAATGTGTCTAATTGATGTTCCTCCTCCCCCGTTGGGATTCTAATTTGCATTCTTACATCTCCATTTATAAGGTCGTGCGCCGAAAGTACGCAATTAAAATCACCCCCTAAAATGATGTTGTGACTCCGATATGAGCGTGATAATAAATTTCCCAGTGTTTGGTAGAAGAGTGGCTGATTTCTGTTGTCAGGCGGTGCGTGTATGTTGACAATTGTGTATTTATTTATGTTATTTCCCACCTGTACTATAGTTATCCTACCCTGGCAGTCCCTGTCCTTCTCTATAATCGGCCACCTGTCCGATGTCTGTATTATTGCGGTACCCAATCCGATATGTTGAGTACTAAGACTAAAACATGAGTGTCTTAGACCTAAGCATGTTGTGATATATGATGCGTGTTCGTCGGTGTTAACATGAGTTTCCTTATGAGTATAAAATCAGGTTTATATTTGTGTATGAGTGGTATAAGATGATTAATTTTGGATCTTATACCTCGAATGTTAATACTCATTATTTTAATTTCCGCTGCCATTTTTGTTGTAATATAAGAAACGGTTGAGCATAATTATGTTTCTTGTTTCAAACTGTCTGTATTCATGTTATCATTTCTGGAGATAGTCAGTAGATTCCTTCGCTGGGCTTGAAATCTCTAAGTCAATAACGAGGCGTGGAGAAGAATCTGACAGGTTTCTTTGTCGTGGTGGTGTGTTAATATTATCACTGTCTATTCCGGTCATAGCGCTGGTCGTTATCTGTTCAGTAAAATTACTTACACATTTCTTTTTGTTTGACCTGGCCGCTTCAGGCAATGTAGGGTAGTCATGGTTGTTGAGGAGCGGCAGCGTGGTAACAGGTGTTTGGCAGGCTGGAGGAGTCGAGCTCTCACCGTCAGACAGGCTCTTGGTTGAGCGTCCCCTTTTCCAACTGACCAGCTGGAAACCGTCTTCATCCTCCTTACTATGTTGATCTGTCTGGGAGTTCGAAGTGACTTTTTGTGCCAGTCTAGGTCCCTTCTTGATTTGTACATTGGCCGGACATTTATTACTCCAGTGGGAGTCCTCCCCACAGACTGTACACGCCGTACGGCCCCCCGGAACTGTGATGAACAGACGGTGTAGCTTGTCTTCTACGCCGTACGTCGCCTCGGAACTGTGATGAACAGACGGTGTAGCTTGTATTCTACCCCGTCCAACTCCATGTCCACGTAATGTGGCAGAGGTTCTTTCGGGTTGCACAGAAGTAACCACTTGTCCGTGCTGTTTTTAAGTTTATGCACTTCCGCATTTATATCTCCCAAAATATCCGCGGCTATTTGCTTCACTGTCTCAACCTTTGCGGTTGTAGGCATCCAGTGAATCATAGCCTTGGTCTTTTCCTTCTCTATGTTTTCAATTACAATAGTTACTTTAGGATCCTGCAGTTCATGCTTCTTCCCGTAAGCCGTTCATAATGAGCCACCTTTGCTTCCGGTGTCAGCGTAGCGTACCATCTTTTAGGGTCCTCAAAACGGTAGATGGATTTTATCCCTTCCCTACCGATCCCGCAAGGCCCCCTCAAGACGCTCGCCATCAGCGAGTAGTTGAACCGGAATACATGAGGTCCTGATATAGAAAACACAAGTGTGTTTGCTTGGTGGAACACTCCTCCGTTGAAACCTTCACTCGTGTTGACTTTGACACGTTTTACAATTTGGTTTCCCATCTTATATAATGCGTGACAGAGGAAATCTTTAATACAGATTTACATGTGGTGAAAACAATCGAAAACACTTCAGTGCCGAAATCACTGATATGTTTGAATAATCCGTGACAGAGGAAATTTTAATCAAGATCTACACGTGGTGAAAAACTAACGAATTCACTTCCACAAAATTAATATCACCGATATGTTTAAATAATACGTGAAAGAGAAAATCTCGAATCCAAATCTACACGTGGTGTTGACGCCGCAAATATATATATATATATATATATATATATATATATATATATATATATATATATATATATATATATATATATATATATATATATATATATATATATATTTATATATATATATATTTATATATATATATACGAAATTTATATTTTTTTTTTTTTATTTTTTTCAAATTTATTACAATTTAGGCGATGATCACACACTAGAGCGTCATCCTGTAATTTGACATCAGGCCAACAACACAAACAATGTGAACCTTCACCTCGGTAGCTAAGTGACTCAGAAATTACAAAGAAGCCACATTTTAATGGGAATGATAATGTAAAGTTTATTGCCCAAGCTCACGGCATTCAGTGTAGAGATGGACAGGTGTTACATACATTTCGCTTGTGTAAGTGGAAATGAATCATATGCAAGGCATGTGTGTTTACATGCACAATGCCATAAATGTTATATTATGATAACTATATATATGTATGTATTTGTTGTATTCACACATGTGACACATAACACTAACAAACAGCAACGCTCTGTAATATACACAAACAAAAGAAACACGCATTAAACTTTGTAAATATACACTGATTTGTATGAAATAAACGTTAAAAAAGGCACTTTCATACAGGGAATAGGAGAGCAAAAGGTCATTGCTTATGCAGACGATACTGCATTCTTCTCTACAAGCAATACGTCCATCAGAATCATACTGCACACTTTCTCCCACTTTGGGAAAGGCAATGGAGCCAAAATTAATATACAAAATCACATATTGTGGGCCTGGAAAAGTGGAAACAAAAGTCTGATTTCCCTCCAGACCTAACACATACACACAATATGAAACTGTATGGGATCACATTTCCATGTGACCCCAGAACAACACACAGAGAAACATGACTACAACTAACACACCAAATCACAGACATGCTACATAGGTATAAATACAAAACATCAACAATATTTGATAGAAGCATAATAGTTAACACATAAATCATACCAAAAATAATATACTTAGTGACAGTGTTAAACCTCCAAAACAGACAATCACAGACATAAATAAACATATAAGACATTTCATATTTAGTAAGACAATACACAGCATACAGCATAAAACTCTCATTCAGGATAAGAAACAAGGAGGAATAGCACTTCAGGACATACAAACAAAAATACAAGCACTTAGAATCAGCCCCATAGATAATATTATCAGACATCCAGAACAACATAGATTAGCATTATATTATATATCACACAAAATAAAACATCTCACAAAACTAAACAATGCAGCAGCACATTACCTGGGCATACTACCATCTTTCTATCACACATGTATACAGGCAATACAAGGACATGAACATTTAATAAATGAAACAACACGAGAAATATACAAACAAATAGTTAGTAAACAAGCACCATCGCTTAAACTGAGAATCAAAAGAGGACAACAATATTTCATGTCAGACTACACATCCACCTTTTCCAACTTACACAACAAATACATCACATCTAAGGCGAAAGAAGTAACTTACAGACTGATTTTTAATATAACTCCCATAATACCCAAGTTAGCATTCAGATCCAGACAAATAGGAAAATGCCAATTATGCAGGAACAACACAAAAGAGACAGAAGAATACATATTTTTTACATGTCAAACAGTCACAGATGCAGTGGAAACTCTACAACAAATAATACAAGCACACACAGGCAAACAAACAGACATCTACAAGGCAATCTTTCTTAACACTCTTTCTAAAACATCCGAAGACACACACACAAAACTACTTCAAACACTAGCAGAATACAGAAAATTAGTTTCGACTTGCAGAATCAAGGCAAGGTTCAACTCTCTTACATACAACAGAAACTTATTTTTACTAATGTTTAAAAACAAACTAGCTACTATTTTTCCTGACTGAAATGTGTAAATTTCCTTAATTTCATTCACTCTTGCAATTTGAAAAAAAAATGCCATTATTATTAATTTAAAAAAAAAAGTTAATAATATCAAAAACATCTAAGATGTTTTACACCCGATCGTCTTGACAGACGATATTTGGTTTCTGCTGCAAGGCATAAAATCTAAAACCTATAGCAGTAGTGAACGGGACTGTTCCAGGCCAGTCCCTGCTGTGGAAAATTTTAGAACGTGTGTGCGTCTCGCGAGCCCTGTGTGTGCCTTATTTTGTTAATACTTGGGAACACTTCTCACTAGGTGGTAACAAGCATTGGAGAGCGCATATAGTACACGCCGCAAATTCTTCCCCAGGGTGCTTTGAATCACAGACCCACCCCTCTCTTCCCCCAAAACAACTTTAAAGAGAGATAAATAGCTCCTCTGGCCTAGGTACACAAAGGCTTAGTGAAAACTGGCTGCGTTTCCGCTGTAAGACCCGGCGACCGGCCCTGGTGTGTCTAGTGGCTGGTGGTTACTAGGCAATTTCGCGTTCAGCGGTTTGCCCTTTGCCTAAATTCAACACGACTCCCCAGCACGAATATACACATTGTTGTAGAATACAAAAGGCTAACATGTATGGTATTTATATATGGGTAGCTATGTATGGGTGAATTCGTGTAGGTATTTATGTAAATATAATTATGGCTTTGTGTTGATATACAGGTATTTATATGAATATATGCATATGGAAATCCCAACCCCCACCCCCCCCCACCCCCACCCCCCACCCCCCCCCCCCAAAAAAAAAAACCAACAACATTGGAAGCCACAATTTAAATAGAATGAAAATGTAAAGGTTATTGCCCAAGATCCCGGAAATCCTTGTACTATTATCTACAGAAAGCAAGAGATATATCAAGACAGAATGTGTGTGTGTGTGTGTGTGTGTGTGTGTGTGTGTGTGTGTGTGTGTGAGAGAGAGAGAGAGAGAGAGAGAGAGAGAGAGAAAGAGAGAGAGAGAGAGAAAGAGAGAGAGAGAGATGGTCAGTGGTAACATGCATTCCACTTGTGGAGATGGAAATGAAACGAGGAATGTGTGTTTACATGCATTATGCCATAAATGTCATATTATCATAACTGTATATGCAGGTATTTGTTTTATTAACGCATGTGACACATAACACTAGCAAACGGCAACGCTCCGTAATATACACAAACACAGAAACACACATTACACCTTGTAAATATACATTGCTTTGTATTCAATAAACGTTGAAAAAAAAATAATAATCCCTCGCGGCTCTTCTGTGCAAAGCGTCCTGTTGGTCATGCTGAGAGTCTGGATTGCCATCGCATACTCAAAAACAGACATGACCAGTCCTTCGTATAGGCTCACAGTTTGCTGCTGCCATCACCCGCATCGCAGCCAACCCCCGCTTGGCCTTTGTTATCACCTGATCTATGTCCTCATTATAAGCAAGGCTTCGATCAAACCGTATCCCCAGGTAATTAATTGCCTACGTTCTTTCCACCGTCTCTGAACACAGATTAACAGTTGGTGTTGGAGTGTTGACAATATGATTATTCAAAGAGAACCAAGTCACTGTTGCCTTTGTTGGGTTGACCATTGCCCCAGCCTCAACACACCAAGTACTTATGCGATTGAGTTCGGTTTGTAGTTCCACAGCAACCTGATCTCTATCCTTACCCTGGCGATAAACTAAAACATCGTCGGCATAAGACAATTTCCTACCAGGTCCAGTGATCTGCTCGCTGGTGATTCTCACAGTGTAGGCGTTGAACAGTATCGGAGATAATGGTGATCCCTGTGGTAGGCCAGGATATATTGTTGTTGGTTCCGACGTGACACATCTAAAAACTGCTTTCCTTTGGAAGAGAGCTGCAGCGATCCAACTAAGGAGGAAAGGACTTATCTTGAGTTCAAGAAGCTGAAGCATTAGAAAATCCAATGGTACTCTGTTGTACGCGTCCTCAAGATCAATCACTGCAGCAACAGGTTTCAATGCCTGAGTGGAAACCTTCATAGACATCAAGGGCAAACACTGCTGCATTGGTCCAGGTTTCTCTTTTTGGACGGTACCCACCCAGGGTAGGTGGGAAAACACATTGCCTCTCTAGCTGGCTTGATATTTTCCTGGCAATTTACTTGTCCAGCAGCTTGCCTATTGTATTCTGCATGGTTATAACTCGATATCCCTTGAATTTTTGTGTGGTCTTTGCCAGGCTTCGGCAAGGGAATCAGATAGCCGTGTAACCACTCCTCCTTGATGCTAGCACTCCCTATGCTGTTGTTGTACATGTCTGCTAGTTCCTCTAGCTCGTTGTCGGTACACCTATTGATGTCGTTGTCTCTTATGCCATCTGTCCCTGGAGCGCTGTTTTTTGATCGTCGAAGCACAGCCTTCATTTCTTTCACTGTCACTGTGTCTTCATCCGAAGTGTTCTGGGCCTTGCACCTGTCTGACTTGACCTCCTTAACAAGATTTCGGCCTCTCATGTCTGTCTGGTTGCTCTGCTCTAGATAGCGTTCAAAGAGGGCTCTACCAGATGAGGTCAACACCTTGGAAGTCATAAATGCTCTTATTCTTGACTACCCCGCTCATGCTTTTATGTAGTCGCCAGAACAATTTCAGTGACTTGTCTGTGCTTACTCTTTGACACTTCTGCCCATTTTTCACTTTTAACCACCTTGACCAGTTTTTTTTTTAAATAGCCTACTTTTGTGTGCATCTCTCTTTCTAAGTGCATGCAGGGACTGGGATGGCCAGCGCTGTTCTTCTTGGCATTTTGCCATCTCCTTATAGCACCACGTTTATAATACAACCACGCCTTCTCCACCTCAAGGTTCCCCACGGTGGCTGCATCCAGCTTTTTTTCCTGCCCTGAAGCTTTCTGCGCTTGTCACGTCTTATTTTACTCACCACATCTTGCCCTGTACTGTCATACTGGAAAGTCTTGACCGTTAACTTGTGCTGCCTGGTTCTGCCTTTCTCCACCAATATGCTGCAAGGGTGGTGGTCGCTGCCGTTTCCGAGTCACTTCCGGTTTCAAGATGGCGACGGACGGTCGTGTTGTATTTGTGATCGTTAACGTTTTCGCGTAGGAGATGGAGTTTTCAGTTTTACACTGGGTGAGGCAGTCAGTCTTACGGCACCCTACCTTAGACGCCTCCTACGTCAAGCATGGTAGATTACAGTGTAACTATTTATAGGTGCCAGTAACACACAGCCTCTCTCCCTGGCGAAGGGATTAAGGACGTTGATCGTAATCCCGTATACTCACGTACGAAACACAGCTAAGGGAGATTCGGTAGAGGATCGCGTCGCCCTGGCTACTTACAGAGGTATGTGAGCCGGTCGTTCAGAAAGCAATGGCAAACTACTGAACGTAAAACTTGCCAAGACAGCAACAGCAGCTGAAAAATGCAGGTGTTGACTGCAATGTCCTGTAAAGGATATGCGAAAAAAAGTAACACACAGACGAGCCAAACAGTCAAGAGGAAGCAACAAAATTAGGATTAACTATGGTTACATGATATGTAAATTTAACCCTATGTGAACTTTATCACCTGTGAACCCTCGCATCGGAGTTAATAAAAACAAATGTTGACTAGAACTTCAGTTGCAAAGTGGAGGTCTGTCGACTTGTTTCACTTGAGGTAGGACGACTAGTGTCATCTACAGGCTGACTACTTACTTTCATCTTGTGCGTACGCAAATTCAACGTCAAGAAGTAAGTAACGTATCTAGGCATTCATTAGGATAATAACATTAAAGTTTTATGGAATAAACTATGTATGTATGTATAGATGAAGTATGTAGATGTAGATATGTATGTATGTAGATGAAGTATGTAGATGTAGATGAAGATGGGGTTTGAATAAAAGGAACTTGCAAACAAAAGACAGACGAGAAGGGAGAATCTTCTTCTTAAGCCAATCGACGGCGGTAGTAAACGTCATGTGACCAGCCGTTTGCTCATAATGTCCGTACATTATTAGCAAATGTTTACTTATCACGTGACCAGATGTTTGCGTATAATGTCCGTACATTACTAGCAAACGTTTGCTTATAAAGTCGCCCCCCAAACACACACACACACACACACACACACACACGCACAAGAGCGACAGCGGGAGCGGGGAAGTCAATAAGTAAGTCACAAATGGCTGTAGAAAAATAAATAAATAAATATGATACAACTTGAAACCAGTTTATTTTTATACATACATTGTCCGTTTATTTCTCAACATAATTTCCACCAACATTGATGCACTTATCTCATCGTTTTATCAGTCCTCCCAAACCGGCTGCATAGATCTGCGTGCTCTGTTTTCTAAACCACGTTTTCACTTCACATTTAACTTCGGCGTCTTTCGCGAAATGTCTTCCTCCAAGGTGGGTTTTCAGTGGACCAAAAAGGTGGAAATCGCTAGGGGCTAAGTCGGGGCTGTAAGGTGGTTGTTCCAGAACTTCCCACCTTAGTTGGTTAATTTTCTCCTGAGTTAATCGAGCCGTATTTGGTCTGGCATTGTCATGAAGAAGCAACACTCCTCTAGTCAGCAGTCCTGGACGTTTTCTTCGAATTGCATCATGAAGCATTGATAGAACTTCACAGTACGATTCAGAATTCACATTGTTACCGGTCTTCTTGAAATTGGTTAAAAGCATTCCTTGACAATCCCAGAACACTGTCAGCATAACCTTCCCTGCTGATGGTGTAACCTTGAATTTTTGGACACAAGGCGAAGAAGGATGTTTCCATTGCATTGAAGCACGCTTTGATTCGGGCTGGTAGTCAGCACAAACAGGAAGCATTTCCTTATGAATGCCCTTTTCAGGCAGTCCGTTTGCCCCCCCCCCCCAAAAAAAAAAAAAAAACAACGCACAACAGCACGTTGCTCTTTAGTTATACACTCCGTAAGTACAGTCGCCATTTTGTTTATGCGCTGCGCATACGCATGAGACACCTAGCGCCACCTGACGAACGGGAATATAAATTTCGATGTTGCTGTCACCTAATGATACCTGTAGAAAACACCAACTACATTGACCTGCCATCCCACAGAATGTTATTACAACTCTGCACAAGTCTGACTGCACGGCTGGCACTCTGACTCACTCCTCTCCTCGCCTGATGTTCTCCAAGGGGCACACCTGTCTGATCGTATCCTCCGCCTGAGCCATCCATGATTTCCCTCTTATCAGCCTCTGACCCTTAACTACGTCCAGCGCCTCATGCAACGGGTGATCTGTGTCTGCAGCTACTCTGAGGTATGCCTTCGCTTGCATCACCTTGTGCCTACTAGCAACAGTAGGCAGACCAAGAATGTAACGCATACACACTACTGGAGTGTCTCTGGTGCATCCCAGAATGACCCGCATCGCTTCATTCTGTATGCTCTCTAATTTCACCAGCTGACTCTTTGAGACAGTAAGCATTCCTAGTCCATAATCAATCACTGAGAGGATCAAGTGCTGGTATAGTGTGAAGAGCATTCTCTGCTCTGTATCCATTGCAGCCATAGTTTTAAGTGCATTGAGTCCCTTTTGAGATCTTGTCACAACCGTCCTCGCCTTCTCCTCCTCACCCTCTCTTCGCTAGCCGCTGAAAGATGTGTCAAGCGCAGAGTACGTGCTCCGTAGCTCCGGCGACGATTCCAGTGTTTAAATAAATCCATAGGCAAAGTTTAGATATTCCAGGAAATAAACGGTCACCCTAGCATTGCCTGCTTACTAGGGAAGGGGCAGGGAATTTGAACTCACCGATAAGGGTATTTGAACTCAATTTTTAAAAAAACACACACAGGCGCGGATACTAACCACTACACTACCGAGGACACACTGTTATTTCTACAAACATTAATAATGTAGTCAGATGTAGGTCACGTGACCAGCCGTTTGCGAATAGGTCACGTGACCAGCCGTTTGCGTATAATGTCCGTACATTACTACAATACTAGCAAACGTTTGCTTATAATCACTTCGTTTTTTGTTTTTTTGTTTTGCGTTCGCTCACTTTGAACTCAAGCATAGTCCATACATACTACTTCTAGTAGTGCTGGACTGAATTTTGCATGTGGATTAGCTTTCCCTACAATGTCCCTCGCCATCAGGCGAACCCACTCCGACATCAGAGGTACATGTAATTTATGTCCCCAAGTCAAGGGCGGGCCGGCTTCCTGGCCTAGAGGTTAGCGACTTTTCTCCGTAATCTCGTATACTCTCGTAAGTAACGTGACGACGGTGAGAATCAGCAGTGGTTCGAATCGCGTCGGTAACTCACGGGGTATGTGAGCCGGCCGCTCAGAAAGCAATGGCAAACTACTAGGCGTAATCTTGCCAAGAAATCAACAATCAGCTGAAAGATGCTGATGTTGACAGCGATGTCCTGTAAAGGATATGGGAACAAATATATATATATATATATATATATATATATATATATATATATATATATATATATATATATATATATATATATATATATATATATATATATATTACTAAATTGTGAAGCTCCAAGTAACATTTTCCCACAGGAAGAGGTTCTAACATGCGAACCACAAATTAAAGAACCTACATTTGAAGAAATCCTATATGTAATCACACGACTTAAAAACAATAAGGCAACTGGGACTGATGGAATTGCTGCTGAATTTATAAAGGCAGGTGGTCATGCATTACATCTAAAGCTATACGAACTAATAATAAAAATCTGGAGGACAGAAGAATTACCCCATGACTGGAAAGAGTCATTATTGATACCTATCTTTAAGAAAGGAGACAAGTTCCAATGTGGAAATTATAGAGGAATATCACTACTGTCCACAAGCTATAAGATACTATCCGCAGTATTACTAAATAGACTAAAACCATATTCAGAAGACATATTAGGTGACTACCAGGCGGGTTTTAGACAAAACAGATCAACAATAGATCAGATATTTATCTTACGACAAATAGCCGAGAAACATTGGGCATATAAAAGAGATCTCCATAACATTTTTGTGGATTTTAAAAAGGCTTATGATAGTGTCCATAGGAATAGTCTATGGAATGCTATGCAGGAATTTGGAATACCAAGGAAGTTAATCAACATGACCAGACTATGCATGGAAGATACTTTTAATATAGTAACATATAACCTGTCGGTAACTATTATAGCTTTCAAATTTTATGTTGTCTAGTGCGTCTTCTAATCTCTATTTCCTTCTTCTTCTTCTGTGAGCGCCAAATAATACTATGTGTGTTTATTTGTTTAATCGTCTTAGTGGCCTCAACGGTTCTCCCCATTTATTTCTGGTATCAACAGCATCCACATAGATTATGAACATGAAGGAGTTCTGACAATAAGATATGAAACCAGGCTGATTACATCCTCACCAACGGAAAATTTGTAAATGCTTTAAAAGAAGAAAATACTATATTAAATGCAGACTGCTACAGTGAACATAGATTAGTTATAGGGAATATACACATACAATTAAAGAAGGTCAAACGTCACAAAACAACATTGAATTTGATCTATGTGCACCGAAGATGATTGGGGAGATAAAAGATGAATTGAATATAGCAATAAAGAACAAATTTGTTTCATCATCTAGTCTAGAAATTCTATCTCAGGGCGTCAGTGGTCATTTAGAAATGTTGAAGAAATCAGATTGGCCGTAAGAAATGGATGACTGAATGCATCTTCAAACTAATAGAAGTAAGAAGAAATAGCGATACTAAATATAAAAATATACTTTATTTTGCTCAACTGTGGGTTCCAGACAAGGAAGTATTTAATTATTCTATCTGTCAGGGTGTTGGGAGGAATAGGTACAGGACATCGAGAGGACAAGGGGCTGAACAGAGTCAGGACGACAGAGATAACGATGGACAGGACATAAGTAAGGACACAGAGATGTCATAAGACAGGACATCTACAGGACACTAGATAGATTGGAGACAGGACTTAGGTGGGGACACAGATATGTCTTAGACAGGACACCGACAGGACAGGCCCGAGTGATAGGAGGGGACATAAGTTCATGGGACACTGTACTGAACGGACGAGACGGCATTACACTGAATGACCCGACCCATCACGGACGGACTGCAGTACGATGTGACTGTCAAGACAGCACGGTTGTCACGAGAGACACGTGGTCGAGTACCACGAGACCAGCCGACCAGTTTGAAAACGTCAGACGGGACTCAGTTTTAGAGGAAGGACGTTGTGTAGTTAGTTAGTTACTTAGTTATCAGTTGGGGTATCTTCGTTGCACTCCGGACATGTCCATAGGTGCTCAGATCCTCCCCCCAGCATATGCATCAGCGTCCGGTGGCTAATAGTGCCAGTTCTTTGTTGGTTGACGAGGCGCTTTGTTTTCCCGATGTACCTCTCGCGTCTGGCTGTGCCGATTCTTACTCCCAGGTCTTTCATCCTGGAAAGCGATGTGGAATCACTGGCGTCAAAATCCTCTGTTCTCGCCATATCTTTAAGGGCGTTAATAACATCGGCACGATCCATGGGCTGGCCATCTACAGGGGGTGCAGAGCCAGCCAATTTATCAGCTCGTTCATTTCCCTCGACTCCCGCATGTCCCGGGACGAAGATGAAGGTGACTTTGCGGACAACGGACTTCCGCAGCGACTCAGTCCACTGTCTACGTACAGATCCAGCTTCGACCTTCTGAATCATGCTCATTGAATCACTTAGTACACACACGTTGGTATAATGCTGTGATTCCAGCCATATGAAAGCCTGTGTAACTGCCATCACCTCCATCGTCATGCTGCTCGTGGTCATAGAGTGGGCACCACTGGATTCTTGAACGGTTCGGCCCGCTGAACGGGCTGTAAATGCCCACACACTTCTCTGCTGCTTTACAACAGATCCATCTGTATAGATGAGCACTTCGGGGCTATCTGAGTGATCATAGATGAGCGCGTTAACCTCTGCATTGACAGCGGCAGGGTTCTGCTCTCTGCACCGTCTGTCGAGTGTGATAATGCAGGAGAAGGTACACTTAAAAGCTGGAGGCACCGGCACCCATTCCTTGCCGGGGTTGATACTGGTAAGACTGTAGACCTGTCCGACGACATCTTCCGCCCGACCCATCCATGATTTGCCCCTCTTTAGCCTGTCACCCTTTTCTCTGAATACAGCGTCATGCAGAGGGTGCTGCTCATCTGCACTTATTTTTAAGTATGCACGAGCTCTCCAGATCTTGATCCTGTGTTCCATTGTCGGGAAGTCAAGGAGGTATCTCATTGCTACACAGCTGGTGTCTCTCGTGCAGCCCAAAATGATGCGCATGGCTTCGTTTTGTACCTTTTCAAGTCTTCCAATCTGTGTAGGGCTGACAGTGAGGATGGCCAGGGCATACTCGATGCGTGAAAGCACAAGTCCTTGGTACAGAAGTAATAGCAGTCTTTGCTCGATATTGGCAGTCGCCATGACTCTCATTGCTGCCAAACCTTTTCATATACCGTTGTGTATTCTGGAGCGAGTGTATAGTTTTTGCGAGAGTGCTAGTTTTGAAGATAGCGAGTGTAGGACTTGTGTAATTGGCTGTGTGCTATAAGCGTTTGTAAGGCGACATTTGTATATGTATGTATTGATTTCACCGCATTGTGTGCACATTATGACGATGATCAGGTTCGCCTGAATAAACTGTGAAAACCCATACGTGCGACTGATGTTTTCTTGAGTGCGTATGAAGGAGTTAGAATACCTGTGTGCGTGCGAGACATTGACACTATCCTCAGGTTTTCTCAATGTGTGTCCTGTTCAGCGCTAGTAGTGTCTTTACCGCACATCTTGATTCATTGGAATTTAGTTTTTATTTTATTTTTTTCCATGAGCTCCACACTGGCGATTCTGTCTTACCATTTTAGTCCCAGAATTCTGTTCAGGCACCAATTAATGAACTTTTGTAGTTTATTAGTAATTCTTTTAGTGGTTCTCCATGTTTCTGATAAATAAAGTAGTGTTGATTTAACATTGGAGTTAAATATTCTAAGTTTGGTGGTAAGTGTAATTTCGTTTGACTTCCACATACTTTCCTAATGTGATTGAAGCTATATTATGGCCTTCTGTATTCTTATTTTAATATCTCTGTCGGTTCCCCCATTTTTGTCTACACTGCTACCTAAACAAGTCTATGCTGGGTTTAATTCCATTATCTTTCTCAGTGTTTCTCAATGTTTATCTGGCACTGCATCACTGAAGGGTGATTTGATGCATGATAAGGCAGATATTGTGAAGGCCCTCTGGGGGAGCGTGTACAATGCAAAAGAACAGACTGAGTATCATGGTTCTAGAGAGAATGCGGCAGCAGGGGGTGGTCAGAGAATCTGGTAGACAGTCGTCACTCAGAGGTAAAGCAAGGCGGACATATAATCAGATCCTAACGGACACCATCAGTATTTGAATACTATGCTAGCTGTTGAAGATGAGGACTGGGTGCTTATGGGAATGCTCACCTCAGCTCTTATCTTTCTCTTTCTCCTATGCATTTTTAGACCTAATTGACCAAGTGTTTAATTTATCTGGCATCTGATTTCATGTGTGATAGAAACACTATTTCATCGTTGAAGTCCAAATCATCAAGTTCTTTGTCAGGGTCCACTGAATTCCACTTCTTAAAGTAGTTATTGTTGTCTTAATAATCCAGTTTTCAGTCAGTAAAAATAATAATGGTGACAAAAGGTATCCCTATCACGCTCCTGTTTTTATTTCAAATGTATTTGTTAGTTTTCACCAATGAAGAACTTTACATTTTATATCTTCATATGTTGCTCTTGCTACATTAACGGTTTCTGTGGGATCCCGTGGTGCTGCATCAGTATCAATGCTGTAAAAGTCCTTTTCGTAATCTACAAATCCAATATAAAGTGGTGAATTCAGCTCAAAATTACAATGACAATATTCCTGTACAATTTTCAGACTCCTGAGTGTCCTCTTCACCTGATATCCTTCACTCGGGGGCGGTATTTCTTTGATCTCCCAGACTGTTATGCAGAGGTGATGTATCCATCCATCATGTGCCATGCCGATAAGCGTGGGCGGTCATGACTTGCCATTTCACTCAATCACCTGAGTCGTGGATCAGCTCCGTGTTCCTGTCTCGACCATGCCATGTGGCCAAGCCATCCATGTATTTACTTCTCAGTCTTCCCCTTGGTCTGTTCCCTTCTATCTTGCCAGTTGTTACCAAGTTCTCCAATTCATTTCTTCTCATAATATGTCCAAATAATTTTGAATGTCTACGTCTAATTTCTCTAATCAATTTACGATTTTCATTTGTTTCCTGTAGTACTTGGTCATTTGTGTTTCTGTCTGTCCATGGAATTCTTTGCATTCTCCTCAGAAACCACATTTCTGCAGCCATCAGATGTTTTTCAGCTTGACTGCTCATTGTCCAAGTCCATCCATACAAACATACAGGCTCTATGTAGCACCTCAACACTCTTTTTCTCGTTTCAGTTGACATCTTTTTATTGGTCAGTATGTTTTTCATCTTGCTAAAGGCTACTTTCACAATGGCGATTCTTGTTCTAGTCTCTTCAAGGCATCTCCCATCAGATGTTAAGGTGATTTTTGGAACTATTTTGGGATTTGAAACATTAAGTAAGTCATTAATAATTCCAATTTGGTGGACAGTTTTGTCTAAAAATCTTTAAATCAAATATATGCAAAGACAATGTTTTTGTTTATTTTATACATTTATAGCATTTCTTCTGATTCTTAATTCAATGGTATAACCTTTATTTTCTTATCCTTTCTATGTGGTACAGAGTGAGTGAGTGAGCAAGCGAGCTTGTGTGCGTGTGTGTATATATATATATATATATATATATATATGCTGAAACTTCAGTTAATAAAATTAGCTACACAGCTCACAAAAAGTGTGTCTTAATCATGAAACCCAAGAATTTAAACATAATGAACATATATAACTACCTTGTAATTACCAAGATAAAGAAACATATATAAAGGCTGCATATATGAAACTTCATTTTTAAGTTACATGTCACACTGAAGCCACCTGTTAAATAATTTCTAATAACTTTTATTCTGTGAATATCAAGCATATAAACCATGCAAGTACTACTTTAGCAAAACGTAAGCTACTGCTAAACAAAATTAGTAGGTATCAATGTTAGTTGTATGTCCTTAACAAGACGTCAAAATCAATCCCAGCATTTACTGGCTGTTTGTAAATTTCTAAGCAATTTTATATTCAGAAGTTTGCCATTCCTTTCTGATTGAGTGGCGCTTACACCATTGTTAAAAGTTCAACGCAAAGCAGTCTGCTTCCAAATCACCTGCAGGTGATTTCAAGCCTGGTATGTGGGATTGTGAAACACATTCGCTGTTCCTTAGCCACAGATGCTGGAAGGTATTAATAGTCTCTCAAACAAATCACTCATGTGAAGTTTAGGGAGAGAACTAGATATATTCCAGTAAATCAAGTGGTGTGAAGTTTAGGGAGAGAACTAGATATATCCCAGTAAATCAAGTGGTGTGAAGTGTAGGGAGAGAACTAGATATATTCCAGTAAATCAAGTGGTGTGAAGTTTAGGGAGAGAACTAGATATATTCCAGTAAATCAAGTGGTGTGGAGTTTAGGGAGAGAACTAGATATATTCCAGTAAATCAAGTGGTGTGGAGTTTAGGGAGAGAACTAGATATATTCCAGTAAATCAAATGGTGTGAAGTTTAGGGAGAGAACTAGATATATTCCAGTAAATCAAGTGGTGTGGAGTTTAGGGAGAGAACTAGATATATTCCAGTAAATAAAGTGGTGTGGAGTTTAGGGAGAGAACTAGATATATTCCAGTAAATCAAGTGGTGTGAAGTTTAGGGAGAGAACTTGATATATTCCAGTAAATCAAGTGGTGTGGAGTTTAGGGAGAGAACTAGATATATTCCAGTAAATCAAGTGGTGTGAAGTGTAGGGAGAGAACTAGATATATTCCAGTAAATCAAGTGGTGTGAAGTGTAGGGAGAGAACTAGATATATTCCAGTAAATCAAGTGGTGTGGAGTTTAGGGAGAGAACTAGATATATTCCAGTAAATCAAGTGGTGTGAAGTTTAGGGAGAGAACTAGATATATTCCAGTAAATAAAGTGGTGTGGAGTTTAGGGAGAGAACTAGATATATTCCAGTAAATCAAGTGGTGTGAAGTTTAGGGAGAGAACTTGATATATTCCAGTAAATCAAGTGGTGTGGAGATTAGGGAGAGAACTAGATATATTCCAGTAAATCAGGTGGTGTGGAGTTTAGGGAGAGAACTAGATATATTCCAGTAAATCAAGTGGTGTGATGTTTAGGGAGAGAACTAGATATATTCCAGTAAATAAAGTGGTGTGGAGTTTAGGGAGAGAATTAGATATATTCCAGTAAATCAAGTGGTGTGAAGTTTAGGGAGAGAACTTGATATATTCCAGTAAATCAAGTGGTGTGGAGTTTAGGGAGAGAACTAGATATATTCCAGTAAATCAAGTGGTGTGAAGTTTAGGGAGAGAACTAGATATATTCCAGTAAATCAAGTGGCGTGAAGTTTAGGGAGAGAACTTGATATATTCCAGTAAATCAAGTGGTGTGAAGTGTAGGGAGAGAACTAGATATATTCCAGTAAATCAAGTGGTGTGAAGTTTAGGGAGAGAACTAGATATATTCCAGTAAATCAAGTGGTGTGGAGTTTAGGGAGAGAACTAGATATATTCCAGTAAATCAAGTGGTGTGGAGTTTAGGGAGAGAACTAGATATATTCCAGTAAATCAAGTGGTGTGAAGTTTAGGTAGAGAACTAGATATATTCCAGTAAATCAAGTTGTGTGAAGTTTAGGGAGAGAACTAGATATATTCCAGTAAATCAAGTGGTGTGGAGTTTAGGGAGAGAACTAGATATATTCCAGTAAATCAAGTGGCGAGGGAAAGAGGCTGGCACTGGATAGGACAAACACTGAGGAAAGCTGAGAATAGTATAACTAGAAAGTCCTTTCAATGAAACTTACGGGGCAAATGAAATATCAATTAATCAATCAATCGGCGGAGCAAATGAAATATCAATCAATCAATCAATCGGGTGCCGTCTCCACAATGAAGGTTGGCTGCAATGGATCTCCAACACTGTCTGTCTCTCACCCTGAATGTACATTCTGACTGACTGATGTTCGTCCATCTCTTTATGTTATCTTCCCACTTTAATCATTGTCTACTTCTTGCTCACTTGCCCTCAACCTTGCCTTCCATTATGGTTTTTATAAGAGTGTTATGTCTTTTAACATGGCCAAAATTGCATTCCCAGTTTTTCTAGAATTTCTGTTTTTGATTGTTTCTGTTTCCATGAAATATGACATATTCTTCTGTATCTCCAAATCTCCAGGGCATCTATATGACTTTCTTGTTGCTTGCTCAATGTCCAAGCTTCTGTGCCATACAGTAGTGTTGAATATATGTAATATTTGACAATTCTCATTTTCAATGCGCTGTTGATCTCTCTAGATGTTAATACTGATTTCATGCTGTTGAAAGCGTATTTGGCCATTCCTATTCTCTTTCTGATTTCTATTTCACTTCTGCCATCATCTGTTATTACATGTCCAAGATAGGAGAAACTTGTTATTTGTTCAAGTATCTCCCTGTTTACTGTGATGTTCATTGAAAACCTTTCTTTTCCATTGCTAATTATGATAGTTTTTTATTTCAGGATGTTAATATCTAAGCCACATTCTGCACTATGCCTGTTTCTTGTTCCACTAGGTTTTGTATCTCTTGCTCGCTTTCTGCTAATAACACGGTATCGTCAGCATATCTAAGATTGTTTATGATTCTTCCATTGATGTTAAGTCCAGGCATTTCGACTTGTTTAAAATGAAATAGAGGGAGACCTAAAAATAAACGAAGATGAGAGCTAGAGACAGGTGGATAATATGGTCAAAACATAGCGCGAGGTACAGGTAATAGAAAAAGACAGGGTGTTGGGTTTGAGTTTGTTTAGGGCCTGTGCTCTAATAATGGATAAAGGCCAGCAGAAGAATTTGAAGAGGATGGGGAGAAGCAGAAGGAGGAGGAGAAAAAGAGTAAAAGTTTCACAAGAAATATTGCTTTACAAACTGAAGGTGTTAAACACATTCTCCTTGCAAGAGAAAACAATACTCTTGGTGGATCCAACACACATGTGCCATGATCTTTTATATACACTTATATACTTATACACACATTTGCAAACACCAACACTTTATATCTTTAAACATAGCACTAAACTCCACAAAGACAATTATTCAAAGCTATTAAAATATTGGGTGGTGTGGGGGTGGGGGGGGGGGGGGGGCCACATTATGAGAAGAAATAAACTTATCAATATAGTTAAAACTGGCTTAATTTATAAAAATTTATAGAAAATTTATAGAAGTTCGCAGCTGAACGTGTTGCATGGAGGGCAACTATCAGAAATGGAATAAAGACAAAGGAGAAAATTATTGCAGATAAAGCACACACAGAGCGTGAGAGACGTAAGATGGTGCAAAATGGTGGAAATGACCATGTTTTCACATGCACCTACTGTGGGCAAACATTTGCAGCAAGAATTGGCCTTACCAGCCACACTCGCCACCGCCATGGATCGTAGTTATTAAGCCTTTTTGAAGCACAATGTACCAAACTATCGTCTGTCAAGACGGAAAGGTGCCAATGATGATGAATTTATAGAAAAAAGCAACAGGAAGGCAAAGAGAAAAATATTTGGATGGCTTGACCACATGGAATAATCGAGACCAGAAAATAGACCTGTTCCAAGACTGGTGGTTGTAAGAAATGGCGAAAGATGACCGCACATGCTTATTGACATGGCAGATTATGATGATTGATGATTAAGATATTCAATAGATTGTTTTCTGTAGAGGGTAAAGTAATGAGATTTGTGTTTGCTAAGCCAAATGCAACAGATGAATGAACATAATAATTTTTAAAAATAATGATTAGCAGGAAATGCAAATTAGTATATAACTTTTTAAAGATATCTTTGTCAAAACAATTATGATAGTTTATATGACTTTACAGTCCAGCCTGTCATTCAGAAACAAGTCACAGTTAGTGAATACAAACAGATTCCTAGACCACAAGATGTACTTCTAGCAGAAAAATGGCAGGAAAGCTATAATTAAATAAATATAGTAAATAAAAGACATATGTATAAAATGTGTGTATAAATCATAAAGAAATATTCTACATTCTCCAACTATAATGAAAACATGACGTAAAACACCAGCTGCCACAAAGAGACCAGTTAGTGACAGTGTTAATAATTAAAATGATAATCACTGATAGAGACCAGCATTATAAAGATGTAAATACCAGAGCAACTTAGTTTTTGACAACATATTTACATAAGTCAGCTTACTTTGTTAAAACAATTATTTTTATTTTTAGTTTTAATTCTCTCACATTATAAAATATAGCTTCATTTATTAAAAATAAAAATATGAAAGTAAACCACAATTTACATAACTATTCATATTCATCGATGTACATATACTGAATTCTCAAAACTGTTGTAACTAAAATAGCAAACAACATTCCTCGAATATGGAGAACTAATCTTTCAGTAATCTTTGATAAGCAAACAATGATACAAATATTTGTGATAATATTCATTCCTTAACCCAAAAAATAACCAATGTAAAATTGTTACTTCAGTTGACTACTTAAAACAAAATGCTGTTGGAAATTGGCAGCTTGAACTAATTTTGTAACTGTAGGTTAATAAAGAAGTACTAGAAAATTGTTAACAAATGCAGTAATAAAAAGGCATTCAAAAAACCATGTAACAGTAGGAGTAGGTAACCATGTTCTGAAAACTTCTGGGTAAAAACAATATTTGGATTACAGACCTGTTTTGTATCATAATAACATGCAGAAGAAACTAAAAAATAACTATTCTGTCATTTTTTATTGTTGATGATGAATGTTTACAATCTTAAATGTAAATGTTCATACATTACTGTGACATAAAATATGTTTTTCCTAATTCATTAAATGCTTCCTGTATTTTATATTTCTCACAGAAAAATTTACTTGTTAGGAAAGATACAAAGTGGTGTTGTCACACCTAGTTGTGGTGTTGTCACACCTAGTTGTGGTATTAAGGGACATTACCAACTGTACTATTTTGTGTCTAACGTAAATACTTACTTTTTGTGACTGATGAAGATGAGCTCCCATTTCTGTTATTGTCAGTACTTCTTCCACAACATACTATTTTGGTTCTCATTTTTGACCTCTCGTTAACTGTATCCGAAGTGCTACTTAATGTGGATTCAAATGAATCTGTCTCTAAACTACTTACACTTTTGAGAGAGTCATTACTGGATCCATCATTATTGTCACTTCCTGTCAACTTTCCTCCACTGAAACCTTCAGACATAATTTGTAGATTCTTGGACGCATCATGTACATTAACCAAGTTTGAATAAGACAAAGCACCAATGATAGAACTGAGCAGGTTAGATATATGAGATGTATTTGTGACACTTTCTTCACAGCTTTGGTTTGGCAGGTGCATATTAAATGCTCTATTGTTATTTTTTGTAGTTGCCAGGTGTTTGTTGTATTTGCTGCTCAAATTTGGACAAGGTAAAAGAAGTTCATCATTGTGTTGAACAAGGTATCTTGGACGTATAGAATCAATGCTAATATCAGATTCCCCACTTTTTAAAGAGTGATGACTCTTCTGAGAGACATGTGTTGTATTTCTTTTTGAAATATTTGCCGTATTCTGATCTTGTGCATTCTCTCTTCCAGTTTTCAATGACTTTTCAGAACTAGAGTTGCCATTGCTGGATAGATTTTTCCTCTTGTTTAATTTCTTAACTTCAGCACTAATACAACTTTTGATGAGTTTAGCTTGTGAGTAATTGTTTTTTTTACGGACATTATCTGACAAAGTATTGTTTAAGGACAAACTGTCTGGACTATCCTCACTCAATTTACAGTTGTAATCTTCACATAATGATCTAACAGATCGACTTAAAGAACTGCTAATCTTACGGGTGCAGGAAAGCGTTGATGATGTTTGTTCATGACTCATTTCTGGTGACGTCTGACGTTCTGGCAACATTTGCTGGCTTGCTATACTGATTGTTGCACTAGAAAAATTACGAATGAGGTGACATTCACGATTGTCAGAGCATGCTGGTATCTCCATGTCATCTAAGGTAAAGGTTTGATTACTTCTTTTGTTTCGACTTCCTGTGAACTGACAATGATCAATAGGACCATTCATGCATTTCTGCCTCATTTTGGTTGCTACTCGAACAGATCGACTTTTTGCCTGGCCACCTCGACAAATCCTAACTTTATGGTTAACTGCTACAGGTAATTGATTACTACTGTTCTGTTTATAACTTTTCTCATTTCTTGGTGAGCTTAACCTCTTACTAAGATAATTCCAATCAATGACCTGTGGAAGTTGAAAATAACAAGAAAAAGTGTCATGTTTTAGCCATGGTAAGTATTATTATACTATAATAAGTATTTTAGAAAAAAAGTAAACCCACAACAGCATTCAAACAACTGCATACTTTTCACATCATGCAAGTGCTTGCTGCATTTTGCTGAGTTTGTGTCTTACTTACTGAATGTTCCAGAAACAAAATAGCAAGAACAGGTGAACAGAAATAGAGACGCAAGACTGAAATATCATAGGCAATTTACAACTGCCAATTAACTGTGTTTTTAATGTTAGTTTAATCAATGGCAGTAATAATTGTAAGTTGTGCACGATGTACAAGATATTGACCACATCACTTGTGAGGTGCCAACTGGTCTAAAACAATATGGGTCTAGCACCATATTTCCAATATGACTGAAGGCCTATGTAAGGCTCCTTTACTGACCTTTTTTTTTAACTCATTTGATGTATACCACTGCCATACTTGTCCTGACTTCCACAGATGAGAAACAAGGTATCAAACAAACTAAATGCACAAATTGTGCCTTCTTTCAAGATGCTGTCAATATCATGTATTATTATTTAAACTGATGTGTTTGGCCGAGTGGCTAGAATGCCAAGCTCCCATTCAGGAGACACAGGTTCAAATCCTTGGTTAGGTAACAGATTTTGTTGTTGTTGGGGGAAAAAAGAAATCCTTAACCTGCACAAATTGTGACAACTGCACTAGCCAGGCAGCCTTAATTCTTCAGGCTCAAGATCCTCCCTTCCCCTTGTCCAACACCGTAAGGTACTATAGGCTATGAGTTATTTTTTTTTTTAACTGATATTCTTTATACAGCTCAGCAAGTACAATAAGTTAAATTTATATCAGCTCATGGGAAAAAAAACATATGCTCAAACATTAATAGACAATACGTAAATCTTATATTTATAAATTCATTACTAAAACTTTGAATACAGTATAGATACTATCATCATCACATGCCCTGCCAACTGGCATAGGTGTTTATGTGTGTCCACAGATCGTAGTGTTCCATAATAAACTCTGTTGATGATATTCCTCCATGCCATAATTGTATATGACATTCTGTTTTGTCTCCTTCTTATAATTGTATATAACGTTCTACTTTTTTGATTTTTTTTTTTTTGCGCTCGCAAGTGTAGTCCATAAACGTGTTACTACTGCTAGTGCACTGGACTGATTTGTGCATGTGGATTAGCTTTCCATATTACCAGTGTCCCTCACCATCAGGTGAATCCACTCCGACTTCTGAGGAACTTGTAATTTATGTCCTCAAGTCAAGAATGAGAAGTCAACATTTCAGTGCAAGTAACCATTATAGGGGTTGAACCTGCCACTTCGGCATCTGCACAGCGAATGTTAAAGAATGAGCGCTTTTATCAATTCGGCCATGCTGACCTCCTCTGGAGGTGTTGGAGATTCATTGCAGCCAACTCACATTGTAGAGACAACACTTGATTCACTTGTTACACACCTACCTTCAGACAAGAACTATGCCCTTCTCCACTGCTTTCACTGCTGATGAGTTCATTGATGACAAATCGATGTTGAGTTTTACCATCTATGTCACAGGACAGGAAACCACTTATAACAATAAAGTTCTCACTTGTTATGCTGTTACCAAATGTATTACGCAAGCTGTGGACAATTGCCAAGAGGAGTTTCTTTGAGAATGAATCATTCATTTCACCAAAAATGTTATGCTGAACTCTTTTACATTCCAGTGTTGCATGAAGAGCATAACATATGTCAGTAGCATGAAGATGTTATATTTATTTGAGAGTTTCCTACAAATCTGTGCGATGTTTAGCATCCAGTAATGTAAGCCACACCTGCATAGATAAAATCACAAAATAAGTAACTGAACTCAGTGGACTTATGTTACTGAACATGGCCAGTTTAACTGTGGCAGGGAGGTATGAGGGAGTGGTGTATGAGTAGTGTGTGTTCTAGACAGAAGCAGGCAGGCAGGGAGACAGAGCTTTACAGAAAACAAACTATATTAAATAAATAAATATTTATATAAGTCTTTGACAGGAAACAAAAAGTTTCAATGTAATGTACAGATAATCCCATTGTATTAAGCTTTCACATATTGCAGACCATGATATAATGTGACTATCAGATAGAGTAGTTAGTTCCCATCCCCATCACTTTTCTTTCCAAGACAATTTCAAGAACATTTTCAAAATTGCCTGGTGTCCATTTTTATGAGGCTGTATTGACCCCTAGAACCATGTGAGGAGAACATCCCTACATAAATAACCAGAACAGTCAGTGGAGAGTTTGACTTTTGAGCATCATGCAACTGATTTGAAACCAGGCGATAATATTGTTTCAATGCACAAAGTTGTCAAATAGTTCAATGACTTTGTTTTCAATTGAGGATGAGACAATCAGCGTTGAAGGGGATTGGTAACCCCATCTAACACTGAGTTTCTGTATCTTTTCATCTTCCAAGGGAGCAAAGATCCTCAACTGTCTAATGCAAAGACCTTCTATCATTTGCTAACTAGTTCTTTCTGTCTTTACCATATTATATATCTCTGTCTTTCTCATATTATACATCTCTGTTTATAATTCTATGTGTCAGGTCTTAGTCAGATATGACTGAGCTACCATATACAGTAGACGGTACTACCTGCTTTCTGTTCGCACCGAATGTTAGACAGCACTCACCAAACCCGTCACCCCATAACAACTTTGATTGGAGAAGCACAAAGGAGAGGGTACGAGCCTTACCCTAGTGTGAAGAATTACAACCTAAAGACTAAGTGTCATGGCAGGGCAGATGAGACCTTAAGCCTTGGTCGGTAATTGGTCTAGGAAGGAAGCTCTGACAGTTGGACAATTAGAGCATTGCTTTGCTGATCCGGCAGCTTCTGCAGCTTGTCTTGTTCCAGGCATATTGGTGTTACCTTTCCTCTGGAGTACACTAGGCAAGCCAAAAGAGGGATCATGCTGCATGGGCAACACATGGTCTCTAAATTCAGCCCAGGCTTTATGCCAAGGAGAGGTATAACTCCAGTTTATACACTATCATCTATCAAGATGGCATGGTGTCTGTACAACTCTTTTCTCAATGTGTTTTTGGTCTCTTATGTATTTTTTCTCATGGATTCCAAAAGATGGAGTTTCTAGTTATGCTGTTAACTGACTTTTCAATGTGTGCCTTATCCTGCTCATTTTTGTCTCACTTCTGATTCAGTTGAATTTGTCTAGTTCTCTCCAAGATCTCAGTACTGCTGAATTCTATGATGCCACCAGTCCTTGTCTTCTATGCAGGCAAGTTTTAAATAATGTTTGCAATTGATTAGTATGGACATGAGTGTTGGACTTTTGTGCCAAATACGTGAAATTGTGAAGAAAATGGAAGAAGTGAATCTGTGGTTTTTTAGAAGAATTTGAGAACATGATGAGCAGAGAAGAAAATGATGTATTGACAGCTGCAGGTGGTACAAGATCACCCATCAAAACTATCAAGAGAAGATACGTGAAATGCATAGGGCATATCAACTGAACAAATAAATTGAGAATATGTGTGGAAAGCGTAAACAGCTGGGCATCAAATAATAATATAATCAACATCAATCTTGTTCGCATATCTTATGTCAGAAACGATTACATGGTCATGATAATCAATGTCTGCTACAAACAAGACAGCTGAAGAAGTTAGTCATTGTTTTTGTTGCTCTAAAGAAAAACACACAGAGAGAGATAGAGAGAGAGAGAGAGAGAGAGAGAGAGAGAGAGAGAGAGAGAGAGAGAGAGAGAGAGAGAGAGAGAGAGAGAGAGAGAGAGAGAGAGAGAGAGAGAGACCTATAGGTAGTTAGGTGAAAGAGAATAAAATGGGACACAACTATTTCATTTACCTGATTATCTGAGATCAACTGAAAACTACAATGTGCTTGATGTTCCTCCTCTAATGATTCCACAATATGCACGTTTTACTGGGCTGAAATGTCTCCTCGTGTCACCTGAAATGTTCAAACATGGTGCTTGTATTTCAATTTTTAGTGAGGGAGGGGGTGTCGCTAGGGGGATATCTGATACTAACCCACAAATTACAAAGAACAATTATTTTTAAACCTTCCTGAGAAACATAACTGTCTACTTAGTTATTTGCGATTCCAACTTCAAGGCAAAGGGTCATCCCATAATTACTCCTTTCCTATGCCTGTAAAAATAACACAAATGCTCATCACTATCCCATTTAAAAAGTGAAACAGACAGCAGTCCCAACAAAAACCAACAGCACTCACATGCATAAAGCCAATGCTGTAGTGCCAACACAAAAGTCTGCCATCATCGATGAAAGCAGCAGTCACTAGAAAACCAGCAGTTGCACACACATTACTGCATAAGACAAGCCAACCAGGTTAGCAACTAGTCAACCACAATTGTTCTGAACATGCAGTTTACAACACAAAACACCACAGATAGACAAAAAAGCATTCCATGTGAAATCCACACCAAGCACTCAACTCAGTAGCTGGGTGACAAAACCTTGTACTACATGTGGTAAGGCCATCACATTTTGTAGGCCTCCGTGCATGGAAGTACATATGGCTAGACTTTTCTTCCTATAGTGAACATCAAGAGCTGGAATCGAACCCCTCATCTGACCATGCTCATGCTACTGTCAGTATAATAATGTTTGATGTACATAAAAGTTAGTTACATGTCCTTTACAACAGGATGTTGCAATCAGTATTTATTGGCTGTTTGTGATTTACAAGAAACAAAGATCTACACCTTTGCTTTATTGACTACAGAAAGGCTTTCGATAAAGTGAGACATGTCGACAAGATAAGGATGCTTGAAGATCTACAAATTTATTAAAAAGATCTTAACAACAAGCTGCCATCAGAATTGATAATGAAGTAGGTCAATATCAGACTATTAAAAGAGGTGTGAGACAGGGATGTGTGATGTCTCTAGATCTTTTTTCCCTTTACAGTGAAAATATTTTCAGAAATAAAGAAGATAAGGAAGGAATCAACATCAGGGGACAATACATCAACAACATTAGACATGCAGATGATACAGTCTTGATTGCAGACAATGAACAGGACCTGCAACATTTAGTAGATGTGGTTGGTGCACACAGTGAACAACTAGGGTTAGAATTGAATATTAAGAAGACACAGATTATGGTCATCACTGGGAAGAAGGAAATACCTCAATGTGATATACAAGTAAATGGGCATATTCTTAAGCAAGTGAATCGGTAGTTATCTCGGAACAGTCATAACATCTGATGGGAGATGCCTTGAAGAGATTACAACAAGAATTGCCATTGCGAAGATAGCCTTTTGCAAGATGAAAAACATACTGACTAATAAAAAGATATCAACTGAAACGAGAAAGAGTTCTAAGTGCTACATAGAACCTGTAATTTTGTATGGCTGTGAAACGTGGACAATGAGCAGACAAACTGAAAAACATCTGATGGCTGTGAAAGTGTGGTTTCTGAGGAGAATGCAAAGAATACCTGGAGAGACAGAAAAACCAATGACCAAGTCCTACAGGAAACAAGTGAAAATCATAAACTGATTGGAGAAATTAGACGTAGACAGTCAAAATTTGTTGGACATATGAGAAAAAAAATAAATTAGAGAACTTGGTGACAACTGGCAAGATCGATGGGAAGAGAACAAGGGGAAGACAGAGAAGCAAATACCTGGATGGCTTGACCACATGGCATGGTCAAGACAGAAACACAGCTGATCCACGACTCTGGTGATCGAATGAGAGAGCGAAACATGACTGCCCAAGCTTATTGGTATGGCACATGATGGATGGATGGATATGTACATATAATAATTAATATGCCTTGTGCTTATGTCTATCACTGTGTATTCATGTGTGTAAACTCACACTGACACACATTACTCTATTTTCTTTTTCTTTATCTCTGATTTATTTTTATTATTTATTTTATATTTCATTATTATTATTATTATTTAAAATTTGTTATCCATATATTAATTATATTTGGGGCTGGGGGAACAGAAGACCAAAAAAAAAGAAAAGAAGTGGAGAGACATTATGATCACCAATGCCAAATGGCATGAAATTTAACTATAAGAAAGAATATTTAAGCCAGGATCGGGATGATATAGTATTTAATAATTGATAATTATATTTCATATAAATTATAATTAATATATTAATTAAATATTCATATCCATATTGATTATTATATTTATAATTATATATTATTTATATTATTATTGGGTTCATATTGATTCTTCATAAATTTCACCAGTCTGGTTAAGAATGAGTATGAGGCAGCGATATGTGATGAGGGGATCTGGCCGACGCTCGACGCTCAGAGGAAAGGCAAGACGGACATATAATCAGATTGCTACTGGAACTATTAGTGTTGGAACACTTCGCTGGCTGCGCTTATGAGAATGCCCCGAATGCTGTGATTAGTGTGAGATGTCATGTCGGTGCCTAAATCTAAATTAAATCAAAAAAATCAATGAGACAGAGAATCAATCAATCTTCATAAATTAAGTTATTAAGCACACATGACGTACTATTGCTGCCCATTTTATTAACCAACCTTCCTTTGCCTTTACTGCTTTCTCTTTTACATTTACTCAACCTGCAGTATTATTTCCACACGGTATAGCATAAAATTTCGTGTCCGTTGTTCAGATTTTTCATATTAGAATCCCTTCCATAAGACCCCTGCCTGGAAACGAGTTTCAAAACATTATCGCAACTTTGCCTCACAACGGAAGTTTGCGAGTTTGTCACGTCTGGATATGGGCGTTCTCCTATGAAACAAATTACTGTATAATTTGTCGCATTGTAGATACACTGGTCGGCAACTATGGCTATGGTGTATTGATAACATGCAGAATAATCCAAAAGCAAGGAAAGTAAAAGTACCGGTATTGATAGGCACTCATTGGCATGTAGGTTTGATTGAGGACACACCAGTACACCAGACAATATAAAAATTGAAATCTATGGTTGCCACACCGATATTCGAACTTAACATTTAACAATATTATTTTATAACATCTCCAAATGACAACACTTTGCTGAAGGAAAAATTGTACATCGACACACGGTTAAACTCCATCATGATCCACTGGATTGCTCTGTGAAGAACCCCATCACCCCTCTCAACTCCCTCAATAACATAATCATTATGTAGGTGGTCGTTCTCGCGCACTTTTATACAATTCAATATCCGAGGTAACTTAAGTAACTAAACTACACTTACACTACTACTACAAAATGTCCTGTGTCCGTCGTCGTGCTGGGTGTCTCCTTCCAGTTATCACGACTGCCATCACTGTTTGTTTTTTTCAAAGTCACCGTGACATTTAATATGGTCAAAGTATTTCAGCTTATGAGATGAGATGCTTCTTACGATACACTTTTCTTCGATGTCAAAGTGTATAGAGTGTCAGCATTTCTCATCTTCTTTTTCAACAATATGTGCGAAATTTTCTGTAGCATTTAAATTCAGAAGCCCGGATTTCCTTGTCATTGAAATGATCTATGACTCACTCACATCTTTATGTTGCCATAGGAAAGATGCATATATTTTCTTTTTAATGTACAATAATTTGCCGATGTTGTGTCACAGGTTCTTAAAACTGTTGCTGTTAACTCTACATAGTTATGACATGTCTTCTTATGGGCAATCCCCGTTGTGACGAGGATTATCATCAGTAAAGTTTACCCAGAATATTAAGAAACGAAATCTGTTTTGATATACGCGTGGCTTCAAATTAATGCCAAAATGTTGTTGTTGGTTTTTTTTTTTTTTTTTTTTGTGAATATATTTTGAAAAAGTAAAGAACAAATTCATCATGTTTCAATGTAGTCACCACTGTGTCCAATACAAGTCCTCCAGCGCCAATACAATGCTTGAATTTATGTAGAAAACAAAAAATTCTCTTGGTTGTGTGTGTAATCACTCATGCACCACCTGCTGTAACTCCTCATCTGACCGACAAGTCTTTCTTGCCAATGACTCTTTGAGTTGTCCAAATAGGTGAAAATCACTTGGGCTAGATCTGGCGAGTACGTGGGATGTGGTACACACTGAAAGTGGAAATCTTCGATGGGTTCAACCGTTGCACGGGCAGTATGGGGTCGAGCAATTGCCATGTTGCAAAAGGACACATTTACTCAGAAGTCCACGTCGTTTGGATTTGATTGCGGGTGGAAGATGATTCCTGAGAAGATCTGTATGCGTATCACTGGTAACAGTTTTCCATCTTGGCATGTAGTTAGTGGCGTGCAGAAGGGGGGGGGGGGGGTGCAGGGGTGCGACGGCCCCGGGCATCCTGCCGGGAGGGGGGCATCCAGTTAGGGAGAGGGGGCAGCACAGTGCAGTCGGAGGAGAGGAGGAATGAATGAGGTAAAGAACAATTTAGGGGTATCCAATCAAGGGGTTGGCCCAGGGCATCAAATAACCTCTGCACGCCACGTAGTAGTAGTGTAGTGCTCTAAAGAGACGTTGAAAAACATTGTGACGGCTAGAAAGATCAGGGGTAGACGAAGCAGAACTATCTCTAGAGAAAGTATGCTTGATGGTTTGTGACGATGGCATTTTGGAATATCGCCATTAGAATTGATCCAGAACACTTGAAAAGTATGCCTGAGTTGAGATGAATTGAGTCAAGAACCGATGTCATTACTTCTCGGGACATTACCATAAACGCCCAGTCATCGTCTTCAACAGCCAGCGGAGAGTTTCAATACTAATGGTGCCCGTTACAATCTTATTATATGTCCATCTTGCTATACCTCTGAGTGAAGGCTGTCTGCCAAATCCTCTGACCACCCCCTGCTGTCGCATTCTCTCTAGACTAAGATAGTCTGTCTGTTCTTCTGCATTATTCACGTGCTCACTTACAGTGATATTCTCTCTCAGCTGTCTTATTTCCAACTCTTCTCTCTCATTACGTCACTATGCAATTCTCTGCCAAGAGGAATGTGACTTGCTATTTTATTGTGAGTCTCCTCTCGCGTGAATCTATACATCCTCGATCTGTATAACTTGCATGATTGTCTTTTCTGGTATTCCCATTAATCCTCTTCTGAGTCTTTCTCCTTTGCTGTCGGTGTGCACCCCAGTTCAAGACGCCCCAGATAACCAACAGTTTGGTGTCAATGACATCTTACGAGTTGCCAGAATAGAATCATCACTAAACTGCCGTAAACACGCCATTACCGGATTTTTCTTTGGGTGTTACTCCTGAAGTCTTTCCCACATGCGGGAAAGGCAGCCGGGTTTTGGGGATCTAACTGAGAGATTAATTAATAACACCAATTACACGAAAGAGATTAACGAAAGTAGAACATTATATACAACTATAAGAAAGAGACAAACGACGTTTTGGTCACATAGTTAGTGAGTTAGTCGACAGATCATCCTCATTGCACATCGAACCATTTATTTGGTCACATAATGAGAAGAGAGGCACCGGAAGACACCGTGACGACTGGCATGATCAGTGGGAGAAGAGGGACAAAAATACAAGTAATGTATGTACATGGTCAGTAGAAAATAAGAAGTGAAAGATAAAAAATACAACATCATTAATGGAATATTTCATAAACATTAACTTTTAAACTGTTAAGCTGCAGAGACAACAACAATAACAACAAACAAAAATATTTAAAGCAAAATGTATAGTAATATTTATTTGAACAGACCAAGCTTCTTGCCACAGAGCACCACAACTCAAGGCTCGCCATTAGGATCCACCCAGAGATTCTGTGCTGAGTATGTTGCCATGAGGTAATTAACAAGCTCGAAAGTAGATCGAAGGAAATGTGCTGGATGGACTACGACGGTGGTGTGCAGGAATATCGTGAACAGAGTTGATCAGAAACACCAAGGACAGAGAGCTGTCAAGAGGCATTAACGCCAGCTGTCAGGGCACATGATGAGTGGCTACATTAAGTTATGTAGTGTCTTTGGTTCTAAGAGAAACGTCCAGGTTTCTCAGTTACAAGATCTGGCAACTCTACTAAATGGGTACCAGGAAATGACTTGGGAAGTGAAGGCGGTCGGCGTTATATTGATACATCACCCGAGACGGTCTATACAAATATGGGTCTAGCACCATATGCCCAATACGCCCCTGGTCGTGGAAAAAGGTATATTTTTACAACGGACACCAACCCCTTCGCAACTTAGGAAAGATTGCATTTAAAAAGAAAATATTGATTACTATGTACTGTCTATGTGAAACAATATGAAACTTTACTGTTTATTGAAACAACAAGAATTATGCAACACAGTTTAATTCACCAGTTTTAAGTGCATTATATGTTATCAATTTCACTTTTAAACAAACAGGCTCGTACTTTGCTGAAAACCTTTTTTTTTTTTTTTACAAAACTGAAACTGAAAATGACATCTTTTATTTATAGTAATCGGGAAAACACATTTTCTAGGAACTGTTTGATTTAGCTTCTGCTTACGTTTTGCGGTAGCAGTGTTTCTAGATTTCTACCAAGCCCTGATACATTTATGTTATGCGGAAATGAATCGAAAATTCGTGACATAGTGTTAGTTAGTAAATCATTTATTTAATACTTTGTATTTTATTGTTGTTGTTATTAAATTATTATTATGTGACGACTAGAAAGATCAACGGTAGAAGTTAAAGTAAAAGACTTTTACTTTAAGACTTTTAAAAAGTCAATATTAAAAGCGACAGACGCAGACCAAGAGAGCCAAGAGATGAGAATGAGATGTCATTGTCAGAGATGATGCTGTTGTGTTGTTGGACTGAGATGACTAAGATGGAGGCGTGGAAGAATATCATAATTATAACTGAACTACAACACCAAGAGCAAGAAAGCATTATTGCACCACGGTGTTCCCCAGGGCGGAGTCCTGTCCCCAACACTTTTTCTAATCTTCATGAATGATCTTGTTGCTAATCTACCGTATGGAATTAAAGTGGCAATATACACTGATGACCTGATTTTGTGGAGCACAAATGAACATGCATCAGTGGCCACCATATTGCAACAGAGAGCTGTAGATTTGTTGCATGGGCGGGTAGAGGGTGTGTCAGCATAAACTCTATTTACCCTTTCTCCGTAACAAAAGGCAGGGATCATTCAGATAAATGGAACACCCCTAAGAGAAGATAAAGAACCAACATACCTTGGTGTAACATTTGACAACAGGCTGACATGGAGAAAACACATAAAAAAAGCAGTAGCAAAAGCAAGAAGGAAAATAGCCATCCTGAGAAAGCTAAGTGGAACCACTTGGGGAGCCAGTGGGAAATACTTAGCAAAGTTTATCAACAGAGCATACGACCACAATTGGAATACGAGTCAACTGCATGGTTTTCAGCATCAAAAACCACATTACAGGAGCTGGACAAGGTGCAAAATCAAGCTTTTAGAGTCATCACAGGAGGAATGAGATCAATCCCTATATTAGCAATGGAGAAAATGGAGAGGACACAAGCTCTAAGAGAACGCAAAAAGATACAAAAACACTAATACGAGCAGAAATGTTCCTCAGCTTGCCAGGCCACCCTATGAAGAACCGATTTGAAAACTTAGCTAAGGGGCTGTTGAAAAGAAGTAGTTTCATCCACCAGGCCAAACGACGCAGAAAAACCATCAATCTTCCCACAGTTGGTATCTCCCTGACAACTGTTTCAGAGCGAATCCCTTGGAAAGATGAACATAGACTATCGCTACAAATCCAGACATAAGTGAGAGGAATATTTGACAAGGAAGAACAGAACAGCCACTCTCAGCTTCCTTGATGATGAATACCCACAGGATCTCTGGATCCGAGTCTACACAGATGGGTCAGCACAAAATACTGTTCGAAATGGAGGAGCGGGAGTGTACATAGAAACCCAAATAATACTAGGGACACGGCCAGAGTTCCAACAGGAAAGTACTGCCATAACTATCATGCTGAAATTGAGGCAATCAAGGTAGCCAAAGAGAAATTACAAAATACCAGCCATGGTACACAATCTATGGTGATATTGACAGATGCAAAATCCGTAATAGAGGCGCTCCTGTTTGGGAAATTGCCAGTTCTAAAGACATACTTTCTGAACTTAGCAGTCAGCGTAAGGTCACCATACAGAGGATACCATCCCACTGTGGAGTCCCCAGAAACGACAGAGCTGATCTATTGGCTAAGGAAGGAGCAAAAGAAGAACAACCTAATGTGCCCATTACATACCACCAAAAGAAAAGAATGATCAAATCAGTCACAAGGCCACCAAACCGTACTCAAGACGGCTACCACGTTATGGACAGACCAGAACAGGTCATTCTTCTGCGCCTCAGAACAGGACACAATAGATTACGCAACCACATGTATACAAAATTCAAGATTGGTGACTCAGCAATATGCACATGTGGTTTGGCGTCGCAGACAGCAGAGCACATACTCCAGGATTGCCCAAACTACAACATATCCAGGCGAACCTTCTGGCCTAGAGAGACAACAGTGGAAGATAAACTCTATGGACCGCTGAGTGAACTAAAAAAGACTGTTAGATTCATACAAGAGACAACATTGCAGTTATAAACATATTTCAGGCGAACGAAAGAAGAAAACATCAAAGATTGAAAGCTATGAAGATGCATGAATGAATACGCCAATTAGCAGGAACATAATGATGATTAATGCGAACTTTTAGTTCCTCTTTCGATGGGTGTATGCCATAGTGGCATAGTATAGTTCACTTTACGTCTCAGCTCAGTCAGAGTGACTCCAGAGTCTATTAATTAAGTCTATCTCGTATTGATTTCTGCAAGCATTTGTGCAATGGTTTATTTTCTTATGATACAGCTGGCTCTATAGTGAAGGGGTTACGGACACAATTCATAATCCCGCAAACCATGTTCGAAAAAGCTGCAGGTGATTTAGCATCTGACCGCATTACATTTACTGTCATAAAAGGATATGAGTCCCGGTCGTTCACAAAGCAATGACAAAATACTGAATATAAACTTGCCAAGAAATTATGAACAAAAAAAATGCTGATGTTGACTGTAATGTCGTGTAAAAGATATGCAATTAACTTTACTTTCTTTTTACACATTTCACCCAATTTAACAGCCTCTGACTGCCTGTGTGTGAGTGAAGGGATATGAGTATCCCCTATCCAGTTAGTTGCATATCCTTTATAGAATATCACAATCAACACCGACATTTTTTGCTGTTCTTATCTCTTGGCAAGTTTACGTTCAGTAGTTTGTCATTGCTTTCTGAACAACCAGCAAGCATATAATTTCGTAAAAAACCAATGCAAGACGGTTTGCAGCCAAATCGTCTGCAGCTGTGTTTTGAACACAGGTAAGCAGAATTATGAACTGCATCCATAACGCCATAGCCACAGGGCCAGCTCTCCCCTATCCAAGGAGAAGGAAATGCGCTCCTTTCTTCTGCTGGCCTAAAGGACACTCTTGTACAAGGTGGAGTACCCATTTAGCCCCACAAACAGGATAATGCAAAACTATGGGAGCACTGAACAGATTGAGTTTGAGAGCAACGGACAGACAGTTGTTGGTTATGCTCACAAGTTCAGCTACAGTAGGCAGAAGATCACTTGTAACTAAACTGAAATAATTGCTATGATCACTGACTGGTTTGGTTGCTATCAAAAAGGAAAGCAGACTACCTTCTTTACATATGCCTATAAAAATATGGTGGTCAAATAAATTAAAGAGAATATACAAATAAAAAATGAATCTTTGGTGATGGAATTAACAATGACATTTTAATATACAAAATGGAGGAATACTTATGAATTCTGGTGGGGAAAACTAGAAATGTACTTGAATATGCTTGAATAAATGTACATAGTAATCATTAGTGTATGGTCGAATGCAGTCCAAGAAGTGGTCAGGAAGACACATAATTAGACTACAAATGGTGTCATTAGTACATTGACTCTTCACTTGTTGTTGAAGATGGGGATGGAGTGTATATTGTAATGTGCTGTGATGTCAGTTATTGATTCAACTCAAGGAATGTCACATTGCTACAAGTATATTTACCAACAGCAATGGTGGGAAAAGAAGAAATTGAAGCATTTTATAACATTCAAATACTGTAGAAAATATTAGTAAAATTGCCATCCTCATAATACTTATCATGGAAGATTTTAATGCTCAAGTGAGCATAGAAAGAACAACATAAAAAAGAACAGGTTGTGGAAAATAAAAATGGAGCAGGAGATAAACAGATAACTTTCTGTATGCAAAATGAATTTATGATAGCCACTACAGTGTTCAAAGGAAATCTTAGAATTTTTAAACCAAATAGACTTAAAAATAATAACATAACGGCAATGGAGAACAAGCATAACAAAAGTAAAAACCCTCCTGAGTTCTGATTGTCATAGAGACCACGAGATTTTCTAGGCAATACTAATAGTTAAATTAAGAAAATTCATTAAAGAACCAAACCAATCTGCTTTGACACCTGCAAAATACCAGAAGAAAATGCAATAGAAGTCAAAAACTGACTCAGAATATTGATAACAATTCAAGAACAGATGATGCCAGATAAATTAACCACATATGCTAGAGATATTCTAATATTAAAAGCCATCCTAATATAAACAACCAAACGTCTTGTACCACATAAAATGGCCAGAAAGAACAACTAAACAATAAACAATTTGTTAGAGCTTATAAGATAGAGAAGAGAGTAAAGAGCAAAAAGAATATCAAAAGATGAGAAAAGGGCAGCCTATAAAAACCGATCAAAAGAAATAAGAAAGAAGGAAAAAAGCAATTCCTACAAGACCAGTGTGTTGCTGTGGAAGAACACCAGAGTAATGGGCAAGATTACAAAATGTTCTCTGAATTAAAAGTAATGATCAGAAACTTCAGAGCCAAGATAAATATTATAAATGATAGAAGTGGAAGAAGTATATCATAACATAAAGAATTTTTCATCATATGGAAAAATACTGCAGCAAAATATAGAAAAAATAAATATGGTAAAGATAAAAATGTAAATAGTAAACTGCCAACAAAAGACCATGAACCAACATGGGATGAAGTCTAGTGAGTAACAGACAATTTCAAGAAAGGGGAATTATTAGGATGTGATAACATCATAGCAGGTTTATAAAGTGGGTGGAGAATAAAGTGTGAAAATACTTCACGTTATGATAGATAAAAGATATTAAAAACAAGAATATGACCAAAGAAGTGGATGAAAACAATGTATATCCCAATATCAAATACGTGTGCCATGAAATTATCATAATTTATTTTTGACATCACATTGAGAATTGGGAAAATAATAAAATCATTGCAAGAGCCAACTGAGAAGCAATATTTATATCTCTACAGCAAAGAGAAAAATAATGGCAATCAGTCAAGTAACATGGCACTGAAAGCAAAGAAACCTGCACCCAAAGCTACAGCAAAGGAGGAGAGAAAGGAAACAGCACCAGCTAAGGCTGCAGCACCATCTAAGGCTGCAGTCCCAGCCAAATCTGCAACACCAGTCGTCAAAGGCTGCAGCCAAGTGTGCAGCACCACCTAAAACTTATGCTGGTGTAGTGGCCAAAGAAAAGGCACTGAAGACCAAGAAGTCTGTTGTTTGTGGAACTCATGATAAGAAGAATCGCAAAATCAGGACTTCTGTCCACTTCCATCTCCCCAAAACACTGAAACTGCTCAGGGCTCCTAAATAAGCCCTTAAAAGTGTCAACTAAACTAAGAAGCTTGACCAGTACTGCTTGATCAAGTACGCATTGACCACCGAGTCTGCCATGAAGAATATTGAAGACAACAACACTCTTGTCATCATTGTTGACAAACAAGCCTGTGATCAAGATGACAGTGAAGAAGCTATACAACATTGACGTCGCAAAAATCAACACTCTCATTTGTTCTGACTGTGAGAAGAAAGCTTATACATAGATAGCTCCTGATTATGATGCATTTGACATTGCAAACAAGATTGACATCATCTAAATATGGGGTTCTTTATTCAATAAATTCTGTGGAAATTTAAAAAAAAAACATATATGTCAACAAATTTATTTATCAATGAAGAGACATACAGAAAGTGAGCAGTTTTGAATATCTAGGTTCACTGCTGATGGATATGGAAATGTGATGACAGAAGGTAAAGAACGAGCATTGCTTTGCAAATACTAAAGCAACAGATAGAGCAAGAAAAGTTTAAGAGCAAGCATATTTCCTGTGGCAACACACAGGTGTGAAACTTGAACATCTAACAAATCAGCTGAAAATTACATACACACCTTTAAATAAAAGATGTTATTGAAGAGTACTAACAATCCATTGTGCAGGAAAAGATAACAAATGTATTTATCTAAGAAGAACTCGGTGTTTTTGTGTGTGTGTGCTTGTTTTAAACTAGTGTAGTCCATACACATGCTACTACTTCTAGTTCACTGAACTGATTTTTACGTGAGGATTAGCTTGCCCTATTGCCAGTGGCCCTTGCCATTAGATGAGGTAATTTACAACTCCAAGTCAAGGACGAGAAGTTAATATTTTAGTCCAACAGACCGATGTAGGGGTTGAACCCGCTACCTCAGCATCAGCACACTGGATGTTTAAGAATTAGCACTCTTATCCATTCGGCCATGTTGATCTACAATCTCAGTATTGATGAAGATTGGTTATTACGGCAAATAAAATTGAGTCCAAAAACATATTTTGGTCATGCTAAAAGACATAAATGTTCAGGGAAGATAATTATGGAGGAAGGTTATAGGGGAAGTAGACAGAGGAAGACCATCTGTAGCCATGCATAATACGTCCATTTTTTTTTTTTTTTTTTAGCATATCCTTTTACAGGACTTAGCTGTCAACATCAGCATCTTTCAGCTGTATGTTGATCTCTTGGCAAGATTACGCTCCGTAGTTTGCCATTGCTTTCTGAGCGGCCGGCTCACATACCCCGTAAATTACCAATGCGATTCGAACCACTGCTGATTTGAACCGTCATCACGTTACCTGACGAGAGTATACAAGATTACGGAGAAAAGTCATAACCTCTAAGCCACGAAGCCAGCTATAATACGTCCATAGCAAAAATAATTATGGGCAGATATATTTATCAGCTGAAAAGTACATACACACATTTTAATAAAAGTGCTAAAAATGTATTTGACGGAAAATATAAATTAAAAGTATTTTGTTAATACGTAACATTAAATGTATTTTCAGGTAATCCAAGAACTGTGATTGTGTATTTCAGCACTGAAAGAGGTTGAAAATGTCACAGCTAATGCTTGTCTCTGGTTTAAAGGATGGAGTCAGTAGCCTCGAGCTTGTTGATTACCTCATGGCAACATACTCAGTACAGAATGTCTGGACGGATCCTAATGGCGAGCCTAGAGTTGTGGTGCTCTGTGACAAGAAGCTTGGTCTGTTCAAATAAATATTACTATACATTTTGCTTTAAATATTTTTATTTGTTGTTACTGTTGTTGTCGCTGCAGTTTAACAGTTTGAAAGTTAATGTTTATGAAATATTCCATTAATGATATTGTATTTTTTATGCTTCACTTCTTATTTTCCACTGACCATGTACATACATTACTTAAAATTTTAATGTTTGTATTTAATTATTCAGCCTTTCACAGTAGTGAAACATTTTGAAACAATGTATTCCCTTAGTGAATTTAAACACAGAAGCCACAAACAAAAGGTTGCATGATTTATTGCCTGGCAAATTTCACCGACGTGATGCAGAAAAATATGCCAGGCAATAAATCATGCAGTCTATTGTTTATGGCTTCTGTGTTTAAATGATGCATACCACAACTTAGTAAGCTAAATGAAATGTGTGCTCATTCTGACACTTAAACCATAGCTCCATGCCCATTTTATAGAACTACGTGGAAGTAAAGAATTTGTGGGTTTGGGGATATTAAAGTAGTGCCACCATAGCAGACATTAAAGTCATTGACCAGACCAATAAGGACATCTTTGCTTGTGAAACAACCACATGATAATGGCTAAAAAATTTGAGGGGAAGTATCATTAGAAAAATCATGATTTTGAAGTGAACATATTGTATGCATAATTTATTTGATAATAGTGGTGGAAAGACACTATCATTAGATGTTTATGAAGTTCAGATATTGTAAAATTGTAAAACAGTAATGTCAGCTAAAAAAGAAAACAAAATGGGTTTGTTATACAAAAAGAAATGAAAGGTACTCTCGAAACCTTTAGTGTTTTAAAATGTGCATGCTTAATTGATTCAGTGCCGCTGGATAATATATCGCCAAATGTGACCTCCCATTTGAACACAAATACGATATATGGCCATACTAGGGTCATCGTGTTATTTGTTTTGTTTTTTATTTCTTCCACAATTTAAATGCATAGCGAACGGAAACTTACATTATAATAATTGTTCAATCACCTCGACGCCACAAGGGTCAAGAGGAACAGATGAGATGAATACTTGTTCATTTGATTATGTACCGTGTTTGGTCCAAATCTACTTGTTGTTTGGCACAAAATCAGTTATAGTGATAAAATATATAATCTGCACAAATAATTGTAAATAGCCAATCCGTGTATGCTTGTTGAGAGACCAAAGGATACATTTCTAGAGAATCAACTTAGGACAATAAGAAAACCACACAGAATTATTCAAGCCACAAGGAAGCTAAACTTGTATCAAAGTTAAATAAGCATGAAAACTGCATTGTTGCTTTCAAGTTTATGTAATGTAATTGAATCTTTTAATTATCTTATTGCAGACCTGAGGGACATTAAAATAAAAGCCAGATATCTTGAGACAGCCGAACCTACAGCAAGTGTGTTTGTGAAGACTTACAAATGTATTACATTTGGTACAAAGGACAAATTGAAGTACCTATTCACCTCTCAAAGATATGGTGGACGAAAAGTCGAGAAGGTGGAGCAACTTAACACCAAGGATGATGACTGCTATGAACTTGTTTTTCTGAACTGGGGTTTGTATATGGTTCAAGGTTTTACAATATTTTATTCACTTTCCTCATTTTATTAGATTGATTGATTGATTGATTTAGGAACCGACATCACAGCATTTGGGGTATTCCCATAAGCGCTCCGTCCCCATCCTCAGAAGTCAGCGAAGAGTTCCAACCCCAATAGTACCAGTAGCAATCTGATTATATGTGCGTCTCGCCTTTCCTCTAAGCGTCGAGCATCGGCCAGATCCCCTCATCACGCCACGCTGTATGTTCCTCCACACACTTCTTTCCTTTGTGTTCTTGATAATTTCGAGCACATATAATTCTCCAAGCTAGTTTGCTAACCCATCCAACATTTCCTCCATCTGCCAACCAGTGTCTCTGATACCGTCAATCTTCTTAGTTGTTACAGCCTTTTCCAGACCCTCTTGTCTCATTACATGACCTGGAGGTCAGCATGACCGAATGGATCGTTCAGTTGGACTAAAATGTTGACTTCTATCCTTGACTTGGCAATGAAAATTACAATAACCTCTGAAGTCGGAGTGTGTTCACCTGATGACGAGGGACACCGGTAATAGGGAAAGTTAATCCACATGCAAAATTCAGTCTAGTGCTAATAGAAGTAGCATGTATGGAATACGCTTGAGTTCAAAGCAATGCAAGCTCAAAACAAACACAAACAAACAAATGTTACATGACCTAACATTTACAGTTGTCTTGATGTTGGTATTCAAATGTCTTTGTGAACTGGGCTCTTGTAGTACTTGGATACTGGGTGTTCATACCAGTTCCCTAGTTTTTGTCAAGTTTCTTTATTCAGTGTTAGTAATTCATAGGCATGGAGTAGTCTGCATACAGTTTTAGCAACAGTGAATTTATATATATATATATTTTTTTTTTTTTCCGCATTTCCATCCTGTTTCAGGATATTGCGGTCAACACCAGCATCTTTCAGCTGTATGTTGATTCCTAGGCTAGATTACGCTCATCAGCACGCCACGACTTTCTGAGCGACCGGCTCCATACTCTCATAAGTCACTTTTGCGATTCGAACCACTGCTAATTCTCGTCGCGTCACGTGACGAGAGTATTCGGGGTTAGCGGAGAAAGCAGCTAACCCCTCGGCCACGAAGCCGGTTATATATCTATATATATATATATATATATATATATATATATATATATATATATATATATATATATATATATATATAATCCAGTTACATATAATAGTTTATTACATTTTTAACATTGTAACCACATCATGAAGGTGTTTTGCTGGGCTAAGAAACTATGTGTTTTATAAACTTGAAAAATAAAAAAAAATATAAACAACTTGCTCATTTTTGCAATAAAGACAGTTTGATTACAGTGACATTAATATTCCTGTGAGAGTATAGTATGGATTTTAAAAAAAATGACACATTTAATTAAGTCTAGTGGTGTTGATTATCTTAAGGAGTAAAAACAAAAGTAAAGGGCCCGTCGACACATTTTGAGATGTAGTAAGCATGTGGCGTTTGCCCCATATTTTGTATTGACCAATCAGCACTTTAGGGGTGATGTGGTCTATATCATGCCAGTCACTTTTACTTCCCATTTCCTAGCATGCATGTTAAGCTGGGGTCAACCTGGGAACCCAGGTCAGTTTGTAAAAATCTACCTCAGTGTGAATTCACATCCATGACCGCTGGGCCAGCAAGGCAAGTGTGCTAGCTACAAGCTACCCTGGCTGTCTATCTTAAGGGCTACTATTAATAAATTGTTTTTGAGGCTTCTTTTATGCTCTTTGTGCTCTGCAAATGATTGCTCTTTTCATTGATAGAAAACAAATGTCTAACACTGTTTATTTATTTTCCATAACCCTTAGATGATGTACTGAAGATTTGTAACGTGACTTGGAAAGTTGAGGAACAAACACTTACAGTCATCCCTTTCTTCGACTGCTTTAGAGAGCCATTTAAGCAACAACTGAAGAGGTTAACTGACTTAAATGACACATCAACACAAGCTAAAAGAAGTTTTGTGTCAGAAAAACAAACTGTCAACAGACCTTCAGTTATGCTGAAACCAAGTAAAATGCCTCAGAAAGAGTCATTTCAGAGTGCAAATGCTTCTGTGGATCTAAAATCTGCAAAGCCAGTTTTGGAACATCCATATATTCTCACTTTGCTTCACTTGCTAAACTTTGAACATGCTGTACAAGAAAAATATAACATGGTAACTGTGACCATTTGTGAAAGTAACTGGGAAGTCGCAATAAAAGGACCTGTTGCGTCTCTGAAGATAATTCAGAAACTGTTAACAGAGGAAGATGAGGTAAAGGATGTTTTTATTGTAACATTTAGTTGTCAGTTAGGTGGCAAAATGAATAATATATTAATTTATTGTTTAATAGTTTTTAAAAAATGTACGTACTAATTTTCTCTTGAAGTTTAAATTTAAAGAGGTTTCATTTTTAAAACTATAACTGCTTTGAGATGAATTGTTTTGCTGTCAATTTTAATTCATTTTAATGTTAATTAAAACTATAACCTGCAGTAAGTAAAGTTCCGTCTTACAGGCCTCAGGCATATTGGACATAATGGAGCTAGAGCCATATTTATATGGACCAAACGTCACTCAGCGGGTGATGTGATCAGTATCACGTCGGCTACCTTTACTTTCCAAGACATTTATTGATACCCATTTTATGCTGGGTCAACCTGGGAGGCCGTCCTGTGGGGATCGAACCAAAGACTAGAGGTACAGAAAGCGAGCGTCTCGCTGCTGCACTACCACGGTTCATAACTTAAAGTACCCTGAGCTAATAGGGTTAGTTCTGTCATATCATTATCATCCAGTGCCTTGCCAGCTTGTGTGGGTAATCATGCCTCTCCACAAATTATGATCTCCAACGTCATGGATCAATTTGTGTGTTGACTCCCTTCCATATCATAACACAAGATTGTCAAGAATCTTCTCAGGCTGTCTTCTGTGTGAATGCTCATGACAGTTGTCAATGTGTGTATGCGAAAGTGTGGGAGTGCACATGCGTGCTTGATGTTTATGTATGATTGACAATATATGTGCATGAGAGAGAAAGTATAAATGACTTAGCGTTTGTGATTGTGAGTGGGTATATGTGTGTGTATGTAAGGAAGTTTATGTGACTGGATGTCTGACTGAGTATTTGTGTATTTGCATGTGCAAAAGTGTGTATATGTCGATTATGCATGTGTGGGAAGGAGTCTCTGTGTGTGCCTTTCTGTTAGTGAGTTTGTTGTGATTGTAAGTGAGCATATGTGTAATCAAGGGAGTGTATATTTGTGTGTTATATTGAGTGGGTGCATAACTGTGAGAGTTTATGTAAATGATGTAAGTATGTATGCAGTGCTTATGAATGTGCTTGTGTACCTTGCCTGTCTCATAACATGGTAATATGCACTGTTTATGTTTACAACATTCATTTCACAATGTTATTTTTCCGATGTGAATGTAACATGCACAATTGATGAATAAAAGATTAAGAAGAAAGAAAGGTCATTTTAAAAATGTAGTGAGGTAATTTCTTGTTTTACTTATTACTAACAATTATATTTTAGCAGTTGTGACAACTGGAAAGATTTGTCCCCATGTTAAATACTTAACTATAGCGTTTGTTGTATGATAATAATTTGTTAAATATTTGTCTTGTATTTTAACTGTTTTGCACTCTCAAGTAAGGCATTTGTGATTCTGTCTGATTTTGTAACATAGTCATAGAAGTATATTTTTAGTATGTTTTGTTTACATGTTTGTTTTGGTTTAATTAATTTTTTTCTCTGAGCAGACATATTTTTAAAGGTAGCATGAAAATAGTTGTTAATTAAAGTATAGTAGGTGTTAATTTCCCTGGCGTAGGAGTTAACTTCTTTCTCCGTAATCCCGTATATTCTCATGAGTAATGCAGCTGCGCGAGAATCGGCAGCGGTTCGCACCACGCTGGTAACTTAGGGGATATGTGAGCCGGTCTCTCTGAAAGCAATGGCAAACTACTGAGCGTAATCTTGCCTAGTACATCAACAGCAGCTGAAAAAAAACAACTACATTTGCCTGCCATCCCACAGAACTCTGTGACTTACTTATTGACTTGTAATAATAATAATAGTAATAATAATTTTAGTAATATTTACTATTGTTGTATATTTGTTGTGATAATCCAGTATGGAGATATTTGTTGTAATAATCCAGTATGGAGAGATTTGTGTATCTCTTGATGAATAAATGCTGCCAATTTTTTTTAGTTTAATTGAATTTATTTGTTTCTTTTATGAATAGTTAGTCCTGGCCTTTCTATTTTTATTTCCAACATTAATCACTTTCGAATATGTATAGAAAAATTGTATTTAGTGTAACCCTTGCTTTATTCGGTTTGGTTGCATTCATTTATCATAAAATGCAAAATCCTTAGAAAGCTCAGTAATATAACTAGTGTGCATGTAATTTTATTTATGTGGAATAAATATAATGCCTTTTTCTAGATTTTTTTTTTTTTAATAGCTAGATCATCATCATCATCATGTAGCAGGTCCTTCGCAGAAAGTAGCTCTCATTACGGCCTGCTGAAGATTGTCTCCATCCCTTGCCAGTTTCCTGTTTCATGCATTTTCATGCCCAAGGTGTCTGCAATGTCCTGTGTCCATCTTTGTAATGGTCAACACACAAAATTTCTTCCAGGAACATGCCTTCCTTCACTGTTCTTTCCAAACCACTGTGATAATTAATATTGCCAATATTTCAGTTTCCAAATCAGTTAGATTTCTTCTGTATTCAGATCTTGTAATATGTCAGTGTTTTCTTATGTGTGGTCCATGATGTTCTAAGAATTTTTCTGTAAGTTTTAAGTTTAAAAGCACCAGTTTGCTTTAGTGGTTATGAAACGGTTCATGACTCACATCTTTATATTGCCACAAAAAAGATTCAGGTTCTCACAAATGTTTAATTTGCTTTCTGTGTTGTGTGATGCTCTTGATACTGTTTAACCTCTGCATTGCTAAGGTCAGTCTATGTCTGACTTCTCTGAACGGTCCCCGTTGTTGAAGATTATAAATCGAATATATTCAAAGTATCTGACATTTTTAGTTTCTTCATTGTTGATTGTGGTTTTTGGTTGGCTTTAATTTTTTTTAAGCTCAGAAAGAGATTTTGATTTTTCACTGTATTGTTTGACAGACATAAACATTGATTTTCACTGTATTGTTTGACAGACATAAACAACTCTTCCAATCCCTTAGCACTATTTGAAAGGAAGAACATGTCATCTGCAAATCTGATTTCTGGAATAGAGTTTACATGATTTATGAAGGGAGCACATTTTTATCTGATCTCATAATTTATTATGTTTCTCATTACATTTTCTGCGCAGATGTTGAATAGGTATGGAACAATAATGCAACCCAGTACTTTCCTTTGTACCTCAAATCAATTTGATCTTTCATAAGCTACTCTGACAGCCACTTGTTGTTCATGATGTAATGACTGAATTAAGTTCGACAAATGTGCTGGAAACCCCATATCTCTCAAAATGTTCCATAATTTCGTTGGTTGAATGCAGTCGAAAGTCTAACTGTAGTCGGTGAAACAAGTATGATGTTCTGCATTGTACTCACTCCAATTCTCAAAGTTAGTTAGTTAGTCAACAGATCATCCTCATTGCACATCGAACCATTCAGTCAATAAGTGCTCGGATCCCCTCAGCAAATCCCGCAGCATGTAGCGGCTAACGACACCAGTTCTGTGTTGGTTTATCAATCTTCTTTGGCTTCCTGCGTAGTGTTCTTTTTTGGCCACACCTCTTTTAATTTGCTGTTCTCGCAGTCTGACCATGATTGCAGATTCACAGTTATCACTTGGTTCTCGCAAGTCTTACTTCTCGATTCTCAAAGATAGTTCTCATGTTGAAGATGTTATCTCTGGTTTTTCCTGTCTGAAACATGTCTGTACATTTTGTTAGCCATATTAAAGATTACCCAGCACTTATTATGACTAGTTTTTATTTTTATAAATATGTGTGTATGCTGTGAGTAGTTAATCTTGGTCACTGTTTTATTTTTCAATATAAAGCATTTTAAAGTATGTACGGAACAGTTACATTTCATTTTATTATTTCTATCTGCAGTAGGATTGCAACCAACTAAATGAAACAATCAAAACAGGGCTTGGTAATTTAGTTAGTGTGTATATAATGTTATTTAAGAGGAATATATATAATGCTATTTACTAGATATTTGAAATTATTTGTTTTAACAGCTAGATCACCCAACACTTATTGAGAGGTTTTTGGGAAATGAGACAGCACTGCAGGACTTAAAGAACTTCATAGACTCAGCAGGATTGTATGTGGATATTGTTGACACTCAAGGCAAACCCTTCTTGCAAGTTATAGATCGTGCAGAAAGAAAGGTACACTGTGATCTCTGTGGGTTGGGGGAAAACAATTGCTTAAGTTTAGTCATTGTTTTCCTATTGGTAAAATTCAGCTTTGTTGTACTAAGCAGTATTCTAACTTATTTACACTTCATTTGTTTCAGTATATACACAGTTTGGAAATATGTTGAAGGTACTTCTTGATTAAATTTTAGTTTATTTCACAGTATCTCAGTTCTCCTTACATGGATATTCTGTATTTCCTCTCCCGCCTTCCTCTGCCTCCTCCCTTTCTTCCTCCTTTTCCTATTTGCCTTGCAGCATCACAAGCTCTGAAGTAAGTCGTAGTATGCACTTTAAACACTGTTATGTCTGTTGCTTCAGATACACAATTTATCCATCTTTTGCAGGGATGGTCTTTTGCTATTTATAGACTTTATTCTTTGACTGAATGTTATTAACTTTAGTTTGTATACTCATCTAACAACAAAAGGCTGTGGGATATTTCCATCTCTTAATTTCTACCATAATACTTTTTATTTGTACATTCTACTAGATACGAATTTCTCTAGCCAGATGCATAAATAAATGCAAACTTTTAGTTGTTTGGATTTAATTGCCTTATTTATTATCATCTTATCTCTTGACAGAAGCTGCACCAAAGTGTTTTTGCAGGATTTCAGTAATATGCTGAATAATGTCACTTTCAGGCATGCCTTAGCTGAAAACTCATACCACTTGTTTTTAAAAGATCTTTAATATCAAACAGTTACACAATGCTGATTAGGAAGTTGTGTGTCTGTTCCATGTACAGTAGGAAATCTGGTCTACTCAGTCACAATAAATTGTTAATGCCAGGTGTATTTACAAAGTTTTAGTTTCAAAAAGATATTTTGTAAAAATGTAAATTCACTCATTAGTCACTATTTATTATGTCAGTATATCATACTATATATGAAATTATAGTTGTATGCATTTTAGACCTGGACACTAAGCAGACAAGCCAACAAACATGATTTTAAAAACATTGCAAAGAGTACCACATACAGAGACAAATTAGAGAAATTATACATAGTCATAAGTTTTTTTTTAAGGCAAGTTAATTAAGATAAGAAATATACTTGAACATTTTGTAATAATTGGGAAAATAGAAAGACAGAGATACTATCTAGATCAGTGGTTCTCAACCTTTTTTGGCCCGTGCCCCCCTTCACCATATTTTCAGAACGTCATTCCCCCCCCCCCCCCCTTCGTATTTCTTACCTAAAAATTTGGCCTGTGCCCCCCTTCACCATATTTTCAGATCGTTATTCCCCCCTTTCGTATTTCCTACCTAAAAATCCCCCCCTTTTACGCTCCTACACAGTATACGTAATAATGGAAGCACATACTAAAACAAGTCTAGACGTCCACATAAAATGTGAAAATGTGAATATACTTTATAAAATGAATTTTAGAAGGGTGAGATGTACAGAACCGTAAAGCATGAAGGGAAAAACAATATCAAGTAATCGGTTCTTGTATTAATGCGATCTTGAAATAATCTTCATTTCCCCCCCCCCCCCCCTCCCCTGGAAACCCTAAAATACCCCCCTGGGGGGAAATTCCCCACCGGTTGAGAACCACTGATCTAGATGGCTTGACCAAATGGCACAATCGGGATAAGAAAACAGACTAGATCCAAAACTGGTGATTGTGTGAGATACTGAGACATAATCAGTATGGGACATGATAATGATTAAGTTACATATGATCTTGTAATATTTTTTTTTGTTGCTACATTTTACTATAGTTAACAAAATATGTGTGCCACGAAATTTGTGTTAAATTTTTCTATTCATATATGAAAAAACGTTAGCTATTATCCTGAGTGCTTTAAAACAATAGAAACAAATATTGTCATAACACCAATGAAACAATACACTGATCAGTCTATGGGAAGGAATGATGCTCAGGTATTGTGCTAAACTGTCATACTGTGCTCGCAATATGGATGACAGATGTTAAACTATTGACATGAAGTAAGTTGAAATGCCAGCAAGAAGCTAAGTTGATTCAAACCCTGTCAATAATGGCAACTGCATTGTTTACTAGCAGTTTGGCAGCCATTATTGTTTTTATACATGAACTCTATACTCAGGTCAGAGGGAGGACTGTTAAGGACTGCAGTGCTTTCACCTTGACAACAAGTAGACTGGCAATGGTGGTCATGGCAGTAACTAAAGCAATAGGCTTTCTCACCCAGGAATCCTTTCTCCATGACTCTCTGAGTATGCTTAGAAAGTTCAAGATGGGCTGGACTCAAAGACAGTGGGTCTCTTAGGAGGTTAATAATGACAAAAATCAGCTTCATTTTTATGCCAGACTATTTGGGTGTAATAGGAAATGAATAAGCTTGCGAGCCAGGCTACTATGGAAAGTGAACAAGCAATATTTCAGACTGATATAGTGGTTATGTGGTTGAGAGAGACAATGCCTTCCATGTGTTGTTCAACACACAAAGTAGTCGCTTGTTAAAGTTTGCAGAAGTTATATTGATCAACCTACGTAAACCGGTCTTGTGCAAGGAGAAAGACATGTTAGTCAGTTTAAAATTACTGCGGTAGACAATTGACATTACTGTGCGAACGTGTATATTTCAGCTTGAAGGAGTTATCTAGTTATTTCACTTTATGTTGTGTGACTTCTGCAATATGTACCTGAAAAGTATCTCATGTTATTTAAGAAATAGCAGTGCTGTCTTCTCAGTGGAGGTTGGCTGCAATGATTGCCAACACTATCTCTTGAAACCTGACAGACTGATGTTATCTTCTAACTTGTACCATTGCCTACCTCTTGCACAGCTGACTTCAACTTTTCCTTCCAGTGTAGTTTTTCCTGAATGTTATATGGATAACACTGGTCAAAATAATTGTCTCTTCCCCCCCCCCCCCCCCCCCCCCCCCCAAACTTTCTTTTCATTTCTAGTTATCATAAAACATGACTAAGAAGAGTTGGCTGCCCCATACCGTAGACAACCTTACTGGTCAAAATTCAACCAATCCTCAGGAAACTTCTCAGATAGAAAGGCTAGGTGTGATATGGTTGAGAATCTGCACTCCATAATGAGATAACAGATAGAACAATAAGCAATATCATTATCTTGAAACACTGCTAGTATAAATCTTTTTCTTTCTTTCTTTTTCTTTATTTTCTTTGTAGGGTAAAGAGTTCTCTTTACAGAATTATTTTTAGTACTTTTTAATTTTTCTAACACCAGTTTATCATCTTCTGTGCTTGGTTTATCATGATTTTATTAAATGAGATCATAAATTATTTTTATAAGATTATTTTTAAACCAATGAATTTAACAGGTGAGCTTGTCATTGGTAACTTATGTAATTTGATAAATGTCTCTGGTTATGTTCATAGTCTAAATTTCCTGTACTGTAATAATGTCATATTTATAATAAATTTAATGTTTTCATATATTTCAGGAAATATTTCACAATTTCATATTCACACTGGTGATTTCAAAAGAATGTTCTCCTTTGCCTAGTACAGAGTGTCAACAGCAGCAAGAGTGGACTAACTTTGTGGAATTATTTGACAGAACCTACACTCATCAGCAGCTCTTTGTTGAAGACACATCTGTGACTTTGGTGTGTCTTGCATCCAAATCTCAAGAAATGGATTTCATAGTGAATATAATTAACAACACTATCATCCTACTGAAGAGAGACTTAAAACCAGGTTCACATCAAGATGAATCTGTGCCTAATCCAGATCAAAACAGCATGATACCAGATGAGAGTAGTCAGAGCTCAGGAAACACACCGTCTGTGGTAGGAAAAGAGAGTACCAAGTTAAAAAAAATTACTATATGCATCCAAAACTCTGCATTGTTGTGGTTTCTGAATATTTTAAATTTGAAGAATAGTCTCAAACAAAAAACACATAATCTTGATGTTGACATTGATGAAGATGAAGAAGAGATAACTATCAGTGGATCTAAGGATTTGTTGCCAAAACTGAAGTCAGTTCTCACAACAGAAGACAAAAAGGTAATATTTTTGCATTTAGAATTAACCGTGAGTATTTATTCATATATGTTTCTTGATATTGAAGTCTCTGTATTTGAGCATAACACATGAGTAGAGAATAAACTATTCAGTTCCAAAGTCATTAGACAAAGTCTGTTGTTTCTTTGAATGATTCAAAGTCAATTCTGTTCTTCAAATTAACTATAGATTGTTGCTAATTAGCATAACACTAGCTATAGTGGGTGGTGGGATAGGGTTATCCTCTATCAAAGTAGAAGTAAGGTGCCTCCTTCCTTGCGCTAGCCTAGGGATACCCTTGGGAAAGGTGGAGTACCCATTTAGCAGAACCCCCCCACCTCCAGTAAGGGTTATGTGAAGCCATGGGTGCAAGTAGATGATGATGTCGAAAAGCAACCGACAGATAGTTGGTTATGGTCTCCAATTTCATGACGGTAAGCAGATCTCCTTTTGGAGACGATGGCTACGGTCATCAACCAGTATGGTCACTGCTAAGAAGGAAAGCAATGGCAAACTACCTTCTTTACAGATGCCTAGAAAATCATGTTTTGTCAATTAATAGAGAATCAGAGAGACAGCGTATATGGGTGCTCCATAGGAGCAGCCTCTCCCAGTAGGGACAGTCATATGCACCAGGTGACTCCAGACCGTCAAGCAAGCAACTGAGTGCCACAGATTAACATCATTTGAAATGGGAACATGGAACATTCGAACCATGAGTAGTGATGGCAAATTGGATAATATCAAGCAAGATATGAGAAGACTGAATATTAACATTTTAGGTATATGTGAGTCCAGATGGAAAGGAATGGGCATGATAACATCCAAGGAATATAACATAATCCATTCTGGTGGAGAGAAACAACAGCAAGGTGTAGCACTTATTATGGATCTGGAGAGATCAAAATCTGTCAAAAGATATTGGACTGTGTCAGACAAAATGTTACTGGTAAAGTTAAGTTGATCTTAGCATCATACAAGTTACTGCACCAACAACAGACAGCAGTGACGACATCATCTATGATTTTTATAGTTATCCTGGAGAAAAGATCCAGCGAATGCTCACAACTCGCAACCTCTGAATAGATGCATGCAATTCTGCACAAAGCATGCCAGTCATCACCTTTGACAGCATGCTTTGTGAATTAGTTACAATCACAACATGCATATACAGTTTGTTCTCCAGCCAGCGAACAGCTGCAGTAACTGCCACCACCTAGATTCTCAGACTTGAGGTTGTGGTATCATATGCCAAACTCTCCTTTACGAAACATTGGCCATTTGCTTTGGTATGAATCCCCGGGCACTTTTGTGTCTCTTAACATGGAGCCATCAGTCCAGATAATCACGTCGCCCAGACAAGATAGGCATGAATTATATGCTGAATTTCTACGTCCATAGTGCCTGCTGGCCACTCCCTACACTCACGGCCCAATGTGATTATAACCCCACACGTCTGAATTTCTATTCACCACTCAGATCCACTCCTTGCATCTGCCAATCTTCTGAAGTGTGCACACTTCTCTGATGGTATCTTCAGCCTGAATTATCCATGATCTTCATCTTAACAGCCTGTGGCCCTTGACTGCATCCAGGGAATCATGCAGGAGGAGTTCCTTGTCCACAGCTACCTTGAAGTATGGCCTTGCCTGCAAAACCTTGAGTCTGTCTGCAATGGTCAGCAGTGCCAGGATGTATTGCTTACACACTATTGGGGTGGCCCTTGTACATCCCGGAATCAATTCTGTATGCGCTCTAGTTTCACTAGCTGACTCTTTGATTTGACACAGTAAACATTCCTAGTCCATACTCTACCACTGAAAGATCAAGTGCTGAAAAAGTGTGAATAGCATTTTCGTGCTGAAAAAGTGTGAATAGCATTTTCCATGTCAATTGCAGCCATACTCTTCATTGCATTGAGCTCCTTCTGACATTTTGTAACTACCACTTCAATATGATCCTTAAAGGACAGGCTTCTATCAAAACTGTCTCCCAGGTGCTTCAGTCTGCTTTCTCTGTTCACATTTCAATTCTTCCATTCTTTCTATATACCCCAGCCATTGTAGTCTATTAGCCTTCATGATACCAGTGATTAGTGGGGACCTAAACAGATCATAAATGTCTTTGTTACTTCTTCTTTTCCACTCTCTACTTTGTGTATCCCTAATGGGTCCAAAGATGCATCTGAAAACATTGTTCTCAAAGGTTTGTAACAAGGCTTCGTCTCCTTTCGTTGTAGTCCAGGTTTCAGAGCCATACAGCACAACTGGTCTGATCAGTGTTTTGTATATTGTGATTTTGATTTATTGTGAGGTTTGGAAGGTCAGCTTTAACAATCTTATTGTCCAGAGAACACCACAATACAGATGCCTTTTCTGAGTTAACGACATCATTCATCTTCGTACACCAATTCATAACTTTGTCCATTGTCGACTGCAGCTCCTGAGCTATTTGATTTTTGTCCCTCCCCTGCCTGTATGTGAGAACAGATCTGCAAATGTTAGTATCCCTCCAGCCCCTGGTGCTTCGAGGCTTGCAGTCTTGTCCATATACATATTGAAAAGCACAAGTGAAATTGTGACCCCTATGGTAGTCCGGGAGCTATGATACATGGCTCATAGGTCCATATACCCAGCCGGAGAACCACTCTACGAGAATACAAGACAACTGTAATCCAGTTCACCAAGCAAGGACATACTCTATTCTCCATAAGAGCGTACTAAATGATTATAGTGTTTCTCCAATTTTCTCTTCTAATGAAGCCATACAAATGTTCAACTATTTACATGTCAGGATACCTACATCTAAAACCAGTGTATTTTCCAATAAAAAAAATGGTGTCTGTGGCAGATAATTTTACATCTTGAATTAGCAACTGTCATTTGTTCTAGTCGTTAATTCTACAGTTACCAGGATAAATATAGTCCTCTGACAATATATTGCCTAGAACGCTAGTAATGTCCTTTTTTTTTTTTTTGGCATATCCTTTACAGGACATCGCTGTCAACATCAGCATCTTTCAGCTGTATGTTGATTTCTTGGCAAGATTACGCTCAGTAGTTTGCCATTGCTTTCTGAGCGGACGGCTCATTATCCCGCAAGTCATGAGCGCAGGTCGAACCGCTTGCAGTTCTCACCTCGCTGCGAGACCCTGCGTGGATAAACTGGATTACGGAGAAAGTGATGTAACCCCTCAGCCAGAAATAGGAAATGAATCTTATTGTTTATAACTTTATTTCTTCTTCTTCTTCAGCGTTCCGAGCCATTGAGGTTCTTTGCTGCAGATACAATCCGTCTCCATTCGTCTCTCTGCTTGACCTTCTCTTGTCAGTCGTTGATTCCAAGTGCTTGTAGGTCTGTATATATATTATCTCTCCACCGTCTTCTTGGTCTACCTCGGGGTCTACGGTCATTTATTTCCTGAGTGTAAGCGAGTTTTGTTTCCCTATTATCTTCCATTCTTTCTATATACCCCAGCCATTGTAGTCTATTAGCCTTCATGATACCAGTGATTAGTGGGGACCTAAACAGATCATAAATGTCTTTGTTACATCTTCTTTTCCACTCTCTACTTTGTGTATCCCTAATGGGTCCAAAGATGCATCTGAAAACATTGTTCTCAAAGGTTTGTAACAAGGCTTCATCTCCTTTCGTTGTAGTCCAGGTTTCAGAGCCATACAGCACAAGTGGTCTGATCAGTGTTTTGTATATTGTGATTTTGATGTTATGAGATAGCGCATTTGATTTTAGTAGATGTTGTAGTGCATAGTATATCTTATTTCCAGAATTGATTCTAGTTTGTATTTCTTCCCTTATGATGTTGGAGCAGTTGAAGATTGTACCCAGGTATTTGTATGTTTCCGTTCTTTTAATGGTCATATTATCTATTTGTATGTGGCCAGAGATTTTAGCCATTTGTTCTCTTGACATTACATATATTCTGTCTTATCTTGGTTGATAACCAGCCCCATCTGTTGGGCTTTTCCCTTTAAGTGAGTCAATATTTCTAATTTCTTTTGTTCATTTCCCCCTATAATATCTATATCATCTGCATAACCAAGTAGCTTACACATTCCTCCTTTACCTTCCTTACAACTTTCTCTAGAGCCAAATTGAAGAGTAGCGGCGAAAGTGCATCACCCTGTTACAAGCCAGATGTTATTTGTAAAGGGTCTGATTTCCTGCTTTTATATGTTACTATATTATAAGTATCTTCCATGCATAGTCTGGTCATGTTGATTAACTTCCTTGGTATTCCATAGACTATTCCTATGGACACTATCATAAGCCTTTTTAAAATCCACAAAAATGTTATGGAGATCTCTTTTATATTCCAAATTTTTCTCGGCTATTTGTCGTAAGATAAATATCTGATCTATTGTTGATCTGTTTTGTTTAAAACCCGCCCGGTAGTCACCTAATATGTCTTCTGAATATGGTTTTAGTCTATTTAATAATACTGCGGATAGTATCTTATAGCTTGTGGACAGTAGTGATATTCCTCTATAATTTTCACATTGGAACTTGTCTATTTTCTTAAAGATAGGTATCAATAATGACTCTTTCCAGTCATGGGGTAATTCTTCTGTCCTCCAGATTTTTATTATTAGTTCGTATAGCTTTAGATGTAATGCATGGCCACCTGCCTTTATAAATTCATCAGCAGTTCCATTAGCCCCTGTTGCCTTATTGTTTTTAAGTCGTGTGATTGCATATAGGATTTCTTCAAATGCAGGTTCTTCAATTTGTGGTTCACACATTAGAACCTCTTCCTGTGGGAAAGTGTTACTTGGAGCTTCACAATTTAGTAATTCAACAAAATATTCTTTCCATGTGTTGCACGTTTCCTCATTGGTATTTATCATATTCCCATTTTTGTCTTTCAAACCATATGTGTTGTGTTGGTGCCCTCGTTTCATTGACTTCAGTTCTTTAAAAAAACTTTCTGGATTCGTTTTTCTGGTGATTAGTTTCCATATCTTTGATTATATTACTCATATATTCTCGCTTCTGCTGTCGAACTATTTTTGTAGCCTCTTTACATTCATTTCTATATTGCTCTTCCTTTTGGATGTTGTTGATGTCATTTAACCATAAATGTCTGGCATTCTTTTTCCTAATGACTGCTTCTTCACATTTTTTATTAAACCATCTGTTCTTTCTATGCGTGGTTAACACACCGAGACATTCTTCTGCGGTAGATTGAATTGTATTCTTGATGTTCAACCAAGTTTGGTCAACGCTTTCCTCCAAAGAGTTTTGCAGAGTTTCAAGTTTACATTTTATTTCATCTGTAAATTTCTCTTTGTCTGTAATTTCTTGTAGTTTTTCTCTGTTATATGTTGGGTGTAATCTTTGTAATTTAGTATAGAAAGCTCTCTTAAGTTTTATTTTAAATTTTGCTCCAACGAGGAAGTGGTCACTGTGGCACTCAGCTCCTCTATAATTTCTAACTTGCTGTATGTTTGATGCATTTCTGTTGTTAATTAAACTGTGATCTATTTGATTATAGGTTCTCTTGTCACATGATTTCCAAGTTTGTTTGTGTATATCCTTTCTTTGTAGTCTGGTACTGCTAATCTGCAGTCCTTTGGCTTCTGCCACGTTGATGACTCACCATCCATTATCATTTGAAGTTGTATGTAGGCTTTCCATACCGGCCACTTTTTTATGAGTTTGCTCTCTACCTATTTTTGCATTGAAGTCTCCCAGCACAATCAGGATGTCCTGTTTGGGGGTTTCTTCTATGACATCTTCCAAATCATTATAAAAGTCTTCTTTAACGTCATCTTCTTTCTCTTCAGTAGGTGCATGTACATTAATCATCATTATATTTTTCCATTTACTTTTTATTTGTAATTTACTAATTCTGTCATTAACAGCTTTAAAGTTTTGAACGTTCCCCCATAACTCTTTTTTGATGACAAAACCTATTCCTAATTCATGTTTATTTTGGGTGTTTCCTCCATATATTACAATCATTCCATTTTGCTCTAAAGTACCCTCTCCTGGCCACCTTATTTCTTGAATTGCTGTTATATCCATTTGGTATTCGACCAGCTCCCAGGTTAGTTCTTCAGCCGCTCCAGCTCGATATAGTGTCTGTGCATTCCATGTTCCAAATCTCAAGAGTCCTTTAACGTTCTGAGGTCTTTGTCCAAATAAGTCAGTCCGAATTCGAGGCTTATGTATCTTTTTCGTAACAAAATAGTTTTTACAAAGGTGGGGATGTTAACCCCACACTTCAATAACTTTATTTATATTAATATATATGCTACAGAAGTCTAATGTTTTGTATTATGATTTCTTGATTAAACTTTCAGTTTCAGTTCACAGAAAATGAAAAAGCATTTCTGTGTGATCCAGTGGTCCAGAAAAGTTTGAATTCTTGGTTGATCACCCATGGATGTTGCATAGTTTTCAGTGATGATTTAGAGATGTTCGTGGCAAGTAAGGATGGACATAAGGTAAGATATGTTTGATTGTAAGAGCTTGTGTAAACTTATATTTATTTCATAGTACCTCTTGGTGGTAGATTACCTATGGACAAGGGAGAGGTTGTCGTACACCTGTGGGACCAGGGGAGAAGGTGGAGGAACAGATTTAGAACCCTTATGTGGAAGAATGAGATTGCTGGGGATTGGCAGGGGTTCTGGTAGAATCTCAAAACTAAGAGGGAAGACCTGGAGAACTTTCAATCAGATAGCAGTAGGAACAATTAGTAGTGTGACTCTTTGCTGGCTGTTGAATGAGGGGACAGAGCACATATGGGAATTGTCCTGAGTGCAGTGATATCAGTTCTTAGCTCATCTCAACTCAACTCATAGTTCCTTTATTGTTAATTTAATGTCTTAAATATTTATATTTATACATTGTTATATTCCAAGTAATTCCACTCCTTGTGTGTGCATGTGCATGTGCACACAAACAGAGAAATGAGTACATCTATTAGAATTTCTGCCTGTGACACATCTTGCATGTGTGTGGTAATTGGTTATGGAGTGGATCTTCAATTTGTGATAAACAGTTTGTAAATTGAACATATATTATTTAAGATGGTAAACAGTTTGTAAATTGAACATATATTATTTAAGATGGTAAACAGTTTGTAAATTGAACATATATTATTTGAGATGGTAAACAGTTTGTAAATTGAACATATATTCTTTGAGATGGTATAAATATAATCAGAAACAAGCCATGTAAGAGTATGGGACCCTTTCACATGCCTTGCAGCATATATTGGGTATATGGTGCCAGCTCCATATTTTTATTGACCAGTCTATCCTGGATCTGTGATATCAATATCATGCTGGCCGCCTTTACTTTCCAAAACATGTCCAAGGTCAGCCCAGCCTGAAGTGGGCATGAGGAAACACCCTGGGTAGTAAAGGGGGGGGCCTAATATTTACCACATTATCCGTCGAATGCTGATTGCTCTATAAACATATGGAACTAGGACCATACATTCAGTGTGCCTAAAGGCATAGTTTACCGTTACCATATATACAATGTACATCAAGGCATGCAAAACGGTTTTTCACTTTTTGGGTATTCTACACATTTATCTGTGGGGGTAGAGAATGTGTTTCACAATCCTGCATACTGGGTTTTAAATAGACTGCAGGCGATTTGGAAGCAGACCTTCCTGCATTGATTTTTAACAATGGTATGAGTGTCAGTATGAGAAAGCAATAGCAAACTACTAGAAATTCACAAACAGCCAAAAGTCCTGGGGTTGATTGCAGCATCTTGTAAAGAACTTGCAACTAACTTAACACATGTATTGCTCATACTATCTATCTTATGTCAAATGTTTTCACTCTCTCCTGTGATACCAGTCACATTTCTTAACCCTTTACAGGGCATAGCGGCCGATCACTTAAACCAGCGGATCGGCCGATTACGTCCGATACTATTATGCATTGTAAAAACGCGATCTCTCGGCTTTCTGACACTTCCGACGGCTACTTTCGCTTTTGCCGATAGCTTGACAACATGGCCGCCATTTGTAAACGCGATACCATGAATTTGAACGGACTTTTACAGACTTTTTTGGATAGTTTTCGGGATTTTTACGCTGTTTTTCAAAATGGATTTCGGCGATTCTTCAAGTGATAGCCGAGATTTCGCTAGGTTCAATTTAAATGACATTAAAGGGCACGAAGTTGACTATTAATCGGAGCTAGATATCAGTGCAAAGCGTTACTTTGCATTAGCAGTCGTGAGTCGGACTTTAAAGAAAGTGATTATGATTCTGAAAATGTGTTTGTAAATTGCTGTATAGATGACGGAAAATCACAAACATGCTGTATTTCATAAATATTTGTGTTCATATATGGATTACCAACAACAATCACGTGAGTAACATATTCTGCATGCTTTTCCCTTCATTATGTTGTTTATTTAACTAAAATTGGTTGACTAACACCTTATTTGTGATGTTTTTACTAACGCGACCCGAAATTTTGCCAAACCTGAAAAAATCTTGCCCGTTCAGGGCTAAAAAACGGACAAGCGTCTGCCCTGTAAAGGGTTAAGAGCTTTATTTCACATATTTGACCTTTCACCTTTGTTCTACCATTAGAGTCCACTTTTAACATAGACAAAAGAAACAGTCAGTATTGAACACTTTGTGACCTTTCACTCTTGTTCACTGGTCAGAGTCCATTTTTAACATAGATTTTTATTTTTTAAAAACATTCATTATGGAAAAACTATTATCATTTGCAATTTTATCTTCAACGTGATGTTTTGATGCTATAGCAGTGGTGACTGCTGATACATTCATTGTTTGAATAACGAAAACACAAAGCATAGATTGTACGATTTATTGCCTGGCATATTTCGCTGCATCTTGTCAGGTACATACTGCAGAAGTGCCAGGCAATATATCGTACAATCTATGCTTTGTGTCTTCATTATTCAAATTCACTACGGGAAAACATTGTTTTGACATTCATTGTTGAACCCTTGTTTTTATTTCTCTGCCCATTTTTCGTCATCTGTAGATATACTTGCAAGATATTCTCTTTGGCTTGATAAAGAATATGTGTTAATTACTCAAATATCTAAGGATTTTGCTTTTGTACTGGTTTTACTTAGTTTTGTGTCAGGTAGTTTTATTTTCACATTCTGCCAAATGTTACCATCTGCATTAATTGTTACAGTCGTTCATATTACATTGAAAAGGATTGAAATATGGTTGAATAATTAATTTTAGCAAATAAAACATTGTTTCTAGCTAAAGACAGTTTTGAAAAGTAACTAACATTATCTATAGTTTTATGTAAACATGCATTAATAATGATATTACTACAGAAGAAGTGACCAGGTAAAGTTTACATTTACTTTTCACTTTTCTCAGGCACAGTTTAGAAATTTCTTGACAAGCTTCATTCAGTTCAAGACAATCTCACATCTTCCAGAAAAATACCAGCAAACCAAAGAATGGATCTCACTAATTGAGCATTGCAAGAATAATTATCCTCATCATCATATCCTCACAGCTGAAGACAAGGTGTATCTGTTGTCCATTGCCCCAGAAGAAAACAACACTGATACAGTCTCAATATTGAAAAAAGTGAACACAGTTATTACAGCATTAACCTCACCTAGTTTGCCAGAAAAGCATTTGTCTTTGGCTAAAGAAATTGGTGATAAGAAATGTGAAGAAATCAAAACTGACAGTGGTCAGATATCTGCAAGTGATAAAAGTTCAGTGAGGAAATTGACACTGTATTTAAAGCATCCTGTACTGATCAGGATTCTCCAAACCTTACAGTTGAAGCAAGCTGCCCAAAAGCTTGGAATTTCTGTGACCATGTCTTCTGATCATGAAATAATTATTGAAGGCTCTAAGAAGGCTGTCAAAAGCCTTCAGTCATCTCTAATCCAGGAAGATAATGAGGTAATGAATTTAAATAGAAGCACACATGAAAAATATATTTATATGTGTTTTTATTGATACATGTCTGTCAGTTTGTCTCTGTCTATCCAATTCTTCCATATATGTGAGTGTTTGTCTGTCTGTTTGTGTCCATGTGTTAGCGAATGCATGCTTGTGTGAGTGTTTGAGTGTGTGCATTCATACTAATGTAGAAATATTTATGTATGCAGAGGTGACTGATATTAGTTGTCATATTGTTTTCATAAATATTAATCTCTGTTGTTGTTCATTAATTATATTATTTATAACAGTGTTGTTCATTAATTATTATTGCATTTTTCCAGCATATGAGATTATCAATCAGTTCTAACTGGCATCCTAAAAGTGCACACATAAATATTCTTATTGCTTAAATCTATAAACATTTTTTAGTAAAACAATCTTGTAAAACTAAATCAGTTTTTAAACACAGTTTTCGTTATAGATAAGTAAAATATGTTTCAATGTGAATTTGAACCCATAACAAAGCAGTCACTAAAATCAATATTATTCTTTCACCCATTTCTATTACATTTTTGTTCAAACCATTTTCAACACAACAGTGTTTGTTCCAAGGATATTCTGAATGGCAGCTGAATCTTCATTAGAGGTGCCCATCACCATCATCAAGTTCTTCTTTTGTTCACTTTGAAATATTGCTATCGCCAGTTCGCTTGTTGAGATAGGTGCCTCCAGCGCCTCATGTACTATTTCATTCTGTCTTGTATGTTGCCACTTCTCTTGAATCTCTTGTTGTTTCTCTGAACTAATTTTGATGATGTTATCTTGTGCGAATGAGTCCGCAAAATGGTTAGCTGCTTGCTTTCCTGTTAAGATGTTTCTGTCTTTAAGTAATGCAATCTTTGAGTTTCTCCCTGTGCCCTCATCGTTAAGCTGTTTTACTAGCTTCCATAACTTCCTTGTCTATTTTAAAGTTCAGTGACCCTGTTTTCTCCTGCCAGCTTTTCCATCTTCCCTTTGAAATTTGTCTTTTGCATGCTGGTATTTATTGTGGTGCTCTTGGCTGGGTTTGGCCTCTGCTTGCTCTCTACATACTTCCACATCATTATGCAACTGTTCTAATTCACTACTCAGTAGGGTTTATAATGTTTACGGGCTCCTCTTGGTACTGTTTCTCGTGCTGCCTGTAGTATGCATTTCCTGAACTCTTCAACTACTTTATTTAGGTCTTTATCTGTATTCATATTTCTAACCAGTATGCTAGTGCCACTTTCTTGTAATTCCACCTAAAGATGGTGTTGCTTTCACTTACAAGTTTATTTTCTACAGTTAGAAAGTCTGGCCGAGGGTCACTACGACCAAGTTGTTTCCCATCAATTCATGTGATGTTCTACTCCAGGTCTGGTGAATGAAAAGCCAGGCCAGGTATAGTTGTAGTGTGCCATGTCTCAATGTGAATCTGAACCCATAACAAAGCAGTCACTATAATGATTATTATTTCTTCACCCATTTCTGTTACCCTTTTTTTCAAGACTACAGTATGTGTTTTAAGTGTATTCTAAATGGCAGCTGAATCTTCATTAGAGGTGACCATCGTCATTATAAAGTGTTTCTCTGACTTCCATGGGGATCATTTCTTCTCCTAATCTTGATGTAGACAATCAAGATGTTTTGGAAATGTTATGAGGAGAAATGGACTTGGACATTTGGTGACAACTGGCAAGCTTGATGGGAAGAGAGCAAGACGAAGACAAAGGGATAAATACCTTGATGGTCATGCATGGTCAGGGCAAGAACACAGACCTGATTCGAGACTGTGGTGACTGTGTGAGATGGCGAACCATAACCACCCACACTTACCAGCATGACACTTGATGATGATGATGATGAATCTTGCTATCTCCAGCAGAATGTGTCATTTTGTTTCATTTTGCTCTAAAGTACAATGTCAGCTTTATTTATTTCATAAGTCAACAGGACTATCACCTCTACACTGACTGTTCTAAATCAGCTAAGGTTATGAGACATGTAATCTAAGAGTTACCGGTCTCCGTGGCGAAGGGAGTTACAGATGCTATTCGTAATCCCGTATATCCAGGTTTAAAACACTTCGGTGCTGGTTTTTTCAAAAAAGGTATAGGTGCAGGTCGTTCAGAAAGCAATGGCAAACTACTGAACGTAAAACTTGCCCAAGAATCATGAACAGCCAAAAGGCTGGGGTTGACTGCTTCCTCCTGTGAAGGACACGCAACTTAAAAAAAGTTCTAAGAGTTAAAATATGGTTTTAATGCAAGTAAATTTTTGAATTCCTCGTATTTCTTGCCTTAGAAGCTTTTTAAACATGTCAATTGCTAATATTCTCTTCTATTTCTAGATGCCTTTTGAAGATCAAGAAGAATTTCTCACAGAAGAGCGAATTCAGCAGAATGTAGACTCATGTTTGAAAGCTTCAAAAGTCCAGTTAGTTTTGGATGATAATTTGGAGCTATTTGTTGTTACACAATCTGGAGAAAAGGTATAAAACTGCATATTCTGTTTGATTCCCGTTCATAATAATACTTACCAGAAGACATAATTTGTAAAAGTAAATATGCTACAGAACTTTGTAGGTAATGAGAATCCCTTACTTTCATGCAACTGAAATATAATGGTTTATTTTCTTTGCACAAGGATAGCGTATTGTTTTGTGCAATATGGATATGCACAATAAATTATAATAAATTAGGATTTACCCAGAACAATAGGAAGTTAAACTGCATAATTAGGAAAGAAATAAAATCTCAATTTTTGTGTGTGCATACTGAAACGGTCAGTTTGCTTTTGTTGGTACCCATGCTTGCTTGCTTGCTTGTGTTCGTTGGCTTGAGCTCCAACGCGAAGTCCTGTATGTCGGATGAAGACATCCTCTTGTCCAACATCAGTGTGATGTCATACAGGACCTGAGTTTTGCGTGAGTATCCGTTGTCCCATGTCTGGCTTATTGGTATGCAGACTGGTGGTTCCTCGCCGTACAGGCAGACACTCTCCGACTTCGGAGGAATCGGCGATCCTACTGACTTTAGCCAGGACCCCGAAGGGACCTGTTGCCCAGGACGCACGATGAGGACGCGTCAATAGGTCTTGGCCAGTATATAACCCGGCCCTGGTGCCTTGGAAACACCTCTGCGTCCCGTTGGTACCCATGAATAGCGCTTTGTTTATGTGATTACAATTTTATTTACAGCATATTTTCGTACCGTTAGTTCATAATAACTGTTGTCCTCAGTCATTTTTTTTTTTTTGCATATCCTTTTGTGGCGAAGGGGTCAAGCCGTTTAACTCGTGCTCCGAAGGTTGTGGGTTCAATTCCGGGCCGCTTCCTTCGGTTCACGAGTTAAATTTTTCGGAGACTCCTGTGTGTCGTCGCTAGAGCTACGGAGTTCGTGCTTTGTGCGACGCTTTCCGCGCTGCGGAAAGAGACTGAACCATATGGGATAAAACCCGGTGCAATGAAGTCAACCCTGTCGACTTTTAAGCGACTTTTTTTACAGGACATTGCTGTCAACACCAGCATTTTACTGCTGTTGTTAATGTCTTGGCAAGTTTACGTTCAGCAGTTTGCCATTGATTTCTGAATGACGGGAACTCATTAAAACCCAGCGCAATGCTGTCTGCTGCCAGTTTGGTCACAGCTGTGTTTCGAACGCGGGTAGGTGGACTTACAAATTGCATCCTTAAGCCCTGTGCCACGGAGACCGGCCCTCAGCCATTGCATTTCTGTATTCAGTATTCATCCTTATTAATTTTCTATGTACATTATTCTGGTGTTTGTCACAAATATTTTGTTTTTAAATGAATACACTTCCTCATATTATTTAGTGCTGAGTTATGATATCACTACAGTTTGATTTAGTTGGTTTTATTTTGTTTTTAATATATTTGCTTTTCTTCATCCTTTATATGTGCGTTATTTACATGTCAATCTGCAGAAATATATGCAATAAGAATAAAAAGTCAAAGGAAAAGGTCCATGCATATTTGTTTGGTCAACATCATCATTATCATGCACAAACAATTGACTGTTTAATGTTATGTTATGGTGGTTGGTGAGACAGGAGTATCCCCCATAAAAGGAGAAGTAAGGTGCCTCCTTCTCTCCGCAAGCCTATAGGACACCCTTGGGCAAGTTGAAGTACCCATTTAGCCCCCCGATCATTGTCATGTGAAACCATAAGTGCAGATGGTGGATGAAGTTAAAGAGCAGCCAACAGATAGTTGTAGGTTATGGTCTCCAGTGTTACGATGCTTGGCAGAGGATCTCTTTTTGGAGACAATGGCTATGGTCATCAACCAGTATGGTCACTGCTAAGAAGGAAAGCAATGGCATACTACCTTCTTTACAGATGCAAAGAAAGTCATGTTTTGTAGTTTGATAGAAAATCAAAGAAACATCATAAATGGATGTTCTACAGGAGCACCTCACCCGGTAGGGGTATTCATATGCACCAGGTGACTCCAGACCATCAGCAAACAACCAAGTGCAAAAGAGTAACAACATTTAATATGGGAACATGGAACATTAGAACTCTTAGTGGGGATGGCAAACTGGATAATATCAAGCAAGAAATAAGTAAATTGAACATTAAAATTTTAGGTATATGTGAGACCAGACGGAAAATAGTTTGCATGGTAGCATCCGTGGAATATAAAATAATCCATTCTGGTGAAAAGAAAAAAACAATGAGGGGTAGCATTTGTAATGGATCTGGAGATAACAAAATCTATAAAAGGATATTGGACTGTGACAGACAGAATATTGGTAAAGTTAAGTGGTAGTGATCTCAACATCATTCAAGTTTATGCACCAACAACAGACATCAGTGATGACAACATTTATGAATTTTATAATGATTTGGAGAATGCCTTTAAGAAATGCAAGTATTCAGAATTAAATTTCATAATGGGTGACTTTAATGCTAAAGTTGGAAATCAACAAGATGGATGCACAGAAGGCAAGTATAAACAAGGGGAACGAAATGAAAGAGGTTTCAGACTTGCCCAGTGGGCAAAAGAGCATGATATGATTATTGGAAACACCTGGCACCAACAACATCCAAGGAGATTATTGACATGGAGGAGTCCTGACAATAGATCAGAAACCAGACTGATCACATCCTCATCAACAGACGATTTATAAATGCCTTACAAGTCAAAACACAATACCAAATGCACACTGCTCTAGCGACCACAGATTAGTCATAAGCAATATACGTTTAAAATTAAAGAGAGTCAAATATACACCATGGAACGCAAAATTTGATCTATGTGCACTGAAGAGTGAGGAGATAAAAGATAAATTTTTCAAAGAGGTAAAGAACAAATTTGATGCATTCTCTGATCTGGAAATTCTATTTCAAGATGTCAGCGGCCAATGGGAAATATTGAAGAACTCAGTCAGCCAGGCTGCAGAAACAGCTATCCCAAAAATGAAGAGTAATGGACATAAAATATTGATGCCAGAAGACATCTAAAACTAATGGAAATAACAAGAAATAACAAAAATAACCAGGGAAATTGTGAAGAGATTCACTGGAAAATTAGTAAATTGTGCAAAGAGACAAAAGAAGCATGGCTTGAGGAAAATTGCAGGGAAATTGAAAACAAATACAACATCTGGAGTAGCAAATTAATGCACAAAATAATTAATGACATCACTAAGAAAATAACACGCATATAAATGAGTTGCCCTAAGACCAAAGATGGTAAAATCATAATAGAAAAAGATCAGATTATGAATGCATGATCAGATTATGTGAAAGACATTTATGATGATACAAGAGAAGACCAGTATGTTATTCTGAATAATAATGAAGGGAAATCAATTCTGAGGATGGAGGTTCAGAATGCTCTTAACCATCTGAAAACTGTCAAGATCCCGGGTCCAGACAAAATTACAAAAGAAATTGTCACTGCCTTAGAAGAATATGGAATTGATCAGGTCACCAGACAGCTGAACATAATATATGATACTGGAGATATATCTCTTGAATTATATAAATCTATATAAAAAATATTTATAGCAATCCCAAAGAAATCAGGAACCTTAGCATGTTGAACATGCAATTGGTATAACATCGAACTATTAGCATAATGAGCCATATCACAAAGCTTTTGCTAAGAATCATCATGCAAAGATTTAGGAAGAAAATACAACCTAAAATAGGAGAAGAACAATGTGGGTTCGTAGAAGGCAAGGACACAGTAAATCCTGTGTACTTGCTGAGAACATTAATTGAGTGTTCGATAGAGGTAAACAAAGACCTACATCTTTGCTTCACTGACTGCACAACGGCTTTTGATAAAGTAAGACACATCAACATGATGAAGATGCTTACAGATCTACAAATTGATGGGAAACACCTTAAACTAGTAAAAAGTAAAAATGGCATTCTATCAAATGAAGAATGTTTTTGTGTAATAAGTCACTGTCCTTGAAAGTTAGAAAAAGAGTACTTGCATGTTACATACAACCAGTGTTAAGATATGGCTACAAATCCTGGACAATTAGTAAACAGGCCAAAAAAAAATCCCTGGAAGCCTTAAAGATGTGGTTTTATAGAAGAATGCTGAAAATTAATTGGACAGCCAAAATGAGCAATCAGGACTTATTAAGAGAAGCTGAGTCACAAAGAGAACTTATCACAAACATCAGAAAGATGCAGTCATAAGTTTTTGGCCGTGTTATGAGAAGACAAAAACTGAAACATATTTGTGTAAACCAGAAAGATTTGATGATCGAGAGTTAGAGGAAGACAGCATAAGAAGATTATTGGCAGTCTTGTGTCATGGCACGGAAGGGAGCCAACATACAAATTAATCCATGATGTCGGAGATCATAATTTGTGGAGTGGCATGATCACTCATGCCAGCCGCCAAGGCACTGGATGATGAAGCATTCTTAGGAACTAACAATAGTGATGATTTAACAGCGATGATACATAATACTCATAGCACAGATAAAAATGTAATCTCTACAGCTGTTGGATTGTATGAGTATTCAAACGACTCAACGGATTTCCTATGACTTTAAAATTACTATTGAAATTGAGCAGATGTAGACTGATCAATTTAGTAAATTAAATATATTATTTTACTGTAACAAACAATGTAAGTAAATAAAATTACCTACACATATGGCATTGAGTAAACATGAATTAATAAAATATTTTTACAGAAGGAATGGCCTGGTAAAGATTATAACATTTATTTTTCAATTTTCTCAGGCTCAGTTTAAAAATTTCTTGACAAGCTTCATTCACTTCAAGACAGTCTCACATCTGCCAGAGAAATACCAGCAAACCAAGGAATGGAATACACTAGTTGAGCATTGCAAGAAACAGTATCCTCATCATCATATCTTAACTGCTGAAGACAAGGTGTATCTTTTATCCATTGCCCAAGATCAAAACAACACTGATGCAGACTCAATATTGAAAAAAGTGAATACAGTTGTTACAACATTGACCTCATCTATGTTACCAGAAAAGCATTTGTCTTTGGTTGAAGAAATTGGTGATAAGAAATGTGAAGAAATCAAAACTGACAGTGGTCAGATATCTGCAAGTGACAAAAGTTCAATGAGGAAATTCACACTGTATTTAAAGCATCCTGTACTGATCAGGATTCTCCAAAACTTACAGTTGAAGGAAGCTTCCCAAAAGCTTGGAATTTGTGTGACCATGTCCTCTGATCATGAAATAATTATTGAAGGCTCTAAGAAGGCTGTGAAAAGCTTTCAGTCAACTCTGATTAAGGAAGATAATGAGGTAATGAATTTTAGTAGAAGCACAAATGAGAAATATATTTAAATGTGCTTTTATTGACACACGTCTGTCAGTCTGTCTTGATTGATCCAAATCTTTTATATATGTGAGTGCTTATCTGTTGGCTTTCTCTGTGTTTTCGTGTGTATCCATATGTTAGCACATGCAGCATACTTTTGTGGGTGCATGCGCATGCGCGATAGCGATTGTTGTTCTCTGATGTTGTTCATTAATTATTTGATTTCTATCAGTGTTGTTCATTAATTATTTTGTTACATTTTTCTCTGAAATATGAGATTATCAATCAGTTCTAACTGGATCAATCAAGATGCCTGAAATATTTAATTGGAGATAACTAATTTACCACTTTGATGTCCTTTTGATTGCAGATGGCAAATTAAATTATAGTGATTTTATGTCATACATTGATGGACAACTGTGAAAAAGGGATTTACTTCAAAGCTGGCTCATATTTCTATCAGTGTAGCTGTGATTTTATTATTGGATGTCACCAGTTCTGGAAATATTCAAAGAAAGCGGTCTCTTTCAATTTGCAATGATTAGTATGTTATGAGGACTGGCAACTGACTGCCATTTTCCCTCTCCCAATGATCGATGTGAATATTCAGGAAATGGATCTACAGTACTTAATCTTATGGATTTATTTACAAATGGGTTAAAATAAGGGGGAGGGGGTTTAAAGCAAGCGAATTGACTTCACTATGCTGGGTTCTATCCCAAATGGCTAAGTCTTCTTTACGCAGAGTGGCCTGCTGAAAGCTTTGCAGAGTGCACAAATTCCATAGCTTTAGCAACAATCCCCCAGGGGTCTCTAAAAATATTGCACTTGTTGATTGATGGATTTAGGAAACAATGCTATGATTTTCTTAGCTCAAGACAGATGACTATTCTGACCCCACCAAGGAGGCCTTCTAGAAATGAACAAATAGATGTTACATGATGATGATTATCTGTGGAAAAGGTTTAACAAAATAAAGAATTTCACTTCACACTAGCAAACTCACAGGAAGAAAATGCTGTGCTCAAGAGTCTAGTGCAGACAACATCAGGAACCACATCTGTTCTGCATTATCATTCATGATCAGGCAGCAATACATTGGCACAGACAAGCCACAGTCAATTCTTGTAACACAGGTGGTTTATCTGTTTCATCTGTAATTCCAGAGATTTAACTCATCATACTTCCAGCAGTAAGCATTGCAGTGTCAGTCTTGAAAACAGTTATAAGAAGTAAACAACCAACAGAACTTGTCAGACTGTTTGCTGTAAAACATTCTGATACCGTTAATGATGCACTATTACAAAACAACAAACAAGTCACAAATGTTTATTATGGCAATCACTAGGGGGACCAACTTTCAACTGTTGCAAAGACATCCATTCTTATTAAGATTCTCACATGCACAAAGTCAACTTAGTGGCTACACTTCTGGGCGCTTCAAACGAGCATGATAAAGAGGGCAAGAAAATCAATATCATTTCATAGAAACATGTCATCAAAAAAACTACAAACCATGTCAACAAGCAGGTCATTTATGCCAACAAATATACATGTATCTTGATATCCACCATTTCTTTTTGCGCTCACTTGCTTTGAACTCAAGCGTAGTCCATACACACTATAGGAGTAATGGACCGAATTTTGCGTGTGGGTTAGCTTTCCCTATTAACAGTGTCCCTCGCCATCAGATGAACCCACTTCGAATTCAGAGGCTCTTGTAATTAACATCCCCAAGGCAAGGATGAGAGGTCAACATTTTATTCCAGCTGTCCATAGTGTAGGGGTCGAACCGCTTACCTCAGCATCAGCACACCGAATGTTTAAGAACATGCGTTCTTATCCATTCGGCCATGCGGACCTGTGTCCATCCACCATTGATGTTGCATATCTATTCATCGATGATTAATTGACTGCATTTAAGAATCTTCATCACACATGAAATGGTAGGTTTTCTAAATTGAAATTTTGCTACAGATAAACAATGTCTGATTGTCAGCTGAAATTTTACCATGGATAAACACTGTCTGATCATCAGCCAAACCCATTATCATATGATTCTTGGCAGTGTCCAGTAGCAGCCAGTGACATACGTACCAATCCATTTCAGACTGTAAGGACAGTGTGAAATTGATATCTTCTAAGATGTGTCATGCCTTACTCCTGGGTGTGAATGTCCATGTCCGGGCAGGATATTTCTTGACCACTGATCATGATTATTACAGATTAATAAGAGAAATACCTCTGGTAATGGCTAATATTAGAGACATCTTGTCTGGATCATTAGGCATTAACTTGTCATTGGATCTCAGGTGATAAACATCAGATATCTCACCTACTGCTTGTGTGTTTGACTATCTATCATTTGCAGTTCATAAAGTCAAGAAGCCGACTCCGTGGTGAAGGGGTTTGGGGGACAGATCGTAATCCTGCATACCCACCTTTGAAACACAGCTGTATTGGTTTTTTTAATGAAATGGTATGGGTGCACTACAACATCTACTAAAATCAAAGGCGCTATCTCGTAACACCAAAATCACAATATACAAAACACTGATCAGACCAGTTGTGCTGTATGGCTCTGAAACCTGGAGTACAACGAAAGGAGACGAAGCCTTGTTACAAACCTTTGAGAACAAAATTTTAAGACGCATCTTTGGACCCATTAGGGATACACAAAGTGGAGAGTGGAAAAGAAGAAGTAACAAAGACATTTATGATCTGTTTAAGTCCCCGCTAATCACTGGTATCATGAAGGCTAATAGACTACAATGGCTGGGGAATATAGAAAGAATGGAAGATAATAGGGAAACAAAACTCGCTTACACTCAGGAAATAAATGACCGTAGACCCCGAGGTAGACCAAGAAGGCGGTGGAGAGATAATACATGTACAGACCTACAAGCACTTGGAATCAACGACTGGCAAGAGAAGGTCCACCAGAGAGACGAATGGAGACGGATTGTATTTGCAGCAAAGAACCTCCATGGCTCGGAACGCTGAAGAAGAAGAAGAAGATGGGTGCCGGTTGTTCAGAAAGCAATGACAAACTACTGAACGTAAAACTTGCCCAGGAATCATGAACAGCCAAAAAATGCTGGGGTTGACTGCTACATCCTGTAGAAGGACATGCAGCTAACTAAAAAATAGTCAAGAAGTGTCCTTCAGTTTACCATTACAGAAGCTTGTAAATATCCGTCACTTTTTTTATTGTAATAAATTAATGACGATGTAGATTGATTATTTTCTCCTTAATCCCGTATACTGTCGTAAGTAATGTGATGTGCGCGAGAATCGGTACGGGTTCTCTCTGCGTTAATAACTTCGGGGTATGTGAGCCGGTCACTTAGAAAGCAATGGCAACTACTGAACGCAATCTTGCCAAGAAATCAACAATCAGCTGAAAGATGCTGATGTTGAAAGCAATGTCCTGTAAAGGATGTGCGAAAAAAAAATAATTTATTATTGAACAGTAACTGAAATAAAAGTCATTACTCCAAGTTGGCAAGAAGAGTTTAATTCCTACATTAATTTTCCCCAAGTAGCAATCATTATCTGACATGTATTCTAACAGTTATAATACTGTGCAATTGCCTGTTGCTTATTGAATGCCTGTACTTGCAAAAAATTACTATGGGTTTCTAATAATGTCTTGATGTTGTCTTATATTTCTAGATGCCATTTGAAGATCAAGAAGAATTTTTCACAAATCCACGGGTTGATCATTATTTAGTCTCATGTTTGAAAGATTCCAGAGCCTACTTAGTTTTGGATGATAGTTTTGAGCTGTTTGTTGTTACAGAATCTGGAGAAAAGGTAAAAACTGCATGCACTTTTAGATCTATATTTATGATAATACCTGTTAACAGAATATTTTGAATGGACAAATCTTCATTTATACAAGTGATCAAAGCAAGACTTATGTACCGTGAAACAGCATGAAATGAGATGACAGTGTGCAAACTAAAGAAACAAAGATTGCAAACTGGAACTAGTGCTGCATGTCAGTTGCATAGATATGTTAGATGTGTCTAACGAGAATGCAATGGGGATAGTTAGTGTCTGCACAATTCAATATCTACTAATGGGGATTGAGCACTTTTGGGCATGTCCCGGGTGTCATATGATTTCTGTTAACTGGTAACCAGTAACTTCCTAAGAACAACGTGAAATTAAATCATAATGTTAGCTCAGTTTTGAGAAATTATCTGCTCTTATCCTCAGGCTGAAAAATAAGACAGTGATTAGTTTATTTCAGTGTGAATGAATAGGCCAGAATTGTTTCTACACACATATACCAGTACAAACACATACCTTTTGTAATTAACTAGACAATAGTTATCAGCACTTTTATAAGTAGTTAATTGTTGTTTGAAAGTTTAATTGTTTGAAGAATTATACATTTATTTTATGAGTTTCAGCAACAGCTTAATGAATGATCAGCGAGAGTGATGTATATCAATGCAGTTATTATAAACAGTGTATTCTCTCAGTGAATTTAAAATAGAAGCCACAAACAATATGTTGCATGATTTATTGTCCAGCATATTTAGCTGCTTACACTCGTCAGGTGCATATTGCAGAGTTATATATCATATTAAGTGAATAGAGAGGTCTTAGAAACTAGGCAGTTCCAGCCAGTTTTGTGCAGACGGAAAGAGTTCATATGAAATTTGAAATTACAGTGGGGATAACAATTGCTCCACATTCAAACAATACCGGTGACAATGTGTTTTAAGTATTTAAGCCAACATATTATTAATTTACTTCATTTGATATCTAAGTCTATAGCATTTAATCAATTACAATCTATAGATAAATTGCAGTTATAAATAACACACTGAATCTGATATTTTTTTCATTTTTCTCTCACCAGGAACGATTTAGAGCATTTATCACACGATTCATTCAGTTTCGAAAGTGTGCACACATGCCAGAAAAGTATCAGAATGATTTAGCATGGAAAAAAAAGCTTCAACAGTTTGAGGAACAGAACCCTCATCACCATATCCTCATTAATGGTGAAGAGGTACATTTATTGACCATTGCTTCCGATGATAAATCACATGAAGCAAACTCAGTAATGGAGAGAATAAACAGAGCCATTTCAGATTCATGTTCACCTCCTGATTCCGACATGAGTGATGAGGATGAACACCATGATTTCTTCATTAATTGTAATAAAATACAGATCTGTTACTTGCATTCATTTCTAATTAAAGAATTTCAAGATGAATACAGCAGATGGCAAAGCTGCAGACCAGAAGTAACATTTAAGGAAGATGGCTTGTGGATTTCTTCATCTTCACTTGATGCAACCAATAATATAGCATCTAAGCTACAAGAGTTATTATCCACAATTAAACATGAAAATAAGTCTTATAATTTTCCTGGTTTGTCAACCTACTTGAATTCAACAGGAACAAGTTTAATCAACAACTTATCAGATCAGTACAGATGTCTTATTGAAGTTCCAGTCAGAGATAATTCACACCCTCAACATTTATCACTAAATGAAGAACAGTCTTCAGACATGTCACAGAGACTTGCATACAAAGTCATATTTCTAGGGACCGCTGTATGTGATAGATTTAACGTTCATTTGGTGCAGGGAGACGTGAACGATTTGAACCTTGAAATGAAAATTCAATTACAGCCATCTGAAGAAGGTAAAGATTATCAATTATTTCTGTAATATGTAGCTCATTGGAAATTAACCCTACTTAGTCATGTTTTTCTTTTCAGCCTTTAAAAAAAAAAACTTGTTGTTCTCATTACTGGTACACTTATTATTATAATAGGATAACTGAAATTGTAACCATTTTCAAGAGTATATTATGATTAAACATGTAACTTAGAAATATAAAATCAAGAATTATCATCATTGCACTTGGGATATTCCCACTCATGCTCTGTTCCAATCTTTAATCATCATCATCATCATCATCTTCCACTTCTGCCGTCAAGCGTCGTGGGGAGGAATAATTTGCGTTCCAGTGCCCGGTGGACAATCTTTAATACCCAGTGAAAAGTCCTCATGCTAATGGTACACTGGCAGCCTGAATGAACATCTATTTGCATTTTCCTCAATGAGTTCAGACCCTCTATTCATCCCCCATTGAATCAGCCTCTTCAGATGTGGGACCTTTGCTTTGCTGCATTTTCCACTTGATCCCAGTGACTAGTCTACCACAGTCTTGTCTAATCTTGCCCCAAATGAGTAGCAGCAGCCATTCTTTCAGCCTGTTCACTTCCTTGCACACCCACCTGCCATGAACAGAAAATCAAAGGTATGCTCTTGACCTTCATTATTTCAAGCAATGCATGCCACATCATGTCGATCATATCAGTTTCTATCTTATGCAGCACACTGCTAGTCTCTCAGAAACACAGCCTGTGGTTCTATACTATTCTCTAGCCATTGGATTACCACAATTACAACCTCCACCTCCAAATGGTACTCTGAAATATTGTGTTATCTCTCTTGATTGATTGCCATTTATAGTGGTGTTTGGGGCTTGATCCATAACAATTTTGTTATTTTCAGAACACCATAACACAGCTGCTTTGTAAGGTTGATGATGGTACCAGGTTCTGTGCACTATTCGCTGACTTTATCCACTGCAACCTGCATTTCTCTAGATATTTCAGTCCTATTTCTCACCTGTCTATAAACAAGGACATTGTATACAAATGTGAAAATACATCCAATCACATCTTCTAACATAAAAATCCTGCTTATGTAACGTTGAAAAGTATCAGTAAAATGACATCTATGTGGTGGCCCTGGTGCATTACTGCAAGAGTTGGAGCATCATTGTCGTGTGTGTAAAGAATGAATGTCGTAGTAGTTACTTGTTCTTATTTACCACTTTAGTGTCATCCCTGGAGTGAAGGGAATCAACACCCACATTATTTTTTAATCCAATATCTCTATCCTGGAGATATCCAGCAGACTCCGTCCACACACTCCTTCAATCTGAAGACACCTTCCTCTCACTCTTACTCACCCCTGGATCATGACTCCTCTCATTCTTCCCCAACATAACATACTTGACAACTCTAGCCTCAACAAATAAAAATAAGAAATTTATTAAAGCAAAGAGTATATGTAGGAGAGGTGTGTGTATAAGGTGTAGAATGTGTGACGTGTACTCTAAAGTGTCTATAGACTCAGATCAGTGTTCAGGAGTATAGTCATTCTCATCCCTGTGCTGAAAACACACCAGCACCATGTATCCCATACAAGTAGCCTCACCCAGGTGATGCTCCTCCGGTCACGTGAAGACTTCCTCCGTTGTCTCTTGAACCACTAGGATGCTTGGACACCCATGACAAATACTGTCCAATGAGAGTCTTCAATCTGATTCACACTATGAATTTCCTCGGTTATTTAACTCATTGTTAATCAGAAAATTCTAACCCTATTGTCACTGTTATTGGGGAAATCTCAGTGGATCTAGTGTCATTGGTTGTAAAGATTCCCCATATTAACACCACAGTCTAAATGTTCTCTGTATCAGTATAACTTTGGTGTGAATGTTCCTGGTATCAATAGTGTATCTCTACAATGATCTGACTGTTCAATGATACCACTATCACTTGCTAATCATAATCTCATCAGCATGTCCTGCTCAGCAGAAGCCAGCGCAAACCAACTTGGGTATAAGCCCATTGTAGCGGCCTCTCAGCAACTTCTGTCTTCAAATTCTGAGCCATCATCTTCTAAAACTGTGTTAGCTTCACTGTTGAAAATCAGAGCACACATACGTGGACCTGTAAATGGAACCTGTAGAATAGAGAATACTATGGTGAGGGCAACCCTGTCCTGGCCGGAATTAGGTAAGTGTAGGCCAATAACAGCACTCAGATCTATAACAGAGATCCGATCTCTGTCATACGGCCAAATAACTCAATCATATGATCTGAGACATGGCAACACCAGGAAAGAATAAAGGAACGGGTAGAAACCCAGCAGATGCCCTACTGGAAGATCCTACCGTTTCACATACCTCTTCTCCCTCTCAACCATCCTTAATCTCTCTAATTATTATTCCACTACATTGTCCTCAACTCCCTGAGTAAAATGATATATCACACAAGCTAGTTGAAGCCACACAATAGAATACTAGTGCCGACGCTCCTATGATACTTTCTTGCACCGCACTTATAGAACACTCTATCACTAATCCTAATACATTATATCACCGCACCTATAATACATTATTTCTATTCCTAATCATACTCTTAAGTTAGATATTAGTCATAGCCTACCATATTCCTATTTCGGTTGCTACTCGAGAAACTATGCAATCAGACTGGATCTATGTCCGCGGATAACTATCACCACTTAGACATTATAGTCTCTCTTATGTAACGCAACTCGGAATAATGCACCGATCCTAACACTTCAGAATGTTTTTCTCGACTCCCTCCACCTGTTTACCGCAACTGGGTTTTATATGGGTGCTTGAGTGACGTCACCAAAAAGTCCAGACGCCAATCAGTCCAGAATCTGGCTTTGTCCCCCTGTTTCTAGACTAACCAGAGTCAATTCGCTGTCAAGTTCACTTTCATCTGGGAAATTCTTTGTCTCATACAACAAAGATCCTGGCTGTCTGTGAGCCAGAGATCTTCCCCCCCCCCCCCCCCCACATCACAGAATCCCTCCGACATCTGGCAGACATTCTGTCCATCACTTTCAACGGCCGATTCCCGCCCTGCAGCAGATGACGCCAGTGCACGTCTCTCGAACAACAACCTGTCAACAAATTGTCGACCGTGTGTAGACATCGCGACGTGACTCACTTTGATCTCATACACAAATGCCGACCAGGTGCAGACAGTTTTTAACGACGTATTTTTCTCAGTCTGTTCAACATCAAAGGGTCTATTGTGTTTGCAGACTAATGTCGGGCTTGGTTGTCATCGATTGCAACTAACAAGTTTATTTATCTCGCGACATAGGCCCCCTCCTAAGAGAGTAGTCCGCAACACTCTTTCTTCTTGGAGGTTTGATCCAGATGATCTATTCCTCTTCTTCAGGAGCTGGATGTCTAGACAAGAAATCAGCTCCAACATTTTCCCTCCCAGGTATATACTCCACTGTAAAATGGTATGGCTGAAGTAGCAACGACCACCGCATCAAACGGGCGTTGAGCTTCTGAGAAGTGGCCAGGAACATCAAGGGTTGATGATCCGACTGAACTCGAAACTGAACTCCATACAAATAAGGCTGGAATTTTTGTACGGCCCATACGAGAGCTAAACACTCTCTCTCAACGGTCGAATAATTCCTCTCAGCTGGGAGAAGTTTCTTGCTTGCGTATGCCACTGGTTTCAAGCATCGTCTTTTCCTTCCTGTAACAAAGCTGCCCCAATCCCAATGACACTTGCATCCGTTCTCAACACAAATGGTTTGGAAAGGTCCGGGAGCTGTAACACAGGTTTGCTGACCAAGGCCCCCTTCAACTGACTGTAGGCACTCTCACATTCTGGTGTCCAAACTATTTGGTCTGGGAATCCCTTTTTCAAGGTTTCTGTTAATGGAGCTCCCAGTTCAGTGAAATGTGGGATAAATTTGTGGTAGAACCCACACAACGAGAGAAAAGATCGCACATCCTTCTTCGTTTTTGGCCTTGGAGCACTTCTGATTTTCTCTAGGTTCTTTTCCTCTGGGACAATGTGTCCTGGAGTGATGGTGTGACCTAGAAATTCCAGAGTCTGGTAACCGATCATGCACTTGGTTGGGCGAGCTGTAAGCCCTGCTTCCTTGAGCCTATTGAAAACTCTTTCCAAGGATTGTAAATGGTCATCCAAACTATCACTGGAAATCAGAATATCATCCATGAATGAGATGATGGACGGATCCTTTAAAGGATCAAGTAAAGTCCTCATCATGCGAGTAAACTCACTAGGTGCATTGCTGAGTCCAAAGGGCATGACTTTGAATTCATAATGTCCACTGGGGGTACTGAAAGCTAGTAGTGGTCGAACCTCTGGTTTGACTGGAATCTGATAATACCCGCGACTCAGATCCACCTTTGAAAAGTACCGAGCCTTATGGAGCCTCGCGAATAACTGAGTTGGATTCGGCAAAGGTTCCACCTGAAATTGTGTATGACTGTTCAGAAGTCGGTAGTCTATACACAACCGGTGTTCTCCACTTGGTTTTCGCAACAAAACTACCCCCGCATTGTATTTGGATGTGGATGGTGCAATCACGTCATCCTCCAGTAATTTCTGTATTTCCCCCTCTAGGGCCTTTTCTTTAGAGAATGGCACTGGGTAAACCTTTTGGCGAACAGGCTCTTGGGTGGTCAAAGTCATCTCGAACTCCACCATCCTCGTTCGTCCTGGTTTATCAGTCAGTATCTCCTTATGAGACTCGAGAACCTGGGTTATCTTTTCCCTCTTCTTGGAAGTCAGATCAGGGTTCACCTGTACATCCTTGTAGGTTTCCTGGTGTACCAGGGGATATTCCCTTCCCTCGTTGGTTCCCACTTCTGTCTCCACTGCAACTGCCCTTGCCAGGAGGTGAGCTGCTTTTTTTCCGGGTCTCTCTTCGTATTTCCGCAAGAGATTGATATGGAAAATCTTCGACTTTCCCCGGATCCAGATCTGATAGTTGGTTCTGGATATCACCCTTTCCATGGGAAATGGTCCTTGCCAACCTATCTCCAGTTTGTTGTTTCCCGTTGGGAGTAGCAACATTACTTTGTCTCCCACCTCTAGAGATCTGTCTTTAGACCTATGGTTGTAGTAAGCCGCATGTCTTTTTCTGGCCTTTTTCAAGTTTTGATTTGCCAGAGTCCATCCCTTGTGAAGTTTTTCTTTCAGTTCCTCCACATATTTGTAAGAAGAGATCACTTCTTCTGACGTCCCCTCTTCAGTCCAACTCCTCAACATGGCTTCCAACGGTCCTTTGATTGGACGACCAAACAGCAATGTAGCGGGTGGTAGTCCTGTTGAGCCATGAGGAACTTCCCGATAGGCAAAGAGGGCTGCTGGGATATATTCATCCCACCTATCAGGTTTTTCCTGCGCTAGTTTCCTGAGTATTGTCATCAACGTGCCGTTGAAACGCTCTACTTGTCCATTGGCTTGAGGGTGGTAAGGGCTGGTATGGATATGGTTAGATTGGAACACCCTAAATACCTCCTCCATAAGTTTTCCACAAAACTGGGACCCAGTGTCCGTCAGTATTTGATCAGGAAAGCCTAATCTTGTAAAGGCCTCCATCAGTGCGTCCGCCACTCGTTTCGAGTCAATCGTGGTCAACGGTATGGCTTCACCCCACATTGTACAGCAATCCACCATAGTGAGTATGTACATGTTCCTCTTCCTAGTCCTAGGAAGTGGACCCACAATATCGATGGCTACCCTCTCGAAAGGAGAGCTCATGATGGGCATCTCACCCAAGACCACCGGTGCTGTCCAGTGTTTCGGTGCCACCCTCTGGCACTCAGGGCATGACTTCACATACCGACGCACATCATCTGTCATTCCCGGCCAATAGTAATGGCAGGAAATTCGCTGCATTGTGGCGGCAATACCCATATGCCCACTGAATGAGATGGTATGCCCCATATGAAGAATCTGGGAACGATGGGCCTTTGGGACCACCAACTGACCATGTAGGTTGTCTCCCCTTCCGGCTCTCCTGTAGAGTATCCTATTCTTCACATAGTACTTCCCCCGTTTGGGTGGATCAGCACTTTTCTGCAGCTTTTTGTAGCAAGGACGTAGAGTAGCATCCTCACTCTGGGCAGTTCGCAACTCCCCTGGCAGTGGGTTAGTCACATTTGTTTCTGCTTCATCCGTTCTCGTCTGAGAGCGAGTCTGTATTGCTCCCATATGGATTGGCTCCCTGGGCATTCCCAGAAAGACATACCGGAAACCGAGGATTATGGGGAAAATGGGATCGGTCAACACCGCGGCCTTGATGGTGCCGATGACATATCTTGACCGAATCTCCACTCTGGCAATGGGCAATTTCATGGCTACAGCACTCTTCTGTGCAGGCTGTATCTCCATGGTTTCACCTGTGAATTGTTCTGGATGTACCAGATCTGCAGAGATCACGGCCTCCCCGTCCAGTCCTGTGTCGTACAAACACTCCACTTGACGACCGTTAACCTCTACCAATTCCACTACAGGTGGTTTTTCCTGGTCTGGAGTCTCTCCTTCGGCCTCGACCTGTTCGGTGGGCTCCACCTTAGGTTTTCCAGGGCACACGACGAATTGAGTGTCTCCTGACTTTCTCCTGCAGTCAATAGGATTGTGTGTATTCGACCTGCAGTGTTTGCACCATTTCCCTGTCCTAGATTTTCTAGTGCCGGACTTTATTGAGCTCTCCTGGTGGCGAGCTTCCTTGTTGACCTTGGCATTGTCAGTGTCCACCTGCGTTGACGTCACTTGACATGCCGTGAAGTGAGGGTTCTTAGCCTTCGATTTGCATTCCTGTGTATTGTGAGAAGGTGACTTACATATCGAACACCACTTCTCCGACCATGGTCGTTTTGGTGTAGAGCTCGAAGTTTTCTTGCTTTCCCCCTTCGTCTTCTCCGAACTCTCCTCTGAAGTTTTGACATATGGTTCCACCTTCTTAGTTCCTGTACTTTTTGCTTTCTTCAGGTTATGTTTTTCCTGACTTTTGGTGTTTGTAGAAATGTTTTCTGCTGCCTCCCCATGGACCTCGACGAACCGTTCTGCCAATTTCGTCACCATGTTGATTCGTTCCGCCCCTTGTTCTCCCAAGAATGTCCTGAGAGGTTTCGACATTTGCTTCCGCATCTGGTCGACTACTGTGAGCTCTTCCAGACTCTCATAGTCATGCGCGAACCCAGCCAAATCCATCCACTTATGGAGATATGCTTTCAGACGCAGACTATAGGCGGCGAACAACTCCCCCGGTTCTCGTTTTGCTCCTTGAAATTTTTTCCAGTAGGTATGTGACATAACTTCGAATCGTTTCAGCAGCGCCGTCTTCAACTTGTCATAATTGTTCTCGTGTCCTGGTGGCAGGCGAGAATAAACCTCATAACCGGTCCCGCGTAATCCCTGGGATAGCTTGAGATTCCATTTGTCACGCTCCAGACCCATAGCAACCGACATAGCCTCGAAGCGTTGAAGGTACTGGTCAATCTTCTCCTTGTCCTCCTCGTAGATCGCTAGAGGGAACTTCATAGCATGGTAGCTATGTCCACCTACTGGTGTTGAGTCAGGGAGAGAGGAACCTCCCACTGCTCCCTCAGTTTCCCCACTAGATTGCCTCTTAAGCTCGAGTTCCCGCATTCGGTACTCATGCTCCCTTTTCTAAGCTTCTTGTTCAGCTTCTAATTTCTTAGCTGCTTGCTCAGCTTCAAATTTCTTAGCTGCTTGCTCAGCTTCAAATCTCTTCGCAGCTTGCTCTGCTTCCAATTTCCTAGCTTCTTGTTCCAAATTCATCCTTCTCAATTCCAACTCCGCCTTTCGGTCTTCCCTTTCTGCTTGACGATACTCTCTCTCCACCTCCTGTATGTAATCTGTTAGAGCCAAACCCGACAATCCCATTTCTTCCCCCTTTGCCCTAAGTTCTGCTGTGGTCAGTTTAGGAATGGCCATTTTTCAGAGAGGTAACTCAGCAGATAGAGTATAGATTATCTCTAAACAAATATATAGCTAATGACAAAATACTATTAATCTATATATATATATAACACCAAAAAACACAATCACTCAGTGACAAGAGTAGAATCAGGACCACAGACCTATGCAGACGTGTGAGGTGTGAACAGGTAAGATAAGTCCTAACACCTATCCACATTCACTCTAGCTGGATTCTCACTAATAGTCTAAAGATCCCGTTGTACAAAAGATCCCGGACGAGCTCCCAATAAATGTGTGTGTGTAAAGAATGAATGTCGTAGTAGTTACTTGTTCTTCTTTACCACTTTAGTGTCGTCCCTGGAGTGAAGGGAATCAACACCCACATTATTTTTTAATCCAATATCTCTATCCTGGAGATATCCAGCAGACTCCGTCCACACACTCCTTCAATCTGAAGACACCTTCCTCTCACTCTTGCTCACCCCTGGATCATGCCCCCTCTCATTCTTCCCCAACATAACATACTTGACAACTCTAGCCTCAACAAATAAAAACAAGAAATTTATTAAAGCAAAGAGTATATGTAGGAGAGGTGGGTGTGTGTGTATAAGGTGTAGAATGTGTGACGTGTACTCTAAAGTGTCTATAGACTCAGATCAGTGTTCAGGAGTATATTCATTCTCATCCCTGTGCTGAAAACACACCAGCACCATGTATCCCATACAAGTAGCCTCACCCAGGTGATGCTCCTCTGGTCACGTGAAGACTTCCTCCGTTGTCTCTTGAACCACTAGGATGCTTGGACACCCATGACAAATACTGTCCAATGAGAGTCTTCAATCTGATTCACACTATGAATTTCCTCGGTTATTTAACTCATTGTTAATCAGAAAATTCTAACCATATTGTCACTGTTATTGGGGAAATCTCAATGGATCTAGTGTCACTGGTTGTAAAGATTCCCCATATTAACACCACAGTCTAAATGTTCTCTGTATCAGTATAACTTTGGTGTGAATGTTCCTGGTATCAATAGTGTATCTCTACAATGATCTGACTGTTCAATGATACCACTATCACTTGCTAATCATAATCTCATCAGCATGTCCTTCTCAGCAGAATCCAGGTTCCCGCAAACCAACTTGGGTATAAGCCCAATGTAGCGGCCTCTCAGCAACTTCTGTCTTCAAATTCTGAGCCATCATCTTCTAAAACTGTGTTAGCTTCACTGTTGAAAATCAGAGCACACATAAGTGGACCTGTAAATGGAACCTGTAGAATAGAGAATACTATGGTGAGGGCAACTCAGTCCTGGCCGGAATTAGGTAAGTGTAGGCCAATAACAGCACTCAGATCTATAACAGAGATCTGATCTCTGTCATACGGCCAAATAACTCAATCATATGATCTGAGACATGGCAACACCAGGAAAGAATAAAGGAACGGGTAGAAACCCAGCAGATGCCCTACTGGAAGATCCTACCATTTCACATACCTCTTCTCCCTCTCAACCATCCTTAATCTCTCTAATTATTATTCCACTACATTGTCCTCAACTCCCTGAGTAAAATGATATATCACACAAGCTAGTTGAAGCCACACAATAGAATACTAGTGCCGACGCTCCTATGATACTTTCTTGCACCGCACTTATAGAACACTCTATCACTAATCCTAATACATTATATCACCGCACCTATAATACATTATTTCTATTCCTAATCATACTCTTAAGTTAGATATTAGTAATAGCCTACCATATGCCTATTTCGGTTGCTACTCGAGAAACTATGCAATCAGACTGGATCTATGTCCGTGGATAACTATCACCACTTAGACATTATAGTCTCTCTTATGTAACACAACTCGGAATAATGTACCGATCCTAACACTTCAGAATGTTTTTCTCGACTCCCTCCACCTGTTTACCGCAACTGGGTTTTATATGGGTGCTTGAGTGACGTCACCAAAAAGTCCAGACGCCAATCAGTCCAGAATCTGGCTTTGTCCCCCTGTTTCTAGACTAACCAGAGTCAATTCGCTGTCAAGTTCACTTTCACCTGGGAAATTCTTTGTCTCATACAACAAAGATCCTGGCTGTCTGTGAGCCAGAGACCTTCCCCCCCCCCCCCACATCACAGAATCCCTCCGACCTCTGGCAGACATTCTGTCCATCACTTTCAACGGCCGATTCCCGCCCTGCAGACAGATGACGCCAGTGCACGTCTCTTGAACAACAACCTGTCAACAAATTGTCGACCGTGTGTAGACATCGCGACGTGACTCACTTTGATCTCATACACAAATGCCGACCAGGTGCAGACAGTTTTTAACGACGTATTTTTCTCAGTCTGTTCAACATCAAAGGGTCTATTGTGTTTGCAGACTAATGTTGGGCTTGGTTGTCATCGATCGCATCTAACAAGTTTATTTATCTCGCGACAATCATGAACCCCTGCATTGAGTAACTTGACATTCGTATAGAAACGCTACAGTCCAGTTGACAATCCAGGATCATGTTCATAAGTGTATACATTAAAAAAATCATACTTAACCCTGTTGTATGCATCCTCTAGATCCAAAGAAGCTACCATGCTATGGTTTTGTGCTTACTCTGAAATCCTTCATATACATCATAAGCCAGATCCCCCACATTTGCCCAAGCATCTTTTCCTGGTCAGTAGCTCCCCAGTCCTTTTGGCAGCAGTCTACAATTTTCTAGGTGTTCTTACAATTTGCCCATGATCACCTTCTCTAAAACCTTGCCTGACTTACAAACATGAGGTCTACATTTAATTGTGGTTTTTACTATTCTGTGCTCCGTGGCGAAGGGGTTACGGACGCAGTTCGTATTCCTGCATGCTGCATTCAAAACACAGCTGCAGGCAATTTGGCAGCAGAATGTCTTGCATTGGTTTCTTAAGAAATGGTATGGGTGCCGGTTGTTCAGAAAGCAATGGCACACTACTGAATGTAAATTTGCCAAGAGATCACAAACAGCAGAAAAATGCTGAGCTTGACTGTGACATCCTGTAAAGGATATACAACAAACATTTTTTTAACTAACTATTCTGTGGATATGAAAAGAGGCCTTTGATTATGTATGAAGGCTCTGTGACTGTTCCACTACATATAAACTACAATGTTGACCTATGCAGCCACAAAAAAAATAAGTAAATATTGTGATGTTTTGGAAACATATATGTTTCCATCTTCAGGCTGTCTCACACAAACACACACATTCAATAGGAAAAAGGAAATAGGAAAAAATTAGTCTTATCCCTGGTGCATACTTTGCTAGCTCTTGGTTAATTTTGATAGGTTTAGAATATTTTCAGGGAAAACAGGAACAAGAATCTTGTACAGACCAATATCTACAAGTGCATTTAAACCATCCAATGAAAGCCAGACTTGGTATTGTTAAGGGCATAATAGAAAGATCTGAAAGTCTATTCACAACTGAATGAGCTATGGAGTTAAGAGTTAGTTAGTTGCATTTCCTTTACAGGATGACACAATCAACCCCAACATTTTTTCGCCGTTCATGATTTCTTGGCAAGTTTACATTTAGTAGTTTGCCATTGCTTTCTGAATGACTGGCACTCATACCTTTGTATGGGAAACCAAAGCAAGACGGTCTGCTTCCAAAGCGCCTGCAGCTGTGTTTTTAATGTGGTATGCGGGATTACAAATTGCATTAGTAACCACTTCACCACAGAACCAACTTTTAAGAACTACAAGAAAAACAGAAATGACATAAATGGATTGGCTTCTCCACGAAAATAATTTGAAAAACTAGGGAAGATAATAGAGTTACTTGCATGATAACCAAGGTGGATTAAAAACATACCATATTAGTGCCCTACAGTTGTTTGACAGAAAAACTATAAAGAAATGGTTACAAATACAACATCTGATGTAAGGAGCATATGTACAATTAAAAAGAGGTTCAGTAAAATAGCTTGTACTTTAAAGCCCCAAAGAATTGCCAAGATGTGTTTAATTTATTTGATTGTCCCCTTGGAACTAAAGTCTATATAGATGAAACAGGCTTTATGGTGAGTTAAATATTGTATAAGCAAAAGGCTGAGTAAAGGAATTTTTTTTAAAAATAGAAAGATATTAAATCAAAACTCAACATCATTTTTTTTAAAGTTGTATATCCCTTACAGGATGGTGCAGTCAACACTAGCATTTTTCAGCTGTTGTTGATGTTCTTGGCAAGATTACGCTCAGTAGTTTGCCTTTGCTTTCTGAGCGACCAGTTCACATACCCCGTTAGTAACCAACCTGATGCGATCTGCTGATGAATCTCGCGCGGCTATGTTCCTCATGTGGATATACGGGATTACGGAGAAATTCATTAATCCCTTCGCCAGGGAGACCGGCCAATATCATTACACTTGGGAAATTCTCATGCATGCTTGTCAGAGTCTAAAGTATTGCCAGCAGAGATGTAGGGACATCGTTACGCCCGCCAGGCGAATAGTTCCTAGCGGGGATGCCGTAACATCGTTTCGCCCGCCAGGCGAGTATTAGTTACCTGCCTGCGAGGTTGCTGGCTGACGAGACAGCCAGCGGTCAGGCAAGGACAAAGCAGGACGCACGCAGGCCTCGTGAAGCCACTTCAGGTGGGCAGGCGCATTGCGAGAAATAGCCAGACAGCTCTGGGACTCAGACTCGACTGGACGTATGATGGGAGAAAGGCTTGTGTAGTTCTGTGGCCCGAAAGTCGAGTGCTTGTACATCTTGTGAGATAGACTGTAAGCTGTGGGTTGCCTGTAAGTGTATTGTTATAACTTATGTATTGTAATGATCATCTCTAGATCGTGATCTGTAAATAAATCCATCGAAACTTCGTGTCATTGAGTCTCAAGTCAAATCACGTTGTACTTGTACTGTCTCACATGTGTTAGGTTAACGAGCCAGGTTTAAGACCCTGACATGTGTGGACGTGGGGGCATTCGTCCGGCTTTAAAATGAACGTGGTTTAAGTAATTAACATTTAAAACCTAGATTTGTGAACTTAGAAATTTTTGTCCAACTGTAGAGTACATTTAAATGTGATTGTGAAGGCTCATTTTGATATATATTATTACATTGTTTAAACATGGAGACTAAATGTGAACGTAAAGTACATACATATTGTTTGATCTTGTAAACGTGTAAAACATTTGTGATTGTGGAACTTGTCACCGTTTTGACCTTGTCGACATTGTGAAGTTGTCGCCATTGTGACCTTGTCGCCATCTTGTAAACTTGATGTCTATGTCCTTACTGAATGTCATCTTAATGTAAGTGATGTGTCATCAATGTTGTAGAGTGTTGAGATATAGTTAGATTGTCTTTGTAAAGTGAGTTGTGTAAAGCAGAAAGTTTCGGAAAGAAAGTGACTTGTGATTTCAAAAAAAAATTGTTGACTGACAACATTACGACCTACAATTACACTCAACGCCATACAAACCTAATCAAAACTTAGTGACAAGCATACACACCACATCAAATAGACGCTAATTTATTTCCTCCAAAAACAAAGCAGGTTTTCTGTGCCATCTGAAACCCTTGCCCGTAGAGGTCATTTGTGTTTTGAAGTAGCGACCCTACAGTTCCTAGTCCAAATTTCAACCGTTCTTCACCGCATCCAGGACACTTGAGTATATTTTTCTTTCTATATACTTTCAGATGCAAATTTAGGCACATATTGTGAATAGAACACAATTGTAAATTGTTCACTTTACTAACAACTTGGAACAAATTGTGTGTCTGATATTTCATTTGCATTTTCCATCATGTCGTCATTAAATGATTTCATCGATATGGGGTTAAAGTTAAAGTTAACAGGTGATGAGTTAACGAAGTGGAGTGAGAAGAAATACTCTGAATACCACGAGCGTGAAGAAAGAGCAGCTGAAAGAGCATTAAAGCAGGCAGAGATTGAAAGAGAAACAGAATTAAAGAAGGCAGAAATAGCAGCTCAGAGTAAACGGGAAGAGCTGGAAGTGCAATTAAAAATCAAACAACTTGATACTGAGACTGCCATAAACAAAGAGTCCAAGAAATCTGAGAGACTGGAGAAAGAAAACCAGTACAAGAAATATCAAGGTATCGTAAGAAATTATACCTCGGGTGACTGCATTGCAGCCTTCACCCAAAATTTTGAGACTTTAATGGACCATTACCAGGTCCCATTGTCTGAATGGAATATAATTTATATGAGAAGTTTATCAGGGGAGCCTCTGAAAGTCATAGAGACTATCCCCAAAGACCTCAGGAAAGATTACCATTATCTGAAATCAAAGATTATGGCACATTTTATGTTAGATGAGGCAGGTTACAGAGAACAATTCAGCAAGTTGAGCCCCAAACCGACTCAAACGTTCTCTGACTACCTATGCTTAGTCCGAGACATCTGAGAAGTACAACCATTGTAAATATTGTAGAATTTCACATCATCAAGGTGAGATGTGCGACAAGAACCCCGCATATCTTACATATTTACAGAACATCGTAAACAGACAAGATAAAGAGCGTAAATCCTTTAGAAATTTGCGTAAATGTTTTCTCTGTAAGGCGTATGGACATTATCGCCATGATTGTAAAGGTAGGCAAATGATCAAGAAAGCCAATGCCGCCTTATTTGATAGTTCATCATCAGATGAAGAACAATCAGAGAAACACCCTGTGAACTCAGCACAGGCTTTTGATATGTTTAACGCAAATAAATGTACTGTTTGTAATACCTTTTATGAAGATGGTATTTTGACATGCGGCCACTCCATTCCTATTGCCAATGAAGAAGCTAATTTGGTAGTAGATTCCAAAGGCAGAATAAACATCCATCAAGGATATGTGAATGGCAAGCCTGCTACAGTCCTTCGGGACACGGGAAGTTCATTGATTGGACTGAAGAGAACGTTCATAATGCCTACAGACTATACAGGCAGACACGTAACATGCAGAACATTCTCTGGCAATATTGAAAAGTACCCACTAGCATGGGCATATATTCAAACACCTTTCCTCACTGGGAAAGTAAAATGTGCAGCATTAACAAACCCGGTGTGTGATATTATAATTGGAAATTTACCAGAGGTAAATGATATGCCTCATGACATAACATCTCTTTGCATTAATGAGATCACAACATCACCATCAAATGTCATCATTGATAATGTTGTACCACCTAATGAATGTATGGTAGCCAATGTAGCACTAAGATCTCATGACATCATTGATAACACTGTTTCATCACCATCTGATATCATTGAATGTGTGAACGCAGTAACTAGATCTACTGCTAGAATGCAAGATGAAATTAATCAGACTGAGGCTATAGAAATGCTTAGCCCAGTATTACTAACTCCTAAAACCATGAAGGAGACTTTTGTAACAGCCCAAAAGGCTGATCCTTCATTGTTGAAATATTTTAATCTGATCGGCCAAAAGCCAAAGGTAACCAAAAATGCAAAATGGCATTTTGCTTTGAAAAATTGTATCCTCACCAGGTATTATACCAGAGGTGACACCACAACAGAGCAAACTGTTTTGCCAACTGAGTATCGTAAGCAAGCCTTACATCTTGCCCATGATATACCTCTTGCAGGGCATATGGCATACGCTAAGACCAGATCAGGATTATTATTACAGTTTTATTGGACCAAATTCTGCAATGACATTAAGCAATATTGCAGGAGTTGTGACATCTGCCAAAAACTTGTAAATAAAGGTAAAAACCCACAGGCAAAGTTACAAATTACTGACTTAGCCAATCGACCTTTTGAGAAAATATCTGTCGACATAGTGGGCCCTCTTAATCAGATAACAACTAGAGGGAATAAATATATATTAACCATTATTGATCAATGTAGCCGCTGGCCTGAAGCGATTCCGCTAAAGAACATAACTGCCAATGACATAATGGAAGTTTTCTTCCATATATTTTCACGGATAGGATTTCCAGTCACTATCCAATCAGATAGGGGAAGTCAGTTTATCGCCGCATCTACTCAAGCTTTCACCAAAATGTTAGGAGTGAAGCAATGTTTCAATTCCCCGTACCATCCTCACTCGAGTGGAATTATAGAAAAATTTAACGGTGATTTAAAGCATATGCTTGCTAAAGTCACGCAAGAGCACCCCAATAACTGGGACGTATATTTACCTGCTATTCTCTTTGCTTATCGCGAGGCGCCACATGCTAGTACAGGTTTCTCTCCTTTTGAACTTATCTATGGTGCCAAACCACGTGGCCCATTAAGCATCTATCATCAAATGTTAACTGAATCCACTCCTTTACTGAAACCCATATCATCATACGTATACGTTACATCATTGCGTGAAAGAATCATCAAATCTTGTATAATTGCAAAGGATGCACTAAAATTATCTGGTGCTACATATAGACAATATGCTGACAAAGGTAACAGGACAATAACGTTGACACCTGGACAGGACGTTCTTCTTCTCCTACCTAGTGACAGACACTTATTGACTGATTCTTGGCAAGGACCATTTAAAGTGACGAGACAGATTTCACCTGTAGACTACGAGATCCAAATAAAAGACAAACACAAAATATTTCACGTCAATATGCTAAGACCATATTACAACAGAGACAACGAACAAGACGATACAATAGCATGTACAGTGATAATAGACCATGAAGATGACGAGGCTAGTGACGAAATTCCAACACCTGCATTAGACACGACGAACTGCTTGAAGGAAATTAAGATCAACCCAAAGTTAACTCAAGCAGAAACAGACAGTTGCAAACATCTCATACAACAGTACAACACCATTTTCTCAAACAACCCAGGACAAACAGAATTAGTACAACATCACATCACACTCACGTCAAATACACCCATAAAATGCAGACCATACACCATTCCATTGCATTACAAAGACCACTTACATCAAGAGATCATTAGCTTAGAGAAAAACAACATCATTAGACGATCCCAATCAAATTTCTCATCTCCAATGGTCATAGTACGCAAAAAGGACAACACAATAAGACTCTGTGTCGACTATAGGAAACTAAATAAGATAACTCTTTTAGATTTAGAGCCAATGGCAAACTCTGAAGATCTATTGACAGAACTGACAGACGCTAGGTTCTTTACGAAGGTAGACATGACTAAAGGTTACTGGCAAATAGCAGTAGTCGAACAGAGCAGACATCTGACAGCTTTTGCCACACCTTGGGGACTGTACGAATGGTGCAAACTTCCATTTGGGCTTGTCAATGCCCCAGCAACATTCGTACGCATGACACGACTTCTACTAGTAGACATACCTAATATTATTTGTTACATAGACGACATTTGTGTTCACACAAAGACAATGACAGACCACATAAAGACATTAGAGCAGACATTTGAATGCATTAGACAGCACGGACTGACGGTAAAGCCTGCAAAAGTAGACATAGCCTATCAGGAAATATCCTTCTTGGGGTACAAAATATCTAATGGCTTTGTCACGACAAACGATAACATTGTGTCCAAGATACTAAAACTCTCACTTCCGACTACGAAAAAGCAAGTCAGAAGTTTGTTGGGACTTATAAATTATTATAGGCAGTTCATACCAGATTTTGCTGAACTGACCGATGTTTTTACTAACCTACTAACAAAAGATCAACCGGAGAAAATTGTAAACAATGAATGCCTAAAATTTGCATTCCAGAAAGTATTATCTTATTTTTCTGATAATAGCTTAAACAATCCTATTCTAAAATTGCCCAATTTACAAATCCCTTTCAGATTGCGCACAGACGCGAGCTCCGTGGCGATTGGAGCAGTCTTGTTACAAGAGCACAATAACATCCTACATCCTGTGTACTTCGTTTCCCGAAAATTAAAACCGAGAGAACGTGCTTGGTCAACACCACAGTTGGAAGCCCTAGCTCTAGTGGTGGGTATAACTAAATTGTCCAGATTCCTCCTAGGACGTCATTTTATTGTGGAGTCTGACAGTAGTCCATTGAGATTTATCAATTCAGGTGTACCTTCCAACCAAATGATAGCTCGCTGGTCTCTTAAGCTTCAAGATTACAGCTTTGAAGTTCGACACATCGCGGGCAGAACCAACACGATTGCCGATCTTTTGTCCCGTTGTCCGACCGACCCAGTAAGCACCAATGTCTGAGTGCAGTGTGTAAAATACACTCGGACCAACACAGCCATGCATCAGTGAAGTTTTTTTTTCCACAAAAACTGTGTATGTCTATATGATGTGATAGGGGTTTATTCCCAATATATATAGTTTTCTTATTTTACTATTAATGTAATGATTGTCGTGAATAATTGTGTAGTGTGTGGTAGAAAGAGAACTTTATTAATTGTATATATTACGAAACAAGAACAGTACCACATTCGCTCTGAACTTACCGCAAGCGAACTGTCAAATTCATCCGTGGTATCTGCATTTGGAACATATCCAGTGATATTTTAACTCCGTGTGTGAAAGTGTGACTTGAACATTGACATCTACACCACTGCAGTTAACCGAAATCCAGAAGTTTTTCCAGTGAAACAACCAACACATGAACGATCAGAACATTGCACATTCCGTTTTACTACATCAGACCGGAACAAGTGTGTTCTACAGATTTTCAACATCAGCTGTTCGTGTGTACTTCCGGATGATTTAGAAATTTAGTTTAAAATGAGCAGACGACAAACAAAAGCCTAAAAAGTGATAACACTTCTAAACTATTTACGATTCAATAATTTCGAATACACGAATTGTGTATTAATATTTTTCATTAAATGTAATCTTAGAATCATATCTTGATTAATTTATTCATACTATCGACATTTTTTTCGCTAGTATGGAAAAACATCAAGCTATGACGCTGAGAAATAGAATAATTATTGTAAAATATTATATTTCATAATTTTTGAAGTTATGTCCCTTTCATTTAATTGTTATTACATTATTACACCAAGGGCAATTAATTGAAATGTATACGATGATGTGTTGTATATAAATAGCCATGTTGTTGCCAGATTGTTAACAAGCCAAGAAGCCATCTACTGGGCATGGTAGAGTGTTACCGACATTGCAGACCGACACAAGAACTCCTGGCCAAATGAGGTCAGAGTTTGAGCGTTGAATGCGACTTATATAAAGCCGTATTACGGTCTTGCCAGATGTTTTTTGTCTCAAAAAGCATATTATTACTTTTTTTTGAAAGGCTGTGAGGTAGTTGCTTGGGAAGCTGTTACTACCGATCTGACTGGGTCAAGAATGCAATTAAGGTAATCAGCCATCGAGAGGATGAAACTTGACAAGTGTTAAAAGTTGAACAGCACATGTCTTTAGATACAATGTACATTTCTTATGTGTTTCTATGCCAAGATGTGTGTGTTTATGTATTTCTACACTAATGTATATAACAGAAAGGTTGACTCTGACAAGGTTAAAATATTAACCCAGTAGTGTATATATAGTATACATGAAAGATGACATCTTTCATGAAGAAGCCCCGGGGGAGCATGTCAGAGTCTAAAGTATTGCCAGCAGAGATGTAGGGACATCGTTACGCCCGCCAGGTGAATAGTTCCTAGTGGGGATGCCGTAACATCGTTACGCCCGCCAGGCGAGTATTAGTTACCTGCCTGCGAGGTTGCTGGCTGACGAGACAGCCAGCGGTCAGGCAAGGACAAAGCAGGACGCACGCAGGCCTCGTGAAGCCACTTCAGGTGGGCAGGCGCGTTGCGAGAAATAGCCAGACAGCTCTGGGACTCGGACTCGACTGGACGTATGATGGGAGAAAGGCTTGTGTAGTTCTGTGGCCCGAAAGTCGAGTGCTTGTACATCTTGTGAGATAGACTGTAAGCTGTGGGTTGCCTGTAAGTGTATTGTTATAACTTATGTATTGTAATGATCATCTCTAGATCGTGATCTGTAAATAAATCCATCGAAACTTTGTGTCGTTGAGTCTCAAGTCAAATCACGTTGTACTTGTACTGTCTCACATGTGTTAGGTTAACGAGCCAGGTTTAAGACCCTGACAATGCTCCATCCTCTTCTTCAAAAGCAAGTGAAGAGTATTAAAGCTGATGGTACCAGTGGCAGTCTGATTCAACAACCGTCTGTATTTTCCTCTATGGAAATTAATTAGCAGATATGCTTGTGGGCTTGGCTGTTGTGGGCAGCAGATGAACACTGGACTAGGTTATCATCTTGAATGCCGTCAGAGACGCAGGACAAGCAAATGTCTCAAGGGATGGATTGATTCTGCAACTTTTACCACTGTAAGAACTCGAAGTCAAACACAGTAAAGCTTGACAAGAGTACCATGTGGGAAGCCAAAGAAGAACAGTCAACAAAAATAGAACTGGTGTTATCAGTCGCTACAAACTGAGGGAGATAATGAGGAGCAGAATTGAGCACTTATGCACTAATTATTGGATGTGCAGTGAGGATGATCTGTTGATTAACTAACTGTAGCCAATACTTGCTGTTTGTGTATATTTTTAAACAATAGTAATGGTATCTTGAATAACGAAGACACAAACAATAGATTGCACGATTTATTTCCCGGCATATTTCACTGCATCTCATCAGGTATATGCTGCAGAAATCACACAACCTGAGGTTAAGTAACTAGACAAATCCTTCAAGCTGAAATATACACATGTTCGTACAGTGAAAAAAAGTAATTTCAAAATTAAAGATTAAAAAAGTAATTTCAGTTGTCTACCATGGTAATTTTAAACTGACTATCATATCTTTCTGTTTGCACAAAACTGGCCTGTGCAGATTAATCCTGATGGCTTCTGCGAACTTTAACAAGCGACTATTTTGTGTGTTAAATAACACACGAAACTCTTTGTCTCTATTAATCGCATGACCGTAATGGTATCGTCTGAAAATGAATAAGAATATCTAATGCATTTATAACAGTATCATTAAAATCAATTATTAGTGACACAGACATCGCATATGCAAATAAACCAAGATGCTCCCACATGACTAAAAACTTTAACTCATTAAATTGTTCAAAGATATATATTCCATCTTGTCAGTAAGTAAGGTGAAATCTGTAATTTTCAACCTCTGAACATTAATTACAAGACTAAAAGAAAACATAATGCAGATGGTTTAGAAAAACAAAAACAAATGGTGTACAGTTGTGAAACTATGAATTTAAAAAAATATAATTTACCAGAATCAATATTTAGAATTGTGTTTTAGGATTAGAGGGGAAGGCACCATCTATCTATATAGAAGCTGACTAACCAAGCCTTCCCATGTTTCTCCTAATGATAATCTCGGTTAAATGAGAATTGTTAACTGAATGTTGATTAGTCTCAAATATGTGAAGTTTTGATTAAATAAAAGGCTCAAGCTTTGGCTCAAGTCTGTGAGTTTTTCACATCCACACATTGAGAACAGCCATCATTATGAGTAACAAAAAGTGTTCAGTCTTCCCTACTATCTGTAGGCCTTAAAGGAAGTAAACATCACATACATATAATAAATTTAGTCTCATACAGGTTGAATAGAGACAGATTTACATAAACATAATCCACATAAACTATGGGAACATTATGATGCAAATATATTGAGAACAGAATAAATCATCACAAATTGTCTCATTATAAGCTTGTCCTGAATTCCAGCTGAAAAATTTGTCTCTTGGTAGGACTATGGTTCCTACTCAGCTTTGAGAATGTACAGTTACAAAAATAACATTTTTCTGGAGGGGTACAGGGTGGCCCTCCTCCCAAATGAGTGAGTTGCTGTCAATCATTATATGGTACAAAATAGAATGAAGACAAAATGTTACTTCCAGTAATCACTGGTTTCTACACACACTGAGGACATCACTGTTAGATGATGTTTTCATGCAATCATCATCATATGGCAAACTTTTCATGACTGGATTTCTTGGTTGCCATATAGGCACAGGATGTTAATCAATATTAATGATCGCACTGAGTTTTCAGGTGATTAACATCTGTTGACAAACCTTGGTTTCAGGCTTTGGTTTTTTTTTAGGTTATTTAAAAGAGTGCAGGCAAAAACACATCCATAAGTATGGGGTTACTTATGCTATTCTATTAGATTCTAAATCAGTTTAGGACATTACAGGGATTGCGAGTCTGGTTCACTTTCCCTCTGGTAAAAGTACTCTCTTCTATTGCTTGTATGTAGAACAGTCAATTTTCCTCACTTTCAAAGTGAGGAATACTTACGGATGCTTACCTCATACATTAGATAAATAATTTCCTTCCTTTGCCAAGAGTACGGGTTCACCAGTTAACCTGTATAGCATGCATGTAAGGTACTTACTTGTCTTAGCAAGCCAATTTGAGAAGGCATAATTAAGGGAGGGAGATATTTATATTACATGTTTATAAAATTTATAAAATACACTCAAAATATGTCCCCATCATCCTCCCCAAAAAAATATTATTCATGTAAGTATGACACTTAAAAAAGATTTTCAAGTTGAGCAAGCTCCAACAAATACAAGATGATGTCTTTTCTCTGGGCCATTTCAAAATTAAAGATTATTAACTATCATATCTTTCTGTTTGCACAAAACTGGCCTGTGCAGATTAATCCTGATGGCTTCTGCGAACTTTAACAAGCGACTATTTTCAGATATATTTACTCTGTCTCATTGTCACCACCTATCATGTTGAACTTGACACATTTATACCAGATCTTCTCTCTGATACCTTGGTTGCTACAACCACCCAGTCACACCCCCCCCCCCCCTCTCTTCTCCTAACAACCAATCCCAGCCTCTAGATTTGCACCCATAGGTTCTAATCAGCACATTTCATGTTTTGTCAGCAAGGGATGTCTTATTGAGTAGTCTCCATGTCTCCTCTTTTATCCTGGCCAAGTATCTTAATTCGAAGGCTCTGCTTGATGTCCTTATCTACCTTCTTCTTTGTAAACAAGCAACCATCCTCCATGACCTTTCATCTCTGGTATATTTAGGTGTATTTTGTTACAGCATAGACAATTAGCTGTAATACTGTCTACTTTTGTAGAGTATTATCTAAGTATATGGAAAGCCAAGTTTCTGAATTCCATGGATAGTAGATGTTGCAAATAGTGTTTCAACATAATGAAAAATGTGGCTTCAAATCCACATAACATGATCTAACTTTATTAGATAATTAATTACCACTAAACCTATAAGGTTATGGACACATTTTGCATTCCACATTTATTGATTGACATACATATAAAATTGTTTTTATATGTATTTATTTATTGAAACATATTTTTCTATTTCTTTGCAGTTGAAAATTGTGAGATCAAATCTCGTGGGTCAAGCCAGAACATAATTATACAACTTCCCTTGTGGTCTGCACCAAATGAGGACAGTTATCACTCTCATTTTGAGACTCTAAGAAGCAGTTTTCATGATGTAATATCTTTGGCATTTGAACAGGCTAAACACTTGAAATGCAATGATATTGCCTTTTCAACAGCACATTTAACCAAATCAGAACACCCGTTTCCATCTTCTGTTATTGCAAAAGGAATTATTGAAATGTTATTTGAAAAAACTGGTTTGAACTTTACATCACAAACTGAGAATAAAAAGGTTGATATCTATGTCTGTGACCCTGATAATGAAGCTGTGTTCAAAGCATTTGAGTTCTTTCTAAAACTCAGACAGGTGATTGTTGGGACACCATCACAGTCTGCCTGGAATAAAGTCTGTTTTCCAGGTAATTGTGATCATTGTTTTATTTGTTATTTTGTTCAAATTCTTATTTCTGTGTGTTTGTGTGTGTCTTTTTTATCATAATATATAATGCAAATGATAATGTTATTACTTTATGATGTCAGAACATACCACAAGCATCTTATATTACAACTTTTATATTTGGTTATGAGAAGATAATTTTTATATAATGCTTAACTTTTCCAATGGTAGTGACACTTACAAACTAATTATATTTGAAAAAAACAATTTTGCCTTAAAGAAATTGAATGTCTGTTTGTTGCTTACCCTATATCTTTGTCAAATATTTCATCAACTTCTCTAACTGTATGATCTGAAATAGTTATTTTATGCAATGATCAACATAATAATGCATGTATTTGTGTGTAAAGTTTGTGTGAAATGTATTTATATGACTTGATCTAGTTGAGGAAGTAGAAATATGTCGTATTTTATGCAGGTGGATGCACAAGATATGTTATGTAATATGCAACTAAATGTATACAATTTAAAATCTGCTAACAATTTTGCCAAAGAAAATTTTTACTTGGATCTGCTGTGATCGGTGTCGAAAGAAAAATGTGTTTTCTAAGATCTACAATCAACATGCCCAGTAGATTACGAAAGCTCAGTGCAAAGTCTAACCTATGCAGTCACAATGAAATAAATATATGTAGCTATGTTATGGGAAAGTATCTTTTCTTATCTGAAGAATTGAGGATGAAGCCTCGCAGCAGCCAACTTTTAATGTGAAGGTGGCACTTGATGTCTGCAATGTTATTTTGGTTTGAATTCAAATCTAGGCCAGATCATTCTTACACATATGTAAGGTAAATGGATGTTCTGTGCTTGGTAAGGCCAAGGCTAGCAGGATGAATTTAATTGTGTGACAGGTGTAAGATTCTTGTAGCTATGTAATTTATCAACTTATTCATAATTATATTTGTGTATATTTATATATATTATAATAATTATACTGAAAAGTGTGTTGTAACAGGAAATTTTTGGTTTTTTATTGTGCTATAAAGAAAGATCTTGTGAATTATGTTAGAAGCAAAATCATATTGCAGACTACTTACTGGAGTGAAGGAAATATGTACCAATCATAGAATATGTGTCCTGTTGCAATCTACTTATATTAGTGAAAAGTCTATTGCAGATTGATGGACCCAGAGACACTTGGGGAAAGGCCAAGTAGTATATAAGTAGAACTAAAAAACATAATTATGATATATACATGGGAAATGCAATATGACATTTTAAAAGCTGTTAATCAAATGCTACAATTATATTTATTGCCATCCATCCATCATGTGTCATGCCGATAAGAAGCATGGACAGTCATGTATTGCCATCTCACTCGATCACCAGAGTCGTGGATCAGCTCCGTGTTTCTGTCTCGACCATGCCACATGGCCAAGTCATCCAGGTATTTACTTCTTGCTCTTCCCCTTGGTATTTTCCAACAATCTTGCCAGTTGTCACCAGGTTCTCCAATTCATTTCTTCTCATAACATGCCCAAAAAATGTTGACTATCTACGTCTAATGTCTCTAATCAGTTTACGATCTTCATTTGTTTATTGAAAAAAATTCGCTTAAAAGTTGACAGTGTTGACTTCATTGCACCGGGTTTTATCCCATATGGCTCGGTCTCTTTCTGCAGCACAGAAAGCGTCGCACAAAGCATGAACTCCATAGCTCTAGCGATGACCCACAGGAGTCTCTGAAAAATTCAACTCAAGAACTGAAGGACGCGACCCGGAATCGAACCCACAGCATTTGGAGCCCGAGTCAAACGGCTTGACCACTTCACCACAGAGACTCCCATTTGTTTCTTGAAGGACTTGTTCATTGGATTTTCTGTCTGTACATGGTATTCTTTGCATTTTCCTCAGAAACCACATTTCCACAACCATGAGATGTTTTTCAGCTTGTCTGCTCATTGTCCACGCTTCACATTCATACAAAAGTACAGGTTCTATGTAGCACCTCAACACTCTTTTTCTCGTTTCAATTGATATCTTTCTATTGGTCAGTATGTTTTTCATCTTGCAAAAAGGCTACCTTCGTAATGGCAATTCTTGTTCTAATCTCTTTGAGGCATCTCTCATAGATGTTTTGACTGTTCTGAGATAACAGTACTGATTCACTTGTTTAAGAGTAAGCCCATTTACTTGTATATTACATTGTGGTATTTCCTTCTTCCCAGTGACGACCATAACCTGTGTCTTCTTACAGTTCTAACCCTCGTTGTTCACTGTGTGCAACAACTGCATCTACTAAATGTTGCAGGTCCTGTTTATTGTTTGCAATCAAGACTGTATCATATCTAATCATGGCATATCTAATGTTATTGATGTATCGTCGTTCAATGTTGATTCCTTCCATATCTTCTATATCTCTGAAAATATTTTCACTGTACAGGGAAAAAAGATCTGGAGACATTACACATCCCTTGTCTCACACCTCTCTTAATAGGCTGATATTGACCTACTTCAGTATCAATTCTTATGGCAGCTTGTTGTTTCCAATATATGTTTTTTACAAGTCTAAGTTCTTTTCCGCCAGTCTCCCTGGCCTAGGGGTTAGTGACTTTCTCCGTAATCCCGTATATCCACGTGAGGAATGTAACTTGCGTGAGAATCGGTAGCGGTTCTCGCCGCATTGGGAACTTACGGGGTATTTGAGCCGGCCGCTCAGAAAGCAATGGCAAACTACTGAGCGTAATCTTGCCAAGAAATCAACATTCAGCTGAAAGATGCTGATGTTGACAGCGATGTCCTGTAAATGATATGCAAAAAAAAAGTTCTTTTCCATCAATTTGTAGATCTTCAAGCATCCTTATCATGTCGACATGTCTTACTTTATTGAAAGCCTTTGTGTAGTCAATAAAGCAAAGGTGTAGATCTTTGTTTACTTCTATAGAACATTCAATTACTGTTCTCAGTATATACATAGCATTTACTGCACCCTTGCCTTCTACAAACCTACATTGTTCTTTTCCTATTTCAGGTTGTATTTTCTTCCTAATTCTATGCATGATAATTTATTGCACAGAAGATAATAATCAGTATAAACATTCACAACTGTATGATAGACAGAACTTCATTATACATACAATATAAAATAATATGGTGTGCATTGAAAAATGATGTCTATGTAAAATTGTATACAAAAATAAATACTTTTATTTTATATATATATATATATATATATATATATATATATATATATATATATATATATATATATATATATATATATATATTCATTCCTTCAGTAGCATGTCCTTTGCAGAACAATCGCTCCCATAACAACCTTCCGGAAAACTTCTCGATCATAAGCAAGATGTCCCATATCCGATACACCCCATCTTGAGATCATCCACCACATCCTGCACCCATCTTCTCTTTGGCCTTCCTCTTCCTCTCTTTCCAGGCATATACCCCTCCATTATTATTTTCTCCACACTTTCATGACTTAGTTAGTTAGTTAGTTAGTAGACAGATCATCCTCATTGCACATCGAACCATTCAGTCCATAAATGCTCGGATCCCCTCCTCAGCAAATCCTGCCGCGTGTAGCGGCTGACACCAGTTCTGTGTTGGTTTATCAATCTTCTTTGGCTTCCTGCGTAGTGTTCTTGTTTGGCCACCCCTCTTTTGATTTGCTGTTCTCGCAGTCTGACCATGGTTGTAGATTCGCAGTCATCACATAGTTCTCGCACAAGTCTTACTTCTCGTAGAGCATTCAGAATGTCAGCCTGGTCCATGGTGCGTCCGCCCTCCATCTTAGCCTTACCTGCGAGCTTATCAGCCCGCTCATTTCCTTGTACTCCCGCATGCCCTGGCACAAAGATGAAACTAATCTTTGTCAGCCGAGACCGCTCCAGAGACAGAAGCCACTGTCTTCGGATCCACCCCATCTCTATCCTCTTAAGCATGCTCATTGAGTCGCAAAGGAAACATGTCCTACAGAATGTCTGTGTCTCGAGCCATGTTATTGCTTTACTTACTGCCATAACTTCCATAGTCAGGCTACTTGTGGGCTCAACAAAAGCACCAGAGTCCTCCTTCAGAATTCTCCCTCCGGCCCGCGCCGTGAAGGCCCATGAGCTTCTCACATGTCAGACGACCGACCCATCTGTGTAGATGACAGCTTCACCGTTTAACGAATTCTCGAAAATCAACGCTTGTACTTCTGCCTCCACAGCAGCCGGATTTTCTTGTCTGCATTTTCTGTCTAGTTGGATGCAAACTGAAAAGTACGTACAGAAATTTGTTTGCACTTGTACCCACTCCTCGCCAGGTTCTAAGTTCTCCAGTGAACACACCTGTTGAAGAATGTCTTCGGCTTGACCCATCCATGACCTTCCTCTTTTTAATCTGCTGCCCTTCACCTTCCTAATTTCAGTATGCAGTGGATGTTGTGTGTTTGCGTTAACTCTGAGGTAGGCACATGCTCTGCAAATTTGTAGTCTGTCTTCAATGGTTGGAAAATCAAGAAGGTAGCGCACAGCCCTGCATGCTGTATCTCGTGTACATCCAAGAATAATGCGCATAGCTTTGCTTTGTATCCTTTCCATCCTGTCTATCTGCTTACGGCTGAGAGTCAGGATTGCCATCGCATACTCAAAAACAGACAAGACCAGCCCCTCATATAGGAGGCATAGATGGCGTTCCTCACAGTTTGCTGCTGCCATCATCTGCATCGCAGCCAAACCCTGCTTGGCCTTTGTTATCACCTTTTCTATGTGCTCGTTTCATGACATTTCAAGTAACCAAAATATTTCAATTTTCCTTGTTTTATCGTCTTTAATAGCCAACGTTCTTCAATATTCAGCTCTTGAAGTATGGATGCATTTCTTCTTTTCTTTATCCAAGATATTCTTAGAATCCGTCTATAACATTATATATATATATATATATATATATATATATATATATATATATATATATATATATATATATATATATATATATATATATATATATAATGTTATAGACGGATTCTAAGAATTATATATATATATATATATATATATATATATATATATATATATATATATATATATGAGTATTTACTTGAACCAAGTAGCAGCAATTAAAATGGGAAATAAAGAAGGCAATTATTAACAAATAAAGTTAGGAGTATGATAGGGATGCGTCTTGTCACCGGATCTCTTCTCCCTCTATAGCAAAGTAATAATGAGAGAGATCAAAGAGAAGCCAGGAATACTAATCAGAGGTTATAATATAAACAATATTCGCTGTGCAGATGACACAGTATTGGTTGCGGATAATGCAAAAGATCTACAACAATTGTTGGACATTGTAGTAACAGAGAGTGCAAAGAAAGGACTCTCCTTGAATATGAGAAAAAGAGTAACAATGGTGATATCGAAGAATAAAGTGACACCAAAATGTGAAATGGAAACAGAAGGGAACATCCTTAACCAAGTGGATAATTTTAAATACCTGGGGGAATTTATAACATTAGATGGAAGATGCACAACAGATATTAAGAGCAGAATAGGTCAAGCATTTAAGAAATTAAGAGTGTCCTTTGCAATAAGTCACTATCACTGAAGAGAGTGCTGAAATGCTATATAGAACCAGTTTTGCTGTATGGCAGTGAATCTTGGAATGTAAATGAACAAATTAGGAAGAACTTAGAAGCAACAGAGATGTGGTTCCTGAGACGAATGTTGCGAATTCCTTGGACTGCTAAAGTAACTAACAATGATTGCCTGAAAGAGGCTAATGAAACAAGGACATTAGATAAAACAAGAAACAAACAAACAGCTTTCTTTGCTCATGTATCAGAAGAGAGGCATTGGAGAACATTGTGACAACTGAAAAGCTTGAGGGGAAGAGAAGCAGAAGCATACTAAGAGAAATGATGTTGGGTGGATAGAGACTGTGACATGGAGGAATATCATCAGCAGAATTGATCCAGATAACCAAAGACCGAGATCTGTGGAGAGTCATGAACACCTACACCAGCTGGCATGGCACTTGATGATGATGATGATGATGATGAATATATACAGTAAAACCAGATGTCCAAAAATAATCGACGAAATCCGAAACCGACGAAAACCGACGTAATTATTTCCATATTCGTTGTGGACACTTCTAAATACATACCAAAAACACATTTTATAGAGAATATATATTGTGTTTAACACTATTTTTCTGCCTAAGACTTGTCCAAACTTGGATCTTCACCATGCCTAGTAACACTGTGTATGCCAGTGCACTTCTTGAATTTTTCAAACCATCCCGCTAATCACTGGTATCATGAAGGCTAATAGACTATAATAGCTGGGGCATATAGAAAGAAAGGAAGATAATAGGGAAACAAAACTCGCTTACACTCAGGAAATAAATGACCGTAGACCCCGAGGTAGACCAAGAAGACGGTGGAGATAATATATGTACAGACCTACAAGCACTTGGAATCAACGACTGGCAAGAGAAGGTCAACCAGAGAGACGAATGGAGACGGATTGTATCTGCAGCAAAGAACCTCAATGGCTCGGAACGCTGAAGAAGACGAAGAAGATCCCCTGCTGGCCTTAAAATCACTAAGTACACTAGCACTCGTCCTAGGCATTTTTTTAATGAGATGGCATACAACTGTCTAGTCTTTTCTCATATGATTGACAAAAACAGAAAAACAAAAAACCAAAACAGAATTGCCATCTAACTGATTTTGACTTATCCAAATTAATAATAACTGTTCGACTTCTTCAGTTGTTTGTGATCCCTGTTTCATTAGCACATTCATGCCTTGCGCTACATTAGCCTCCTTTATTGCTTCCTATTTCACCACAATGGAACTTATCGTCGTGGCGACTTCCCATTGCGGCCGATTTCAGCAATCTTAATGCCATTCTTGTATTTTATTATTAGCAAGTGATGCTCATACAACGAAAAACAATGCCAAACTGAGCAGAAGAATGTGTGGGTTCCTTTGTTTTCGCAAAATTAGTAGCGAGATCTTGTGGGCACGTCGACTAAATCCGTGGCAATCTACGAAAACAGAGACAAATTTTTCACGGAAAAAAACTGACGAAAACCAAAACCGGCGATAACCGAAGGCTACGAAAACCGAGGTTTTACTGTATATTATAACCCAAAAGAGTTGACCAGGATGTTGATGAAAAAGAATTAAGTAAGTAAGGCTCTAGAATGTCATTCAAAATTCTTGCTGTGGTATCAGGTTTGCACTTGGACTATCAGTGCCAGATAAAGTACACACATTTTACTTCACATTAAAGAATACGCACTGATGCCCATTCAAAAAGCACATTGTCACAATAACAGAAACTGTCAGTAAAACTTACTTAAAATAATGACAAGATTTAATCAAGAAGAAAGCACACAAGAAATATTCTTGTCAGTCAGGGGAGGGAAAGACACATTAAATGTAACTACAGCACATCTGAAGCCACCATTGTATGAGGCTTACGCACCCATTCATAATCATCACTCATGCTTTTCAAAGGTTTCATGATCTGCCAAGAGATTTATTCAAATGATGTACTAATTTTTCATGTCATAATGAAAGGCTGTAAGGAATCTTTTCTCACTGTCTTAATCTCTCTCTTTTTTCCATTAATCTTTCCAGTTATTACAAAATGTTTTTGTCTTTCATAAATTATTTTTCCTGAAGCAGGAAGTGTGTTTGTTTTCCTAAAATGTCATCAACACTTTGGTTATTTCCTTATAGATTCTTACACATGTCCAGACTTCAACCATTTCAAGTCACAAGGCTGCCAGATTGAAGTGTCATCCAACATTTTATTCTATTTGGTAAGAATTGTAAGAAAAATGTCATTTTAATCACATTGATTGTTATAGTGGTAATCGTGAAAGAGAGTGGGTTGAAGGTCCTGAAGACATCACGGACTGGCACAATGTAATAATAACACTGGGTCATGAGTGCAGAGAATGGGCAGCAGGCAGCACTGAGTTTGAAGTGCAACAGCTGATCCAGAGCAACACACATCAAGGTGACATAGTCATCTACACCGATGGGTCAGTGGTGAGAAACAAACGTAGTGGCTGGGGCTTTATTGCAAATTCTAATGGACTAGTCTTGAAAAAGGAAAGCATGGCGTATGAGACTACGACCTTTCAGCACGAGAATGGAGGTGGAGGCAGTAACAGCGGCATTCCGGTGGCTAGAGGAGACCACTGCAACACACATTGTATTCATTACGGATTCAAAGAGTATGCTTAGTAAGGTGGAGAAAGGAATGTTTCATGTGGAATGGCTCTCGTCGCTTGTGAGAATTGTATGGATATTTTGCCCTGGCCATGCAGGGGTACGGGGTAATGAACAGGCTGATAGGCTAGCAGGGAATGCACCTTTTGGTGGTAGTTTGCCTATGGACAAGGAGGGAGGTGGTCATGCGCTTGTGGGACCAGGTGGAGAAGGCGGAGGAACAGATTATGAACCCATATGGGGAAAGAATGAGATTGCGGGGGATCGGCAGGGGTTCTGGAAGAATCTCAAAACTGAGAGGGAAGACCAGGAGAACTTGTAATCAGATAGCGATGGGAACGATTAGTAGTATAACTCTTCACTGGCTGTTGAACGAGGGGACGGAGCACGTATGGGAATGTCCTGAGTGCAGTGATGTCAGTTCTTAACTCAACTCAACTCGACAGTGGTAATCTGAGCCATAATCTGAGCTATAATAATTGACATGGATGATACATATAACAGAATTGACTTCGTGATATCCATTTGTTGTTGGATAACTGTTATATGGTATGTCAGTAACTTGTGAATTTCATACATTTGACACATAGAGTGTTCAGAAAGTCTTAATAGTTTAGTTGTTTTAAAATACTGAAAATTATTTTTGGCAAATTTGTCTAACAGATTATATGTTCATTAAACCACTTTTCCATATGTTTGTAGTTGCCATTAGTAATGTACTTGTCATTATGGGGCACAAGCTTTTGTATATCCTCTGTAAAGAATGTGGCCATCAGTGCTTGCAGCCATGTTTTTATTCCTTCTCTGATCATCTTCAGCACCCTACTCAAGCACAATTTATGATAACCCTGTCACTTGTGAGGGTTTAATAAAATCATTGAAATTTAAGGAAGTAGAGGGCAGACACTGTAACCACCTATCATCACAAATGTTTTTATTGAGCTTATAAACGTAGTCATTATCACAATATAAATGTTGTTTTTTGTTTGGAAATGGAATTGTTTAAAGCAATGCTTATTTAAGTGTCCAAATGGTACTTAACTTTCTGAAAGCAGCTCTTAGAAACATGTCTCTTTTTTTGTTCAGAAATATGGACATTGAAACCTATTTATGTATCTTTCATAAGACTGTACTGTCCTGAGAAAATCATTAGTCTATGGAGTGTCAAAGAGTTGTTTCGTTAAGGGTTGAACTAAAACAATATGAAACATGTTAGCAACCTCACTGATTGAATGATAGGTTGAAGAATGGACAAAGGTTAATTGTGTGCATTTATACACGGAGTCAGCATTTCCTGAATGTGTTGCTAGTTGAGTTTCATACGATAACAAATATATTATCTATTATCATGGCCTGTTATCTTGCATGACATATGTCATTTGGAGGCTATGGTTTGAATAATGGTGCATTCACCATAGCTTTCAGTTTGTACATTGACTAGTGTGCCCTATAATCTCTACTTCTTTCCTCTATGTCTGTGAGTGCCGATCTACACTTGTGAATTTATTTCATATATCTGTTAATGCTGAAGTTTAGAGAAGCTTCCAAGTCTGTTGTGTTTTCCGGAATCTCAGAAAAAAATTATTGCACGGCAGAGAGATTGTCAGAAGCATGGAGTTCAGTCCTGAAACTGTGTAAAATTAGTCATCTTCATCACAGTGCTTGGTGCAAAACAGCTTCACATCACATTGTAAATTATTTATAATGATGCAGGGAAACCAACTAAAAGAAAGAGTAAAAGGTATTCAGGACTATCTTTAATTGCTCACATTTACCGTTAAACATAGGAAGAGTGAAGTTTTTAATCTCGAGCCAAATGCAATGCCAGGATTGCATTAAGTTTATTTTTGTTCACTAATTTACTGTGGTAGATTATCCTGTCATCTTCATGTTGGCAGTGTTTACATAAGACAGCTTGCCAGACCTGTCAAAATGGCAATGATGCTGAATTTAAATTACATTAAAATCATATTTGTACGTCTTTTAGAATGTCAGGAAATAACAAACTCCTCCAGAATGAAAAACATCATAAGTCCTTGTATGTATTCACTTAATGCAATTGAAATAATTTTATTATCCATTTTAAATCATAAATTAAATCCCCATAAAACAGCAAAACAATGAAAATAATGAAAACAATCTCCATCTTGAAATTCCTATACTGTTTGGTACTCTGTAAATAAGTTTCTATTCGTGTTTTGCTGGGGCCCATAAGTGAAGCAAAGAATAATAGCACTGTAACCTACCATGCATGTGAATAAGGAAGGTTAGTATGGGACTGGCTATCTCATCCTGCAGAACACTTTAGCTGCAAAATCCAACCAATCATAAACAAGTCAACAAAGTGCTAGATGTAAGTTGGTTGAGGGCCTATGCTCCATGGGAGTTGAAAGGCAGAAAAAGAAACAAGTTACAGCAAAGGTAACATTTATTCTTGTTTGGTTTGTTTTCATGGGTAGATCTCTAAAAATAATGAGATTGACTGAAACATTCAAAACTAATGAAATCAAATAATGAGATACATTTTTGAGCTTCTCATTGTATGATCCAGACACTCTATTATATAAACAGGAATAAATCTTAAAAGACACTTTTTCTGCATTAAAATTTAGGTAATATCAGTGAACAAAGACTAGAAGAGAGCAGACCATCCAGACAAATTAAATTTGTAGGGATTTAATTACCAACTATAACTTCATTTTTCTTTGTTTAAGCTATTATACTAAAGTGTTTATTAAAATGGAAATGAAACAATTGCTGCATGTTTCATTAACAAATAGCATAACCATATATATAAGCATTTCATTACTGTTCTTAACAAAGTTGACATTACATGGAAATCTACATTTTAAAAATGCTTTTCTTATTTCATATATTTAGAGAAACAATGCCTGTGTCTTCTACCCAATTCATCCAAGTTTGGACATCAATACATGCCCAGCCATAAAGGAACATAGTTCTGTAGAGTGGTCATTAAAATCATCAATCAGGGACCTGCAACATGAATACCCAGATGGATTTGTGCCTGGTGACATAGGCCTTCTGAAGGGATTTCAGGATAGCAGAAATGCTGTCGTATACTGTAGCCCTGATTGGGGAACTGAAAGTGGAAAGGTATTTTGGAACATTAAGATTACACTCTTTTCTTAGTAAAGGTGTTATGTTTTGAATAGGGAGTCTCTGTGGTGAAGTGGTCAAGCCGTTTGTCTCATGCTCTGAAGGTTGTAGGTTCGATTCCGGGCCGCTTCCTTCAGTTTACGAGTTAAATGTTTCGGAAACTCCTGTGGGTCGTTGCTAAAAGCTACGGAGTTCATGCCTTGTGTGATGCTTTCCGCGCTGCGGAAAGAGACCGAGCCATATGGGATAAACCCCGGTGCAATGAAGTCGACCCTGTCGACTTGCGACTTTTTTATGTTTTGAATGTAAAAGATGGACTTGGCAATTCTTTCCATCGCTTTAGTTATGAAATAAACATTACAACATATTCAGTGCAACTGGTGCAATGGGCAGAAAATATAAGTAGCTTTTTCATTTGTTGCATTAAGTATTACAGTTTTTATGTATGTAATTATACATCATCCTATAAGACAGTTATGAAAAGTCATAAATATCTTGATAGAAATGGTAGGAATGAAGATGAATATTAATATCAAAATTGTCTGAAAGACGTGATTGTATCATCAACACAATTTGAAATAGCAAAAGTATAACTCTGCATAAACACCCATTATCTGAAATAATAGTATACATTATGTATGGGCATGTTATGAGAAGAAATGATTTGGAGAACTTGGGGACAACTGGTAAGATCGAGGGGAACAGACCAAGAAGAAGACCTAGAAGCAAGTATCTGGATGGCTTGGCCTTGTGGCACGGTCGAAGCAGAAACACGGAGCTGATCCACGACTCTGGTGATCGAGTGAGATTGCAGAACATGACCGCCCACGCTTACCGGCATGGCACATGATGGATGGATGGATTATATAACCCATTTATAACCCAGAAAGTTGGGACAGGGAATTTTTTTTTTTTTTTTTTTAATTCGCATATCCTTTTACAGGACATCGCTGTCAACAGCAGCATCTTTCAGCTGTCTGTTGATTTCTTGGCAAGATTACGCTCAGTAGTTTGCCATTGCTTTCTGAGCGGCCGGCTCAGTTATCCCGCAAGTCACCAGCGGGGGACGAACCGCTCCCAGTTCTCGCCCACTATGAAACTCTGTGTGATAAACGGGATTACGGAGAAAGTGGTGTAACCCCTCGGCCAGAGAGACTGGCGAACAGGGCATTACTAGTATAAAAACAGTGCAACAGTACATTCATCATTTCCTTTCAATATGGAAAGCATATAGCTAGAAACACTTTTTGTTTCAACAGATTCAGTTCCAAACAAAAAGTAGGTTTGGACCAAACAGAAATGGATGGCGGACAAGGGGAATATAGAATAGAAGAAAAAGCAGCGGCTGCAGCAGGATATAACGATATGAATTGGAAACAAATAGGTATATTAAGCTCCTGCGAGAAGAAACGTACTAAACACAAACACGTTGCACATACCTTACAAGGAGATCTATCATATACCGGAATACAGGTGAAAATCCAGAATCAGAAGTAATCAATAAATATATAAAATGAATAATAAAATAAAATACACACAAAAGCGTACACTATGACACACAAGACGGCCGACGTTTCAATTCTCAGAATCTTTGTCAAGGACAGGACAACACAGATAGATAAACAACGAAATACAAAAAGCAAAATGCACCACTACACTGTTTCCATGTGGGAGCAGAAAAAGGCGGCTAAGCCAGTTGCGAAGGCACTCTTTGGCTGCAGAGTTTAGGTATAGTAGGTTGCCAGATAAGATTTAGGTCGCCGAAAATATGTGAACAGTGTCATATGAAAATATAGGGGTGTGGAGACAGGTATGAATATAAGGGGGGGGGGGGGGACAGCATAGTGATAGTGTAGACAGTTGGAGAAGATGGCACAGTTATACAGTGGCGTCCACAACAGTATTGATACCTGCTGGATGGACACATCCGAGAGAGTTGATTAAATGGCTCAAAATTGAATTTAACAATTACAGTATAATATAAATAATGTGATATTAAGTGTGGGGGTGGCTGGCTGGTTGGCTTTCATTTATTTACATATTTATTTTATTTTATAGGTTATTGAAACCCTATTGGAAAATTGCATCACGACACATTATGAGGTCGTGTACATTGTTCCACCAGGTGTACAGATGCCTTCTATGTACCCTGTGGATTATTTAGTACAGATCTTTTTCAGAAAGCTAGATAACATAGCACAAAGAACCCAATTGTTAGAAAGAAACAGGCAGTTGGTTCTACTTGTCCAGGATCCAGATTATAGAAAGGTTTGTAAATATTTGTAATGTTTGTAAATATTCAGTAAAGATAGCTAGAGTATGTGCATATTTCAAAATAAGTACTAATAAGGAGCATCCATTGCAAGAAATGCTCAAGAGAAGAAACAATTAACAGATTGAAAAGAGGTAAATCATGATCAGATTGGACAGAAGACAGTGTCGAATTGGTATGTGAGTTCACAAATATTGATTGGGAAAAAGAATGGACACCGGTTTTTGCAACATTTAGAGACATCTATTCTGTTCTTTGAAAAAATCTGACAAGAGATGCAGTCAGTGAAACCCTGCAGCAGTAGATGCAGATTTCAAGACTTTCATTTATAACAACTCTGATGATTAGAACACTGTCATTCACACAGACATGTCAGTTGCTCGGCATCAAAATATGCATGAACCTTCAAGGCATACTTATGGGGAAAAATCATTTAGAAAGTCAACATGATTTTGTACAATGTGATTTACTGAGCATGATCCCGAAAGTTGAGGTAGGTTTTGCATGCAATCTTTTTATTGAATTCCTGTAGAGATCCACATTTCATAAAATTGTGTTCTTCTTTGTACCAGGGTATGCAGGTGTGAGATAAGATAAGATGAATTGTACAGCCACTGTATCTGAAGGTCAATGAATTAATCAAGCCAACATTATAAATATCCATAGAGAATTGGACAGATTTGAGGACTTTCAATAAGGAATCAATATCAGTTGGAGTACGACAAGATTGTGTCCTTTCCCTCCTCTTGTTCATAACCTATATAGAAAGCATATGTAAAGAAACCAGCCAAACAGAGACCGTAACAACACTGTGTGATGAACAGAACACAGAAGAAGAACCAACAGCAAAATACACCTGTAAAGAACTCGTATTTGCAGATGATCAAGCACCATTAGCAAAATCAGAAGCAGAATTTTAAGACCACATAAACAGTCTAAACGAAGTGTGTAATAAACATAACATGTAAATTAGCATCAGTAATACAGAGGAAGAAGAAAAGAACCATAAAGATTCATCTAAAAAAACACCCCCTGAAACAAGTAAAGAGCTTCAAGTACTTCATTCATTCATTCAGTAGCATGCCCTTTGCAGAACCTCGCTCCCATAACAACCTTCCGGAAAACTTCTTGATCACAAGCAAGATGTACTGCGTCCGATACACCCATCTGGATCATCCGCCACATCCTGCACCCATCTTCTCTTTGGCCTTCCTCTTCCTCTCTTCCCAAGCATATACCCCTCCATTTTTTTTTTCTCTCCAAACTTTCATGATATTTCAATTGACCAAAATATATCAATTTTCTTTGTTTTATTGTCTTTAATAGCCAACCCTCTTCAATATTCAGGGCTTGAAGTATGGATGCATTTGCTCTTTTCTTTACCCAAGATATTCTTAGAACTCGTCTATAACATTTATATTCAAAGGCATTTATGCACTGTTCAGTTTGTTTACTAAGTGTTCAGGTCTTACAGGCATATGCTGCAATGGGAAAGGTGCATGCTCTTAAAAATCTAATTTTTGTAGTTCTGTCTGTCCCATGCCATAATTTATTCAGCTGTTTTAGTCTTTGAAGAGCATTTGATAGTCGTCGTTTAATTTCTTTCATTGCGTCACCGTTGTTGGTAATCAGTGACCCAAGATATTCAAAATGTTTCACCACCTCCAATCTTTCCTCATTAACATATATTTCTTTCTCCATAGTAGTTTTATCTGTATGCATTATCTTTGTTTTTGCTATGTTAAGATATAAGTTGTGGTTTTCACTATTTCTTTGGGTTGAGGTTATTAAGTTTTCTACACCATTCTGTGATGTGGATAGTAATACTGTATCATCAGCATACCAAATCTCTGGTATTTCGTGACCACCGATATTTAGGGCATCATATTGCTCTCTGGTTATATCATCTCTGACATTTCTCATTATATTTTCGGCGTATGGGTTAAACAAATAGGGGGACAGCACACATCCCTGACGGACTCCTTGCTGATGTCAAACCAATCTGATGTCTTGCCATCTATTCTAACTGCTGCTTGTTGGTCTAGATAGAGCATTCTTATGAGTTGTATTACATGTGGTGGAAAGCCCATATTCCTCATGATTTCCCAAAGTTTCTGATGTTGTACACAGTCAAATGCCTTTGAATAATCCACGAAACATGAGAATAGGTTTACATTAAATTCTCTGCACTTCTCTATTATTAAACGCATATTGAGAATGTGATCTCTTGTTCCTCTTCCTTGTCTAAATCCAGCTTGAACCACGTTAATCTTTTCTACCATTTTCTTACGAAGTGTTCCCATTATGATTTTTAGTAGAATTTTACTTGCTTCAAGTACTTAGGGAATATAATATCATCAATTGGCAAATCAGAAGATGAGATCAAAAATAGGTGTAATATTTCAAGCCAAATAATTGGAAAAATTGTGCCAATACTAAAGAACAAACAGATCTGTAAATACTAAAAAAGTACACACAAAAAAGTTTTCCTAACAGCTCTATGCTACCTGTGCCAAACCTGGACAATGGCAGAAAAAAAAGAAAAGAAAAACTATAACAGCAGAAACTAGATTCCTGAGAAAAATACTCAATGTATCACGAAGAGAGAAAATCAGAAATGAAAAAATCAGGGCAAAAGATTTCATCAGAAAACAGAAAGTTAAATGGTTACCTACTAACAGTATAGCTAGGTTACCAACTAACAGTAAATGCTGAGGTTGACTGCAATGTCCTTTGAAAGATATGCAACTAACTTTTAACAGTTTACAATACAAAATCTGTAGAAGGGAAAATCACTAGACTGGTATGATATACCAATAGAACTATTCCAGACATGAGGAGAAACTAGCATCTGTATCTGTCATTCAATTTGTGTCAAGATCTGAAATAGCACTGTTTAATCCATCATATTTTCATAATAGAAAAAGATCAGATTTTACATGTATGGTCAGATTATGTAAAAAATCTTTATGATGATAACAGAGAAGAACAGTATGATATTCGAAATAATAATGAAGGACCATCAATCTTGAAGATGGATGTTCAGAAAGCTCTTAACCATATGAAATCTGGCAAGACCCCCAGTTCAGACAGCATCACAACAGAAATGATTAATGCTTTAGAAGAATACGGAATAGACAAAGTTACCAGACTCCTGAATGCCATATATGATACTGGAGATATACCTCATGAATTATGTAATTCTGTATTTATTGCAATCCCAAAGAAATCAGGAGCCTTGGAATGTGATCAACATCGAACAATTAGTATAATGAGTCACATCATGAAGATTTTGTTAAGAATTATCATGCAAAGAGTTAGGAAGAAAATACAACCTGAAATAGGAGAGGAACAATGTGAGTTTGTAGAAGACAAGGGTACAGTAAATGTTGTGTACATACTGAGAACAGTAATTGAACATTCTATAGAAGTAAACAAAGATCTACACCTCTGCTTTATTGACTACACAAAGGCTTTCAATAAAGTGGGACATGTCGACATGATAAGGATGCTTGAAGATCTACAAATTGATGGAAAAGACCTTAGACTTGTAAAAAACATATTGGAAACAAAGAGGGTCAATATCAGCCTATTAAGAGAGGTGTGAGGCAGGGATATGTAATGTCTCCAGATCTTTTTTCCCTGTACAGTGAAAATATTTTCAGAAATATAGAAAATATGGAAGGAATCAACATTGGGGGACGATACATCAATAACATTAGATATGCAGATGATACAGTCTTGATTGCAGACAATGAACAGGACATGAAAAATTTAGTAGATGCGGTTGTTGCACACAGTGAACAGCTAGGGTTAGAATTGAATTGTAAGAAGACACAGTTTATGGTTCTCACTAGGAAGGAAGAAATACCACAATGTAATATACAAGTAAATGGGCATATTCTTAAACAAGTGAATCTGTACAACTATCTCGGAACAGTCATAACATCTGATGGGAGATGCCTTGAAGAGATTAGAACAAGAATTGCCATGGCGAAGGTAGCCTTTTGCAAGATGAAAAGCTTACTGACCAAAACAAAGATATCAATTGAAACGAGAAAAAAGAGTTGAAGTGCTACATAGAACCTGTACTTTTTATATGGATGTGAAGTGTGGACAATGAGCAAACAAGCTGAAAACCACTGATGGCTATGGAAATGTGATTTCTGAGGAAAATGCAAAGAATACCATATTCAGCCAGAGAAATCAATGAACAAGTTCTTCAAGAAACAAACGAAGATCGTAAACTGATTAGAGACATTTGACGTAGACAGTCAAAATTTTTTGGGCATGTTATGAGAAGAAATGGATTGGAAAACTTGGTGACAACTGGCTAGATTGAAGGGAACAGACCAAGGGGAAGACTAAGAATTAAATGCCTGGATGGCTTGGCCACATGGCATGGTCGAGACAGAAACACGGAGCCGATCCACGACTCTGGTGATCGAGTGAAATGGCAGAACATGACCGCCCACGCTTACCAGCATAGCACATGATTGATTGAATCCAAAGCATGGAAGAGAACTATCTATATCCCTCTACCAAAGAAAGAACATTTTAAACTGTGCACCAACTATTGTGCTATCACTAAGTCATGCTAGCAAAATCTTCCTGTGAATAATCATTAAGAGCATTGGAAGTAAATTAGAATATGAATTGCAAGAAGTACAGGCAGAGGAACCAGGGACCATATCGTCAACATGAGAAATAGTGCAATGTATATCTTAATATTTGTTTCATTAACTACAGTAAAGCTCCTGACTATTCAATATCAGAAATTGTGGAACATCATGAGAAGTAAGGAGTTTTTAGTAAATGTGATCCACTTATTTGAATTATTATATTATAAACAACAAGCAGCTGTGAGAATAGGTGCCAAGGGAACTAAGACAGGACTGCTTTCTCTTCCCATACCTCTTCAATATATGTGCAGACGATATAATGGAATACATCAAAAACGATGAGACCACAGACAGTTTTTAATCCATTTATAATTTGTGAAAATTTAATTCCAAGATTCAGATATGCCAATGACTTCAAATAGTGCTACGAGATTAGAAGAGATAATCCTGTCTAAAAAGACAGTGAAGATGAAAATGTTTTTCTGGACCTAAACTGAAATAATGCTATCAGATAAAACTACATATCAGCCAAAAATTACATTTAGCAACCACCAAATTGAAAATGCCACAAACCTTGAATATCTTGGCTTCATAATCAACAGCTGCTTGTGTGTTCCCAGGACCCTTAGAAAAAGCAAATAATAGTAAATCTGTAACCTACCACACACTTTGTAAGAGGCGACTAAAGTGGTTTCCACCCATGTGTTACCTGGATCCTTAAGGGAAGCATAGAATAGTTACACACTGTAACCTGCCTTACATATTACATATCATAAGAGGAAATAAAGGAGGGTTAGGCGTGGGGCTGGCTTCTCCATTCTACACAGGTTTATCTTTGATTTTAATCAAAATAGTATTAACTGTAATACTCCAGTAACTGTTAATTGATTTAGCTGTTTCCTCATCAAACAGTAGTCCTACTTCTTTTTCATCTTGTTCACCTTCTGAAGATATTGTGTTTGTCTGTTATTGCTTTACCAGAGCTTGGGTCAGGTCTTAGTCAGATATGACTTAGCTACCATATAACAGTAGATGGTTCTACCTGCTTTCTATCAGCACCAAATGTTGGGCGGCACTTACCAAACCCGACACCTCACATTGTGCCAATGGCTTCGGGCGGAATAGCGCAATTTATACGGTACAAGCTTTATCCTGGTGCGAGGAAATGCAACCTAAAGCAAAATGTCATGGCAGGGCAGACCAAGCCCTAAGTCTTGGTTGGCAGCTGGTCTAGGATCGAAGCTCCAACAGGCAGACAGTTAGAGCATTGCTTTGCTGATCCGGCAGCTTCTGCAGCTTGTCTTGTTCCAGATGTATTGGTGTTACCATTCCTCTGGAATGAACTAGGCAGGCTGAGAGAGGGATCATGCTGCATAGGCAACACATGGTCTCTATATTTTAACCCAGGCTTTGTGCTATGGAGAGGTATAACTCCATCCCTGGTCTTAACCGGTCTCGGAATCAAAGCAAGAGGTAGCAATTACGGGTTATAAGTCCTTGTAAATTGGCGTAGACATGGGGCGCCATGGGTTGCCTCTGACGGTGGGAGATGCCTACAGGTGTCACTGATCAGCTACCGCCCGCCTTAAGCTGGACAGCCCCCGGCCAATTGGGTGCTGATCCGCCACAGCCTGCTTGCTTCAATGGGTGCTTGGGGCCAGGACAAAATCTGAACCGCAGGCTGTTAAACTAATGCACCAGGCACTAATAAAAATAATAATAGAAACCTCAAGCTACGGCTTGCAACCTGGAACATAAGAACCATGTGTCCAGGATTTTCCACTGACCTGACGTATATTGGCGATGTGAGAAAAACGGTTGTGATTGATGCCAAACTCAATCCTCTTAACATCGATATCTCTGACCTGCAGGAGACTCGCCTCGCTGAGGAAGGGTCACTTAAGGAAAACAATTACACCTTTTTTGGAAGGGTAGAGGGCAGGCAGAAAAAAGGCAACATGGTGTGGGCTTTGCAGTGAAGAATTCGCTACTGGGAATTATTGAAATTCCAGCTGGAGGTAATGAAAGACTATTATCCCTGCGCTTGGCAACCTCTTGTGGTTTTGCCAACATTATCACTGCATATGCACTGACACTTGCTTCCTCTGATGATCTGAACGATTCGTTCTATGAGGAGCTAGACTTTGATCAAGGCAGTTCCAAAATCCGACTACATTTATATGCTCGGTGATTTCAATACTCGTGTGGGCAAAGACTCGAGTTCATGGTCAGTGTGCCTTGGAAAATACAACATCCTTTGCATGAATGAAAATGGGCAAAGGGCTGTTGAGGGGTTGCACCAGAAATAACCTATGTATTACAAACTTCTTCTTGAAAACAAAAGAGCTGCATAAAGTCACATGGAAACATCCAAGATCCGGCCTTTGGCATCAGCTAGACTTCATCATCACACAGAGACATCATCTGAACCAAACATCATTAACTCGAAGTTACCACAGTGGTGACTGTGAAACGGATCATTCTTTGGTTGTTGCAAGAGTTAGATTGAGACCAAAGAGAATCTACACAGCTAAACACAAATCTAGCCCCAGGATTAATGTTATTAGCACCCACGATCCTGATAAGTGCTTTGAGTTCCAACAGCAACTTGAAAACGCTTTCACTGATTCTTCTTCTTCTTCTTCTTCTTCTTCTTCTTCTTCTTCTTCTTCTTCTTCTTCTTCTTCTTCTTCTTCTTCTTCTTCTTCTTCTTCTTCTTCTTCTTCAGTGTTCCGAGCCATTGAGGTTCTTTGCTGCAGATACAATCCGTCTCCATTCGTCTCTCTGGTTGACCTTTCACTGATACATCAGAAATTTGTACAGCAAGTGAAAAATGGGGTAAACTTAAGGAAACTCTTTATAAAACAGCGGTAGAGGTTTACGGCACTGTGGATCATAAGAGGCAGGACTGGTTTGCGGCAAACAGCCAGACACTGCAGCCCTTGATTGATAAAAAGAAGATAGCTTTCTTAAGAAACAAGGAAGGAACAAAGCGTTAAACTCTCGGTGAGCTGAAGCAAGCTAGGAAGGATGTGCAAAAGGCTGCCAGGCAGTGTGCAAATGACTATTGGATCAAGTTATGTGAGTCCTTTCAAAATGCAAGTGATAAGGGAAACATCAGAAGCATGTATAAAGGGATATAAAACCTGTGGTCTAATGATCAAAAGAAGTACACCACTGAAAACCTTGACTGGAGAAATCATCACTGATAAGAAACAGCAGATGGATAGATGGGTAGAACACTATATGGAGCTTTACTCAAGTGAGACCAAATTAGCGGATGATGCCCTCAATGCCATAGAGGCCCTGCCAACTCTTGACCACCTGGACACTTCCCACCACAACAGAAGTTAAGTGTGCTATAAATGAGCTTGCATCTGGCAAGGCTCCAGGTATGGATGGGATTCCAATAGATGTTATCAGGAGTGGGCAAGACACACTCTACAGATCTACCAGCTAGTAGAACTATGCTGGCGAGAAGGACAAGTCCCACAGGATTTCAAAGACTCAAGCATCATAACATTGTACAAGAACAAGGGTGATCGGAGTGACTGTAACAACTATAGGGGTATCTTACTTCTGTATATTGTTGGAAAAGTATTCGCCAGAATTGTTCTGCGCAGACTCAGGTCCTAGGAGATCAAGTCTATCCCGAATCACAGTGTGGCTTCCGACAGAACCGGTCTACCATTGATATGATATTCTCATTGCGACAAATGCAAGAAAAATGGCGTGAACAGAATCAGCGACTGTTTATTGCCTTAATCGACCTCACAAAGGCATATGATTTGGTCAGTCGTGAGGGTTTATTCAAGGCACTATAGAAGATTGGCTGCCCACCAACTCTTCCGTCCATTGTGGAATCATTCCACACAGGCATGAAGGGTATAATCAAGTTTGATGGTGCAACTTCAGAAGAGTTTGAAATCAAGAGTGGAGTTAAGCAAGGTTGTGTACTAGCCTCCACCCTCTTTGGAATATACTTTTCACTTCTACTGAAACATGCCTTTCGTGATCAAGATGGCGGTATATACATTCACTCACGCTCAGATGGCGGCCTCTAAAAGAGATTGATGGCCATGACAGAAATTAGGAGGGTACTAATCAGAGAGTTGCTTTTTTCAGATGATGCTGCAATTACGACCCACTCTGAGGAAGAATTACAACATCTGCTCCAATGCTTGTTCTGAATTTGGTTTAACAATTAACAAAAAGAAGACATAGATTATGTCATAAGGTGCACATGGGGTGCCATCAATCTTTATTGACGATGCCGAATTGGAGATAGTAGATCATTTTACATATCTAGGATCAGAGGTAAATAGCAAATTATCGCTAGATCAGGAAATAAACATCAGGATTGGTAAGGCAGCAACAACAATGAATATGTTAGCAAAAAGAGTCTGGGAGAACAGGAAGCTTACTGCCAAAACAAAAGTCCTTGTCTACCAAGGCTGTGTCCTTAGTACTCTTCTTTATTGCAGTGAAACCTGGTCAACTTACTCACACCAAGAGGAACGTTTAAACAGCTTTCATATGCGGTGTCTGCGAAGAATACTTGATATTAAGTGGTAAGACAAAATCACAAATACTGAAGTATTGGAAAGATCAGGTTGTGTGACTGTATATTCCATGCTCAGTCTTCGTAGACTTAGATGAGGACACGTTGGGAGGATGGATGATGGAAGAATACTTAAGGACATCTTGTTTTGGTAAATTACATGTGGGTAGGAGATCTCAGGGTCTGCCTCTTCTACGATACAAAGATGTGTGTAAGCGGGACATGATTGATACAGGCATTGATAATGCACATTGGGAGCAGGTCGCAGCTGAACGTGTTGCAAGGAGGGCAAATATCAGAAACAGAATAAAGACAAATTAGAACATTATTGCAGATAAGTCACACACCGAGCGTGTGAGACGTAAGATGGTGCATGATGGTGAAAATGACCAGGTGTTCACATGCATCCACTGTGGACGAACATTTACAACGCAAATTGGCCTTAACAGCCACATTTGTCACCGCCATGGGTTGTAGTTATTAAGCCCTTTTGAAGCACAATGTAACAAACTATCGTCTGTCAAGACGGCAAGGTGTCAATGTAAATGCTTTACCAGATCCCTACATCTCATCCCATTCATACCTAAGATATTAATTTTCATATTTTTTTTATTACATTATCCAACTTTTCTATCTCAGCTAGTATCCTGACATGCCATGTTCCTATTTAAATTTGTTTCATTTTGGTTTTATGACATTCTGGTGTCACCTGACAGTCCCTATCAGATTTTGATGTCCTAAGACAGCTATTAATGTCATTCTCTTACTCTGATCTGTAGATTTTCATGAAATGTTGGGAAGATAATTTGGTGGTTTCTTCTTGCCTTCCAATTTTCCACCAAATATTTTACCTCTGAATTTGACAGCAGTTTCCAGTGGTCAAGACAACTGAGCACTCTGCTCTGCTCGGCTGCAGAATTGTCCAATTGTCCTGATTGATACTCAGTCCCAAATAGTGTGTTTCCCAGCCTCTACCACATTGAAATGTAGTTGGGATTTTTCATGCGTCAAATTATGAGACCAAGATGGCATTTTTCAAGCTGAGCAATAATTTTAGAGGCCTTTCAAATCATTAAAGAAAAAATGTAGGCTTTGAACTTAAATGTAACAGAAAACTTTTAGAATATTGTGAACCAAGAAGAAGAAAAATAATGACATTCTACAAGATTTTAACGTCAAAGGAAACTGGCTCATGAACAGCACAATGTCTTGGAAACTGAAAACTTTTGGCCATATTAAATGCCACAGTTGTCTAAAAAAGAACAGTGATGAAGGAGGGGAACTGGCAAAGAATCAAGAATCTTTTTGGTGGGTCATTATGAGAGCGACATTATGCAAAGACCGGCTGCAATATAATAATTTTGTTATAAAAAAAATAAAATTATTATATGCTGATGCACATTTTTTCTTCTAAAACAGCTCGTTAACATTACAGTGGTTGTTTTTGTTTTTTTCTCCCATCTAGGCATTTGATCAAGAATTGAAGAAACGCTATCCAAGTAAGAAAAATAAAGGATTTTTTCACACAGTTTGTAAGTATTAGTTTATGCACAGAGTTATCGCTTCTTTCATAAAATCATTGTTTATGCTAGAATTTTTGGTCTTCAATATAGTGGACTGGTCAAATGGTAACTGAAGATGCCTGATAAACAACATATATATATTAGAATTACAACTGTGGTATAAAATAAGGCATTTACAGAGAGAGAAAACCCAAACATCCTGACATTAGAGAATACACAACTTGAATTAAGGAAAACAATCTTCCATGTGTAGGTCTGGCCAGTTACATTATATGGTTTTGAAAATAGGCCATGCAAAAGGTGATGAACAGCATTTGGAGGCATTTAAGATGTGGTATTTCTGAAGAATGGCAAGTAAAAAATGACAAATGAACAAGTTGTGAAAAATATAATGGAACAAATAATAAAGCAGGCATCTAAAAATCTGTAAGTGCAGACATGAGTGGAATTATTGATAGCAAGGCAAGAAAGATAACCATGAAATTAAATATTAGCATTCTTCATGATTATCTCAATGGCTCAAATATTTTATGATGATGAATATAATGGACTGGCTGATATTTGGCATTTTTAAAAGATATTTGACTATGGCAACATGAGAATCAACATGCACAAGACTAAAACAATGAAAATCAGCATGTCAGCAAGCCCACTAATACAAATATACATCACCAAAGTAAAACAAGTCTCAGAGTTAAAATATCTAGGCATAATTTTCACTGAGGACGGAAAATTCAACAGAGATGACATAGAGACAAGATGCCAAAAAGCAAATATTGTGAATTAGCTGCTGTCAACGTTATTCAAACATCTGAAGATTGTGATGGAAGTCAAGTAACAAATGATAAACAGTATTTGTCTTCCAACACTTTGTAATCAGTGTCCTTCTTAGTGTCTAATAACATCTGGACAACATGTCACATGTGAGATGAAATGCTTGGTAAAGGCTGCTGCAGTTTCCAGAAGAGACAGAATGCAAATAACATCAGAAGTGTTGTAGGCATAACGTCATGCATCAAGTTCGTCAAGAGACAGCAAATAATATGGTTTAGATATTTTATGAGAGTAAAACCTTGATCAACTACTGATAAGAGTATAAAACTGAAAATTGTCAGGATATAAATCTCAAGGAAGACTAAGAAAACAATGGATAGATAACCTGAAATATACACCAGTCAAACATGTATATGATGCAACCTAGGAAACAGATACATCAGGCTATGGAGTGCAAGCTTAGTGCCCCCTGCCTCTCCTGTATTTTTTTTTATGGGTTAATAGTAAATAAAAAAAAAAAGCAACAGAGACCGATTAATAGTATATACTGAATTTAAAAAGAGAATCATACCATGGAGCTAGACAATAGACAATAATAGACTGAAAACTGACTTCTTAATTCTGATGTATTGAAAAAGCTGTGGCAGGTGCTAAAAGAATTCTCTGTATTTGAGCAGATGTTGGATAATTAGGGCTATGTACCAAAACAGTGAATGTACAGTGAGAAAAAAACACCAGCATGACAAACTAGTTCCATTTCCAAGTAAACTCAGGCATAAGACAGATATGCTTTATCACCACTTTTGTCCATCTGTTCATCGCCTATATGGATAAGATTACTAAAGAAGCAAATCCACACCCAGAGAGTTTTTATGAGCTGTTGTTTGGATTTAGGATTTACTGTATGAGAACAGTGCATATCTCCAGAACCATATAAACTGTCTTGACATTTGCTGTCAGAATTCTGATATGAAGATTTATCGAAAGGACAATGTTTTACAATTCGACAAACGCCAGTGCAATACAACCTAAGCATCTATCAGCTTCTTTTTGTATGCATGTTGATATTGACAAATGGAAAATCACTGACACAATTTCAGAGTAGAAGTATCTGGGCAGTGTGTTCACAGAAGATAGAAGACTAGATACAGATATAGAAGTATGAGTACAGGAAGCAAGCATCATCAACTATCTATCAAAAAGCACCTATCCAAAAACATCCAGATATCAACATGCATACAAAAGACAAGTTGATAGATGCTTTTTTCATCTCATTATTAGTGCCTCACATGAATGGTCATAGAAACACATAAGCATAAAATTACATCATATAAGATTCATAAGAAATCCAGCTCGAAAAACAAGAAGAGATAGAGAGACAAATGTGAAGCTAGGAACAAGTGTAAGGATAACATTGATTACTGACTTTATAGAACAAAGGATTAAATGGTTCAGACATTTAGCTAGAATAGAACAGGATCACCCAGCAGCTAAAGCATTCTATGTGTGAACATCAGGATACCATGCTAGAGGCAGAACCAGGAAGAATTTGCTAGATGGAGTAAAAGAGTCACTGAATAAATCAAATGTGACATTAACAAGGAAAGAACAAGAAAATTACATCTACCTCATCTCTACAACACTTCACGGTTAAAACAGTAGGACAAAAGAAGAAAGCCGTACAGAAAATTTAACATGTTTGAATGAATATTGCAATTAACATTTATTAGTTTGTAAAGCATATAAATTTGTCACAAAAGTTTCTAAATTAAAAATAAAATACATGTTGATGTAATAAATTCCTTATACAATGTTAAATTTGATTTATTTTATAATTTTAATTGCCATCAAAATAAATTTGCTCTTTTTTAGTATGTTGTTCAGATTGCTTTTAACTTTCAATTATTTTCTATACTTAATTTCAATACTTCAAAATACATACATACTTTTAGTATATTGGTCAGATATCTTTTTTGGTTCATTTACATTTGAAAATGTTCTTTTAATTCACAGTTAGTGAATGTTTTCTTTTTTTCCCAGGCAGTTATTTATGGCATAAAGACAAAGGTAAGAATTGTTTGATTCTAAATCATGTATTTATGTTATGCTATTAGTGTTTCAAAAAATATTAACTGATTTAAATGTAATTATTTATCTGCTCAGGCTAAAGTTAATGTTCAACCCTACAAATACTAGCAGACATACTTTGATGTTTAAATGTGGACTTTATACCTATCATGAGTTTTAAAAAAAGCTCTCAAATTTAAGAAAAGTATATAGGATGTTATAGACTGTTCTGGAATATTTTCTATCATGTCCACAGCCCTCTGCCTCATGTCTTCTTCTTCTTTTACCCTTTATCGCTCATTGGGACAAATGCCCTCAGCCAACTCACTCCAAGCCCTCCTGTACTTAGCTATCCCATGCAGCTGTGTCCATTTCCTCCCCATATTCACATCTGTTTCTATTTCTCTTCTTTATATTTTTTTAGGCCTTCCACTGTTTCTTTTGTCCTGTGGATTCCAGACAAAGGCCTTTCTACTTTTCTCAGGTTTTCTCAATGTATGTCCTATCCAGCGCCAGTGTCCTCTGTATGGCCTCAGTACAGCACTGTTTCACATGTGCTTGGTGTCTGTGTGTCTCTTCTAGTCCACCTTGTGTCACGTAATCTCAAAATGTCAGTGTTATACTGTTTCATCTCCTCCACCACTTGTGCTTTTTAAATATTCTGGGTGCCAATTCTGGAAATTTTCCCAGATTAGCTTTCTTAGCATCAATCAAAATCTCTTCTAGAAGAGCCTCCTTTCCTCTTGACTGGCTTGGTTATTCTTTTCTCTTTATCTTTGGACTTGTCCATGATTGTTTGAATTTTATAGCTACAGTTTTTTATATGGAATGTGAAAGTCAGTCTCACGTCCAGCCCTTCTTCATCACCTCTTACAACCTGTATGGTAGGTTACAATATGATACTATTCTTTGCTTCCTTTAAGGGTCCTGTTAACACACAGGTGGAGCCCTCCTTCATCGCCTCTTACAACATGCATGGCAGGTTACGGTATTACTATTCTTTGCTTCCCCTTAGGTACCACACGGGGGTCTGTCTTGTGTGCTGCCAATCATTTCTGCTACTGATGTTCCTCTATACCATGATGTCAAACTGTTGAGCATCTTCTCTTTTCGTCTCTCCCTACCTCTCTTCCTCTCCACCTTTCCCATTGTGATGTCATACTCCAGCTTCTCTTTCTCAGGACATGCTCAAAGAATGTAGACCGTCTTCTTCTGGTGTGAGTAACCAGTTCTTTTTGTGAATTAACTGCTTTCATTATGTTTTCGTTGGTATTTCTGTCCATCCACTGTGTTCTCATCATTCTTCTATAAAACCACATCCAGCAGCCTCCATATGATTCTTCACTTGTCTGCTTATTAGCAATGATTCACTTCCATACATCACAGCTCAATGCAGATCTTAAGAACTCTTTTCCTCACCTCAATTGCAAAGATAAATTGTAGAGAATATTCTTCATCTTGTGGAAGTCTGCCTTTACTTGGATTATTCTACATTTAACTTCCTATATACATCTTCCATCAGCTGTTATTAAAGTAATCAAATACTTACATTCATCAACTTGTTTCAGGTTGGTTCCATTCACTTTGATGTTGTATTTGGATATACAGTGTTTCTTTGTAATAGCCATAACTACCATTTTTATGTTATTCAGATGTTTCTTTGTAATAGCCATAACTTCCATTTTTATGTTATTCAGATGTTTCTTTGTAATAGCCATAACTTCCATTTTTATGTTATTCAGATGTTTCTTTGTAATAGCCATAACTTCCATTTTTATGTTATTCAGACTAAGTCCTGTATCTTGACTCAGTGTTTTTTTGTAATAGCCATAACTGCTATTTTTATGTTATTCAGACTAAATCCTGTATCTAGACTTTCTGTTGCAATTATATCTTTCATTTCTTGTAACTGCATTTCATTTTCAGTGTCTATGTCATCAGCATACTGCAGGTTGTTTACATTTTGCCACACAACTGATATTTCAGGCATGTCTTTTATAGATCTCATTAGGTTACTGTACAAACTGAACAGATCGGGTGATAGTACATAACCCTGTCTAATACCTTGTTTAATGTGTTGAAAAGTTCCCACTTAGTTGTCAGTTTGTATGGCTGCTCTTTGTTGCTAATACATGTTCTTTATTATTCTCAGATCTTTAACATCAGTGTTTTACAATTTCCAACATCCGAATCATTTCTTCATGTTTCACCTTATCAAATGCCTTAATGTAGCCAATAAAGCACAAATATAGATCTTTGCTCCTGTGAATCATTCTTTCTGTTAATGTTCTCAAGATGTATTGTTTGTGCCTTTTTTTTAATGTTGCATATCCCTTACAGGACGTTGCAGTCAACACCAGCATTTTTCAGCTGCTGTTGATGTACTAGGCAAGATTACGCTCAGTAGTTTACCATTGCTTTGTTTATGCCTTTACCATCCACAAATCCACACTTATCATCTCCAATTTATGGTTTTATTTTGTTTATTTTTCTTCTCATTATTATTTTAATTAAATAACTCATTAAATTAATTGTGCAATGTTCTCCACAATCTATTGCATCAGATTTCTTTGGTAGAGCTATGACAATAGATTTTGAGCTATCATCAGGTATATATTCCCTGTTACAGATATCATTTACCAATTTTGTTATCACTTCTATACCCAATTCACCAAGAGTTTTAATTTCTTCAACAGTTTAATATTATCTGACACTGGGGATTTACTTCCTTCATGTGTTCTATAGCAACTTCAACTTCTACTTTCAGTATTGGTGGTCCTTCACATTGATCATAATTGATTATTTCTGATTACCATATTCATCATCTAACTCTTTTTATATATTCTGTCCCTCTTTCAATTATCGTTTCTTTGCCCATTAATATTTCTTCTTTTGTTTTTTCCATGCATGCCCAGTCCTCTAATGCAGCAGCCATCTAAGAGTGTCTGTAATCACTGTTCCTATGAGGAATTGTTTGTAATAACTCATCTCTCACTCTCAAAGATGGCATCGTCGATCAGCCTTTATATCTTGTGTTCATGTTCTGGAGTCACTATGCTACTTCATCATAATAAATATACTTAAAGTAAAGAATCCCTGTTCACGCTATGAGGTGCATTGGGTATATAGTGCAAACCCCATATTGTTATAGATCAATCAGTACTTGATGGGTGATGCGGTCCATACCACACTGATCACCTTTACCTCCCAGGTAATTCCCTGCTCCCAGTTTAGACTGGGTCAAGCCAGACTGGCAGGCTAGCATGCTAGCCACTGCACTACCAGGACTTAATATAATATATACAGTACTTTTATTACCACTAAGCTGCTGCACTACAAGCTGTTGGGGTCACACCTAGTGTATGCATTCAGTATGAACTCTCCACTCTAGCTCTTTGTATTGTGTATTTTATTCTTCTTACCTCTCTACAGTATCACTTTTGTCTCTTCCTGTGTTGTCGTCTCTCTTTCCTCTTAAATCTTCCACAACTTTGTCTTGTTCCCTTTTATAAGACCATACTGTGTCTTCTTTTACCTGGTTTATTTAACAACCTTACCTGCTTTCTGTCTATCAGTGTATCATCTTCTGCCTCGTTAACATATATATCCATTCATAATCTTTTTTTTTTGGAACCAATTCCAATTCCAATTTTCAAAACAAACATTCCAAATTCGGTCTCACTCAACCTGCTTCCTCAGCTTTGGTTATTGTTGAGATCCTTGGTTGTGTGGGTATTTTTACCCTGTTTCTTGTCTTGTGCGCTCTTACGAGTAAGTCCTATCTCGGACTGGTTATGTAAGCGTTTGTGTCTGTGATGTCAGCCGGGGGATTGGTCGGCGGCTGTCCTTTGTGCCTGTCTCCTCTGGTGGTTTCTTTGGTTAGTGAAGGCTGCTGGTTTGTCTGGCTTGGCTGGTTGCAGTCCTTATAAGGACTTTTTATTTTGTCTTATTGCCTCCTTTTTTTGTATTGTCTGTAGCAGCTTTTCGATGTTTTCATTTCCTTGTCTGCGCAATATCTCTTCCATCTCCCTTTCGAATTTCTTGCGCCTGTTTTCTACTTCGAGTCTTTTGCGTTACTTTTGCCTATAGTATTCTGCTTGCCTGAGTTCCTCCAATCTTGCCGATTTTAGGCACTCCTCCAGGGTAGGTGCAGGTGGGTCCTCCAACCTTGCCGATTCTGGGCACTCCTCCAGGGTAGGTGCAGGTGGGTACACTGTGCCGCCGTCACTCTACTCCTCTATGATTTCTTCATAGGTCTGGTGGTATATCGGTTTCCTCTTGGATTTCTTGGGTGTCGTGGTTGGGCTGCTGGCTTTAGCTTGCAGTTCCGGCTCAGTCTTTTGTTGGGTTTCAACTTGCGGCTTTCTGTGATCTTTTCCTTGGCTTCAGCTGGTTTGTTTTGGGTTAGCTCCCTTTTTAGCATTTCTCTCTCCTCTTTGATGTCTCGTAGAATCTCTTCATTCTTCTTTGTCGTCTGTGCCATATGTTCCACCTCTTGTTTGATGTTTTGCTGGATCTCCTTTATTCCAGCAAGCAGCTTCTCATTGTCGCTGGTTGGTGTTTGTAGTAGCTTGACTTGTTTCTTTAACTCGTCTATCTGGCTTTGTAGTTGAGATCTTTCCGCTTTTGAGATACACGTGGCTGTCTCGCACCTCCGCATTGCCTCCTTATATGGTGTCTTTGTGGTAATGTCTCTGTGTCTTTGGAGGTACGGACTGCCCAAGTATCTTCACGCCTTCAAGGAGTGGTGATCGGCACAGTATCGGCAGATTTCCGTCTTACTGCGGCATGTTGTTCTGCTGTGGCCAGCCCTCTAACATCTTGAACATTGATTGATTCTTGGTATGAATCTTTCAGGTTGTTGTGTTTTCTGGTTTATCGATACCTGGTGTGGTATCTCGCTGCCCTCAGTCGTCACTATTGCTAGCGTAGTAGGGATCTTTGAATACGAGTAAGATTTGGATGTGGAGATTCTCTTCTTGTAGCTGCTTTAGGATTTCCTCGTCTGACAGCTCCACTTGAATACACTTGACAACCCATCTGACTGTCTTTGAGCCGGTGTTTCCGATTCTGGTGTCTTTCTCCTCCTTCTTCTCAGCTGTCTTGGCTCTTGTCTATAGTGGGCTGTCGTCGATCTTCCTCGTGGTGGCTTCAGTAGAGACTGCAGTTTCAGGTTCTTTGCAGCTCGCAGGCAGGCTCTCCATGTTCGTCTTCTTTACGGTCTTGTCGGCTCTCACACTGCACATCTTGGATGCCACATGTCTTTTGGTGTTCTTGCCATGTGCCATTTTACCCCGTATCAGGTTGCTTGACTTGTTCAGGTGACTTGTCTTGATAACGCTTGCAAATGCGAATTAGACATCTAGTTAAGTACTTTCCGTTTCACTACAAGGAGTAGATGGAAAGGACATCAGACTTATTAGTAACTTGTACTGGGAACAGGTGGCGTCAATTAGATGCTGAAATAATTATTTGCCACCTATAGAGATAAAAAGAGGTGTATGGCAGGGATGTGTTTTGTCCCCAAGTCTCTTCAATCTTTACACAGAAAGAATTTTTAAACAAGTCAAAATGCCTGGACTTTACAAGAACGGAAGAATCATAAACAATCTTAGATGTGCTGACTATACCGTGTTACTAGCAGAGAGTGAGCTAGAGTTATAAACCTAGTGGAACAAGTAAAAAGGCATAGTGCAGAATGTGGCTTAGATATTAACATCCTAACAACGAAAACTATGATAATTAGCAGTGGGAAAAGAAAGGTCATCAATGAACATCACAGTAAATGGAGAGATACTAGAGAACAAGTAACAAGTTTCTCCTATCTTAGACATGTAACAAAAGAAGATGGCAGAAGTGAAATAGAAATCAAAAATAGAATAGGAATGACCAAAAATACTTTCAGCAGCATGAAATCAGTATTAACATCTAGAGAGATTAACAACGCATTAAAAATGAGAATTGGCAAATGTTACGTTTATTCAACACTATTGTAATGTGTGGAAGCCTGGACATTAAACAAGCAACTAGAAAGTCGACTAGATGCCCTGAAGATGTGGATATACAGAAGAATATGTTGTGTTTCATGGAAACAGAAACAACTGAATATGGGGGTTCTGGAAAGACTGGGAATGAAGAGAGATTTGATAAAAGAAATAAAAGAGAGGCAAGTGAAATATTTCAGCCACATTAAAAGACACAACACTCTTATAAAGACCATACTGGAGGGAAGGGTAGAGGACAAGCGAGCATGAGGTAGACAATGATATAAGTGGGAAGATAACATCAAAAGATGGACGAACATCAGTCTGACAGAATTTACAGTCAGGGTGAGAGACAGACAGTGTTGGAGATCCATTGCAGCCAACCTTCATTGTGGAGACGGCACCTGCTTGATTGATTTCACTTTTTTCTTTTTATACCCTTTTTGTTGCATTTATTTATACAATATGTTGCTGTAGTTATTTTAGTACTACAGTTGCCTTTATCTCTTGTTGATTTTTGAAAGAAAATAGATGAAGGTTTCTCACTGCATCATCCTCCATGTTCTATGCTCATGTTCTAATGAAGCTGATCTTTAATATTTCATGTTTATCCATTTGAAAGTGAGATTGGTATGATACTAACTGATGCAGTAATTTATATATTTTGCATATCTACTAGAAAACAGCAGCTACAAGAAGGAGAAGGTTCCAAAAACTATCACAAAAGAAAGTTCTGTTCCAAGTACAGACATTACTTTTCTGAGTACATCTGATCTTCATATTCAGAATGCAGCGATGGACCTTGAGAAAGAATTGAAACGCTTGATGAAAGAAAATTCTTCAACGATACAGTTTAATAAACAGGAAACCTACACATTTCAAGTATGCTTTGTTTTGTTTTATCTTTTATTTGTAATGTTTTTCTTGTAAATCTTTTTCAAAATTGTTGCTGCCATTAATCATTATTTAGAGAATTCATAAGTAATTCAAGTAACAATTGTTTCTATTTTCCTATAATAAACATTTATGAGCTTTTAAATGTTATTTCTTTAGTTTTTATTTTATTATTTTTTTACCACTCTATCGACCAGCGAGAGTTATGTTTCTCTGATTATCGATGAGTCCACACAATATTGTGTAGTGACTTTAACTATATACTATTTATAGATTTGTTATTACATTGGTTCTGTTCCCTGTATACATGTATATACTGTGTTCGCCAGGAATGAGGCGCTGGAACCTCTTGCCCCCGGGTAGATTGGGCCCGTTAGCTATTACAGCGGGCAATCTAGGAGATGGAAAACTCTTTGATTATAAACCCCAAAGTTTAAGGTGGACCGACGTGCCGAGGACTGAATGGCCACGGGTGAGTTGGTCGCGAATGTGGAACGTCTGGTATGCGGGAGAGGCGGTGCCAGGCGTATGGACTCCTGAGGGACATTCCCTGCCCCTTCCCTAGTAAGCAGACAATGCTAGGGTGACCAGTTATTTCCTGCAATATCCAAACTTTGCTTATGGATATAATTAAACACGGGAATCATCGCCGGAGCTATGGAGCATGTGCTCTGTGCTTGACACATCTTTCAGAGGCTAACGAAGAGAGAGTGAGGAGGAGAAAGCAAGGAAATGGTGTGAGAAGAAGGCATAGAAATAGGAGGGCAGGCGCCAGGAGAACAAGACGAAAAGTGGAGAGACTAGGTTTCAACCATGTAAGAGTGAGATACTGGAACTGTCGTAGTGCCAGGCAGAGAGGTCCTGTATTGGAGAGACTAATATATGATTTTGATGTCCTCATGCTCCAGGAGTTAAATACAGACAAATACCGTTGCCCTGGCTACGTCAGTTATATAAACCCCACAGGGCAGAAGAGACATGGGCAAGGTCTGCTGGTGAAGAAAGGAGTGAAGCATGTAGTACTTGACTTGAGTCAGTGGAATCACAGTGCAAGAGAGGTCCAGGGTATACAAATAGAGATTGGTGGCTTTTGGAACATCATAAATGTATATGCCACAGTGGACTTTTGTCAGAAAGGAACAATGGGACTGGCTTAAGGAATTGGAGGAATTACAAGGTGATAGGCTACTCATATGTGGAGACTTCAATGCAAGGAACAGAGATTGGGACAGTAGTGGAGAAAATCGACAGGGAATTGCCCTTGCGGATGCCATGGTGGACTCCGATGTGGTCTGCATAAATGATGGTAGGCCGACTAGAATGGCAATGAGGCCTGGCGATGCGGACACAGCTATTGACTTGGCACTTGTCTCCCAGTCATCAGTCCTTGATGTAAAATGGACCGTTTTGAATGACCATGGGAGTGATCACATGCCATGCTCAGTCCTGATCTCTAAATCCAGGAAAGTTAAGGCTGGGAGAGCACGCAAGACCTTCCGGTATGAGTGGACCGACAGCCAGCTTGGACGCCTCAGACAGGGGGCATGAAACAGGACTGTTAAAACTCCTTTTTTGCAGCCCCCATTGTGGACCCTAGAAGTAGACAATGCTTGGAAAGCAAAGAGAGCTGCAGTGAAGCAGCTAAAGAAAGTGCGACAGACACTTCAAAGCTCACGAGAGGAAGTGGACAGCGGAAAATGACAAGAAAGACAAGGTGGAGGTTTTCAAGCGATGTGCTGCAGAGGCCAAGACGTAAAATGGGAATGTTTTATGAAGGAGGTTGGAGGTGATAAAACACTGTGAAAATTCTGGAATCTGCACAGACAAATGCAAAGAAAAGATTGGCCTATGACAGTGGGAACAATTTATAAGAGGATGGTGTACGCGTGACAACAGACAAAGAGAAAGGGGAGGCGTTTCTCCAGAGATTTTTAGAGCAGACCAATCATAATGATGCGGATACCAAGGATGCAGTTAGAGAGGAATTATCTGGCACAATGGAGAATAGGCATTATGAAGACATCAGACGGGTGGAAGATGTTAAACATATTTTGAAAAAGGCAAAAGACACGGCACCAGGGCCTGATGGTGTCAGGTATGGCCACATGAAGGCTTTGAGAGATGTAGACCTGAAGGAGATGGCTGACTGCTTTAATCAGAGCATTAGGACAGCGTCAGTACGGCAGGATTGGGTGCACAGCTGTCTCATCCCTCTCCCAAAACCATTCATGGATCATTCAAAGCTCAGCGGCTTTAGGATCATCACCCTTCAAAATACATTTGGGAAGGGTTTAAAGAAGATAGTCGCTGTTAAGCTGCAGGATGTTTTGGAAAGGGGGAAGCTTCTTCCAAGAGGCCTGGGGAGCTACAGGCCAGGAAAAGATACCTGGTCAAATGCAGCCACTTTTGCCTTTGACGTTTATGAGGGGTTCCAGAGTAGACAGAAAACGATGGCGGCAGCGCTTGATCTCGAGGATGTGTACAATAGAGTTCGCTATGATATTTTGATGACCGCACTTATGGAGAAAGGGGTCAATCCCTGGTTGGTGAACTGGATAGCAGCTGTCCTGCATTCTTGTCGGGTTGCTCTCCGTCTGGGTGCATGGACCTCAGAGCCACATATTTTAACCCCAGGACTGCCACAGGGATCTGCAATCTCACCGGTACTCTTTAACATGTATACAAGCAAGATTGCAAACCTAGAAGCACCAGGGGTTGGTAGGATACTAACATTTGCAGATGATATTCTTGCATACAGGCAGGGGAGAGATAGGGAGCAAGCAGCCCAGGAGCTGCAGGTGACAGTAGATAAAGTCATTGATTTGTGCACTGAAATAAGTGCTGTCATCCACCCGGAAAAGGCGGCTGTTTTATGGTGCTCTTTGGACAACAGGATTGTGAGAGATGATGCCCCAAGCCTCACGATAGATGGTAGAAGAGTCAACAGAGAGAACAAACTGAAGTATCTGGGAATCACATTTGACAGGAGTCTGTCCTTCAAGGACCATGTGGAGACAGTTGTGACAAGATCTCAAAAGGGACTCAATGCACTTAAAACTAAGGCTGCAATGGACACAGAGCAGAGAATGCTCTTCATACTATACCAGCACTTGATCCTCTCAGTGATTGATTATGGACTAGGACTGCTCACTGTCTCAAAGAGTCAGCTGGTGAAATTAGAGCGCATACAGAATGAAGCTATGCGGGTCATTCTTGGATGTACCAGAGATACCCCAGTAGTGTGTATGCGTTACATCCTTGGTCTGCCGACTGTTGCTGGTAGGCACAAGGTGATGCAGGCGAAGGCATACCTCAGAGTAGCTGCAGACACAGATCACCCGTTGCATGAGGCTCTGTACGAAGTTAAGGGTCAGAGACTGATAAGAGGGCTCAATCAGAGGATACAATCAGACAGGTGTGCTCCTTGGAGAACATTAGGCAAGGAGAGGAGTGGGTCAGAGTGCCAGCGGAGCAGTCAGACTTGTGCAGAGTTATAATCACATTGTGCAGGGAGTGGCCAGCAGGGATCACGAAAGTGGAAATCCAGCAACTACTTCAGGATAATGCTTGCCCGGGTGATGTGATTATCTACACGGATGGTTCGGTGTTGAGAGGTAGGAGAAGTGCCTGGGGGTTCTTAGCAAAAGCTAATGGTCGATGTTTGGTGCAGGAGAGCCTGGCATATGATGCCACAACATCTAGCTTAAGAATGGAGGTGGAGGCGGTCAGTGCAGCTTTCCGCTGGATGGAGAACACGATACATACACACATTGTGATTGTAACTGACTCAGAAAGCATGCTGAGGAGGGTGAGGACAGGCAAGCTTCGTACACAGTGGCTTGCTTCGCTTCGGAGGTCATGGGTAGGAAGCATCACCTGGATCTTTTCTCCGGGGCATGCCGGTGTGCTGGGGAATGAACAGGTGGACAGATTGGCTAGCTCGGCAAAACTTGGTGGAGTATTGATGCATGACAAGGCAGACGTGTACACCTCGAAGGAGCAAATGGATCACCATAGTCTGGTAAGAATGCGACAGCGAGGTGTGACAAGGGGATCTGGCTGACGCTCGATGCTCAGAGGAAAGGCGAGACGGACATATAATCAGATTGCTACTGAAACTATTAGTGTTGGAACTCTTCGCTGGCTGCTGAGGATGGGGACGGAGCGCTTATGGGAATGCCCCGAATGCTATGATGTCAGTTCCTAAATCAGTCAATCAGGACATCTTTTTTGGTGAATTACAGATAGGTAAGAGATCTCAGGGTCGGCCTCTACTACAATACAAAGATGTGTTTAAGCGGGACATGATTGATACAGGCATTGATAATGCACATTGGGAGCAAGTCGCCGCTGAACATGTTGCATGGAGAGCAAATATCAGAAATGGAATAAAAACAAAGGAGAAAATTATTGCAGATAATCATGTGAGATGTAAGATGGTGCATGATGGTGGAAATGACCACGTGTTCACATGCACCCACTGTGGATGAACATTTACAGCGTGAATTGGCCTTATCAGTCGCATTCGCTACCACCATGGGTAATAATTATTATGCCTTTTTGAAGCACAAACTATCGTCTGTCAAGACTGCAAGGTGTCAATGAATGAATAACGAATATACTTTTGTGATCAATAAATCTAAAAATATATTGGTTGCATTGATTTCCTTTATGTTTTGTTTGTTATCAGTTAGGGCTATCAAGTTATTTGCTTTCTTAGCCAGTGCCTAATAATTTCTTACCCTTGCATTATCATAAACATCTTAATTGTTTTGTGGCTTTTCTGATATACTATAAATTCAATGAGATAAAGTAATTTTGGCTTAAGCCTTATCTTCAAATCTGCAATTCTCTTTTAGCTCATGCAGAACAGCTTCATTCATAGACAGTCAAAATGTATTGGGCATGTTATGAGAAGAAATCAATTGGAAAACTTGGTGACAACTGACAAGATCAAGGGGAAAAGACCAAGGGAAAGGCCAAAAAGTAAATACCTGGATGGCTTGGCCACATGGCATGGTTGAGACAGGAACACAGAGCTGATACATGACTCTGGTGATCGAGTTAGATGGTGAAACATGACTGCCCACGCTTATATATGTATAGATAGATATATACTTATATACATATACATAAATAGTCACATATGTACCTGCACATATATATACACACAGAACAGCATCTCCAATATGGTTGCTCTCCTATTGGAGAGTTTTTATGGACAGGGAGGAGTAGTGATATCCTTATATGTGCACTTATATATTGCTAAAGATGGCTGTGCCAAAATGTGACAAACCAAGATACTGAAGATATATTCTTGTAGGGTCACATGGAATCTCCTAGGGAGAGAGAGGGCAGAAGATAACTGTTATTAGGACCAAGGAGGGGTTGACAACTCGGAGGGTGGGGAAGCAAAAGAGGTAAATAATGCCACTAGTTAATGCCACTAGCATTATCACGGGGATAATAAGATGAAAGAAGAAATGGAAGAATATACATTAATTATTATTTTTAAGAGCCTTCTTTCTATTTATTTCACTTAAATTTCAGTTGCTTGTCAGCAAAATGTTTTTGTTAAAAAGCATGTAACCTTAAATACTAAGAAATATACGTGGTCATACATGTAATGAATATTTGCATATTTCAACATTCATAGTCTTCACTGTTAAAGATGATTTTCTTAATAGAATCAGTTCCAAACAAAGAGTAGATTTGGATCAAACAAAATTGGATGGCGGAAAATGGGAAGTAAGGGTGTGTCACAGTTATGACTTGTTGTTAATATGGTAGCATACATGTTGTATTATATATCAAACTAAAGGTCTCATAGGAAAAACTAATGTATATAAGCCCATGGCAGATATGGGAAATTGCATGAGATTAATCATCCCATGGCACTTAATCAGTTAATGTTTCTTTTGCATTTCAGAATTTGTTGAAGAACATCACCAGTGATATTCCTGTTAAATTGTCCTTTAAGGAATGGTATGCAATTGAAAGCACACATACGAATAAAGGAAAGAGCTCAAATGCACCAGATACAGACAAGGTTCAACTAACGAGCTCCTCACTTACAATTAATGGACTTTGTCCAATTTATCTGAATGAATTCTTGATTAAGTTTGGTCTTATTAAAGACACAGAGAAAGATGTAATGAAAAGACAAAAATAAAGTGCACAGGAAAAAAGTACTACTCCATTGAAGAACTCAACAGAGAGACCTGCAAATGTAATTGGTTTTGAATGGATCAGCTGACAGCAGGGAAAACATATCGGCAAGCACCATGGAAAACAAAAGTTGTCAAAGCATGAGTGTGCATCTATTGCTGTTCTAGTACAGAGAACTTATAATCAATGGTTGTGGGAAGCAGAATCTGACGGTAATTTTCAGGAAATTAGTACCTTAGATAGAACTATTGAAGATGCTTACTCCAACAAACAAAAAGACTTTGAGTCACCTTCAGAAAAATTAACATTTGTTGATTTCACATCAATATCTGTTCATAAAAATGAAATTAAAACTGGCATAATTCAAATGCAGCTTCTTGGTAAGTTGTGTGTAAAATCAAAGATGAAGTAATTTTTTACACTACTGTACAACTGCATTAAACTTCCTATACATAGCAGTTTTTGTGTGGAATGTGCACTTTAAGCAAAAGTAAACAAAGCTGTATGCACAGTGAAGTCTATTTTTCTCAACCATGTGGAGACAGTTGATCGTCATGCATATAAGAATAGTAATATTGGTAATATTAATATAGCAAGCGACTTTGTGTAGCAGTGTGCATGTTACGAGCATGGGGGATTGAGAGTTCTATGCCAGCTCTCATTGTTCACTATAGGAGAGAAAGACTGGCCACCTATTGCTTCAAGCACTAAAGCCAACAAAATGTGATGATCCTAACACTTGACACATCCACAACAGGTTACTGGTATGGAACTTTAAATATTAATTTATTCATTAATTACAGGCATGCAAATAAGACAAGATTAATAAAAGTGACAAGAAAACTTACATGGAAATAACCAATTCTGAGACATAGAAATAATGATAGCCATTATAACAATGTTTAATTACAGAATTAGATTTGGTGTTATTTTTCTTGAGTTTTAACTTTTTTCACCATGTTCAGGTGTGTTGATTCAATGTGTGTCTATTTTTCATGTTTCTGCAAATGAGCTTTTCAGTCATACTTTTTATATCTTTAATGGTCTGTGATTTATTATTGTGGAAACTACACATTTCAGTAGTGGTTAATTAATTTTATGACCAAGAGAGTGGTCTGGGTTTGATCCCCATCAATGGCAGGATTTTTTTCCCAACCAGTTGACCCAGTCTCATAAAATGGATACCAGATAATTTTCAGAATTGTCTGGGAAGGAAAGGTGGCAAGAAAGGGAACTGGCCACCCCACCTCATTATTGATGTAGCCTAGTATATGTGTAGACCTAGCACTTTGTATGCCAACGCTAATGTTTGGTATGGGACTAGCTTTAGACATTCCTAATAAACTACACACATTCATTAACTGTACACACATTCATTAACTGTACACACATTCATTAACTGTACACACATTCATTAACTGTACACACATTCATTAACTGTACACACATTCATTAACTGTACACACATTCATTAACTGTACACACATTCAATAACTGTACACACATTCATTTACTGTACACACATTCATTAACTGTACACACATTCATTTACTGTACACACATTCATTAACTGTACACACATTCATTAACTGTACACACATTCATTTACTGTACACACATTCATTAACTGTACACACATTCATTAACTGTACACACATTCATTAACTGTACACACATTCATTAACTGTACACACATTCATTAACTGTACACACATTCATTAACTGTACACACATTCATTAACTGTACACACATTCATTTACTGTACACACATTCATTTACTGTACACACATTCATTAACTGGTGCCTGTGCATAATAGAACTAACATGGTATGACAGGATCAGTAAACCTGAGCTTAAGGAGAGAACTAAACTACAAGGTCATTTCTCTGAAACCTACAAGGCAAAAAAAATGGAGGAAAACCTAACAACACTTGGAGAAAATAATTAAGAGACATCGGTGAATAATATGGGGAAGACATGAGGGGGGGCTGTGTTCCTTTGATGATAAAATGCAGAAAAAGAGGAGGAAGATATCTGATCTATATATGTATATGGCTTTGAAACAGCACCACAATTATAACCAAGGCTGTTAAAGCTGGTTGAGGTGAACAGTTTTTTCAACATGTCAGATCTGATTGATTCTATTATACGAAAGAGAAGTACACAACTTGAAAGTCTTTGAGATACACAGAATAAGCAAGACAGAAAAGAGATCAACTGAGCAAAATCTTAAAAACATTGGAGAAAATAGTCAATTATTGAATATCATACAAAAATGAAGGTTATCTCAATTTGGTCATAATATGAGACATGGCAGCCTTTGACTGAAAAGACTGAATGGCAAATCCAGAGGAAAAGATAATATTATAGTCTTGTGAATGTACTTAAAGACTGAATGGCAAATCCAGAGGAAAAGATAATATTATGGTCTTGTGAATGTACTTTATGACAAGATACTAAAAATGAATATGACACTTATACTAATGATACTGTTGGTATTAGTATTTGCCAGTGATTGTAGAGCATCTGCCTTTTTGTATTGTTCTTTGGTGATTTTCTAATTTACTTATCAAAGCTTTATTTTCATTGTCATGACATACAGCTGTTGTTTTGTTATACCGTGTATTATGTTATTATATTATGTATATTCATCATCATCATGTGCCATGCCGAAAAGTGTTCTTTTGCAACATGACAATGATCGACTCCATACTGCCCATGCAATGGTTGAAATCATCGAAGACCTTCACTTTCAGTCTGTACCACATCCCCAGCACTCGCCAGACCTAGCCCCAAGTGATTTCCACCTGTTTGGACAGCTCAAAGAGTCATTGGGAGGAAATATGCTTCGGTCCGATGAAGAGGTACAGCAGGTGGTGCATAATCTCAGGTACATCAAAATAAGTACTCCTATTTTATAAACTAGTGATTAGGATAACTGAGATGAAATTCATGAGGCATTCAACAGAAGAGATGATATAGGGAAATTAATGTTATATAGGAAAATACTAGGCGAAAAAAGCAAAGGAAAACAAAGAAAGATTACCTTGCTGGTGTCAGCATGCATATTAACTAATATTATCAGTTTAATGCAATGGCCTGAATTGAATTGAATTGATCTTTATTTTCAAAGGGTAACAATTTGGGCACGTAGGCCCGTCTTACATTTGGCCCTTCCAATCACTCATCTTTCGTTCATCAACAGTGCATGATGCATTCACATAGGAAAAACAAACATTGTCAAATGAATGTAAGCATAAACAATAAATATTCTCATGTTATGTGACACATCCTCCCTCCCACACACACATCTCACACCTACTCTCACATCACCCACCCATACCCACACTCACCTCACATCCCCCACTCATCCCTCCACCCACTCACAGGTCCCGCCAGCAACCCAGACATCTCGCAACCACTGTAACACACATCCCTAACCCACCCACAGCATCTTTCCACCCACTCACACATAACATCAATCCACTCAAGCTCACCCACACAAAAATGCTCCACCCACCCACCAACACACCCTCCAACCACACACATCTCGCACCAACACACACATATCCCTAACCCACTCACACATCAATCACCCATACCCACATATCTTTCCATCCACACACACATTTCCCCACCCACCCACACATTTCACATTCACCAACACACCCCAACAACCACACACACATCCCCACCGACACACACATCTCCCATGCAAACACACATCCTCCACAGCTCTTACACATGCCCCAACACACCCACCCAAACACACATCCCCCACCTACCAACACCCACATATCCCCCACCCACCCACCAACACCCACACATCCCACTACCCACCAACACCCATGCAAACACACCAACCCTCACCCTCACCCACTCGCACATCAACCACCCATACCCACACATCTTCCATCCACACACACATTTCCCCACCCACCAAAACATTTCACATTCACCCACACACCCACACCCCACCAACCACACACACATCCCCCACCAACACACATATCTCTCATGCAAACACACATTCCCCACAGCCTGTACACATGCCCCACACACCCACCCACACACACATCCCCCACCTACCAACACCCACATATCCCCCACCGTCCAACACCCACACATACCACTACCCACCAACACCCATGCAAACACACCAACCCAAAACACATCCTCCTCCCACACATCCCTCACCCACCCACATGCCCCATCCATACACACATCCCTCCACCCACCAACCCACTCTTCTCCGCACCCACCCACACATCCCCAACAAACCCACACCTCCCCACCCACCTGACATTAAGTATGGTTTATATATATTCTGATATTATAGAGTTGAGTCAAGAACCGACATCATTGCACTTGGGGCATTCCCATAAGCACTCAGTCCTCATTTTCAACAGCCAGCGTAGAGTTTCAATACTAATGGTACCCATTGCAATCTGATTATATATCCGTCTTGCTCTACCTCTTAGTGACAATTGTTGACTAGATCCTCTGACCACCTCTTGCTGCTGCATTCTCCCTAGACTATAATAGTCTTATCTGTTCTTCTGCATTATTCACATTCTCCCAGAGGGCCTTCACCACATCTGCCTTATAATGCATCAAATCACCCCTTAATGATGCCACACCAGCCAATCTGCCTGCCTGTTCATTTCCAACCACACCAGAGTGTCCTGGAAAAAAGATCCAACGAATGCTCACAACCTGCGACCTCTGAATTGATGCAAGTCATTCTGCATGAAGCATTCCAGTCTTCACCTTTGCCAACATGTGTTGTGAATCAGTTATAATCACAACATGCGTATAGAGTTTGTTCTCCAACCAGCGGAACGTGCAATAACCGCCTCCACCTCCACTCTCAGACTTGAGGTTGTGGTATCATATGCCAACTCTTCTTTACTAGACATCAGCCATTTTCTTTTGCTATGAATCCCCAAGCACTTCTTTTACCTATTAATACAGAGCCATCGATATAGATAATCACATCGCCAGAATGAGAGTAGTCATGAATTAATTGCTGAATTTCAGTTTCCGTAGTGCCTGCTGGCCACTCCCTGCACTCACGGACCGATATGGTTATAACCCCACACAAGTCTGAATTTATATTCTGCACTCTGACCCACTGCCAATCTTCTGAAATGTACACGCTTCTCTGATGGTATCTTCTGTCTGAGCCATCCATGATCTTCCTCTTAGCAGCCTGTCGCCCTTGACTGCATGCAGGGAATCATGCAGGAGGTGCTCCTTGTCCACAGCTACATTGAGGTATGACCTTGCCTGCAACTACTTGCGCCTGTTTGCAATGGTCAGCAACGCCAGGATGTATCACATACACACTATTGGGGGTGTTCCTTGTACTTGCCAGAATCACCTTCATGGCTTCATTCTGTATGCGATCTAGTTTCACTAGCTGACTCTGAGATAGTGAGCATTACCAGTTCATACTCTACCATTGAAATGATCAAGTGCTGAAAAAGTGTGAGTAGTATTTTCTGCTCCATGCCCCTTACTGCCATACTCTTCAGTGCATTGCGCCCCTTCTGACATTTTGTAACCACCACAATTTAAACTTCTGGCAGTATACAAAAGTGAGATATTAAAGGAAATTTTTTTGTACACATGGTGAAAGTACTGAAAGCTGCCCAAGAATCTGGCTTATTTACAGGGTTAAATAGCTGGGAAACAAATAACAGTAGAAGCAATATCAACTTTATTACATTATCAGCTGACAGAGAATTGGAAAGACATCGTCACCATTGTATGCTCCAAACCAGATAAATGAAGCATTATCAGGATTATTCATTATTTAGATTGGCAGTCTGCAATATTCCAATATACGCTTCTTTGATATAGATGTTTGTGCTCATAATGCTCTTTTTATTATTTGCACATTATTTTTTCTAACTTTTAAATGACTGCAACTAAACATTAGAAGTCTCGTGATCACATTATTTCAGTTGTCTAAAGGATGTTGAAAATTCACATTTAATAAATAATTCACAGTTGTGTGCTTAGTGGCTTTACTAATGACAGTTGAATTATTGCCTTGAAATAATATAATTTAGTCATATCCTTTCATATTACTTGAATGTATTTCTCTGTATATAACTGTATCTGACACGCTAACACATTATAAAGCAGTTATTTTTTTCTTTGTTGCTGGTCTTGTTTTGTTTTTTTTTAATCTTTTTCTTTTTTGTTAATTGCATAACTGTCAACATCGAGAGCCAAAATGTAAAACCTTATAAAATAATTGTGACAGGTTCTGTTGTCAGTGAAAAGTATATTGGTTATACCAATACCATCATCATCATCATCATCATCAAGTGCCATGCCAGCTGGCGTAGGCGTTCATGGCTTTCCATGGTCTTGGTCTTTGGTTTTCTGTATCAACTCTGCTGCTAATATTCCTCCATGCCACCGTCTCAATCCATCCAGCATCATTTCTTTTGGTCTGCCTTTCCCTCTCTTCTCCTTGATCTTTCCAATTGTCATGATCTCCAATGTCTCTCTTCTCATCAGTAGCAATACCAGTAGCCATAGCAATATCAGAACTTGGTAATTGTTACGTCACCACAGACTGATAACTATAAACTGTTACCTTTTTTTAATTATTGCCTTCATAAAGATGAATGAGTAACATCATTTTATTAGAAACTGTCTTATATGAATTTTCCTATATGTATATTTGCTTTCCAGTGCAACTTTTCCCAAAGCCTTTAAAAACAATATATTTTATGAATTTTGTTTTGTAATTTGGAATGGACCACCTTTGTTGAAGATGGCTGCCTTAATAGGGCTTCAGTCTCCTGCAATTTGTGCAAGGAGGGTCTCAACACAGTATATGAATTATGAAGCACTAGTGAGGATCCCCGGATATGTTTTAAGCTATTTTGTGTTATTGTCATATTTTATTTTCTGTGAAGAATTTTTTACATTTATGTTTCTTAGGAGCATGCTTTATTCTTCTCCAACATAAAAAAGTTGTAAACTTTAATCATTGTTATCATTGCTCAGTTATGTGCATTGAAAGTTCATCTCCAGCAGACTATTCAGTGCTCCTATTACAGCCTAATATATTTTATTCAAACTTTTTATAGGTTTATCCTCACCTATCATTCTCCATGGCTGCCTTCTTTGGTATCTTTCATGTTATGTTTATTTCTCTCAGTTACTAGTTGTTGAGATTTTTGTCACTTCAAGTAAAGAAAAGGTACCAAAGTCAAGAGGGTTGACTTCATTGTGTCAGGTTTTATCCCATCTGGCTTTCTCTCTCTCTCTGCCTGCAGAATGGCAAGCTGCTTGCCGAGAGCATCATAAACTTTGTAGCTCCAGCACTGGCCGCTAGGAGTCTCTGCAAAACTGCACTAGTGGTCTGAATGATGCAATCAATTGAATAAACCTGTGACCTTCAGAACGTGAGGCAGATGGCTTAACCACTTTACCACAGAGACCCCAAAGTCACTTCATATTCAACAAGAATATCCCTAATTTCTTCTCTAACTTCTCTTAACATTTACAGCATTCATCTTTTATGGTTGATATTACTGTTTTTATTTCACATTCCATGTCAATTGGTAGACATGATTTGTCTTTTTAAGGATTTCAAATAAAATGTGAGAATATATTTGCAATTTTATTTTTTTTGCAGTGTCTACAACCTATTGTAGTATCAATTCACCATATTCTGTTTACGTTTGTATGTCAAATGTAAAATAAAGCCAATATTAATGTTACCTTATTAACTCACTACATAATTATTTTTCAGACTGAATATTATTACTCATGTATACAATTTTGCTTAAGGGGATTTGTCCAATAAAAGTAAACACATATTTACTTCTATTTGTGACCATGTTAATGTTGAACATATAATCACTATGAAAACTCTTGTGTTCATTATATTCAAGAGGCTAACTGCACAGTGAAAGTGACCACTGCAGAATTCAAGTTTCTTTAGTATGCTGTGACGAAATGTAAGAGAACACATAATGCGATGGCTGGGATTCACAGGGAGATGTACGTCATTTGTTGCTTAGGTCTGAAGGTTAAATGAGGAAATGCATCATGTTGCATATAAGATTGTAAGAAATTAGATGTGGAAGAGAAATATTATATTCAACGATTAAATATGTGAAAACATAGCAAGATTAGTACAGACATAAGACAGATGGAGACAAGATAAACATCAGAGCTTCAGCCATAAGGCTACAAAGATCAAAGTCTTCATTCAAAAGAATGCACATTTGCATGTTCATTCATGCTTACAGATGTGGGAAAAATTTCACTTCGATATGTTCATAAGTTATGATTTATTTATGTTATTTAATCAAAGGTCATGTCTTTGTAACTCAGAAAAAGTCATTCTGAACATAATTGTGCTCATATGGTCAACCGAATAACAGTGTTTGCTTTTATTTAATTCATTCATTTATTAGCATGTCCTTTGCAGAACCTTACTCCCATAACAACCTTCTGAAAACCTCTCAATCATAATCAAGATGTCCCGTGTCCAATACACCCATTTGGAGATAATCTGCCTAATCCTGCACCTATATTCTCTTTGGCCTTCTTCTTCCTCTCTTCCCAGGCATATACCCCTCCAGTATTCAGTTATCAGTTATCAGTTATCTGTTGGGGTATCTTCATTGCACTCCGGACATGTCCCTCCAATACTGTTCTCTCCAAACTTTTGTGACGTTTCAAGTGACCAAAATATTTCAATTTTCTTTGTTTTATCGTCTTTAATAGCCAACTTTCTTCAATATTCAGCTCTTGAAGTATAGATGCATTTGTTCTTTTCTTTACCCAAGATATTCTTAGAACTCTTCTATAACATTTTTGCACTGTTCAGCTTGTTTAGTGTCCAGGTCTCACAGGCGTGTGTTGCAATAGGAAAGATGCATGCTCTTAAAAATCTAATTTTTGTAGTTCTGTCTGTCCCACTCCACAATTTATTCAGTTGTTTTAGTCTTTGAAGAGCAATAGATATTCGTCTTTTAATTTCTTTCATTGTGGCACCATGGTTGGTAAACAATGACCCAAGATATTCAAAATTGTTCACCACCTCCAATTTTTCTTCAATCTATATATATAAAAAAGAATGTCTGTCTGTATGTTCTTTATGCGTTCGCGAACGGTCCATCCAATTGAGATGAAATCTTCTACACGTCTTCCTCTCATTCCCGTGCTGCCAACTGTCATAGTCTTTTAGTGTACAAACCGTTATTTACTTAATATTATTTAATATTTCAATTTACATTATAATGTATATATAGCAAGGGGACATAACTTCTAATAGCATTGCTATATATGTAACATTGTTGCATATTTCTCAAGTAGGTGGACCCTTTCGCTACAGTTATCTACAGGCATATGCGTTATACTCCTCCACCTAAATCCTCCTCCTCCCTCTCCCTGCTCCTCCTCCACCCTTCTCCCTCCACCTCCTCCTCCTCGCTCTCCCTGCTCCTCCACCCTCCGTCCTCTTCCCTCCTCCTCCCTCTACCTCCTCCTCCTCCTCCTCCATCCTCTCCCTCCTCCCCCCACTCCCTCTTCCTCCCCCCCACTTCCTCTTCCTCCCCCTCCCTCCTCCTCCTCCTCCCTTTTCCCTCCTCCTCCTCCCCCTCCTCCTCATCCTTCCTCCTCCTCTCTCCTCCTCCACCTCCCTCTTCCTCCTCCTCCCTCCTCCTCCTCCCCCCTGCTCCTCCCTCCTCCTCATTCCTCCACCTCCCTCTTCCTCCTCCTCCTTTTTCTTCTTCTGCTGCTGCTGCTGCCTCTCCATTTACCCAAGTTAATTGTTGGGGGAAGATGTAAAGATCTTTCAAGTGCTCTTTCTAATGCTTTTTGTAAGTTGGTCTTCGTTTATCTAAGGTTGTTCTAACTGCAACCAATAAATTATTAGACAGACAGACAGACAGACAGTCGGGAACGGGAACTTATATGACTACTTATATGAACTAGATTAGATGCTCCCCATTAGGGACTGGGCGAAGCCGGTCCGGGTCAGACAGACAGGCAGGCAGACAGACAGACAGACAGATCCCCGCCAGGGGCTGGGCAAAGCCGGACCGGGTCAGCTAGTAACATATATTTCTTTCTCCATAGTAGTTTTATCTGTATGCATTATCTTTGTTTTTGCTATATTAAGATATAAGTTGTGATTTTCACTATTCAATTGGTTTGAGGTTATTAGGTTTTCTATACCATTCTGTGTTGTGGATAGCAATACTGTATCATCAGCATATCCAATCTCTGGTATGTTTCTTTCATGGTTGTTAAGTTTCTTGGCAAGTTTTGCAGAAGGTAGTTTGCCGTTGCTTTCCTTTTAGGCAGTGACTACTAGTCAGTGGCGATAGCCATTGTCGCTACTGATGAGATCATCTGCCTATCGCCGCAGAGTGCAGACCATAACCAACAACAATCTGTCAGCTGCCCTCACACTCCATCCACCACCTGCTTCCATGGCTTCAAGTAACCCTGATTTGTTGGGGGTTGGGGGGATCTAAATGGTACTATCTCCTTTGATAGGGAATACACCTACCCCACTAACCGGTGCTATTAATTACCTTTTATTAAATATATGGAAATTATGTATTTTATATAATGTATTCTGAAATGAAATGATATATTTGTTGTTTCATTAATATATTACATGTGTTCTTATTACCATTCTGAATGACAATATTATTTAATGGCTGGTACAGATTTCGTTCACACCTACCATCTACAGAACTTAACATATCACACTTCACATTCTGTATATTTTTTAATTACAAGCATACATTTTAACAATTATTACGACTTTAGTCTTTATTTTTATATTGCAGTTGAGGTTTCAAAATCAACCGTAGGTGATTTGGAAGCAGATCGCTTTGCACTGATTTTGATTGTATGAGTGTCGACTATTTAGAAAGCAGTGGCAAGCTACTGAAAGTAAAAATTGCCTAGAAAATCATAAACAGCCAATAATTGCTGATTGCAACATCCTGTAAAAGAACACACAGCTAACTAATAAATAAAGTAGACATTATAGATTTTAACAGACTTAGACCTTGTATTTGACAGCAATCAAACCATTTCACTAATGAAACTTATTTTTCCAGTTATGATATACCACTTAAAAATTTAATCATAGCAAGGAAACAAAACGTGGTTTCTAGCCACAAAGAATGTTGAGTCATACGTAACTGAAAAGTCCTGAGCACCATATATAACAAGTTAAGAATGTAAAAACTGGATGTTAACAAAGGAGTATATAAGGAAATGAAGAAAATCTCAACAAGTCCTATTATCAGAATGACCTTTCCTTATTGTTTTTGCATAACTTCTTTTGCGGTAAGATAGTGCCAGTTATATTTAACAACTTTAAACTATAAATTATTTTGCAGTTAATGATTAATAAAATAATATTAAATGCCTTCAATTTATTCTTCTTATTAAATTTCAGGTTTTGTTATTATTACTATTATTATATTACAATTACCGAGGTAGTGGGTTCAACCTATGGCTAGACTGGACTGTGTGGACTAAAATTTTGACTTCTCGTCCTTCACTTTGGGATGTAAATTATAAGTACCTCTGAAGTCGGAATGGGTTCGCCTAATGGCGAGGGACGCTGGTAATAGGAAAAGCTAATTCACATGCACAATTCAGTACAGTGCTACTATAAGTAGTATGTAAGGATTATGCTTGAATTCAAAGTGAGCGCCAAGAAAAAATATTACAATTATTACAAAAATGCATTGTTTTTCAGCAACTCCTTCAAAGATGCCAGCGATGGGGTTACAAATGCAATTCGTAATGCTACATACCACGTTTGAAACACAGCTGCATGCGATTTGGAAGCAGACCACCTTGCATTAGTTTCCATCCAATATTCAGAAAGCAATGGCAAACTACTGAGCGTAAACCTGCCCAAGAATCACAAACAGCCCAAAAATGCTGGAGTTGACGGTGATGTCCTGTAAAGGATATGCAACTAACTGAACTTCAAAGAGAGCAGAGTTTATCCACAACACCAAGGACTGAGATCTAGGAAGGGATATGAATACCCAAGCCAGTTGGCAAGGCACATGATGATAATGACTGTAATGGAATGTTGATGCTTGCTCTATGTATACCTGTATTCTGATATTTTTTTAAAAAATGCTGCTGGTTCACCAATTCTATGAGGTTATATGATAAACAGTCTAAATATAATTTAGCTTCTTATTTAACTTTGATTTACTTGACAATTTAAAAACTGTAAGCTATGTTTTATGCATTTTTGTATACGGTTTGATCGAAGCCTTGCTTATAATGTGCACATAGATCAGGTGATAACAAAGGCCAAGCGGGGCTTGGCAGCGATGCGGGTGATGGCGGCAGCAAACTGTGAGCAGCGCCATCTATGTCTTCTGTACGAGGGGCTGGTCATGTCTGTTTTGGAGTATGCAATGGCAATCCTGACTCTCAGCCATAAGCAGATAGAAAGGATGGAAAGGATACAGAATGAAGCTATGCGCATTATTCTTGGATGTACAAGAGATACAGCATGCAGGGCGATGCGCTACCTTCTTGATTTTCCAACCATTGAAGAGAGAATGCAAGTTTGCAGGGCACGCGCCTAGCTCAGAATTAACGCAAACACACAGCATCCACTGCATAGTGAAATTAGGAAGGTGAAGGGCAGCAGGTTAAAAAGAGGACGGTCGTGGATGGGTCAAGCCGAAGACATTCTTCAACAGGTGTGTTCACTTGAGGACTTAGAACCTGGCGAGGAGTGGGTGCAAGTGCCAACAGACTTCTGCACATCCTTTTCAGTTTGCATCCAACTAGATAGAAAATGCAGACAAGAAAATCCGGCTGCTGTGGAGGCTGAAGTACAAGCGTTGATTTTCGAGAATTCGCTAGACAGTGACGCGGTCATCTACACAGATGGGTCGGTCGTCCGACATGTAAGAAGCTCATGGGCCTTTACAGCTCGGGCCGGAGGGAGAATTGTGAAGGAGGACTCTGGTGCTTTCACTGAAACCACAAGTAGCCTGACCATGGAAGTCATGGCTGTAAGTAAAGCAATAACATGGCTCGAGACACAGACATTCACTAGGGCTTGTTTCCTTAGCGACTCAATGAACATGATCAAGAGGATAGAGGAGGGGTCGATCCGAAGAGAATGGTTGCTGACTCTGGAGCGGTCTCGGCTGGCAAAGATTAGTTTCATCTTCGTGCCAGGTCATGCGGGAGTACAAGGAAATGAGCGGGCTGACAAGCTCGCAGGTGAGGCTACTGTGGAGGGCGGACGCGCCATGGACCAGGCTGACATTCTGAATGCTCTACGAGAAGTGAGACTTTTGCAAGAACCAAGTTATGACTGTGAATCTACAACAATGGCCAGACTGCGAGAGCAGCAAATTAAAAGAGGGGTGGCCAAACAAGAACACTACGCAGGAAGCCAAAGAAGATTGATAAACCAACACAGAACTGGCGTCGTTAGCCGCTACACGCTGCGGGATTTGCTGAGGAGGGGATCCGAGCACTTATGGACTGAATGGTCCGATGTGCAACGAGGATGATCTGTCGACTAACTAACTAACTAACTAACTTGTTATTGTGTATTGTCTTACAATATTCAGAGCAATAAAGTATAAATAAGAAAATGAAATCTTTGTATTCTTTAGCCAAAATTATTGTAGTAATGACAGACTTGCACAAATGCAATCGAATGCAGAGACACTGATATGCCACTAAACAGACCAAAACATTTACTCATGATTGAAGTATATACAGTAGTGATGAAGGTACAGGGCAAAGCTGTACTTATTGATCAATGTAAATAGAAATCTACAATGTGTACACACATCTAGACCATGTTTCTAATGACAGCAAGTAGGAATTCCTGTTGGTGATGGCTGATTCTGATGGGCAATTTCTTACAGCTGAAGGCTTCAATGGTCAATCATGGCCACATCAAGCAGCCGAGTGATACGATAATGCACACTGTTTTGAGTGATTGATTTCAGAGTCAGTATGCAGACTTGCAAGGTACCAGAGCACTGGTTATACATATCTCAAGCCACTGCCAAGACCTAGAAGAGGTCTTTCACAACTTAGCATTTACAGAATCATCACTGTGCAGAATATATACATGGGAATTTGGTGGGATAAATAAGTGGCTAAAAAGGTTATGACATATCTGAAGAGTACATGAATGCTGCCAGAAACAACTGTCAACTGCAATATATGCATTCAATGTATATGAGGATCTTAAAGCAAGCAAGAAATAATTGCTGTGGCAATAGATCTCAAAGATGTCTATTTCTGTGTAAACTTCAAACATCTTATACAAAGCATGATGGACTGTGGCATTAACCTTTGTCTAGTAAACTGGATCGCAGCGGTGACATTTCATTTGGGAAGATGGACATTGAAATGACTGCGTATATTGCCTAGCTCAGGACTCTCCATTATCACCTGCATTGTTCGGAATCTAAACAGCAAAGCTGACCAGAATATAACTCACTTGACCAGGATGAATCTTGAACTTTGCAGGTGTTGTCATGTATTGAAAAGGTATTTATGATCTGGGGTTTACATGGGATGTTGCAAAATACTGCTGATTGGTGTAAACAGACCAATTTGGTGACTGACCCTGGGAATGCCAGTATGTTGTGTTCCTCTTTTATCAACACCATTGGGAAAGCAGACCTGCCTAGTATATCTTTAAATGGGCAGGAAATGTTTCTTTCTCTTTTTGTTCCTTTCTTTCGAGGGGAGTATGTCACACCTAGTTATGCACCTCAAATGTCAGCGTGACTGACTCTGGCATATATTTCATAAGGTTTGCTTCCTCTAGACAGAGTCAATCCATGGTGACCTTCTATCTACCCTTGGGTAGGTTTTTCTCCCTAACAATTTAGCCAGGGAAGTAACATAGCAAGATCGTGAATAAGAAGAAGAAGAAAGCTTATAATTTTGGTTTAAAGAGCATAACAGAAGAAAATTATTCAGAATACAGACAAATCAGTGAAGAAACAAATAGAACAATATGAAGAGCTAAGAGAGATTCATGGAAAAAGTTTGGAGAAATTTTGTTGGGAGAAGAAAAGGCAGCAGTCAGAAACTACTACAAGAAAGTAGCATGAATTACACAATACATTGAGTAATATAACCCAACAGAAATATTAAATGATGAAAAGGGGCAACCTATACTACTACTAGGTCCAAAAATGATCTTAATTCTTAGAGTCTAAGAGTTAGACGGATGGAGAAATTATTTTAAAGAACTGCTTAATTTCAATAACACATACAACAATGCAAATACAATTATAAATAATACAGAAGCAGAGATAAAGGGGCCTAAACCAGAAATATCACTGGCAGAAGTAGAACAAGCAATTAAAAGGCACCAAAGCACAAAGTGACCGGCATTGATGATTTGCTTGCAGAAGCCATCAAAGCAGCTGGAGAAATAGTAATAGGGACAAAATGGCTGAGATGAATTTTCCAGATAGCCTAGTCAGACCGAGAAACTCCAGATGATTGGCAAACAGCAATAATTGTACCGATTTGGACAAATAAAGGCGATAAGAAAGATTGTACGTATTAATTATAAAGGAATCTCACCACTTAGCCACATAGGAAAAACGTGTGCCAAAATCATTGAAAGAAGGATAAAACCATTACAGGAAGAACAATTATAATCAGAAGCCCAGATGGGTTTTAGACCAAACAAAAGCTGCACATACACAATATTAACACTTAGACAACTGACAGAAAAAGCAGTTGAACATGATATGACCTGTAAAGGTGCATTTACAGACAAGGAAAAAGCCTTTTACAGAGTTTACAGGAATATGCTATCGCATTGCCTCATAAAATACGGAATTAAAAAACATATTATTAATGCTTGCAAAAGTTTATATATGTCAAGCAAAGGTTGCGTAAGAAGAAAAGCAGGTACATAAAAACCTTTTTTAATAAAATAAGGTGTACGAAAAGGATGTGTTCTCTCTCCCTTACTTTTTATAACATACATTGCCAATATATGCTGAGAAATAGAGAGCGAAGAAGAAGAAGATAACATTTCAGAATTATTATTTGCGGATAATCAAGTGTTAATGGCAGATGGTTAAAATAGCTTTCAGAACCAACTAAATCATGTCAATTCCAAGTGTGGGAAGCAACACTCCATTTCCGGATTTTCCTTTGGGTGTTACAACCGAAGCCTTTTCCACATGCGGGACATGCAGCGGGAGTTTGGGATCGAATTGCCAGATTAATTAATAACACTAATTGACTTAAAGAGATTAATGAAAGTAAATAGTAAAACATTATATACAACTTTAAGAAAGGGTGATGAAGTCCCCGTGATCTCATCTCGTTTTGCTTGAATCAGGATAATGGTAAACAAGAATTAGGGCAACTGCAGTAAAACTTTAAAAAGCAATGAATGAATCACCCAAAAAAACGAGAAGTAGATTGTGAGCTTTACTAAAACACGACTGCAAGAGACAAATTGGACGTTGCGGCCAAAGCCTTCGTCAGCACAGGACAAACAAATACAAACCTACATGAAACACACTATGACAACATTAAACTAATTAAAGGTACTTATCTGAATCCCTTGCTTGGAAAGGCTGTCTTCTATCCACTATTCCTTGTTTCTATGTAGATATAAGATCTAGTATAGTAGTTGTAGTACATGTAACGTAAAGGTTAGTGTACCCCGCCAAACCACCAGATTAGGCTGAGACTTTTACTAAGTTTGGCTTGCAAACAAAGTGGCAACATAGAAAACCTGGGCTGACATCTCGCGATCAGGACGAACAAGCATTCCTTCGGGTATTTCAGAAAACCCTTAAAACACCCGTCTGACTTGGGCTCTGAAGGTTGTGGGTTCGATTTCGGGTCGCTTCCTTCTGTTCACAAGTGCATTTTTTCAGAGACTCCTGAGGGTCATCTCTGGAGCTAAGGAGTTTGTGCTTTGTGCGACACTTTCCGCACTGCGCAAAGAAACTGAGCCATATATGGGATAAAAACCAGGTGCAATGAAGTCGACCCTGTCGACTTTTAAGCGACGTTTTATTTCAGAAAACCCGAAGTTGGGAGGAGGTTGCCAAGTCAATTAGGCTATAAGTACATATAGTGTCATAGTGAAATTCATGTGACTCTTGTTAAGCCTTCTTCTTCTTCTTCTTCTTCTTCTTCTTCTTCTTCTTCTTCTTCTTCTTCTTCTTCAGCGTTCCGAGCCATTGAGGTTCTTTGCTCCAGATACACTCCGTTTCCATTCGTCTCTATGGTTGACCTTCTCTTGCCAGTCGTTGATTCCAAGTGCTTGTAGGTCTGTATGTATATTATCTCTCCACCATCTTCTTGGTCTACCTCGGGGTCTGCGGTTATTTATTTCCTGAGTGTAAGCGAGTTTTGTTTCCCTATTGTCTTTCATTCTTTCTATATGCCCCAACCATTGTAGTCTATTAGCCTTCATGATACCAGTGATTAGCGGGGACTTAAACAGATCATAAATGTCTTTGTTACTTCTTCTTTTCCACTCTCCACTTTGTGTATCCCTAATGGGTCCAAAGATGCGTCTTAAAACTTTGTTCTCAAAGGTTTGTAACAAGGCTTCATCTCCTTTCGTTGTACTCCAGGTTTCAGAGCCATACAGCACAACTGGTCTGATCAGTGTTTTGTATATTGTGATTTTGGTGTTACGAGATAGCGCATTTGATTTTAGTAGATGTTGTAGTGCATAGTATATCTTATTTCCAGAATTGATTCTAGTTTGTATTTCTTCCCTTATGATGTTGGAGCAGTTGAAGATTGTACCCAGGTATTTGTATGTTTCCGTTCTTTTAATGGTCATACTATCTATTTGTATGTGGCCAGAGTTTTTAGCTATTCCTTCTCTTGAAATTACCATATATTCTGTCTTATCTTGGTTGATAGCCAGCCCCATATGTTGGGCTTTTTCCTTTAAGTCAGTCAATATTTCCAATGTCTTTTGTTCATTTTCCCCTATAATATCTATATCATCTGCATAACCAAGCAGCTTGGATGTTCCTCCAATATCACATTCCTCCTTTATCTTCCTTACAACTTTCTCTAGAGCCAGATTGAAGAGTAGTGGTGATAGTGCATCACCTTGTTTCAAGCCAGAGGTTATTTGGAAAGGGTCTGATTTCCTGCCTTTATATGTTACTATATTATAAGTATTTTCCATGCATAGTCTGGTCATGTTGATTAACTTCCTTGGTATTCCAAATTCCTGCATAGCATTCCATAGACTATTCCTAAGGACACTATCATAAGCCTTTTTAAAATCCACAAAAATGTTATGGAGATCTCTTTTAAATTCCCAATTTTGTTATGCCTTATATTTTGAAAAGAAAATATAGTGAATCCAGTGGCGTGCATAGGGGGGTGCGGGGGTGCGACGGCCCCGGGCATCAAGACGGGAGGGGGCATCCAATTAGGGAGAGGGGGCAGCACAGTGCAGTGGGAGGGTAGGAGGAATGGGTAGAAAGAACAATTTAGGGGCATCTAATCAAGGGGTTGGCCCTGGGCATCAAAGAACCTCTGCACGCCACTGAGTGAATCCTAGTGGTAACACTGCCCCGATGGATAGGTGCATGGTCACGAAAAGTCGAAGAATTTCTATACCCGCATCATTATTTGAGATAGTCAGGTGCATTGACTCAACTTAAATCACCACTCACCATAACTACAGTCTACGATAATATTAATAAGCACCACTGTGTATTTTCGTGGTTTACTTAACACCATTGAGCTAGGTCTCAACTAATGTAACAATTAAAATGAATTATGTTAAGCGCCTTGCTGCACAAAATAACATAAAACAATTTTGACATTGGTCAGCAACTTTATAATCAAGAAAGACATTGCTTAGATTAGTAACTAAAAACCAAGCTGAATCCAGTCATCCTGCCTGGAGATTCGAGTACTTCATTGTCAACAGAGGAGGAGCAGAGAAGAGATCTTAAGTACACGTTTGCCAGTAGCGAGGACAAGAATCTGCTGATAAGTGGCTAGACACCCAGGCACTGATAAGTGGCTAGACACCCAGGGGCTGCGTGGTCTCGAGGTATGGTGTCCGCCTCGAGTGCTGGAGGTCCCGGGTTCAAGCCCCGGTGAGGATCGGGATTTATTTCACGTGGACTTCTAGTAATAAAATTTCCCCTGGTCTCTGAGTAGTGAGATCGGACGCCCGTATGCATTGTTGCGCACGTAAAAAATCTACCATGGCAGTTGGAAATCGAAAAAGAGTAGCCTAACGGCGCTGCCTGGGGAAAATTTCGAGTTAAAAATAAACCCAAAGTATTTCAGGATCCTCGCCGGTGCTACGGAGTTCGTGCACTGAGCTGAGTTTCTCCAGTCTCAGATTTGAGTTAGGAGGAGAACGGAGCACTCACGGGTTACACCCGTGTGCAGTGATGTTGATCCATCGACTAAACTAAACTAAAGCTAGACACCCGTTGGCCACCACTTTAAACCTTCAAACAAATAGTCTAAGCCAAGAAGGGCCAAACGAAAGACTTCTATAATTAATTCCTAAGCCAGTTGAATAATACAGGATATAGATATCAATAATAAACTTTAGGAATCAGGTGGAAGTGTTGAGTTGAGTTAAGAATCGACATCACTGCACTCAGGAGCATACGTGCTTAATCCATTCGTTCAACAGCCAGCGAAGAGTCATACTACTAATCGTTCCCACCGCTATCTGATTAAAAGTTCTCCCGTGTCAGCACCTCGTTTATAATATATGGTGAGGTCTAGCATATCACGTCTCAATGAATCAATGACGTGAGTGTGTACAAATATCATAATGGTTTATTATTCTTCGCATATACGTGGTATCATCGTTTGAATCATACAAGATGTACATGTGTAGCATATTCATAATATAACTAGCTGACCCTGCCCGGCTTCGCCCAGACCCTGGTGGGGAGCATCTCATTTAATTCATATAAGTAGTCATATAATAAGTTCTCGTTCCCGTTACCGACTGACTGACTGTCTGTCTGTCTGTCTGTCTGTCTGTCTGTCTGTCTGTCTGTCTGACCCGGCCCGGCATTGCCCAGCTCCTGGTGTGGAGCATCTCATTTAATTCATATAAGTAGTCATATAAGTTCCCGTTCCCGACTGTCTATCTGTCTGTCTATCTGTCTGCCTGACCCTGTCCGGCTTCATTAAATTCATACAACAAAAAAAGTAACTTAAAAGAACGTTCAACACACCATCCATTATTTTTAATGAAAACTCTTTCTAATCACCTGCATGACTACAGTAACTTCTTAAGCAAAAAAAGATGAGTTACAATGTTATGCATTGTGCATCATTTTTATGAAAACTTTGAAAATGCCTTACAGATTGTATGATTATTTATTATAACTCATATGCCGGTACATAACTATGGACAAAGAGTTTATAAATCTTTGAAAACGATGCCACAATATGACTATAAGTTATACAGAAAAGTTATGCCCCTTGAAATAACATTTACAGAGTTAGGTCCCCTGAAATATATGAAATTATGATGAAAAATGAAAAATGAAATAATACTGAGTAAGCAGGCGATTTCACACTAACAAAATATCACAGTTGGCTGCTCTGGACTGAAAGGAAGGCGTGTAGAAAATTTCATCTCAATCGGATGGGCCGTTCGCGAACAAATAAAGGCCATACATACAGACAGACATACATACAGAGATACGCACATCCTAATTCTTATATATAAATTAGGATGTGCGTATCTCTGTCTGTATGTATGTTACCGACCATTGCTAATGTGGAGATTCGGTCAAGGTACGTCACCGGCACCATCAAGGCCGCTGTATTGACCGATCCCATTTTTCCAGTCATCCTAGGTTGCCGGTATGTCTTTCTGGGAATGCCCAGGGAGCCAATTCATATGGGAGCAATGCAGACTCGCTCTCAGACAAAAACGGAAGAGGCAGATGCAATTGTGACTAACCCAATGCCGGGGGAGCTACGAACTGCCCAGAGTGAGGATGATACTTTACGTCCTTGCTACAGAAAGCTGCAGAAAAGTGCTGATCCACCAGGACGGGGGCAGTACTACATGAAGAATAGGATACTCTACAGGAGAGCAGGAAGGGGAGACAACCTATACGGTCAGTTGGTCGTCCCGAAAGCTCACCGGTCCCAGATTCTTCATATGGGGCATACCATCTCCTTTAGTGGACACATGGGTATTGCCGCCACCATGCAGCGGATTTCCTGCCATTACTATTGGCCGGGAATGACAGATGATGTGCGTCGGTATGTGAAGTCATGCCCTGAGTGCCAGAGGGTGGCACCGAAACACTGGACAGCACCGGTGGTGTTGGGTGAGATGCCGATCATGAACTCTCCTTTCGAGAGGGTAGCCATCGATATCGTGGGTCCACTTCCCAGGACTAGGAAGAGGAACATGTATATACTCACAATGGTGGATTGCTGTACAATGTGGGGTGAGGCTATACCGTTGACCACGATTGACTCGAAAAGAGTGGCGGACGCACTGATGGAGGCCTTTACCAGATTAGGCTTTCCGGATCAAATTCTGACGGACAATGGATCTCAGTTTTGTGGAAAACTCATGGAGGAGGTATTTAGGGTGTTTCACTCTAACCACATACATACCAGCCCTTACCACCCTCAAGCCAATGGACAAGTGGAGCGTTTCAACGGCACGTTGATGACAATGCTCAGGAAACTAGCGCAGAAAAAACCTGATAGGTGGGATGAATATATCCCAGCAGCACTCTTTGCCTATCGGGAAGTTCCTCATGGCTCAACAGGACTACCACCCGCTACGTTGCTGTTTGGTCGTCCAATCAAAGGACCGTTGGAAGCCATGTTGAGGAGTTGGACTGAAGAGGGGACGTCAGAAGAAGTGATCTCATCCTATAAATACGTGGAGGAACTGAAAGAAAAACTCCACAAGGGATGGACTCTGGCAAATCAAAACTTGAAAAAAGCCAGGAAAAGACATGCGGCTTACTACAACCGTAGGTCTAAAGAAAGATCTCTAGAGGTGGGAGACAAAGTCTTGTTGCTACTCCCAACGGCAAACAACAAACTGGAGATAGGTTGGCAAGGACCATTTCCCGTGGAAAGGGTAATATCCAGAACCAACTATCAAATCCGGATCCGGGGAAAGTCGAAGATTTTTCCATATCAATCTCTTGCGGAAATACGAAGAGAGACCCGGAGACAAGGCAGCTCACCTCATGGCAATGGCAGTTGCAGTGGAGACGGAAGTGGGAACCAGCGAGGGCAGGGAATATCCCTTGGTACACCAGGAAACCTATAGGGATGTGAAAGTGAACCCTGATCTGACCTCCCAGGAGAGGGAAAGGATAACCCAGGTTCTCAAGTCTCATAAGGAGATACTGACTGATAAACCAGGACGAACGAGGTTGGTTGAGTTCGAGATGACTTTGACCACACAGGAGCCGGTTCGCCAAAAGGTTTACCCAGTGCCATTCTCTAAAGAAAAGGCCCTGGAGGAGGAAATACAAAAACTGCTGGAGGATGACGTGATTGCACCATCCACATCCCCATACAATGCAGGGGTAGTTTTGTTACGCAAACCAAGTGGAGAACACAGGTTGTGTATAGATTACCGACTTCTGAACAGTCACACACAATTTCAGGTGGAACCTTTGCCGAATCCAACTCAGTTATTCGCTAGGCTCCATAAGGCTCGGTACTTTTCAAAGGTGGATCTAGGGAAACTTGAAAATGTGGATCTAGGCAGACATGCTTGTCACTGCAGCAGTTAGAACATCTAACGTGTGAAGGAGATATTTGATTTAGTTTACACGAGCCTGTATGGCTACCATTAGATGTAATTTAGTGTAAACTGCAGTGCCGTAAGGTTTCCTCTGGTTGGAATGAAGAACACGAAACCCAGAGAAAAGCCGATCCCGGATAAAGTTTGGCGCAGGAAGATTGGCCAACAACTTTACAACAGAGATTATGCTAGAGGAAGATGATCAACCTTGCTCAGTGGAGCTGAATGGTATCCTACCGGATAAATACCGAATGAGTTTAGGTCATACCAGTTTTAACACACCAGTAGTGATGGATATTCAGTTCACTTATGACTAGAACAAAAATAAAGGTCTCTATTGGAGTATAGACAATAACTGTTTAATAGTGAGAACTAGTGAACATTTATCAAGAGACAAAAAGTCTTGTTCATAGGACAGTGTTCCATGTTTGTTTCACCGCGCCGGAATTATAAAGCCGGAGTTTCTATAAACTGTTAGGAACAGTGGTGTTAGGAACAATAACAGTTTTTTTCCACGGATTATATATTTACATGGGATTCAGATCTCATGGTCATCAGAGTTCCTGGAGGAGGACATGTCTGGAGAGAAGGATACGACTTCGGTGAGGTTTTTCGTACTGACTCGAATGATGTCGTGTGATCCTTGCCATGATGTGTACACTATGATCCTGAACTTTGAAGGCTGACATACACATTTATGTTATAATACACGACACACATTTTCTTCGCATACACGTCTCATATACGTTACATTTTTCTTTTAATAAATTAGTCTTTATTAATTTTTGGAAGCAAGAGTTGTTGAGTATGTTGCGTTGGGGAATTATGAGAGGGGGCATGGTACGACAGTGAGAGAGTGATAGGAAAAGGTGTCCATAGGCTGATGGAGTGTGTTGGACGGAAGCTGGTGGATTCTCCAGGATATGAATAAGGGGAAAAATATTATAATGTGGGGGTCGGCTCTCTTCACTCCAGGGACGACACTTTAAAGGAGGACACGACATTATTGGGGGCTCGTCCGGGATTTGAACCCGGGACCTCTCGCAAATGGGATCTTAGAACAGTGGGATCTCTAATAAACGGAATCCTTGGACAGCGAGATCTCCTGCAAGCAGGAATCTTTGACAGTGGGATCTTCTGACAACGGGGTCTTTTGACAAGGGATCCTTAGTTATAAGAGGGAGATATCATTTTGGAGAATCCAGCTAGAGTGAATGTGGATAGGGGTTAGGACAAATATCTTACCTGTTCACACTTCACACGTCTGCATAGGTCTGTGGTCCTGATTCTACTCTTGTCACTGAATGAATGTGCTGTGTGTGGTAATATCTAGATTTATAGTACTTGTTCATATATCTGTATAGTAATTTGCAGTTATATTGTACTAGACCTGCTAGCTTACCTCTCTGTATAATGGCCACCCCTAAACTAAGCACGTTAGAATTAAAGGCAAAGGGGGAAGAAATGGGATTGGCGGGTTCTGCTCTAACGGATTACATACAGGAAGTGGAGAGAGAGTATCGTCAAGCAGAACGGGAAGATCGAAAGGCCGAGCTGGAATTGAGAAGGATGGAGTTGGAACAAGCAGCTAAGAAATTGGAAGCTGAGCAAACAGCTAAGAAATTGGAAGCTGAGCAAGCAGCTAGGAAATTTGAAGCTGAGCAAGCAGCTAGGAAATTAGAAGCGGAACAGGAAGCACAGAAAAGGGAGCACGAGTACCGGATGAGGGAACTCGAGTTGAAGAGTCAATCTAATGGAGAAACGGAGGGAGCAGTTGGAGGTTCCTCCATCCCAGGCTCAACACCAGTAGGTGGACATGGGTACCAGGCTATGAAGTTTCCTTTGGCGGTCTACGAGGAGGACAAAGAGAAGATTGACCAATACCTTCAACGCTTCGAGGCTATGTCAGTTGCTATGGGTCTGGAGCGTAACAAATGGAATCTTAAGCTATCCCAGGGTTTACGCGGGACCGGATACGAGGTTTATTCTCGCCTGCCACCAGGACATGAGAACAATTATGACGAGTTAAAGACGGCTCTGCTGAAACGATTCGAGGTTACGTCACATACCTACCGGAAAAAATTTCGAGCAGCGAAACGAGAACCGGGGGAGTTGTTTGCCGCCTACAGTTTGCGTCTAAAATCTTATCTCCATAAGTGGATGGATTTGGCTGGGTTCGCACATGACTATGAGAGTCTGGAAGAGCTCATGGTGGTCGACCAGTTGAAGAAGCAAATGTCTAAACCTCTCAGGACGTTCCTGGGAGAACAAGGAGCGGAACGTATTGACCTCGTGACTAAATTAGCAGAACGGTTCGTCGAAGTACATGGGGAGGCAGGGGAAAACCTTTCCACCAACTCCAAAAGTCAAGAGAAACATGACAAGAAGAAAGCCAAAAACTCAGGAACCAAAAAGTGGGAACCTTATGTGCAAAAATCAGAGGATAGTTCAGAGAAGAAGAAGGAGGGAAGCAAGAGCACTTCAAGCTCTACACCTAAACGACCGTGGTCGGAGAAGTGGTGTTCAATTTGTAAGTCACCCTCTCACAATACGAGGGACTGCAAATCGAAGGCTAAGAACCCTCACTTCGCAGCATGTCAAGTGACTTCCAAGGAGGTTGTCACGGAAAATGCCAAGGTCAACAAGGAAGCTCGCCACCAGGAGAGCTCACTCAAGTCTGGCAATAGAAAATCTAGGACAGGGAAATGGTGCAACCAATGCCAGTCGAATACGCACAATGCTATTGACTGCAGAGGAGAGTCGGGAGACACTCAATTCGTCGTGTGCCCCGGGAAACCTAAGGTGGAGCCCACCGAACAGGTCGAGGCCGAGGAAGAGACTCCAGACCAGGAAAAACCACCTGTAGTGGAATTGGTAGAGGTTAACGGTCGTCAAGTGGAGTGTTTATACGACACAGGACTGGACGGGGAGGCCGTGATTTCTGCGGATCTGGTACATCCAGAACAATTCACAGGTGAGACATTGGATATACAGCCTGCACAGAAGAGTGCTGTAGTCATGAAGTTGCCCATTGCTAATGTGGAGATTCGGTCAAGGTACGTCACCGGCACCATCAAGGCCGCTGTATTGACCGATCCCATTTTTCCAGTCATCCTAGGTTGCCGGTATGTCTTTCTGGGAATGCCCAGGGAGCCAATTCATATGGGAGCAATGCAGACTCGCTCTCAGACAAAAACGGAAGAGGCAGATGCAATTGTGACTAACCCAATGCCGGGGGAGCTACGAACTGCCCAGAGTGAGGATGATACTTTACGTCCTTGCTACAGAAAGCTGCAGAAAAGTGCTGATCCACCAGGACGGGGGCAGTACTACATGAAGAATAGGATACTCTACAGGAGAGCAGGAAGGGGAGACAACCTATACGGTCAGTTGGTCGTCCCGAAAGCTCACCGGTCCCAGATTCTTCATATGGGGCATACCATCTCCTTTAGTGGACACATGGGTATTGCCGCCACCATGCAGCGGATTTCCTGCCATTACTATTGGCCGGGAATGACAGATGATGTGCGTCGGTATGTGAAGTCATGCCCTGAGTGCCAGAGGGTGGCACCGAAACACTGGACAGCACCGGTGGTGTTGGGTGAGATGCCGATCATGAACTCTCCTTTCGAGAGGGTAGCCATCGATATCGTGGGTCCACTTCCCAGGACTAGGAAGAGGAACATGTATATACTCACAATGGTGGATTGCTGTACAATGTGGGGTGAGGCTATACCGTTGACCACGATTGACTCGAAAAGAGTGGCGGACGCACTGATGGAGGCCTTTACCAGATTAGGCTTTCCGGATCAAATTCTGACGGACAATGGATCTCAGTTTTGTGGAAAACTCATGGAGGAGGTATTTAGGGTGTTTCACTCTAACCACATACATACCAGCCCTTACCACCCTCAAGCCAATGGACAAGTGGAGCGTTTCAACGGCACGTTGATGACAATGCTCAGGAAACTAGCGCAGAAAAAACCTGATAGGTGGGATGAATATATCCCAGCAGCACTCTTTGCCTATCGGGAAGTTCCTCATGGCTCAACAGGACTACCACCCGCTACGTTGCTGTTTGGTCGTCCAATCAAAGGACCGTTGGAAGCCATGTTGAGGAGTTGGACTGAAGAGGGGACGTCAGAAGAAGTGATCTCATCCTATAAATACGTGGAGGAACTGAAAGAAAAACTCCACAAGGGATGGACTCTGGCAAATCAAAACTTGAAAAAAGCCAGGAAAAGACATGCGGCTTACTACAACCGTAGGTCTAAAGAAAGATCTCTAGAGGTGGGAGACAAAGTCTTGTTGCTACTCCCAACGGCAAACAACAAACTGGAGATAGGTTGGCAAGGACCATTTCCCGTGGAAAGGGTAATATCCAGAACCAACTATCAAATCCGGATCCGGGGAAAGTCGAAGATTTTTCCATATCAATCTCTTGCGGAAATACGAAGAGAGACCCGGAGACAAGGCAGCTCACCTCATGGCAATGGCAGTTGCAGTGGAGACGGAAGTGGGAACCAGCGAGGGCAGGGAATATCCCTTGGTACACCAGGAAACCTATAGGGATGTGAAAGTGAACCCTGATCTGACCTCCCAGGAGAGGGAAAGGATAACCCAGGTTCTCAAGTCTCATAAGGAGATACTGACTGATAAACCAGGACGAACGAGGTTGGTTGAGTTCGAGATGACTTTGACCACACAGGAGCCGGTTCGCCAAAAGGTTTACCCAGTGCCATTCTCTAAAGAAAAGGCCCTGGAGGAGGAAATACAAAAACTGCTGGAGGATGACGTGATTGCACCATCCACATCCCCATACAATGCAGGGGTAGTTTTGTTACGCAAACCAAGTGGAGAACACAGGTTGTGTATAGATTACCGACTTCTGAACAGTCACACACAATTTCAGGTGGAACCTTTGCCGAATCCAACTCAGTTATTCGCTAGGCTCCATAAGGCTCGGTACTTTTCAAAGGTGGATCTAGGGAAACTTGAAAATGTGGATCTAGGCAGACATGCTTGTCACTGCAGCAGTTAGAACATCTAACGTGTGAAGGAGATATTTGATTTAGTTTACACGAGCCTGTATGGCTACCATTAGATGTAATTTAGTGTAAACTGCAGTGCCGTAAGGTTTCCTCTGGTTGGAATGAAGAACACGAAACCCAGAGAAAAGCCGATCCCGGATAAAGTTTGGCGCAGGAAGATTGGCCAACAACTTTACAACAGAGATTATGCTAGAGGAAGATGATCAACCTTGCTCAGTGGAGCTGAATGGTATCCTACCGGATAAATACCGAATGAGTTTAGGTCATACCAGTTTTAACACACCAGTAGTGATGGATATTCAGTTCACTTATGACTAGAACAAAAATAAAGGTCTCTATTGGAGTATAGACAATAACTGTTTAATAGTGAGAACTAGTGAACATTTATCAAGAGACAAAAAGTCTTGTTCATAGGACAGTGTTCCATGTTTGTTTCACCGCGCCGGAATTATAAAGCCGGAGTTTCTATAAACTGTTAGGAACAGTGGTGTTAGGAACAATAACAGTTTTTTTCCACGGATTATATATTTACATGGGATTCAGATCTCATGGTCATCAGAGTTCCTGGAGGAGGACATGTCTGGAGAGAAGGATACGACTTCGGTGAGGTTTTTCGTACTGACTCGAATGATGTCGTGTGATCCTTGCCATGATGTGTACACTATGATCCTGAACTTTGAAGGCTGACATACACATTTATGTTATAATACACGACACACATTTTCTTCGCATACACGTCTCATATACGTTACATTTTTCTTTTAATAAATTAGTCTTTATTAATTTTTGGAAGCAAGAGTTGTTGAGTATGTTGCGTTGGGGAATTATGAGAGGGGGCATGGTACGACAGTGAGAGAGTGATAGGAAAAGGTGTCCATAGGCTGATGGAGTGTGTTGGACGGAAGCTGGTGGATTCTCCAGGATATGAATAAGGGGAAAAATATTATAATGTGGGAGTCGGCTCTCTTCACTCCAGGGACGACACTTTAAAGGAGGACACGACAGTCCTTAAAAGACAAACACCTATCAAAGGTGATACCCAAGTACTTCCATTTCCTCTCTCGACTAAGAGGACATCCATTCAACATAATACCTGGGACATCTGTCTTGACGATCAGGTTATCCAGGGAGTACCACACAACCGATGCCTTGTCTAGATGTATAATGGCCTCTGCGTCCATGCACCACTCTGCCACCCCATTTATGGCCCCTGTAAGTCTTTCGCCAACCGGCCCTGTCTCTGCCCTCTCTGTATACCAGCACATCATCTGCAGATGTCAAGATTCTATCCACACCTGGTGTCTCAATAGCTGCGATTTTGCTGGTGTAGACATTAAAGAGCACCGGGGACAAGGCAACCCAGGTGTAATAGTACAAGTATCAGAAGTCCAGGGTTAGTTAGTTAGTTATCAGTTGGGGTATCTTCGTTGCACTCCGGACATGTCCATAGGTGCTCAGATCCTCCCCCCAGCATATGCATCAGCGTCCGGTGGCTAATAGTGCCAGTTCTGTGTTGGTTGACGAGGCGATTTGTTTTCCCGATGTACCTCTCGCGTCTGGCTGTGCCGATTCTTACTCCCAGGTCTTTCATCCTGGAGAGCGATGTGGAATCACTGGCGTCAAAATCCTCTGTTCTCGCCATATCTTTAAGGGCGTTAATAACATCGGCACGATCCATGGGCTGGCCATCTACAGGGGGTGCAGAGCCAGCCAATTTATCAGCTCGTTCATTTCCCTCGACTCCCGCATGTCCCGGGACGAAGATGAAGGTGACTTTGCGGACAACAGACTTCCGCAGCGACTCAGTTCACTGTCTACGTACAGATCCAGCTTCGACCTTCTGAATCATGCTCATTGAATCACTTAGTACACACACGTTGGTATAATGCTGTGATTCCAGCCATATGAAAGCCTGTGTAACTGCCATCACCTCCATCGTCATGCTGCTCGTGGTCATGGAGTGGGCACCACTGGATTCTTGAACGGTTCGGCCCGCTGAGCGGGCTGTAAATGCCCACGCACTTCTCTGCTGCTTTACAACAGATCCATCTGTATAGATGAGCACTTCGGGGCTATCTGAGTGATCATAGATGAGCGCGTTAACCTCTGCATTGACAGCGGCAGGGTTCTGCTCTCTGCACCGTCTGTCGAGTGTGATAATGCAGGAGAAGGTACACTTAAAAGCTGGAGGCACCGGCACCCATTCCTTGCCGGGGTTGATACTGGTAAGACTGCAGACCTGTCCGATGACATCTTCCGCCCGACCCATCCATGATTTGCCCCTCTTTAGCCTGTCACCCTTTTCTCTGAATACAGCGTCATGCAGAGGGTGCTGCTCATCTGCACTTATTTTTAAGTATGCACGAGCTCTCCAGATCTTGATCCTGTGTTCCATTGTCGGGAAGTCAAGGAGGTATCTCATTGCTACACAGCTGGTGTCTCTCGTGCAGCCCAAAATGATGCGCATGGCTTCGTTTTGTACCTTTTCAAGTCTTCCAATCTGTGTAGGGCTGACAGTGAGGATGGCCAGGGCATACTCGATGCGTGAAATCACAAGTCCTTGGAACAGAAGTAATAGCAGTCTTTGCTCGATATTGGCACTCGCCATGACTCTCATTGCTGCCAAACCTTTTCGAGCCTTCGTTATGACATAATCGACATGATCTCTGAAGGACAGGCTACGATCAAGCCTCACGCCAAGATATGTCATTGACTGGGTTCTACTCAGAATGCTCCCATCCATTCTTACTGCCGGCAGGTCTGTTTTCACAATATGGTTGTTTAGTGAGAACCATGTAACCGTTGCCTTTGCAGGGTTGACAAGGGCATCGGCATCAGCACACCATGAGGAAATTCGATCTAGTTCGCCCTGCATATAGTTGGCAACCGCCTGTCTATCTCGACCCTGTCGATACACGAGGATGTCGTCAACGAATGATAGAGTCCTACCCCTCCCATCCAACTGTTGTTCAGTGATCGGCACCGTATACACGTTGAATAGTACTGGTGACAGTGGTGAACCCTGCGGCAATCCTGGACATATCGTTATCGGCTCAGAAGACCAACTCCCTCATCTTAGCACCACCTTCCTTTGGAATAGAACTGCAGCTATCCATCGTACAAGGTGAGGGTGCACTTTCAGTCTGAGGAGGGTTTGCATCAAGTGCTCGAAAGATACTCTGTTATATGCGTCCTCTAAGTCTATGGCGGCCGCACATGTCTCTTCTCTGACCTGAAATCCTTCGTAAACATCTTGAGCAAAGACCGCCGCATTCAGCCACGACACTTTGTTGCGTCTGTGTCCTCCAAGTGTGGGCGGGAAGCAGCCGAGCTGTTCCAAGTCCCAAGCAAGTCTGTGTGCTACAATTTTCTCCAGTAGCTTGCCAACAGTATTCTGCATCGTAATGATTCTGTAGCCGCTTATCTTGGAGTGGTCTTTGTTCGGTTTTGGCAGCGGCAGCAGGTAGCTGTGTAGCCATTCTTCTTTGACCTGACCCCTCTGGATACTGGTGTTGAATTCTCTGGCCAGTTCTTCCATGTCATCATCTGATATCACCATTAGGTCACCATATCGGATGCCGTCTGGACCTGGGGCGGTGTTAGGTGATTTCTTGAGCATCGCACGCAATATGTCAACTGTGATCGTCCATTCTTCGTCTGTCCCGACCCCCTCGCACAACTGAGAGAGTGTTGTTGTGGTCCTCTGTCTGGCGGGCTCGTCTTTCTGGTCAGTCTGTTCTATGTAGCGTGCAAGAAGGGCCTTACCTTTATCCGCATCCGACTTTTTCCATGCGAGGTCTGTGCCTTGAAAGTCTGGAATACCCCTACGTTGTGCAGCACCGTTCATGCTCTTGTGGAGGCGCCAGAATGTCGTAAGAGATTGCTCGGAGCACACCTTCCTGCAGAACTCGTCCCATTTGTCGGCCTTGGCCTGTTTGGCGCAGGATTTGAATAAAGTCGTCGCCCTAACGACCTCAGTCTTCAGGTTCGCCAATTCAATCTGTGGCATGTTAGCCTTTCTGGCCTTTTGCCAGTCTTTGACAGCCTGCCTCTTTCCCAGCCACACCTTCTCGACCTCTCCATTCCACCATGGTGGCTGCAGCCATCTTTCTTGTCTCCTACGGGAGGAAGTTAGTTTCCTTCTTCTGATCTTGCTTATGGCGTCTTGACCAGTGGTGTCGTACGGGAAGGCATTGGTCTTGTTTCTTTGACTCATGGCCCCGTCTTTCTTGATCAGGATGACACAAGGGTAGTGGTCACTATCGTGGTATCCCAGTGTGCCCCACCGGCACCTTGGTGCGATGGTGGGCGACACCAGAGCCAAGTCAATGATGCTGTCAGAGTCGCCTGGTCGAGTGGCCATTCTAGTGACCTTCCCATCATTCAGACAGATTAGGGCAGCAGATGCCAGGGCGTCCTCCAAATCTTCTCCCTGTCTATTGGTGATGCAATTCCCCCATTGACTGCCTCTGGCATTGAAGTCCCCGCAGTAGATGATATGCCTTTCATCCATATCGAACAAACTCTGCCATTGTCGCACGTCGACCTTCCCATTTCGCGCATAGACGTTAACGATTACAAGCTGCACTGGTGTCATTATTCTTAATGCCTGCACTTGCAGGGCATCGCTGTTCCAGGCGGACATATCGATCTCAGACACTAGTATGTTGTCGCGGACCAGAATGGCCTGTCCGAGGTGCCGCCTGTTAAGGAAACCCTGAAATCCCGCCACATTGACTGTTCCGTCGGTGAGGTGTGTTTCTTGCAAGACTACAATATCGTTTCCGTAGAGTAGTTTTTCAAGAATGGGTCGGCGTTGACTAAATGATGCACAGTTCCAGTACAGTACTCGAACATTTCCGATACCCAATCTGTCACATTTTAAGCGCCTTCTGCGCGCGCCCGCCCTGTTACCACGTTGTGTCCTAGCTGGTCGCCTGGCCGTCATGTTAGGCTTAACTGTCGCCACCGGGCGCCGATGATACGCCGAAAGAAGACCGGACGCGCGTGCACGAACTCCGTTGCACGGTCCGAACTCCATTTCACCACGAAAAAACACTTAAACCATACACATTTCGGAAAAAACACGTTCCATTTTACGGGACGAAGAAATGTCCCACCATCTTGCTCAAGGGAACTCACTCCCTGTTTAAGTCCAGGGACCCATGCGCAATGCAACCTACGCTCATAAAGGACCACCACAACCCATCCAACAAGGCAGAGGCAGACCTCCATGTCCAACAGTGTGTACATCAACCGATCAGACCTGACCCTGTTGTACGCACTCACCAGTTCAAGAGCTACCAACACTTTCTCTTGTAATCAACACTAAGCTATCAACACTTTTCTCTTCTCATGGAAGCCCTCATAGACATCAAATGCAAAAGTTGCCGCATTGGCCCAGGTGTCCTTCCCAGGCCGGCAACTCCCGAGATTACGACTTTCCAAATGTCGATGGATCCTTCGTGGTTCTATCTTTTCAAGGACTTTGCCATACGTGTTTTGCAAGGTTATGATTAGGTATCCATTAAGTCTGGATTGATCCTTACTTGGCTTTGGGAGTGAGACCAGGTAGCTATGCAGCCAATCGTGGAGTATTTCCGCCATACTGATGCTTAAGTTGAAACAAAGATCCATCTCCTCCAAGTCCCCATCAGTTATGTTACTCACATTGGAGTACCTCACCCCATCCGGACCTGGCGCTGTGTCTTTAGCACGCTTCAGTACCCGTCTAATATCCTCCACCTTAATCTCACAGTCCTTCTTAGTGACTCGTGACAAGGCTTCTCTGACCTTATCTCTAATAGCTCTATCTTGCTGATCCGTCTGTTTTAAAAATCGTGCAAGAAAAGCCTTCCCTTTGTCCTTGTCAATTGTCATAGGTCGGTTGTTATCATCATAAACTGTATCATGTGTACCAGACATCGCCTGTCTCTTCATGTTTAAACCACATGTGTGTCCGTGTAGCATCCCGTGGAGCACATGAAGTGGTTTAAAAATAAATTAATTGTTGTGATTGTAAATTTCAACCAAACCCAGTTTGTTACAATAGTAACTAATAGTTGTATAAATAAGACTGTGTGACGAAGCGAAAGTATTGTGACTTCATTTGTTAATCTATCTCCTTGTTTGTGAGACAGGATTATAGTTGGATTTATCTACCTGGCATGGTAGCAGGAATCCATTGGTCTACTCTCTTTATCTGAGTATTGTTGTTCGCCTTCCCTTTCTACCCGGCACTGTCAGAAGACTTGGTCAGTTCTGGGACCTATTGAAATCATAAGTCTAGAATCGTGAGCCATTTGGTCCCTTCTTCGGCAGTGAGTAGTCTTTTTGTTTTTCTGAAAGTATATTTCTCGCTTCTTTTGAATAGTTTCTGTTTAAAAAGCTAGCGCTACGTCACAGAAAGAAAAGTAAAACTAGTTTTAACACACGGCTGTGAATCCTGGACAATTAGTAAACGGGCGAAAAAATCAACGGAAGCTTTAGAGATTTGATTTTATAGAAGAATGCTAAAAATTAATTGGACAGTCAAAATGATAGATCAGGACGTTTTAAGGGAAGCTGAGTCGCAAAGACAACTTAACTTAACTTAAAGACTCATAAACATCAGAAAGAGGTTGCCATCGTTTTTGGCCACGTTATGAGAAAACAAAAACTGGAACATACTGTAACAACCGGAAAGATTTACGGAAAGAGAGTTAAAGGATGACAGCGTGAGAATATTCTTGACAGTCTTGTGTCATTGCTTGGAAATATAGGGACCGGAATTCGGAAGAGTGCCGAAAATATTTATTACCAAGTACTGCCTATAAGTATATGAATCAATATGAAATGTTACTAATACTATATTTATTGAAACAACAAAGATAAAACAACAATTATGCAACACATTTTAATTCACCAGCTTTAAGTACATTACATGCTATCAGTTTCATTTTAACATAAATAGGCTCGTTCTTTATTGAACACTTTTTTTTTTTTTTTTAGAAAACTGAAAGTGAAAGTGACATCTTTTATTTTTAGTAGTTAACGTAATCGGGAAAACACATTTCTTGGAATTGTTTTCAGCAAGTTTCAGCTTCTGCTTACGTTTTGCGTTAGCAGTGTTTCATGCACAAGTCTTGTTAATTCATTTATGCAGCAATGAATCGCGAAGTTCGTGTAGTGTTAGTGAATTAGTTATTTATTAATTGTTTATTTAATACTGTGTATTTTATTGTTGTTGGTTATATAAATAATTTAGAGTCCTGTTTAGTAAAATCTAATTTGAATTTGTGAATCAATCATTGTGATTGAACGTGAGCGACGAAGTTAGTTGGAAAAACGGAGACGTGGTTCAAGAAGTCCCCGTTGGTTTTTTGCATGTTATTATTAGTATTACCTTGCATTGCCAGAGTACCGAGTGCCTGGGCTAATAGTAATACAAATATACTTTTAAATACACTATAAAAAGCAAACAAATAATTCAAATAACAACTCTATGGTCCAGAAATGAGTAGTAAGAGAGAGGGCGTCTCAGACGCGTTGGAAAATGTGACCACTGGAAATATCAGCGGTAGAAAGTAGAAGTTAGAGAAGAGACAGAGGCAGACCCAGAGATTATGTTGTTGGACTGAGATAGTGGGATGGAAGAATATCATAAATATAAGTGAACTACAACACCAAGGATTGAAAAATGCATGAACGCATACGCCAGTTGGCAGGCACATGATGATGATTAAATTTAATGTGAACTGTTAGTTTCTCATTTGATGGGTGTGTTTTTTTTTTTTTGCATATCCTTTACAGGAAATCGCTGTCAACATCAGCATCTTTCAGCTGATTGTTGATTTCTTGGCAAGATTACACTCAGTAGTTTGCCATTGCTTTCTGAGCGGCCGGCTCACATACCCCGTAAGTTACCGACGCGATTTGAACCACTGCTGATTCTCACAGTGGTCACGTTACTTACGAGAGTATATGAGATTACGTAGAAAAGTCGCTAACCTCTAGGCTAGGAAGCTGGCCAATGGGTGTTTGCCATAGTTAACAGAAGTCTCAGCTCAGTCAGAGGGACCTTGGAGTCTGTTAAATCTGCCTAGTATTGATTTGTGCAAGGATTTATTTTCTTATGATACAGCCAGTTCTATGGTGAAGGGGTTACGGACACAATTTGTAATCCTGCATACCGCGCTTGAAACACAGCTGCAGGCGATTTGGCAGCAAACCACCTTGCATTGATTTTCATAAATGGGTAGAAAGCAGTGGCAAACTACTGAACATAAATTTGCCAAGAAATCACACACAACAAAAGATGCTGGAGTTGACTGTGATGTCTTGTAAAGGATATGCAAGTAACTTAATTTTTAAAAACATTTCACCAAATTTAACAGACTCTGTCTGCTGGTGTGTGAGTGATGGGATATGAGTATCCCCTATCCAAGGAGAAGTAAATGCGCTCTTTCCTTCTGCTAACCTACAGGACACTCTTGGAAAAGGTGGAGTACCCATTTAGCCCAACAAACAGGATAATACGAAACTATGGGAGCCCTGGGTAGATTGAGTTTGAGAGCAACAGGCAGACAGTTGTTGGTCAAACTCACAAGTTCAGTGACATTCGGCAGAAGATCACTTTTATCTAAACTGAAACAATGACTATGATCACTGACCGGTTTGGTCTCTGCCAAAAAGGAAAGCAGACTACCTTTTTTTTGTACGCTCACTCGCTTTGAACTCAAGCGTAGTCCACACACACTACTTCCAATAGTGCTGACTGAATTTTGTGTGTGGATTAGCTTTTACCTATTAATAGTGTCCCTCGCCATCAGGCGAACCCACTCTGACTTCAGAGGTACTTGTAATTTACATCCTAAAGCCAAGTCCAACTGTCCAATTTAGGGGTTGAACCCCTTACCTCTGCTTCAGCACACCGGATGTTTAAGAACATGAATTCTGATCCATTCAGCAATGGTAACATGCACTACGGTCTTTAATATGCCTAAAGAAGATGGTAGTCAAATAAATTACAGAGAACATACAAGTAAAAAATGAATCATTGATGATGGAGTGAACAAGGACATTTTAAAATACAAAATGGAGGAATACTTATATATATTCTAGCGGGGAAAACAAGAAAAATGTACTTGAATATACTTGAATAAATGTACAGAATAATCATTAGTGAATGGTTTAATATAGTCCAAGAAGAGGCCAGGAAGACACATAATTAGACCACAACTGGTGGCATTAGTACAAAGACTCTTCACTTGTTGCTGAAGATGGGGATGGAGTGTATATTGATATGTGCTGTGGTGTCAGTTCTTGACTCAACTCGAGGAATGCTGTGTTGCTACAAATATATGTGCCAACAGCAATGGTGGAAAGAGAAGTTGAAGCATTTTATAACATTCTTTTGAATACTGTAAAACTGAGAATGAAGAGAGAGTTGATGAAATAAATAAAGAGGAGGAAGTGAAATATTTTGGCCACGTTAAAAGACAAACTAATATAAAAACCATACTGGAGGGCAAGTGAGCAAGGTGTAGACAACGATACAAGTGGACAGATAACATCAAGAGAGGGACGAACATCAGCCTGATAGAATGTACAGTCAGGACAAGAGACAGGCAGTGTTGGACATCCATTTCAGCCAACCTTCATTGTGGAGACAGCACCTGATTGATGATGATTTAAATACTGTAGAAAATATGAGTAGAATTGACATCCTAATAATGCTTGTAATGGAAGATACTAATGCTAAAGTGAGCATAGAAAGAACAACCACAAAAAAGAGCAGGTTGTGGGAAATCAAAATGGAGCGGGAGATAAACAGATAATTTTCTGTATTTAAATTGAATTTATGATAGCCAATACAGTGTTCCAAGAACATCCTTGAAGGGTATTTGCCTATTGGAATATATTAAACCAAATAGACTATATAATAACACAACGACAATGAGTAAGAAGCATTTAAAAAAAAAAAGAAGCATAACAACAGTCAAAATCCTCCTGAGTTCTCATTATCGTAGTGACCATGAGATTATAATCTCACAAAAGTTAAATTAAGAAAATCCATTAAAGAACCAAACCAGTCTGTCTTGACACCAGCAAAATACCAGAATAAAATGCAATAGAAGTGAAAAACTGACTCAGAATATTGATGACAATTCAATAAATTAGCCACACTTGCTAGAGATATTCTAATATTAAATGCCATCCTAATATCAATAGCCAGCGGGAAGGTAATCCGGCTAACAAATGCCTGAAGAAGTCAGATGTGTCATTCGAAAGATGCAAATATCTCAGTTCTGCTGTAAAAGGCACAACGCTATTACATCCAAAACAACTTTCCAGATGAGCGCAGAAGAACAGGAAGATATCAACAGCCAAACATCTCGTACCACATAAAATGGCCAGAAAGAACAACTGGATTATAAACGATATGCTAGAGTATATAAGACGGAGAAGAGAGTAAAAAGCAAACGGAATATCAAATGATGAGAAAAGGGCAACCTATAAAAACCTAACAAGAGAAATAAGAAAGAAGGAAAAAAGCAATTCCTACAAGACCAGTGTGTTGCTATGGAAGAACACCAGAGTAATGAGCAAGATTACAAAATATTCTCTGAATTAAAAGTAATGACCAGAAACTTCAGAGCCAAGATAAATATTATAAATGATACAAGTGGAAGAAGTATAACAGAACATAAAGAATTTTTTATTAGGTGAAAAAATACTGCAGCAAAACATATAAAAATAAATATGGCAAAGATAAAAATGTAAATAGCAAACTGCTAACAGAGAATGACCCTGAATCAACATGGGATGAAGTCTAGTGAGCAACAGACAATCACAAGAAATAGAAATTACCAGGATGTGATAACATCATAGTAGGTTTATAAAGTAGATAGAGAATAAAGTGTGAAATACTTCACATGTTATGATAGATTTAAAAAAAAAAGTTAGTTGCATTTCCTTTACAGGACGTTGCAGTCAACACCAGCATTTTTTGCTGTTTTGATCTCTTGGCACGTTTATGTTCAGTAGTTTGCCATTGATTTCTGAACGACCGGCAACCATTTCATTAAAAAAAACTAACACAACGCGGTCTGCTGCCAAATGGTGTGCAGCTGTGTTTCAAACGTGGGTATGCGGATTCACCAACTGCATCTGTAACTCCATCACCACTGAGTCGGCATGATAGATAAAAGAGATGAAAAACAAGAATATGATGAAAGGAGTGGATGAGAATACTGTATATCCCAATATCAAATATGTATGCCATGAAATTATCATAATTTATTTTTGACAACATCACATTGAGAATTAAGAAAATAATAAAATCATTCAAGAGCCAAGTGAGAAGCAAAATTTATATCTCAGTAGAGAAAAATAATGACAACTGATAAAACATGTATGTCAACAGATATATTTATGAATAAAGAGAAATGCAGAAAGTGAGCAGTTTTCAATTTCTAGATTCAGTGCTACTGGAGATGGAAACATGATGACAGAAGTTAAAAAAACAAGCATTGCTTTGCAAAAACTAAAGCAACAGATATAGCAACAAAAGTCTTAAGAGCATGCATGTTTTCTGTGGCAACACATGGGTGTAAAACTTGGACATTTAACAAATCAGCTGAAAAGTAACAACACACATTTAAATAAAAGGTATTATTGAAGAGTACTAAAATTCCATTGTGCAGAAAAGATAACAAATGTATTTATCCAAGAAGAACTCAGTATTTTTGTGCGTGTGTGTTTGCTCAATTTGAACTCGAGGTTAATCCATACATATGCTATTAATTCTAGTGCACTGGACTGATTTTTGCATATGGATTAGCTTTCCCTATTACCAGCGTCCCTCGCCATCAGGCGAGGTACTTGTAATTTACGTCTCCAAGTCAAGGACTGGATGTTTAAGAATGAGCACTCTTATCAATTCAGCCATGTTGATCTCCAATCTCAGTATTGATGAAGATTGGTTATTAAGACAAATAAAATTGAGGCAAATCACATATTTTGGTCATGCTAAAAGACATTAATGTCCAGGGAAGGTAATTATGGAGGAAAATTACAGGGGAAGTAGACAGAGGAAGACCACCTGTAGCCACAGCATAATATGTCTGTAACAACAATAATTATGTGCAGATATATTTATCAGCTAAAAAGTACCAACATACATTTTAATAATAGTGCTAAAAATGCATTGGCAAAAAATATAAATTAAAATATTTAGTCAGCAGGTAACATTTAATGTATTTTCAGATAGTCCAAGAACTGTGACAGGAAGAAACAGGTTGAAAATGTCACAGCTAATGCTTATCACTGGTTTAGAAGATGGAGTCAGTACCCTCGAGCTTGTCAATTACCTCATGGCAACATACTCAGTACAGAATGTCTGGATGGATCCTCATGGCGAGCCTAGGGTTGTGGTGCTCTGTGACAAGAAGCTTGGTCTGTTCAAATAAATATTACTATACAGTTTGCTTTAAATATTTTTATTTGTTGTTACTGTTGCAGCTGCATGTTTATGAAATATGCCAGTAATGATATAGTATATTTTATGTTTCATTTCTTATTTCCGACTGACCTTGTTAAATACATTAGTTTCTTGCTTTATTATTTAATATTATCATGCATGTCATCCTTTTTTTAATGTTAATGTTTTTATTTAATTATTCAGCCTTTCACAGTAATGAAACATTTCGAAGCAATGTATTCGCTTAGTGAATTTAAACACAGAAGCCACAAACAAAAGGTTGCATGATTTATTGCCTGGCAAATTTCACCGACGTGATGCAGCAAAATATGCCAGGCAATAAATCATGCAATCTATTGTTTGTGGCTTCTGTGTTTAAATGAAGCATACCACAACTTAGTCAGCTAAATGACATGTGTGCTCATTCTTACACTTAAACCATAGCTCCATGCCCAGTTTATAGAACTACGTGGAAGTAAAGAATTTGTAGGTTTAGGGATATTTAAGTGTAGTGCCACCATAGTAGACATAAAAGTATTTAACCAGACCAATAAGGACACCTTTACATTTAAAACAACCACATGATAATGACTGAAAAATGTAAGTAGAAGTATCATTTGATTTTGAAGTGAACATATTGTATGCATCATTTATTTTATAACAATGGTGGCAAGACCCATCATTAGATTTTTAATGAAGATCAGATATTGTAAAATGTTAAAACAGTAATGTCAGCTAGAAAAGAAAACAAAATGGGTTAGATAATATACAAATAGAAATGAAAGAAATATTAGTGTTTTAAAATGTGCATGCTTAACTGATTCAGTGCCATAGGATAATATATGGCCAAATTTGATCTCCCATTTGAACAAAAGGATGATATATGGCCATACTGGCGTCATCATGTTATTTGTTTTGTTTGTTGGTATCTTCCACATTTTCAGTGCACAGTGAATAGAAATTTACATTGTAATACTTGTTCAGTCACCTTGAAACCACAAGGTACAAGAGGAACAAGATGAGATGAATATTTGTTCACTTGATCGTGTACCATGTTTGGTCCAAATTTACTGTTTGTTTGGCATAAAATCAGTTAAGGTGATAAAATACATAATTTCCATAAATAATTTTAAATAGCCATTCTGTGTATGCTTGTTGAGAGACCAAAGGATACATTTCTAGAGAATCAACTTAGGATGATAAGAAGACCACACAGAATTATTCAAGCCATAAGAAGCTAAAATTGTATCAAAGTTAAATAAACATAAAAACTTCATTATTGCTTTCAAGTTTATGTAATGTAATTGAATCTTTTAATTATCTTATTGCAGACCTGAGGGCCATTAAAATAAGATCCAGATATCTTGAGACAGCCAAACCTACAGCAAGTGTGTTTGTGAAGACTAACAAATGTATTAGATTTGGTACAAAGGACAAACTAAAGTACCTATTCACCTCTCAAAGATATGGTGGACGAAAAGTCGTGAAGGTGGAGCAACTTAACAACAAGGATGATGACTGCTATGAACTTTTTTTTCTGAATTGGGGTTAGTATATTGTTCATATTTTCAAAATATTTTATTTGCCTTCCTCATTTGTTTATAATCACCATGTGCCATGATAAGTGACACAGATGAATATGTTCCTCTACACACTTCTGTCCTCAGTGTTCTTGATTTGAGCACAGATAATTTTCCAACCTAGTTTGCTAACCCATCCAACATTTCCTCAATCTGTCAACCTGTGACTCTGATACTGCCAATCTTCTTAGTTGTTACAACTTTTTCTAGACCCTCTTATATCATTACACGACCTAAAAATGACAGTTGTCTTGATGTTGATATTCAAATGTCTTTGTGAACTGGTCTCTTGTAGTAGTTGGATATTGATTTTCTTAGCTGTCTGTGGGATTCATGGCCCTCTAGTTTCTTCCGACTCTCTTTTTCAGTGTCCATAATTTTCAGGTATGCAGTAGTCAGCATACAGTTTTAGCAGCAGTAAATTTCTACATCTTCAACATTAGGTGAAAGAATAGTGGATTCTCAAAGCTTTACGTTTTGTAAGTAAATATGTTTTCAAACTTTAATCAAATATTTTGGACATATAGTTATATTCTAGTCACATCTATAAGACATTTAAAAACCTGTAATGAAATATATATATATGTGTGTGTATATATATATATATATATATATATATATATATATATATATATATATATATATATATATATATATATACGTGTGCGTGTGTGCATGCATGCATGCGTGCGTGTGTGAGAGAGAGAGAGAGAGAAAGAGAGACGGTCAATAAGTAATGCCTCCTATTTTTTTACCTATGTAAATACTTTATCGATGTGCAATTTATTAACTTAGTGGGATTCCTCAAACACTTTGCTGCACTGTGTATCACTTACCAACCTATTTCAGTGACAGGTTGCGCAACAGTAACGTTTTAAAAATGGCCACATAAGAAGTATGGTTAAAGCAACTTTAAGTTATAGAATTCCTCAATGCTGAAGGTTAGACCCCGATTCACATCCACGAACATTTGAGTATTGTTTGTGGAGATTCAACAGTGGATGTTAGCACTGTCTGACGTTGGGTACGCTTTTGTGACGAAGCTGAACTAGATAAATCCTCACTGGCTGACACAAAGAGGACTGGCCGTCTGTCAACCGCTGTGACTCCACACAACATTCTTCGAGTTGATGACATTATTCACGGTGACCGTCAGGTAATACTGGATGAACTGTGTTCCATGTTGTCCATTAGTAAAGGCAGACCATCATTAGAGACCTGAGTTATGCAAAGGTTTGTGCATGGTGGGTACCCAGAATGTTGACAGACAGACATAAAGAAGCAAATCAAATCAAATCAAATCAAATCAACTTTATTAGGGTCACAAATTGGGCGCGCAGGCCCGTCTTACATTCGGCCCTTCCAATCACTCGTCTTTCGTTCATCAAGAGCATTATACATTTACAAAGGAAGAAAAATAAACATTGTGAAATGAATGTTGTAAACATAAACAAGGCTAATTACCATGTTATGAGGGCCCATCTCCCACCTATCCATACATCACCCCACCCACACAACACCCCCACCTACCCACACACACTCGCACCAAGGGACACATACACACCCCCACCTACCCACAAACACGCCCACCAAGGGACACATACATACCCCACCAACCGACCCATCCCCCTCCCGCACATCCCCCACCCACACACACTGCCCTCACCTGATCCCCCAACCAAAACACACTCGCCACCCGCAAACATTCCCCCACCAACCCACACATCCCATGCCCATCCACATACACATCCTAACCCACACATCCTCTCCCCACCCACACCTCAAACCACCCATCCCCCAGCCACATCTCCATCGACAACATATTCCCCACCCATGCACACAATCCCCCACCAACCCACACATCGCACATCCACTCACACATCCCCAAACCATACACACACATCCCCACCAACTAACATGTCCCCCCCCCCCCCCCACACACACACACACGCATCTCCCTAAGCACCCATACATCCCCAATTCACTCACACACACCCCACCACCCACACATACAACTTCCACCCACCCACACATGCCATAACCTAATCCCCCACCACACAATCCCCCACCCGATAATCACATACACCCCCTACCACACACTATTCCCAACCCACGCACCACACACACATCCCTCACCAACACATCCCCACTTACACACCACACACATATCCCCCACCCACACCCACACAGATACCCTTACCCATCCACCCCACATACCCCCACTCACACACCACAAAAATCCCCCACCCACACACACATACCTCACCCACACAATATCCCCAACCAACACACCACACACCTCTCCCCACCCACACACGCATTCCCTACCCGTCCACCAACAGACACTCACTCGCGCATACATCCTCCACTACGCACCCACACACCCCCACCCACCCACCCCAACCAAACATCTCTCGATCACAATACCCCTACCCACACACATCCTCCACCCACTCACACATCCCACCCCGACACATACAACTCCCTCACCCACCTACACATCCCTAAGCCACTCACACACCCCCACCCACACATTCCCCATCCACACACACACACATCTCCCACCCACAAACCACATACTTCCCCCAACCACCACAATCCCCTACACACCCACACATATACCCCACCCATACGCACATTCCCCGCACCCATCACACACATCCCCCACACCACACACTATCCTCCACCCATACCACCACAAACATACCCTCCACCCACACATCATTCACACATCCCCCACCAACACACCGCACACATATCTCAAACCCACACACCATACACTTCTCCCCACCCGCCCTTGCATCCCCAATCCACCCAACACAATCCCCTACCCACACAACCCCGCCTCCCACACATACTTCCTCAAACCATCCACACATCTCCACCCACATAAACACACATCCCCGCATCCGTCCCATACACATATCCTCCACCCATACACACATCCCCCACACCCGTTCCAACACCCCTACTTTCACCCCCACATATCCATCCACACATCCCACCAACACCCACAAATACCACTACCCACCAAAACACACACACCCCAACCCATCCAAACGCATACCCACCAAGGAAAACCATAGCCATCAACCTCCTGCACCGTTATGAAACTGAAGAAGTGTTTTTATTGGATATTGTAATAGGTGATGAGACTTGGGTTCATTTCTTTGAACCAGAATCTAAGAGGCAGCCAATGGAATGGCATTAACAACATAACCGGCAAAAAAGAAGTTCAAAATGTCACCATCTGTAGGGAAAGTTATGGCCTCCATATTTTGGGATGAGAAAGGTGTAATTCTCCTCGACTTCTGGGAACAGGGAAACATGGTGAATGCCGACTATTATATTGAAACTTTGAAGGAGCTTAGAGGGCATCTTCGATGACTTTACCCATTCAGAGATCCGAGAACTGCACTACTGTTGCATGATAATGCCATGCCACACACCACTAAATGCACCATTGATACAATTGCAGAATTTGGCTGGACATTATTACCACATCCCCCTTACAGTTCCAATTTAGCACCTTCAGACTTCCATCTGTTCACTGTGACGACACTGAGACCCTTAAACGTGTCGTATGCCATTGGTTTAGGAAAAAGAACACAAATTTTTACCATGCGGGGATACATGCCCTTGTGAGAAGATGGACAAAAACTATAACAGATAATGGAAAATACATGGAGAGAAATACATTTTTGAAATACAGATTTAGGGCTTCATTTCAATGTGAATATTATCTGTTTTTTTTAAATGTGTGTGTGGCCTATTGAAGGAAATTAAAAATTACGAGGCATTACTTATTGACCGACCCTCGTGTTTGTGTGTGTATATATATATATATATATATATATATATATATATATATATATATATATATATATATATATATATATATATATATATATAAGCCAGTTACATATAATAGTTTATTACATTTTTAACATATATTTCAACCACATCTTGAAGGTATTTTGCTAGACTAAGAAACTATGTTTTTTATAAATTTGAAAGTAAGAAAGAAACTACTTGTTCATTTTTGCAATAAAGATAGTTCGATCACAGTGACATTAATTCCTGTGAGAGCAATGTGTGGAATTTTAAAATGTTTCACATTTAATGAAATCTAGTGGTGTTGATTATCTTGAGGAGTGAAAACAAAAGTAAAGGGCCCGTTTACACATTTTGGGATGTAGTTAGCATGTGATGCTTGCCCAATATTTTGTATAGATCAATCAGCACTTTTGGGGAGGGAGGGGGTGGATATGGTAATGTGATCAATATCATGCCATTCGCTTTTACTTCCCATTTCCTAGCATGCATGTTAAGCTGGGGTCAACCTGAGAACCCAGGTCAGTTTGTAAAAATCTACCTCAGTGTGAATTCACAACCATGACCGCTGGGGCAGCAAGGCAAGTGTGCTAGCTACAAGCTATCCTGGCTGTCTATCTTAAGGGCTACTATTAATAAATTGTTTTTGAAGCTTTTGTTTAATGCTCTTAGTGCTCTGCAAATTATTGCTTGTTTCATTGGTAGAAAACATATGTTTAACACTGTTTATTTATTTTCCATAACCCTTAGATGATGTACTGAAGATTTGTAACGTGACTTGGAAAGTTGAGGAACAAACACTTACAGTCATCCCTTTCTTCGACTGCTTTAGAGATCCATTTAAACAACAACTGAAGAGGTTAACTGACTTAAATGACACATCAACACAAGCTAAAAGAAGTTTTGTGTCAGAAAAACAAACTGTCAACAGACCTTCAGTTATGTTGAAATCAAGTGAAATGCCCCGGAAAGAGTCATTTCAGAGTGCAAATGCTTCTGTGGATCTAAAATCTGCAAAGCCAGTTTTGGAACATCCATATATTCTCACTTTGCTTCACTTGCTAAACTTTGAACATGCTGTACAACAAAAATATAACATGGTAACTGTGACCATTTGTGAAAGTAACTGGGAAGTCACAATAAAAGGACCTGTTGCATCTCTGAAGATAATTCAGAAACTGTTAACAGAGGAAGATGAGGTAAAGGATTTTTTTCATGGTAACATTTAGTTTTAAATTAGGTGACAAAATGAATAATACATTAATTTATTGTTTAGCAGTTTAAAACATGTAGATGCTAATTTTCTCTTTAAAATTAAATTTAAAGTGGTTTCATTTTTAAAACTGTAACTGTTTTGAGATTACATGCTTTGCTGTCAATTGTAATTCATTCTAATGGTAATTAAAACTATAATTTGCAGTAAGTAAAGGTCCTTTTTACACGCCTTGGGCGTATTGGGCATATGGAGCTCGACCCATATTTTTATAGATCAAATGGTACTCAGTGGGTGATGTGGTCAGTATCACACTGGACGCCTTTACTTTTCAAGACATTTCTTGATGCCCATTATAGGCTGGGTCAACCTGGGAGGCCAGGTCATTTTGTAAAATTCGAAACTGCCCTGTTGAGATCGAATCAAAGACTACTGGTATAGCAAGCGAGCATCTAGCTGCTGCACTATCACCGTTCCATAACTTAAAGCACCCTGAACTAATAGGGTTAGTTCTGTCTTAGCAATATTATAAAATAATTGCATGTATGTCTTGTTTTACTTATTACAAAACAATTATATTTTAGCAGATTTGCCTGACACATGTTATGATGCTGTGTCCCCATGTTAAAAAAATATGTAACTAAAGCTTTCTCTTTGTAGGTTAATCGTTTGTTAAATATTTTTCTTGAATTTTAACTGTTTTGCATTCTCATGTAAGACATTTGTGATTCTGTCTGATTTTGTAACACATTCATAGAAGTATATTTTTAGTATATTTTGTTTACATGTTCGGTTTGGTTTAATTTTTTTTCTCTCAGCAGACATATTTTTAAAAGTAGCATGAGTATACTTTTTAATTAAAGTACAGTATAGGGGTTAATTAAAGCTTACTAGTGTTATTGTTTGCAATTCTTATTGTTCTTTTTGTTTTAAAAAGTAATACGAGAAATAGGACCACTTAGGAGCATCACAGAGCTTGCAGATATATATTTGCAGCCTGCATGAATAATCAGTGCAATTTGTATCATTTGCGAAGGGAGACTGAATATTTTTAGTTGTACCCAATGTCCAGTCAGACCCATATTAAATAATAATTCTGTTTTTGTATATTTATTGTAATAATCCAGTTTGAAGAGATCTGTGCATCTCTTGATGAATAAATGCTGTCAATTTTTTAGTTTAATTGAATTTATTTGTTGTCTTTTATGAATAGTTAGTCTTGGCCTTTCTATTTTGTTTTAAACATGAATCATTTTCAAATATGTATATAAAAATGGTATTTATTGTTATCCTTGCTTTATGCTGTTTGGTTGCATTAATTTATCATACAATGCAAAATCCTTAGAAGAAAAAATGATCTAACTAGTGTGCATGTAATTTTATTTATAAGGAATAAATATAATGCCTTTTACTAGATATTTTTAAAATGTCCTTTGCAGAACGTCGCTCTTATTAGGGCCTGCTGAAAAGTGTTTTGATCCCTTGCCAGTTTCCTGCCTCAGGCAAAATCCAGGAACAAAGAAAAGTTTCCCTTGTTAGTTTCCTGCCTCTTGCATTTTCATGCCTTTAAAAAAGTGTCCCTTGCCAGTTTCCTGCCTTTTGTATTTTCATGCCCAAAATGTCTGCAATGTCCTGTGTCCATCTTTGTAATGATCGACTTCTGCATTTCTTCCAGGAACATGCCTTCCTTCACTGTTTTTTTCCTAACACACTGTGATAATTAATATTGCCAACATATTTCAGTTTCCAAACCATGAACCTGTTTATGAGCCATACTTATTCTATGTTTAAATCTTGTAATATATCAGTGTTTTTCTTATTTCTGGTCCATGATGTTCTAAGAATTTTTCTGTAACTTTTAAGTTTAAAAGCACCAGTTTTCTTTAGTATTTTTGACATGGTTCATGACTCAGTCTGTATGTTGCTACAGGAAAGATTCGGGTTCTCACAAATTTTACTTTAATTTGCTTTCTGGTGTTGTGTGATGTTCCTGATACTGTTTAACCACTTCATTGCTAAGGCCAGTCTATGTCAGACTACTCTGAACGGTCCCATTGTTGAAGATTATAGATCAAGTTATTCAAAGTATGTGACATTTTCAATTTATTAATAATTGATTGTGATTTTTGGTTTGCATTTAGCTTCATATGTAAACATAACTTATTTTTAAGTTCAGACAAAGATTTTGATTTTCTCTGTATTGTTTGACAGACATAAACAACTCGTCCACTCCCTTAACACTATTTGAGAGGAAGAACATGTCATCTGCACATCTGATTTCTGGAATTTAATTTCCTTTATTTATGAAGGGATCAAATTTTTCTCTGGTCTCATTATTTTTATCTTTCTCATTACATTTTCTGCATAATGTTGAACAGGTATGGAACAATAATGCAGCCTTGTATTACTTTCCTTTGTACATAAGAACCAGTTTGATCTTTCATCAGCTTCTCTGACAGCCACTTGTTGTTCATGATGTAATGACTGAATTATGTTGGCCAAATGTGCTGGAAACCCCATATCTCTCAAGATGTTCCACAATTTCTGATGTTGAACACAAAGTCTAACTGTAGTCTGTGAAACAGTTATGATGTTCAACATTGTACCGGTCTCCCTGGCTAGGGGTTAGCAGCTTTCTCCATAACCCCGAATACTCTTGTGGTTGACGTGAGCGCATAAGAATTGGAAGCGGTTCGAGTCGCGCCAGTGACTTATGAGAGTATGGAGCAGGTCGCTCAGAAAGCAGTTGCAAACTACTGAGCGTAATCTTGCCAAGAAATCAACAGTCAGCTGAAAGATGCTGATGTTGACAGCGATGTCCTGTAAAGGATATGCAAAAAAAAAAAAAAATTTTTAATTTCAAATTTTGCCCGGGCAGCACCATTAGGCTACTCTTTTTCAATTTCTAACTGCCAAGGGATTTTTTACGTGTGCAACATTACACACGGGCATCCGATCTCACTACCCAGAGACCAGAGGAAATGTTATTACTAGAAGTCCACGTGAAAAAATCCCGGTCCTCATCTGGGCTTGAGCCCGGGACCTCCAGCACTCGAGGCGGACACCATACCTTGAGAGCACGCAGCCCCCCGATCACTCTTTTATTTAAACATAAATCATTTTAAAGTATATATGGAACAGCTACATTTAATTTCATTATTTCTATCTGCAGTTGGATTGCAACCAACTACACGAAACAACCAAAAGAGAGCTTGGTAACCTAGTTAGTGTGTATAAAATGTTATTTATGAGGAATAGATATAATGCTATTTACTAGATATTTGAAATTGTTTTAACAGCTAGATCACCCAACACTTATTAAGAGGTTTTTGGGAAATGAGACAGCACTGCAAGACTTAAAGAACTTCATAGACTCAGCAGGATTGTATGTGGATATTGCTGACACTCAAGGCAAACCCTTCTTGCAAGTTAGAGATGGTGCAGAAAAAAAGGTACACTGTGATCTTTGTGTGTTGAAGGAAAACAATTGCTTAGGTTTAGTCATTGTTTTGCTGTTGGCAAAATTCAGCTTCATTGTACTAAGCAGTATTCTAACTTAGTTACACTTCATTTGTTTCAGTATATATACCAATTGGAATTTTGTTGAATGTACTTCTCTATCACCGGCTCTGTGGCAAGGGGAGGGGGGAGGTGTTCGAATGTAATTTGTAATCCCGCATACCATGTTCGAAACACAACTGCAGGCGATTTGGAAGTAAACCATCTTGTATTGGTTTCCATACAATAGTATGAGTGCTGGTCATTCAGAAAGCAATGTCAAACCACTGAACGTAAACTTGCCCATGAATCACAAACAGCCCAAAAATGCTGGAGTTGACTGCCATGTCCTGTAAAGGATATGGAACTGACTTCTCTATCAAATGTTAGTTAATTTCATAGTATCTCAGTTCCCCTTACATGGATATTCTGTATATCCTCCGCCTTTCATTCCTCCTCCATTTCCTCCTCCTTTTTCTGTTTGCCTCACAGCACCAAGAGCTCTGAAGTAAGTCATAATATGCACTTTAAACACTGTTCTGTTTGTTGCCTCAGACACCATTTATCCATCTTCTGCAGGGATGGCCTTTGGCTTTTTAGGACTTCATTCTTTGACTGAATGTCATTAAATTTAGCTTATAAACTCATCTAATAACAAAAGGCTGTGGGATAGTTCTATCTATGGACATTACAACACAAGTCTTAATTTCTTCCATAATACTTTTTTTTTCATACATTGCACTAGCTACCAATTACTTTAGCCAGATGCATAAATAAATGCAAACTTTTGATTTGTTTAGATTCATTAGTCCAATTTATTGTAATCTTATCACTTGAGAGAAGCTGCACCAAAGTGTTTTTTGTGGAATTTCAGTAATATGTTGAATAATGTCACTTTCTGGCATACCTGTGCTGAAAAATCATACCGCTTGTTTTTAAAAGACCTTTAATATCAAACAGTTACAAATGCTGATTAAAAAGTTTTGTGTCTGTTCCATGTACAGTAGGAAGTCTGGTCTACAGAGTCACAATAAAATGTTAAGTTAATGCCAGGTGTATTTACACAGTTTTAATTTCAAAAATGATGGTTTATAAAAATTTAAATACACTCATTATTCATTTAAAAAAAATTATGATTAAGTAGGCCAGATTTCCTATTGCATATGAAGTTACAGATGTATGCATGTCAGGCCTGGACAATAAGCAGACAGGCTTAGAAACATCTGATGGCAGCAATAATATGGTTTCTAAGAACATTGCAAAGATTACCATGTACAAAGAAACAAATGCGGTCATCCTTCAAAATGCAAATTGATTAGAGAAATTATACATAATCAGGATTTTTTTAGGCAAGTAAATAAGCTTGAAAATTTTGTAATAACTGGCAAACTGGGAATATAGAAAGACAGAGATAACTATCTACATGGCTTTGCCAAATGGCACAATCGGGACAAGAAAACAGACTTGAACCAAGACTGGTGTTTGTGTGAGATACTGAGACATAATCAGTATGGGACATGATGATGATGAAGTTACATAAGATCTTCTAATTTTGTTTGCTACATTTTACTATAGTTAAAAAAAAAAATTGTTCCACAAAATTTATGTTAATTATTTTATTGTTATAAGAAAAAAGCATTAGCTATTACCCTGAGTGTTTTTAAAAATAATAGAAGCAACAGATGTTAAACTATTGACATGAAATACACTGAAATGTTAGCAAAAAGCTAAATTGATTAAAACCCTGTCAATAATTGGCAACAGCAATGTTTACTAACAGTTTGGCAGATGTCCCAGGTATTATTTTGAATGAATGTCCTCTTAGTCTAATCTCATCTCATCTCATCTCATCATGTTCCTCTTGTACCTTGCGGTGTCGAGGTGAAGTATAAACTTTGTGAGAGTGCCCGATTATGGGCTTCATATATCGATATTCCCATGAACTCTGCTATTCCCTCTGGCCAACGTTTACGTGGTCGGCCTCTTCCTCTGTTTCCATCTGGTCTGTACATCATTGCTTATTGTGGTATGCTGTTGACTGGTAACCTAATTGCATGGCCAAACCATTTGACTTGCTGCTTTCTAATAAAATCTAGTGCTGCTTTAACCCCCACTTTAGTCCTAATTTCTTCATTTCTGATCTTATCTATTCTTGATACGTTGAGTATTCTTCTCAGGAGCCTCATTTCTGTTGTGATTTTCCTTTTCTTTTTCTGTCATTGTCCAGGTTTGGCATTGGTAGCATAGAGTTGGTAGGAAGATTGTGTTGTAAAGTGCTTTCTTAGTAGTTATTGATACATGTTTGTTCTTTAGTCTTGGTGCCATTTGTCCAATGAGTTGATTTGCCTTATTGCACCCGTTTCGATCTCGTCTTCTGATCTGCCATTTGATGATATTATACTTCCTAGGTACTTGAAACTCTTTACTTGTGTCAAGGGATGTTCGTTTAGGTGAATTGTTGCTGTTTGTTCTTCTTTAGTTATAGTCATTACCCCTGTTTTGCTTGTGCTAATTTTCATGTTATGTTCACTACACATTTCGTTTAGACTATTCATGTGGTCTTATAATTCAGCTTCTGATTTTGCTATTACTGCTTGGTCGTCCTCAAACAGGAGTTCTCTAATGGTTAGATTTGCAGATGGTTCTTCTTCTGTGTTCTCGTCATGCAGTATTCTTGCTGTCTCTGCTTGGCTGGTTTCTTTACATATGTTGTCTATATAAGGAAGGACGAAATACCACAATGTAATATACAAGTAAATGGGAATATTCTTCAACAAGTGAGCAGGTACAATTATCTCGGAACAGTAATAACATCTGATGGGAGATGCCTTGAAGAGATTAGAACAAGAATCGCCATGGCAAAAGTAGCCTTTAGCAAGATGAAAAACATATTGACCAATAAAAAGATGTCAATTGAAACGAGAAAGAGAGTGTTGAGATGCTACATTGAGCCTGTACTTTTGTATGGATGTGAAGCGTGGACAATGAGCAGTCAGGCTGAAAAACATCTGATGGCTGTAGAGATGTGGTTTCTGAGGAAAATGCAAAGAATACCATGGACAGCCAGAAAGACCAATGAACAAGTCCTTCAAGAAACAAATGAAGATCGTAAATTGATTAGAGAAATTAGACGTAGACAGTCAAAATTTTTTGGACATGTTATGAGAAGAAATGGATTGGAGAATTTGGTGACAACTGGTAAGATCGAGGGGAACAGACCAAGGGGAAGACCTAGAAGCAAGTACCTGGATGGCTTGGCCTTGTGGCATAGTCGAGACAGAAACACGGAGCTGATCCACGACTCTGGTGATCGGGTGAGATGGCAGAACATGACCGCCCACGCTTACCGGCATGGCACATGATGGATGGATGGATATGTTATGAACAAGAGAGGGGACGGGACACAACCTTGTCGTACTCCAGGCAGTAGTAGAGAGAGTAAATTGAAGTACTTGGGTATCACCTTTGACAGGTGTTTGTCTTTTAAGAATCATGTGGAGGCTTTGATGGTGAAGGCTAGTAGGGGACTTAATGAGGGCGATGGCAGCAACCGGGGTAGATCAGAGGATGCTTTACAGGCTCTTTCAGCAGTTAATAATTTGTGTCATTGAGTATGGTTTGGGGCTGCTGACAGTATCAAAGAGCCAGCTTGAAAGGTTGGAGCGCATACAGAATGCTGCCATGCGTGTAATCCTGAGGTGCACAAAGGACACACCAATTATATGCATGAGGCATATCCTGGCGCCACCAACAATAATGGATAGGCATAGGGTCCTTCAGGCCAAATGGTACCTGAGAGTTGCATGAAGCCATGGATATGGTCAAGGGTCACAGAATAAGACGAGGCAGGTCCTGGATAGCACAGGCAGAACTATCTATACATCAGGTGTGTGATATAGAGCCACTAATCATAAAAAAGAGTGGGTTGAAGTTCCGGAAGACATGACGGACTGGCACAAGGTAATAATAACACTGGGTCATGAGTGCAGGAAATGAGCAGCGGGCCGCACTGAGTTTAAAGACCAACAACTGATCCAGAGTAACACACATCAAGGTGATAGTCATCTACACCGATTGGTCCGTGGTGAGAAACAGACGTAGTGGTTGGGGTTTTATTGCAAAGGCTAATGGACAAGTCTTGAAAAAGGAGAGTCTGGCATATGAGACTACGACCTCCAGCATGAGAATGTAGGTGGATGCAGTAACAGCAGCATTCCGTTGGTTAGAGGTGACTACTACAACACACGCTGTATTCATTATGGATTCAAAGAGTATGCTTAGTAAGGTGGAGAAAGGAATGTTTTGTGTGGAATGGCTATTGTCGCTTCAGAGGTCACAAATTGTGAGAATTGTATGGATATTTTGCCCTGGCCATGCGGGGGTGAGGGAGAATGAACAGGCTGATAGGCTGGCAGGGAATTCAACTCTTGATGGTAGATTGCCCATGGACAAAGGGGACGTGGTCATGCGTTTGTGGGACCAGGTGGAGAAGGCAGAGGAACAGATTGAGACCCCGTACATGGAAAGAATTAGATTGCGGGGGAGCGGTAGGGGTTCTGGAAGAATCTAAAAACAGAGGGAAGACCAGGAGAACTTTAAATCAGATAGCGGTGGGAATGATTAGTAGTATGATTCTTCGCTGGCTGTTGAACGAGGGGGCGGAGCACATATGGGAATGTCCTGAGTGCAGTGATGTCGGTTCTTAACTCAACTCAACTCAGTTAGCAGACATAATTTTTTTTATACATGAACTCTCTATACTCAGGTCAGAGGGGGGACTGTGAAGGACTGCAGTGCTTTCAACTTGACAACAAGTAGACTGGCAATGGAGGTCATGGCAGTAACTAAAGCACTAGCCTGGTTGGAGATACAGGCTTACCCCAAGGAATCTTTTCTTTATGGCTCTCCTAGTATGCTCAAAATTTTCAAGATGTGCTAAGCTCAATGACAGTGTGTGGAGTCTCTAAAGAGGTTAACGATGACAAAAACCAGCTTTATTTTTATGCCAGACTATCTGGGTGTAAGAGGAAAGAATAAGCCTGCAAGCCGGGCTAGTGTGAAAAGCGAACAAGGAATGAATGAGACTGATATAGTGAATGCTCTAAGAGAAGGAGGATGATTAAACAAATCAAGTGATGACTGTGAATCTGCTACCTTGACCTAGTCATAAGGGGTGAGGTCAGATAAGAGTGCTTTGTAGAAGACAAAGAAGAATAGTCATCTAACACAGAACTTGAATCGTTAAATGCTACACAAAGATGAATGTTTATAACGTGCATCATTCTGGTATACACACATTTGGATCCTCATGGGTGTTATGAAGTTCATGACTGTGCTGAGAAGAGTCTCCTCGTGTGGTCTATGGAAAGAGCCTGGAGCAGTTATAGAGATATTCATTTGCAGTGAAAGTGATCCATTACCAAAGATGTGGGGAAAAGAAGGGAGGTGTAAATCTGAAACAAGCAAAATATCTCTTGTATTCAAGAAATATCAGTGCTGTCTTCACAGTGGAGGTTGGCTGCAATTGATTGCCAACACTTTCCCTTGTACACATGACAGGCTGTTTGTATCTTCTAACTCGTACCAATGTCTACCTCTTGCACAGCTGCCTTCAACTTTTCCTTCCAATGTAGTTTTCCCTGAATGTTGTATAGATAGCACTGGCCAAAATAATTGATTTGTCTCTTTTTTTCCTGATCAGCTTTCTTTTCATTTCTAGTTATTGTAAGACATAGCTAAGGAAGGTTAGACAACTTTATTGGTCAAAGCCAATCTTCTGCAACTTCTCATATAGAAGTGCTAAGTGTGAGATGGTTGAGAATCTGTTCTCCATGTAGAGATAACAGATAGAAAAACAAGCAATATCATTATCTTGAAACACTGCTAGTATGAAATCTTTTTTTTTCTTTTCTTTGTAGGTAAAAGAGTTCTCCTTACAATATTATTTTTAGAAGTTCTTCATGTATCTAATCCCAGTTTATCACCTTCTAAACTTAGTTTATCATGATTTTATTAAATGGGATCATAAATTATTTTATAAGATTTTTTTAAACCGATGAATTTAACAGGTGAAATTGTCATTGGCAATTTATGTGATTTGATAAACATCTGGTTATGTTCATGGACTAAATTTCCTGTACTGTAATGCCATATTTGTAATAAATTTCATGTTTTCATATATTTCAGGAAATATTTCATGATTTCATATTCACACTGGTGATTTCAAAAGAATGTTCTCCTTTGCCTAGTAGAGAGTGTCAACAGCAGCAAGAGTGGACTAAATTTGTGGAATTATTTGACAGAACCTACACTCATCAGCAGCTCTTTGTTGAAGACACATCTGTGACTTTGGTGTGTCTTGCTTCCAAATCTCAAGAAATGGATTTCATAGTGAATATCATTAACAATACCATCATCCGACTGACTAGAGACTTAAAACCTGGTTCAAATCAAGATGAATCTGTGCCTAATCCAGATCAAAACAGCATGATACCAGATGAGAGTGGTCAGAGCTCAGGAAACACACCGTCTGTGGGAGGAAAAGAGAGTACCAAATTTAAAACAATTACTATATGCATCCAAAACTCTGCATTATTGTGGTTTCTGAATATTTTAAATTTGAAGAATAGTCTCAGGCACAGAACACATAATCTTGATGTTGACATTGATGAAGATGAAGAAGAGATAACTATCAGTGGATCTAAGGATTTGGTGTCGAGACTGAAGGCAGTTCTTACGATGGAAGACAAAAAGGTAATATTTTTGCATTTAGAATTAACCGTGATATTTATTAATATATTAGTTTATTGATATAATTTAAGTCTCTGTATTTGAGCATGACACATTGGGTAGAGAATGAACTAATCAGTTCCAAAGTCATGAGACAAATTCTTTTGTTTCTCTGAATGATTCAAAGTTAATTCTGTTCTTCAAGTTAATAATTTTAGGTTGTTGTTAATTAGGATAACACTAGTTATAGTGGGTGGTAGGTTAGGGGTATCCCCTATCAAAGAGAACTGTAGTGCCTCCGCAAGCCTAGGGAGCCCAGTCAGGATTAGCTTCCCAGTCATGATGATATGAAGCTAACTGTGCATGTGGTGAATGAAGTTGAAAAGCAGCCGACAGACTGTTGACTGTTTCTAACAAAAATAACGCTTCACTGCTAGTTTTTCCTGACCAGGAGTAATTCACCCTAGTTGTTCAATTGCCATGTTTTTCTCAGATCACACTGAGAAACATGTCTCAGCCAAATCTGTAGGTTTGGCGCGGTACACTAATTTGTAAATAACAACTTTACAACTATTCTATTGCAAAATATATACACATATACAATTAGTAATATCCATTAGGAGTATGTTATAATATAGACATGGTACATATGTAAGAATATAAGCATGAAGAAAAAACGAATACATCGAGTTTTTAGAGTAGGTCTATCACGACTCAAGCCAGCAAGATGGGCTTGTGCAGACTTTGTCACAGAGATAAAAGATAAATTCAGTGTAGAGATAAAAAACAAATTTGATGCATTGTCCGATTTGGAAATTTTATTTCAAGATATCAGTGACCAGTGGAAAATATTTAAAAAACTCAGCCAGGCTGCAGAAACAACTATCACTGAAATGAAGATGATGGGACGTAAGAAATGGATGATGGAAGACATCTTAAACTCATGGAAATAAGAAGAAATAATAACCATGAAAAATATGAAGAGATCCACAGAAACATTTTTTTTCACATATCCTTTACAGGATGTTGCAGTCAACACCGGCATTTTTAAGCTTCTGTTGATGTCTTGGCAAGATTACTCTCAGTAGTTTGCCATTGCTTTCTGAGCGACCGGCTCACATATCCCCGTAAGTAACCAATGTGACGCGATCCGCTACCGAATCTCGCACAGCTTCGTTACCCACGTGAATATACAGGATTACGGAGAAAGTAGTTAACTCCTAGGCCAAGGAGACCGGCAAATGCAAAGAGGCAAAAGAAGCATGGCTTGAAGAAAATTGCAGGGAAATTGAAAATCAACACAACACCAAAAATAATCTAATTTTTTTTCTAATAGCACAAAAGAATTAATGATATTACTAATAAAAAAAAGAGACGCATCAACGGGTTACCTAAAAGACAAAGATGGCAAATTCATAAATAGAAAAAGATGAGATTTTACATGCATGGTCAGATTATGTGAAAGACCTTTATGATGATTCAAGAGAAGAACAGTATAATATTCAGAATAATAATGAAGGGCCATCAATTTTGAAGATGGAAGTTCAGAATTCTCTTAACCAAATGAAAACTAGCAAGACCCCAGGTCCAAACAACATCACAATAGAAATGATCAATACCTAAGAAGAATTGATATGAGGTGCCTAGAAGAGATTAAAACAAGAATTGGTATGGCAAAGATAGCCTTTCGGAAGATGGAAAATATACTGACCAATAAAAAGACGTCAATTGCAATGAGAAAAAGAGTGTTGAAGTGCTACATAAAATCTGTACTTTTGTATGGATGTGAAGCGTGAACAATGAGCAGACAAGCTGAAAAACATCTAATGGCAGTGAAAATGTGTTTTCTGAGGAAGATGCAAAGAATACCATGGTCAAGACGGAAGAACCAATGAGCAAGTCCTACAAGAAACAAGTGAAAACCGTAAACTGATTAGATAAATTAGATGTAGACTCAACATTTTTGGACACATTATGAACGAACGAACAGACTTTATTTTCAAAGGGTAACAAATTGGGCACGCAGGTCCGTCTTACATTCGACCCTTCTAATCACTCACCTTTCGTTCATCAATAGTGCATAGGAAAAAATGTTGTCAAATGAATTTTGTAAACATAAACAATGCATATTACCATGTTATGAGACACATCCCCCATTCACCCCAACTCCCCCAACCCAACCACACACACGACCCAGACACACATACATGCCTCCACCCATCCACCACATCCCCACACCTACACATTTCCCCACCCGCACATACCTCCCACCCATCACACATCCCATTGACCCACACCCCAAGCACACATACATTCCCTAACCCACACATCTCCCACCCACACACACACATCCACCCACCTACACACATCTCCCCACCCACTCACATACTCTCCACCCATCCCATTACCCACCAACAATCACCCACCCACACACCTCCAACCACCCAGCCAAACACACCCCCCACACACACATCCCCCACGCACACACACATCTCCCCGCCAACTCACATATCCCGCACCTACCCACACACAAATTCCGCACCCACCCACATAATCTCCCATCTCCCCCAGCTCACTCACAGATCCTGAGCCCACCCATACAAACATCCCCCATCATCTCCTAACCTACACACACTCACCCACCCACATATCCTCTACCCACCCACCCATCCCCCAACCAAACATTCCTTAACCACACATCCCTTAACAACACACCCTTACCTATCTAAAATCACCCACCCACACATCCTCCACCTACCCATCCCCCAGTCACACATCCCTTAACCACACACCCCTATCCATATACACACACATCCCCACACACAAACACATCTCCCCACCCATACACATTCCTCACACACATCCCCACCCACGAACACATCCCCCATTCACAAACACACATCTCCCATCCACGCACACACCCCCCATTCATACACTCATCCCCTCACACATCCCTCCACATATGTACTTATCCCTCAACCACTAACACCCACACATCCCTCACTCACTCATCAACACATACATCTCCCATCTACCCACCCACACTCACACACCCCAACCACCCATCATAACACACATCCCCCACCCTCAGACACACCCTTCATCCATCCACACCCAACCATACCCCCACCCACCGACACACACATCCTTTATCCACACCCATCTTCCCTACCACAGAACACCACACCCACACACATCCCTCACCCACACACATCTCCCCACACATCTCCTACCCACCCATACATCCCCCACCTACAATCACCCTCACTACCCACACATATCCTCCATCCAGCCACACACACCCCCACCCACCCAGACATATCCCCCACCCACACACACATTCCCAAATCCATCCCCCAACCCACACACATCCCCCTCACCCCCACACACATTCACCCACACATCCCTCACGCACCCACACACACACTTCCCACCCATCCACCCAAACATCCCACACCCATACACATCCCTCACCTACACACACATTCCCACACCCACACCACCCCCACCTGCACACATCTTCCACCCACCACATATCCCCACACCCACATATATATCCCCCACCCATCGCATAACCCACCAACAATCATCCACCCACATATCCCCCTCCACCCATTCACCCACAACTGCTTAGCCAAACACACATCCCCACCAACACACACATCTCCCCGCCAACCCATGAGAAGAAATAAGCTAAATAACTTGATGACAGCTGACAAGGTTGAGAGGAAAAGAACAAGGGCAAGGCAGATAATATCTGGACGGCTTGGCCACATGGTATGGTCGAGACAAAAACACAAAGCTTATCCACGACTCTGGTGAGAGATGGCAAAACATGACCGCTCACTTTTATCGGCATGGCACATGATGATGTTGATAGTTTGTTGCTAATTACAATACTACAACAGCTACAGTATATTCAGTTTGGATGGTATTATAGTACCAATGCAGCATTTGCGATAAGTCTTAAATACAATCACTTTGTAAGTGATATATTGGGGAGCCATTTCAATGCTGCAGTGGCAGCCTTGATCTCCATTCTCATTCAAGTTGTTATTTGTTAAACTCTGTTCTGCTTGACAGTGACTCTTTCTTTCACCCCAGCCAAGAAATTCCAGCCTGATATTTGCCCACAAAGCATGGATCAATCAAGATACCTCCCCCGACGTGTCTCCACCTTGCCGGGGGGGGGGGGGGGGGGGGGGGGGGGGGGGCTTGCGTGTCCCATCGACTCCATCTGCTTGCCGATGGATGACATATCGGAAAGCTTATGGGATAGGGGCCAGACTAAGAGATACACAACCTGCTGCTCTGCAGGTAGACTGAGGATAGCAGTCAAAAGTTTAAATCAGGCGCACGAAGGGCGAAGTTCCTGGTCCGGACAACATTCTAAGGCTCTCTGTCGAGGGTTTAGGCCACAAACCCTCGGATGTGAGAGCCGGGCCGATACCACCTACCGAAAAGTAGAGGTGAGATACTGAGCACGCTACATGCCCAGTTCTGATACTTGTTCAAAGGCTCTCAGCTGGGGGATATGAGGGATTCCCGGATGAGAGGGCCTGGCCATTTCTCGTTCACCACTGCACGAAGGTAAGGTGCTGAGCCGGCAGCACATGTAGCCTACCTCGTGAGCGAGTACAAAAAGGCAGAAAAAGTGCCTCAGTCGAATGACATGGTTACGAAAACTGTCTGTATCACTCATAGAGAGTGTAGACAAGAGTGGAAAACGTCTCAATAACAAGAAATGGAACGCACGGCTAGCGAATCCATTGAGTGGTCTAACGTCTCTCGAAACTCCGGGAAGGCTAACCCATAAAAATGCCTGCTGAAGCCGGATGTGCTGGCCTACGGGTGCAAATAAATCAGGCACAACGCAAAAACCGTCAGAGTGAAATTTCTTTCGTGCTAGGAACAGCTCTGACTACCTAGTCTCCGAATGCCGCTCTTGTTCGGAACAGCTCTGACCAGGTAGTTTTCCGAATGTCTGTCGTGCCTGGAACAGCTCTGATGGGCACAAAGACAAGCACATGTCCGAACCAAAAACTCGCTGAGTGGATACCGTCTGCAGACCGGTCTGGTTTGTGCGGGAACGGCCCGTAGTGAACGAAATGCCCAATATATTGAAGTGAGGATTTAAAGCAGCCATGAGCAGGACGTGCGTGTCCCATCGACTCCATCTGCTTGCCGATGGATGACATATCGGAAAGCTTATGGGATAGGGGCCAGACTAAGAGATACACAACCTGCTGCTCTGCAGGTAGACTGAGGATAGCAGTCAAAAGTTTAAATCAGGCGCACGAAGGGCGAAGTTCCTGGTCCGGACAACATTCTAAGGCTCTCTGTCGAGGGTTTAGGCCACAAACCCTCGGATGTGAGAGCCGGGCCGATACCACCTACCGAAAAGTAGAGGTGAGATACTGAGCACGCTACATGCCCAGTTCTGATACTTGTTCAAAGGCTCTCAGCTGGGGGATATGAGGGATTCCCGGATGAGAGGGCCTGGCCATTTCTCGTTCACCACTGCACGAAGGTAAGGTGCTGAGCCGGCAGCACATGTAGCCTACCTCGTGAGCGAGTACAAAAAGGCAGAAAAAGTGCCTCAGTCGAATGACATGGTTACGAAAACTGTCTGTATCACTCATAGAGAGTGTAGACAAGAGTGGAAAACGTCTCAATAACAAGAAATGGAACGCACGGCTAGCGAATCCATTGAGTGGTCTAACGTCTCTCGAAACTCCGGGAAGGCTAACCCATAAAAATGCCTGCTGAAGCCGGATGTGCTGGCCTACGGGTGCAAATAAATCAGGCACAACGCAAAAACCGTCAGAGTGAAATTTCTTTCGTGCTAGGAACAGCTCTGACTACCTAGTCTCCGAATGCCGCTCTTGTTCGGAACAGCTCTGACCAGGTAGTTTTCCGAATGTCTGTCGTGCCTGGAACAGCTCTGATGGGCACAAAGACAAGCACATGTCCGAACCAAAAACTCGCTGAGTGGATACCGTCTGCAGACCGGTCTGGTTTGTGCGGGAACGGCCCGTAGTGAACGAAATGCCCAATATATTGAAGTGAGGATTTAAAGCAGCCATGAGCAGGACGTGACGATTCCCTCGGTGAGCCCAGCACCAGGGCGCTATGTGCCGGCCCTGCAATTATGGAAGCCACCCTGGATGGCGGAAAATGCCATGGACTGTCCCTGCCTTCCTTTGAGGGATGACCGTTGTCTTCGACCATTCAAACTTGGCCAGCTGGGTTGTGGACGGTACCACACAAGTGAGGTCTCCCAGGAATGCTACCTGGTTAAAAAAAAAAAAAATCACGCTAAAGCCGGATGTGTTGGCCTACGGGTTTCAGCCCAAGGGTGCATAACAGACACACCGCAATCACATCTGAAAAAACACTCCGGATGAACGCAAAGAAGAAGAAGAATCAAGATACACTTGCATTATCAATCACAGCAAGAAATTCTGTCACATGTTTAATTTCCAGGTCCACCCCTCATCACACCTCTCTTTGCAATACTTCCAAATGTGATGACCAGGTGATGCTAGTTATCCCTGTTACTGGCCACTGTGGAACATTTAAAGTGAAACACATCGTATGTAAAGGGACCCCTTTCCTTGCCATAAGGCACATTGGGTATATGCTGTCCAGTGCAATAATGTGTCTTCCATGTGCTTTTTAAAACAAATTAAATTAAATTGTAACATACACATTAAAATCTAATGAATAAATAAATACAATAATAAGTATATCAATATTTGATTTAGTTGCCTTTGTTTTGATGTAGTTTTGCACATTTATCTCGGAACATTCATAACATCTGATGGGAGATGCCTTGAAGAGATTAGAACAAGAATTGTCATTGCGAAGGTAGCTTTTTGCAAGATGAAAAACATACTGACCAATAAAAAGATATCATTTGAAACGAGAAATAAGAGTGTTGAAGTGCTACATAGAACCTGTACTTTTGTATGGATGTGAAACATGGACAATGAGCAGTCAAGCTGAAAAACATCTGATGGCTGTGGAAATGTGGTTTCTGAGGAAAATGCAAAGAATACCATGGACAGACAGAAAAACCAATGAACAAGTCCTTCTAGAAACAAATGAAGATCGTAAACTGATTAGAGTCATTAGACGTAGACAGCCAACATATTTTGGGCATGTTATGAGAAGAAATGACTTGGAGAACTTGGTGACAACTGGCAAGATTGAAGGGAAGAGACCAAGGGGAAGACCGAGAAGTAAATACCTGGATGGCTTGGCCACATGGCATGGTCGAAACAGGAACACAGAGCTGATCCACGACTCTGGTGATCAAGTGAGATGGCAGAACATGACCGCCCACGCTTATAGCATGGCACATGATGGATGGATAGCTGCCACAGTTTTACAGTTTGCTGTGAAAGAGAAATGTGTAAGGGAATTTACTGTTCTTGCTGTTTATACCACTAATACAATGTGAAATCTGATTATTTGGTATTAGAAAACATGATGATGGCCGTCCGTCCGTCCGTCCGTCCAATTTGGAAAAAAAAAAACTTTCCACCTTGTTTCAACCAGCCTGTGCGGCATCGGTTATAATAGCAGTGGTTCATGGTGCGTAGATTATTACTTTATTTATGTGCCAGTACAATCTGACTTATGTTGTGCGCAGACATTGTCTGTGACGTTGGGTGAGAGGTCCGGTTGTCCGGCAAGTCCGTTTTTTTTTTTTTTTTTTTTTTTTTTTTAAATATTAATGGGAGTGTTTTGTAAATCCCGTCCCTGGTTCGATGTCCCTGCTGTTGTCATGATGATGGCATTCAAAACTTGTTTATATGGGGAAAATGAGGTCTGTGAATGTGTGTCATCTGTATAGTGATATCACAAATGATAAACCATCAGTTTTGTGCTGCTTTATTGAGCATCTAATACTGGTAGGCAGGGAAGTCACATAGTGCAGCAGCTAGCAAGCTTGCCTACTGGCTTTGTGGTCACGTGTTTGAATCCTCTTGAGATTGGAGTTATACATTGACTTGGACTCCAATATCGACCTAGCCTAAAATATGTACCAGGAAATGGTCTTGGAAGTAATGCAGTATGATATTGACCACATCACTCATTGATTGCTGACTGATCTTTAAACATGGGGTTAGCACCATATACTCAGTACGCTTGATGATCTGAAAAGGGATACTTTAGTTTACTTTAGGATACTTGTTGCTAGCCAGGATGATATGGGAGGCTAGTTATGATATATGCGGTCTGCTGGCAAATCACGCGCAGCTGTGTTTCGAGAGTGGGCATGCGGGATCATGAACTGCGTCCATAACCCCTTTGCCATGGTCTCGGCTTCCAGGTAATAATTGAGATATATATTGTACAATATACATAGTTGGGCATTCTTTTTGTATATAACTTTTCATAGATAAAATGTAGTTCTTTGTGGATATATTGCCTAGAACAGGGGTGGGCAAACTACATCCTCGAGCCACATGCGGCCCTCGGGGGCATTTAGAAATAAAAATTTTTACTTAATTTTTAAGTTATTTTGTTGAATTTTACAGATTTTCATGTACCATTATTATTTTATGATGTACCGTTATATTTTAACATGTTTGATAAGATTTCTTTCTAATTTTCTACTTTTGTAAACAGTCCTTGACCTTTGTAATGTAATACTAAAATGCATGAAGATCAACAAATCTAACAATAGGTCTTTATTGTCAGACTGCACCTTGCATACTATCATGTGAATTTCAACAAGTAAACTTGCTGCAGATTTCATGAATATTGTCAAAAATTGCAAGCAGTTACATACATCTCATTAGAAATCAACAATTGTAGTGACAATTTAGTCGGTTTGTGTCTAAATTGAAGCCATTGATATATAGTTTTAAAAAAGTTTATTGTAATAAAAAATTGTAAAATCTTTTTAACAAATTAGTAAAAGTTTGTGTCCATCTTGTAAAATATAATGTATAAGTGTATAAGTAAAATAAAATTGCAATAATTAGTTATTTATACTGTTTAATAACTTATAAATAATACCTAATTTTGTATTATGATAGGTTGCTATAAACAAACTGGACATAATATATATGCGGCCCCCCAATAGCTTTACATTTGTCAGTGTGGCCCTATGCACAAAATGTTTGCCCACCCCTGGCCTAGAACATTAGTAATGTCCTTTGACAGTATATTGCTTAAATAGGAAACATCTGAATGTCTGTAACTTTATCTATATTAATAAATATGCTAGTGTTTTGTTTTATGTTTTCTTGATTAAACTTTCAATTTCAGTTCACAGAAAATGAAAAAGCATTTCTGTGTGATCCAATAGTCCGGAAAAGTTTGAATTCTTGCTTGATCGCCCATGGATGTTGCATAGTTTTCAGTGATGATTTAGAGATGTTTGTGGCAAGGAAGGATGGACATGAAGTAAGATTTGCTTGCTTGTAAGAGCTTGCTAGAATTCAACTTTATTTCATGGTTTATTTTTTTGTTAATTTTATGTCTTAGATATTTTTGTGTATGCATTGTTATATTTTAGCATAAATATTATTCAAGTATATGCCCCAACAGGAGAATCCAGTGAAGATAGTGTAGAAGAATTTTATAATGACATAGAGTCTGCCTTAAAGAAATGTAAAAATTCAGAAATAAACATCATAATAGGGGACTTAAATGCAAAAGTAGGAAATCAAGGAGATAGATACACAGTAGGAAACTATGGGTTAGGAGAGAGAAATGAAAGAGGATACAGACTCGTAGAGTGGGCAAAAGAACAGGAAATGATTGTAGGAAACACCTGGTTCAAACAACACCCTAGAAGATTGTGGACATGGAGGAGTCCTGATAGCAGGATTAGAAACCAGATTGACTACATTCTGATTAGCAGAAGATTTAGAAACGCATTAACAATAGCAAAAACAGTTCCCAGTGCTGATTGTTATAGTGACCACAGATTACTCACAGGAACATTGAGGATAAAGTTGAAGAAAGTCAAGTATATAACAGGAAACACTAAATATGATTTGTGTACATTGAGTAATGACAAGGAAATACAAAACAAATTCAACATAGAAGTACAGAACAGATTTGAAATTTTGTCTGATCTAGAGATCCTATTCCAGGATGTGGATGATCAATGGGAAACGTTGAAGAATTCAATCAATGTGGCTGCATAAACAACTATTCCAAAATTAAAGAAGGTGGGTCGTAAGAAATGGATGACTGAAGAAATTTTACACCTCATTGAAACAAGAAGACTCAACAAAAATAATTCTGTCAAATATGAAGAAATTCACAGACAAGTCAGAACATTATGTAAGGAGGCAAAAGAAGCATGGCTTGAGGAAAAGTGCTTAGAAATTAAAAGCCAACACAACAGTCAAAATACCAAATTAGTGCACAAAAGAATTCAGGAACTTACTAATAAAAGAACAAGTACATCAACAGGGTGTCTAAAAACTGAAGATGGCAAAATCATAATAGAAAAAGATCAGATTCTACAGGTATGGACAGATCATGTGAAACACCTTTATGATGATAACAGAGACGAACAGTATGATATTAGACTTAATAATGAAGGACCGCCAATTTTGGAGATGGAGGTTCGAAATGTTCTTAAGCATATGAAAGCTAGCAAGGCCCCCGGTGCAGATAACATCACAACAGAAATGATTAAAGCTTTAGAATAATTTGGACTAGATCAAGTCACCAGACTGCTGAACACATTATATGATACTGAAGATATACCTCCTGAATTATGTAACTCTATATTTATTGCAATCCCAAAGAAATCAGGAACCTTGGAATGTGATCAACATAGAACAATTAGTATAATGAGTCACATCACAAAGATTTTGCTAAGAATTATCATGCAAAGAATGAGGAAGAAGATACAACATGAAATAGGGGAAGAACAATGCGGGTTTGTAGAAGGAAAGGGTACAGTAAATGCTGTGTATATGCTGCGAACAGTTATTGAACGTGCTATAGAAGTAAACAAGGATATACATCTTTGCTTTATTGACTATACAAAGGCTTTTGATAGCGATAGACATGTCAGCATGGTGAATATGCTTGCAGATCTACAAATTGATGGGAAAGACATTAGACTTATAAAAAACATATATTGGAAACAACAAGCTGCAATAAGGATTGATAATGAAGTGGGACAGTATCAGCCAATTAAGAGAGGTGTTAGGCAGGGATGTGTGATGTCTCCAGATCTTTTTTCCCTGTACAGTGAAAATATTTTCAGAAATGTAGAGGATATAAATGGAATCAGCATTGGAGGACGAAACATCAATAACATTAGATATGCAGATGATTCAGTATTGATTGCAGACAATGCACAGAATCTGCAACAATTGGTAGACGTGGTTGTTGTACACAGTGAGCAGATGGGGTTAGAATTAAATTGTAAGAAGACACAGGTTATGGTCGTTAATAGGAAGAACAAAGTACCTCAATGTAATATACAAGTAAATGGGAATATTCTTCAACAAGTGAATCGGTACAATTATCTTGGAACAGTTATAACATCTGATGGGAGATGCCTTGAAGAGATTAGAACAAGAATCGCCATGGCGAAAGTAGCCTTTAGCAAGATGAAAAACATTCTGACCAATAAAAAGATGTCAATTGAAACGAGAAAAAGAGTGTTGAGGGGATACATAGAGCCTGTTCTTTTGTATGGATGTGAAACTTGGACAATGAGCAGTCAAGCTGAAAAGCATCTGATGGCTGCAGAAATGTGGTTTCTGAGGAAAATGCAAAGAATACCATGGACAGACAGAAAAACCAATGACCAAGTACTACAGGAGACAAATGAACATCGTAAACTGATTAGAGAAATCAGACGTAGACAGTCAAAAATTTTTGGACATGTTATGAGAAGAAATGGATTGGAGAACTTAGTGACAACTGGCAAGATCGAAGGGAACAGACCAAGAGGAAGACCGAGAGGAAAATACCTGGATGGCTTGGCCACATGGCATGGAAGAGACAGGAACACTGAGCTGATCCACGACACTGGTGATCGAGTGAAATGGCGAGTCATGACCGCCCACGCTTTCCGGCATGGCACATGATTGATTGATTGATTGTTATATTGCAGTTAATTCCACTCTGTTTGTGCATGTGTGTGCACACACATGTGTGTGTGTGTATTGTGTAATGGGGTGGATCTTCAATGTGTGATAAACATTGTTTACGTTGAACATATATTCTTTGAGATGGTATAAATATAATCAAAGACAAGCCATGTAAGAATTTGGGACCCTTTTCCTTGCTTTGCAGCATAATGATGCTAATTCCATATTTTTATTGACCTGCCGGTCCTTGATCTATGATATCAATATCATGCTGGCCACCTTTACTTCCCAAAACATGTCCAGGGTCAACCCAGCCTGAAGTGGGCATGAGGGAACACCCTTGGGGCAGGCCTAATATTTACCACATTATCCGTCAAATGCTGATTGGTCTATAGAAATATGGCACTAGGACCTAACACTCAGTGTGCCTAAAGGCATAGTGTACAGTTACCCAATTATACCCAATGCACATCAAGACATGAAACAGGGTCCTATATATTTTGGGTATTCTACACGTTTATCTGTGGCTAAAGGGTAGAGAGCATGTTTCACAATCCTACATACTGGGTTTGAAATTTACTGCAGGTGATTTTAAAGCAGACTTCCTATTAATAATGGTATTAGCATCGGTATGAGAAAGCAATAGCAAACCTACTGAATGCAAAATTGGCTAGAAATTCACAAACAGCCCTAAATGCTGGGGTTGATTGCAACATCTTGTAAAGGACTTGCAAATAACTTAACACATGTACAGGTAGGCCCCACTATACGTCGTCTCAGTATATGTCATTTCGCTATAACGTCGTTGTCACATAGGGGACTAACTTCACTTTACGTTGCTACATTTTGCCATAGCATCGGTTTGAGGCTGGTGATCTGGCTGTTGATATCGGTAAAGTCCATGGTTTACCTCCAACGATGGCAAGGACAATTCATGCAGGTGCTGACAAAATCAATAGTTTTAGAGCGAGTAGTGGTTGGTTTGAGCGCTCTAAGAAGCATTCACACCTGCACAATATTCAGACAACAGGTGAAGCGGCGGGTACTGATACTGAGGAGGGTGGTTACTGTGCAGCAAACATTGGACACATTTTTTTTTCAAGCAGAGAAAAGCCAGGAAAAGAGGCAGGAAGAGGTTACAGTTTCATCCTCAGATAAAGAGGCAGAATTTAAATCTACCACTCGCCCTCCAACCCACCTCTATTTAGCCAATAAATATCAACAACCATCAAAATAAACATTACTGTGGTACACAATACACTGTATTTAATTTAATCCTATGGGAAATAGTGTTTTGCTATACGTCGTTTCACTTGATGTCACATTTTCCAAGAACGTAACTCCGACGTTAACAGGAGCCTACCTGTATTGCTCATACTATCGGTCTTATGTCGAAATGTTTTCACTCTCTCACATCTGTGATACCAGTCACTTTTCTTATTTCACATGTTGTGACCTTTCACTTTTATTCTATCATTATAGTCCTTTTTTTGACATAGATAAAAGAAACAGCCAGTGTGGAAAAATGTGTTACCTCTCACTATTGTTCTATGGTCAGAGTCCATTTTTAACATAGATGTTTTTTAACAACAGGTCAGTATGGAAAAAAATGATATATGACTAGAGTCAATTTTAAACATAGATTAACAAAACAAACCAAAAAAAACAGTCATTACTGAAAATCTATTAATCATTTGCAATTTTACCTTCAGCATGTTTTGATGATATAGCAGTGGTGACTGTTGATACATTCATTGTTGAATTATTATTTTTATTTCTCTGCCCATTTTTTTCATAATCTGTAGATATACATGCAAGATATTCTAACTCTTTTTGGCTTGATGCAGAATGTGTGTTCATTACTCAAATATTTAAGGATTTTGCTTTTGTATTGGCTTTACTTGCCGGTCTCTCTGGCCGAGGGGTTACACCACTTTCTCCGTAATCCCGTTTATCATGCAGTCTCTTAGCAGGAGGGAACTGGAGACAGTTCTACCCCCACTGGTGACTTACGGGATAACTGAGCTGGCCGCTCAGAAAGCAATGGAAAACTACTGAGCGTAATCTTGCCAAGAAATCAACAGACAGCTGAAAGATGCTGCTGTTGACAGTGATGTCCTGTAAGGGATATGCGAATAAAAAAAAATAAATTGGCTTTACTTAGTTTTTTTTTTTTTGGTAGCTTTGTTTTAACATTCTGCCAAATGTTATCATCTGCATTAAATGTTACATTCGTTCATATTACCTTGAAAGTTATTGAAATATGGTTGAAAAATTAAGTTTAGCAAATAAAACATTTGTTCTGGTTAACAGATAGTTTGGAAAGGTAACTAACATTCATCATCTTCATGTGCCATGCCGGTAAGCGTGGGCGGTCATGTCTTTCCATCTCACTCGATCACCAGAGTCGAGGATAAGCTCAGTGTTCCTGTCTCGACCATGCCACATGGTCAAGCCCTCCAGGTATTTACCTCTTTGCCTTCCTCTTGTTCTTTTCCCCCTCAATCTTGCCACTTGTCACCAAGTTCTCCAATTTCTTCTCATAACATGACCAAAAAATGTTGACTGTCTACATCTAATTTTTCTTAGCAGTTTACGATTTTCATTTGTTTCTTGCATGACTTGGTCATTGGTTTTTCTGTCTATCTGTGGTATTCTTTGCATTTTCCTCAGAAACCACATTTCCACAGCCATCAGATGTTTTTCAACCTGTTTGCTCATTGTATACGCTTCAGTTACATACAAACTCACAGGTTCTATGTAGCACCTCGACTCTCTTTTTCTTGTTGCAAATTACATCTGTTTATTGGTCAGTTTGTTTTCCATCTTGCAAAAGGCTACCTTCCCTGTGGCGATTCTTGTTCTAATCTCTTCAAGACATTTCCCATCAAATGTTATGACTGTTCTGAGATAATTGTACCGATTCACTTGCTTAAGAATATTAACATTATCTACAGCTCTATGTAAACATGCATTAATAATGATATTACTACAGAAGTAGTGACCAGGTAAAGTTTACATTTACTTTTCACTATTTGCAGGCACAGTTTAGAAATTTCTTGACAAGCTTCATTCAGTTTAAGACAGTCTCACACCTGCCAGAGAAATACCAGCAAACCAAAGAATGGAACTTACTAGCTGAGCATTGCAAGAATAATTATCCTCATCATCATATCCTCACTGCTGAAGACAAGGTGTATCTGTTGTCCATTGCCCCAGATGAAAACAACACTGACGCAGAATCAATATTGAAAAATGTGCATTCAGTTATTACAGCATTGACCTCACCTGGGTTACCAGAAAAGCATTTGTCTTTGGCTGAAGAAATCGGTGATAAGAAATGTGAAGAAATCAAAACTGACAGTGGTAAGATATCTGCAAGTGACAAAAGTTCAACGAGGAAATTAACACTGTATTACAAACATCCTTTACTGATTAGGATTCTCCAAACCTTACAGTTGAAGAAAGCTGCTCAAAAGTTTGGAATTTGTATGACCATGCCTTCTGATAATGAAATAACTATTGAAGGCTCTAAGAAGGCTGTCAAAAGCTTTCGGTCAGTTCTGATCAAGGAAGATGAGGTAAGGAGGTTTAATAGAAGCACAAACGAGAAATATATTTAAATGTATTTTTAATGATACACATCTGTCTCTATCCATCCAAATCTTCCATATATATGTGTAGATATATTAGCGCATGCCAGCTTGTGTAACCATATGTGCGTGCAGACACATTCATACTAATGTAGAAATATTTATGTCTGCATTGGTGACTGATATTAGTTATCATATTGTTTTCATAAATGTTGTTCTCTGACGTTGTTCATTAATTATTTTATTTCTATCAGTGTTGTTCATTTATTATTTTGTTGCATTTTTTTCTGACGTATGAGATTATCATTTCTAACTGGCATTCTAAAAGTGCACACATAAATATTCTTATTGCTTAAATCTATAAACATTGTTTAGTAAAACAATCTTGTTAAACTATATCTTGTTTGTAACACAGTTTTTGTTATAGAACAGTAAATTTTGTGACAAAGTGAAATTGAACCCATAACATTACAATCAATCAACCATGTGCCATGCCGGAAAGCGTGGGTGGTCATGACTCGATCACCAGTGCCATGGATCAGCTCAGTGTTCCTGTCTCGTCCATGCCATGTGGCCAAGCCATCCAGGTATTTTCCTCTCGGTCTTCCTCTTGGTCTGTTCCCTTCGATCTTGCCAGTTGTCACTAAGTTCTCCAATCCATTTCTTCTCATAACATGTCCAAAAAATGTTGACTGTCTACATGTAATTTCTCTAATCAGTTTACGATGTTCATTTGTCTCCTGTAGTACTTGGTCATTGGTTTTTCTGTCTGTCCATGGTATTCTTTGCATTTTCCTCATAAACCACATTTCTGCAGCCATCAGATGCTTTTCAGCTTGACTGCACATTGTCCAAGTTTCACATCCATATAAAAGAACATTGCAAATATTATTTATTCACCCATTTCTATTACCCTTTTGTTTAAGCCATTTTCAACACAACAGTGTTTGTTCGAAGTATATCCTAAATGGCAGCTGAATCTTCATTAGAGGTGTCCATCATCATCATCATCAAGTGATTTGCCGACTAGCATGGGGATCAATGCTTCTCCTAATCTCCCACAGAATGTGTTTGTTTATTTAATTTCACTGTAAAGTATAATGTCAACTGTATTTAGTTTATAAGTCAGCAGAACTATCACCCCTACATTGGCTGTTATATATCAGCTAAGGTTTTGAGGCATGTATTCTAAGAGTTAGAATATGGTTATAATAGCTGTAAATGTTTGAATTTCTAGTTTTTCTTGCCTTGGAAGTTGCTAATTTTTATGTCAATTGCTAATATCCTCTTATTTTTATAGATGCCTTTTGAAGATCAAGAAGAATTTTTCACAGATGAGCAAATTCAGCAGAAAGTAGAGTCATGTTTGAAAGCGTCAAAAGCCCATTTAGTTTTGGAGGATAATTTGGAGCTGTTTGTTATTACAAAATCTGGACAAAAGGTATAAAACGGCATATTCTGTTTGATTCCCATTCATTATAATACTTGCATTCATTGTACCAAAGGGTATAATTCCAAAAGTGAATATGCCACACAACTATGAAGATAATGTGAATGCCTTACTTTCAAACAACAGAAATATAATTCTTTATTTTCTTTGCGCAAGATAGGGGGAGATTGTTTTGTGCACATGGTTAAGCACACACAAATTATTATAAATTAGGATTTTCCCAGAGCAACAGGAAGTTAAGCAATGTAATTCATCATCACCATGTGCCATGCCAATAATCGTCGGCAGTCATGTTTCACCATATCACATGATCATCAGTGTTGTGGATTAGCTCTGTGTTCTTGTCTCAACCATGCCACGTGGCCATTCCATTCAGATATTTACTTCACTGCCTTCACCATGTTCTTTTCCTCTCAGTTGTGCCAATTGTCACCAAATTCTCCAATTTATTTCTTCTCATAACGTGACCAAAAAATGTTGACTGTCAACGTCTAATTTCTCTAATCAGTTTACAGATTTTCTTTGTTTCTTGTAGGATTTGCTCATTGATTTTTCTGTCTTTCTATTGTATTCTTTGCATCTTCCTCAGAAACCACATTTTCACTGCCATTAGATATTTTTCAACTTGTTTGCTCATTGTCCATGCTTCACATCCGTTCAAAAGGACAGGTTCTATGTAGCAATTCAACACAGTTAGTTAGTTAGTCGGGGATCCAACTTCACGGCAGCGGGTCGTCCCCATTATGCTCCATTCCTGTGCCAGTGAACATCACACAAAATGCTGTCCAATGTGAAAAGTGGAATAGACAGGAATCTCGGCAATCCAACAAGCCCGCACAGGTACACTGTGCATAATGCCGCCGCCAGAATGATAACACAAAATTCATCCACGAAAAGCACAGTTTATCGTCGATGGACTCTGTAGTCACCAGAAAGACCTCATTGACCCGGGTTTTCTCACATGGCTTGGTCTTTTACCACAGGGCGACCCGCCGAAATTGTTGCATAAAGCACGAACTCCGCAGCTTCAGTGTCGACTCCCAGGACTTTCCTGAAAAATGCACTCATGAACTGAAAAGGCAAATCAGTCAATTTAACAACGGCCGGAAGCCATTGTTCCTAACATGCAGGTCACTGTACAGGACAGATGTAAAAGGATTCCATGTGAATTTCACAGCTCACAGTGTCGCCCACACACTCACTCAGTAGCAGGGCGACGTAACCATGTACTACCAGTCCAACATGAGGAAAATGCGATTGCAAACCGTAGCTGCAAGCATAAACATGCCACAGGCCTTAACGGTTCAATGCCTAACCACCATTGCAATTGACTGAACCATGGACTACCAGTCCAACATGAGGAAAATGCAATTGGAAACCGTAGCTACAACCATAAACATGCCACAGGCCTTAACGGTTCAATGCCTAACCGCCATTGCAATTGACATCTTTTCATTGGTCATTATGTTTCCCATCTTGCCAAATGCTACCTTCACCATAGCAATTCTTGTTCTAATCTCTTCAAGGCACTACCCATCAGATGTTATGACTTTTCTGAGATAATTATACTGATTTATTTGTTAAGAATATTCCCATTTGCCTGTATATTACATAGTGGTATTTCATTCTTCCTAGTGACGACCATAATCTCTGCCTGCTTACAGTTGAATTCTAACCCTAGTTGTTGCACTTACAACCGCATCTACTAAATGTTGCAGATTCTGCTCATTGTCTGCAATCAAGACTGTATCATCTGCATATCTAATGTTATTGATGTTACTTCCCCCAATGTTGATTCCTCTTACATCTTCTAAATTTCTGAAAATAGTTTCATTGTATAGGTAAAAAAGATGCGGAGACATTACACATCCCTGTCTCACACCTCTTTTAATAGGCTGATATTGATCTACTTCATTATCAATCCTTAAGGCAGCCTGTTGTTTCCAATATAGGTTATTTACAAGTCTAATGGTCTTTCCCATTAATGTGTAGATCCGCAAACATCGTCATCATGTTGACATGTCTTACTCTATAGAAAGCCTTTATGTAGTCAATAAAGCAAAGATGTAGATCTTTGTTTACTTCTATAGAACGTTCAATTAATGTTCTCTGCATATACACAGCTTTTTCTGTGCCCATGCCTTCTACGAACCCACATTGTTTTTCTCCTATTTCTGGTTGTATTTTCTTCCTAACTCTTTGCATGATGATTCGTAGTAAAATCTTTGTGATGTGGCTCATTATACTTATTGTTTGATGTTGATCACTTTTCAAGGCGCCTTATTTCTTTGGGATTATAATAAATATAGAATTACATAATTTTGGGGTATATCTGAGGTCTTGCCAGTTTTCATATGGTTAAGAGCATTCTGAACTTCCATTTTCAAAATTGATAGTCTTTCATAATTATTATTCCGAATATCATACTGTTCCCCTTGTTGTATCATTATAACGATCTTTCACATTTTCACATAATCTTACCATGAATTTAAAATCTCATCTTTTTCTATCATGATTTTACCATCTGTGGGTTTTATGGCAACCCATTGAGTTTGTGTTCTTTTTTTTTCTTTTTTTAGAGATGTCATGAATTCTTTTGTGCATTAATTTGGTATTCCAGGTGTTATGTTTGTTTTAAATTTCCCTGCAATTTTCAAGTCATGCTTTTTTTGCCTCTTTGCACAATTTCTTCATTGTCCTGTGAATCTCTTCATATTTTTCATGGTTATTTTTGTTATTTATTCTTAATGTAATTAGGATAGAAAGAAAATCTCCATTGTGTATGTGCATACTGAAATGGTAAGTTTGGTTTTGTTGGTATGAAGAGACCTTTGTTTATGGGACTACAATTTTATTCACAGCACATTTTCGTATCATTACTTCATAATTACTATTGTCCTCAGCCATTGCATTTCTGTATTCAATAATATAAGATTCAAGATAGTTTTCTTGCTATTTCTTATTCTGATTCTGTACCCAAATTTAGCCTAGCAAGGCAGTAAACATTAAAACACATGTCTTGATGGAAGGAACACATAAATGCAACTATGTATTAATTAACTGTGTTTTACTGTGAGGTGGATACTGTAGTCAAAATTCTGCAAACATGAATAGTTTACTATTGATTAGTTGTGATTGCCAGTTTCTTGAAGCAACCTATAAATTTTTACAAGTAAGAAAAGATACTGAAAGTGATGTTAATGGTAATTCAGTTTCAATACATTTTAAATTGTGTGATTTCTATGGGTGTTTACCCTTGCTATGGCTGAGTAGTAAGCAAAAAAATTCATAGCCATAAATACCAACTTTTAGCAAATAATACATTTACAATGCTAATTAATTTATTCTAAACAAAACTGTTTTATTTTAATATTATTATTCATCAGTTTATTGTTTTTTCTTTAGCCAAACAGTGGTTTGAATATTTGAGGTTGCAAGTGTTTTGGTGATGATTCCCCAGAGAGTTTAAATGTCAAATATGTGAAAATTGATAAAGTTATTACTCTAATCACTATTTTCTGACATTTTTATTTGCTTATATATAGTTTAACTACAAAATTATATTTATTTCAGTGCGATGTGACTGCTATATATTTCAGCAAACATCTTGCATTAGTGAAAAATGTGTTTCCACATTATTGTTTTTTAGCATAAACATATTTCTGAAAGAAACACTAACTAAACAAAAATATTCCAAAGCAGTGAACACATCTACAATGGCCATCAATTTCACTTGAACATGGTGTATTATACATTATATTGCACAAATCTTTGGATGTGAATATAAAGTATGTACACACAGATTTTCCAGGTTTGGTGAATGATTCGGTCTATAACGTAAAAATAATTCCATACTGAATCAGTTAACTATAATGGGGTTAAAAGGCCTGATGATCAACTTCATTGCATCAGGTTTTATCGCTTCTGACTTGGTCTCTTTTTGCAGGGTGGCCTACCGAAAGTGTCGTCACACAAAGCATGAACTCCCTAACTGTTTAAGAATGAGCACTCTTATCCATTCAACCCTGCTGACCTCCATATTGAGTTCTGTGATCATTTGCCTTTCCATTTGAAGATTTAATTACGTTGGCAATTTCTTGACAAATGTTCACCCTTGAGATTTGTTTTCAGCTGCTCTCTGTCAGTCGGGTACTTTAGTAGTACAGTTGCTTGTATGCTTACCCTGGCCCATGTTCTTATATGAATCACCATCTATACAGGGATTTTTTAAAATTGGCATGAACTCCCCGGTTATCACAGCCTAGAAAGGCTACCAGAAAATTTTCTGTTAAGTAAAGGCCACTAACATGATATTGAAACATGATGCATCAATTGCTGATTGGTCTATACAAATCTGGGTCTAATACCATATACCCAATGTTACTCAAGGCGTGGAAAAGGGTCTCTACTCATTCGGCCATTTTGAAATCATCCTTGTAGTACAGAGAAATTATTTAAATGATTTTTTGTTTGCTGAACTTATCACTGCTTCTTTTTCATCAATTTAAAAACATTTTAAATGATAGTTTAATGAATAGTAAGCTTTCTTAGGAACTAACAAAAGAAATGAATTAACAACAGTGGCACATAATTCTCATAGCACAGATAAAAATATAATATCTTCAACTGTTGGAGTGTATGAGTATTCAAATGACACAAAAGATTCCCTGTCATTAAAATTACTATTGAAACTGAGCAGATGTAGGCTAATTAATTTAGTAAATTAAATATATGTTAAGTAAATAAAATTATCTATAGATCTGAGTGAACATGAATTTATAAAAATTGTACAGAAGAAATGGCCAGATAATGATTACATTTATTTTTCAATTTTCTCAGGCTCAGTTTAGACATTTCTTGACAAGCTTCATTCAGTTCAAGACAGTCTCACATCTGCCAGAGAAATACCAGCAAACCAAAGAATGGAACTCACTGGTTGAGCATTGCAAGAATAATTATCCTCATCATCATATTTTCACTGCTGAAGACAAGGTGTATCTGTTGTCCATTTCCCCAGATGAAAACAACACTGAAGCAGACTCAATATTGAAAAATGTGGCTACATTTATTACAACATTGACGTCATCTAGGTTACCAGAAAAGCCTTTGTTTCAGGCTGAAAAAACCAGTGATCAGAAATGTGAAGAAATCAAAACTGACAGTGGTAAGATATCTGCAAGTGACAAAAGTTCAATGAGGAAATTGACACTGTATTACAAGTATCCTGTACTGATCAGGATTCTCCAATACTTACAGTTGAAGGAAGCTGCCAAAAAGTTTGGAATTTCTGTGACCATGTCTTCTGATCATGAAATAATTATTGAAGGCTCTAAGACGACTGTCAAAAGACTTCAGTCATCTCTGATTAAGGAAGATAATGAGGTAATGAATTTTAATAGAAGAAGAAATGAGAAATATATTTAAATGCATTTTATTGATACACATATGTCTCCATACATCCAAATCTTTCATATATATGGGTGTTTGTCTGTCTCTCTAAGTTTTCTGGAAGGTTGTTATGGGAGCGAAGTTCTGCAAAGGACATGCTACTGAATGAATGAATGAAAGTCTGTCTCTCTGAATGTGTTTGTGTGTGTCCATGTGTTAGCGCGAGCATGCTTGTGTGAGTTTGTACACATTCATACTAATGTAGAAATATTTATATCTGCAGTGGTCACTGATATTGTTTATATTGTTTTCTGATGTTGTTCATTAATTATTTTGTTGTATTCTTCTCTGACATCTGAAATTATCAGTTCCAACTGACATCCTAAAAGTGCACATATAAATATTCTTATTGCTTAAATCTATAAATATACTTTAGTAAAACGTCCTTGTGAAACTAAATCACTTTGTGGCACAATGTTTGTTAAACTCATAGAACACTAAAGTTTTTCTCGATGTGAATTTGAATCCATAACAATGCAGTCACTATAATGAATATTAATTCATCACCCATTTCTATTACTCTTCACTTATCACCTCTGCAATCATCATCATCATCTTCCACTTCTGCCGTCAAGCGTCGTGGGGAGGAATAATTTGTGCTCCAGCGCCCGATGGGCGGCACTGGATAGTGTCACTACGTGTGTCTTTACAGTGTTGTTGATGTCGTCAATCCATTTTCTTCTTGGGCGTCCTCTTGGTCTCGTCGCAGATGATCTTTGATGTAGGGCCAGTGATGGTAATTGATGGTGTTGCATTCTAACGACATGGCCAAACCACTTGATCTTCTGTCTTTCAATAAATGTAGCACAGGGTGTTGATCCTACTGTCTGTCTGATAATAGCATTTCTTACTTGGTCTTGGATTGTTAAGTTGGCAGCTCTCCTCAGGCATCTCATCTCACAGGTGTTGATTTTGCGAACGTGTGATTTGGATGAAGTCCAAGTTTGAGATTGGTAGCATAGGGTTGGTGTGAATATGCTGTTTATTATATGTCATTTTGCGGACATGGATATCTTTGGATGTTTCAATATGGGTGATAGTTTTTTACATCTGATTTTGATTTCTCTGTCCAATCTGCCATCTTTTGTTATCATGCTTCCAATTTATTTGAATTCTTTAACTTGTTTCAGAGATGTGCTATTTATCTGTATACTTAGTGGACCAGGTGATCTGCTAACTTGCATTACTTCGGTTTTGACTGTATTTATAGTCATATAATATCTGCGGCCTGTTGAACTCAAATTCGTACCGATCTTCTGCAAATAGAAATTCACAGTTTCCTGTGGCTCAGTTGTTTCATTTGAAGTAAAGAGTTCTAAATTTTCTGAATCTGTTCTGTCAAGGCTTGCTTCTTTGGATATTCTGTCCATGTAGACATTTAATAGCAGTGGAGAGAGCACACATCCCTGTCTCACTCCTGTATTGACTGTGAACATATCTGATAGACCTTCTTGTGTTCTAACTGCACTTCGGCTCGAGTGGTACATGGCTAAGATGTTTTCTAGCAATTGTCCTTGTATCCTGTAGTCTTCAAGGATGGTCCATAATTTGTATCTGTCTACAATATCGAAAGCCTTTTCTTGATCTACAAACACAATATTCTGCTGGTCACTATATTCAATGGGTTTTTTTTCCACATATTTGTCTAAGTGTAAATAGTGCATCGGTGCAACTTTTACCTTTCCGAAAACTGAATTGTACTTTGCATTACTGTTTTTCAACTATGGGTCTAGCTCTTTGTTCCAATAGTTTTGCTTACATTTTCCCTAAATGGCTTTTCCCTACAATGACTGTTCTATATCAAATAAGGTTACTGAAGCATGTATTCTAATAGTTAGAATATTGTTTTAATGGCTGTAAATGTTTGAATTCCCCATATTTCTTGCCTTGAAAGTTCCTATTATTTAATGTCATTTGTTAATATCCTCTTAAATTTTTAGATGCCTTTTGAAGATCAAGAAGAATTTCTCATGGATAAGCAAATTCAGCAGAATGTAAAATCATGTTTGAAAGCTTCTAAAGCCCATTTAGTTTTGGATGATAATTTGGAGCTGTTTGTTGTTACAAAATCTGGAGAACAGGTATAAAACTGCATATTTTCTTTGATTCCCATTGATTATAATATAGGGTGTATTTTTAATGACTGTGCAGTTTTTGAAAATTTGTCGTTCCAAGCTTTGTATTTACCCACTGTGGAGTTCATGCAACACAATGCAACATAATAGGTAAATAAAAAACTTGGAATGGCAGTGTTTTCAAAAACTGCAGTCATTAAAAATACACCCTGTACTTGCATTCATTGTATCAAAGGATATAATTCCAAAAGTGAATATACCATAGAACTATTAAGGTAATGAGAATCCCTTACTTTCACGCAACTGAAATATAATGGTTTATTTCCTTTGCACATGGTAGGGGGTAGAGTATTGTTTTGTGCATATGATTATACACAATAAATTAGGGTTTGCCCAGAACAATAAGAAGTTAAACAATATAATTAGGAAAGAAAGAAAATCTCAATTTTGTGTGTGCATACTGAACTACATTTTTGTTGGTGTTTGTCATAAATGTTTTGTTTGTAAATAAATGCACTTTTTTCATATTGTTTAGTGCTGTGTTATGATGATGTCACTACAGTTTGATCCAGTTGGTTTTGTTGTATGTATTATATTTGCTTTGCTCCATCCTTTATATGTGTTTTATTCATCTGTCAGTCTGCAGAAATAAATCAATGTCAATAAAATGTCAAAGAAAAAATCCGTACATGTTTGTTTTGTCAACATCATCATTATCATATACAACCAATTGTTTGTTTAATGTTATATTATTTATCTTTAATTTCACTCTAAAAGGTTTCTCAGCTGATTCCATATGCAATGTCTAGTATTAGATTCGCTGGTTGTTTCATTTCACTGTAAAGTCTAATATTAGATTCAGGTTAGTTTTGTTAATATTTCTGGTTCCACTTTTACATGTGATGTATACCCAAATTTAGCCTGGTAAAAAAGTAAACATTAAAACACATGTTTTGATGGAGGGGACACATAAATGCTGCAACTGTTTATTAAAATTATTTGTGTTTTACTGTGAGGTGGATACTGTGGTCAAAATTCAGCAATCATGAATAGTTTACTATTGATTACTTGTGATACAAACTAGCTGTAAATAATACATGTTAGCATAGATTACTTTCACAGTGCTAAGTAATTTATTCCAAGAAAACATATTATTTTAATGTAATTATTCATCAATTTATATTTGTTTGTTTTGTTTTTTTCAACCGTACAGTGGTTTGAGTATTTGAGGTTGAAAGTTTTTTTTAGTGACGCATCTTCAGAGGGTTTATATGTCAAATATGTGAAAATTGATGAAGTTATTACTCTAATCACTATTTTCTGAAATTTTTCTTTGCTTATATATGGTTTAGTTACAAAATTATAGTAATCACATCACACTCAAATAAAATGGTCCCCAGACTTGAACCCACAACCTTTGGAGTGTGAAGCAAGCAGCTTAAACTCTTCACCACAAAGACCCTCACTAAATCCGTTAACTGTGTATCTTTAGGTCCATGATAATTTGCCTTTCTATGTAAAGTTTCAATGATGTTGGCAATTTCTTGAAAAGTGTTCACCCATGAGTTCTGTTTCCAGCTTATCTCTGTTAGTCGGGTAAGTTAGTACAGTTGCTGGCATACATGCCTGCTGGCCCAGTATTCATGTGTGAATCCCCATCTAGACAGGGTTTTTAAATATTTACCTGGGCTTTGTGGTGAAGTGGTTATGGGCACAATTCGTAAACCTGCATACCGCGTTTGAAACACGGCTGCGGGTGATTTGGCAGCAGATTGCTTTGCGTTTGTTTTCAACTGTATGAGTGCCGGCCATTCAGAAAGCAATGGCAAACTACTGAATGTAAACTTGGCAAGAATTCACAGACAGCCAAGAAATGCTGTAGTTGACTAGCCACTTTAGTAACTTTTTCTAAATTGCTTTTCAATTATATAACCTGCATAGTTGGATAGCTCTTGAAAAAACAAATCCAACGGTACCCTATTTAAGTCTGTAGGTCAATTTGAAGCCGAGGTATTAATGTTTGTGCGTAATTTTATCATTTAAAAGGGACATAAAGAAGAAAAACGATTTTGACCTTTTACTTTTTGTGACCCTACCTACACACTCACACAACTATTGGTTTACAGCAGTGTTTCCCAACGTGGGGCCCACGCCCCACAGGGGGGCAATTTGACTGTTAAGGGGGGCAATTCGAAAATGGAAGAAATCAGCTGAATATAACAAAACGGGGAGACTTGAGACTGAAGTTAACTAAATTGGAACCTGACATAAGATCTCTTTGCAGCAAGCATCAAGCGCAAGGATCTCACTAAATTTAAATAATAAATAATTACTAATAATTAAAATAATATAGAAAAATCTTTCATTAAAATTATTTTGTACTTGAATTTCAGTTCTCCATTATATGTTTTGAAAATTTACTTACTGTGTTTGCTCAATAATTACCTAGTGATTTCTTCCTAAAACCTATCATTCAAGTTTCTTTAGTGAACATTTAAATTTTTGAATATTAAAAATAATGTATATGTTGAGGGGGGCATGGGGCGGGAGAGGGGGGCTTAAGTGGGGCATGGTACAAAAAAGGTTGGGAAACACTGGTTTACAGGATATATCAATATGAATTGCAAACAATTAGGTATATTTAGCTCCTGCGAAAATACGAGACATACTAGACACAGACACGGTGTACGTACCTTACAGAGACCTCCATCTTACACAGATGAAAACAAAGTGTGACTTATCAAAAAAACATAAACAATCAATAAATATATAATACTGAAGTATTAAAATAAAACAATAAGTATTATAGGACAACACGGCATGATCAACGTTTTGGTTCTACGACCTTTGTCAAGAACAGGACAACACAAACAGATAAAAAGCTAAATAAAACACAAAATAAAAATTAAATTAAATTAAATTAAACAACAGCTTCTTGTTGTCAACAAGAAGCTGTTGTTTAATTTAATTTTTATTTTGTGTTTTATTTAGCTTTTTATCTGTTTTTGTTGTCCTGATAAAAAGTTAAATAAAACACAAAATAAAAATTAAATTAAATTAAATTAAACAACAGCTTCTTGTTGTCAACAAGAAGCTGTTGTTTAATTTAATTTTTATTGTGTGTTTTATTTAGCTTTTTATCTGTTTTTGTTGTCCTGTTCTTGACAAAGGTCGTAGAACCGAAATGTTGATCGTGCCGTGTTGTCCTATAATACTTATTGTTTTATTTTAATGCTTCAGTATTATATATGTATTGATTGTTTATGTTTTTTGATAAGCCACACTTTGTTTTCTGTGTAAGATGGAGGTCTCTGTAAGGTACGTACACCGTGTCTGTGTCTAGTATGTCTCGTATTTTCGCAGGAGCTAAATATACCTAATTGTTTGCAATTCATATTGGTTTATACTGTCGCCAAGGGAGATTAACACAGCAGCCTGTCTAACTCAAGGAAAAATAACTCTGCTGGTTTATATATACACACCATGCACACAGATATATACATTTTCTCATCATCTGTGTGACGTCAGACCGTGCGTGGACTGCACGCGAGTCTTGTCAGCCAGTGTAGACAGATGCATTTTGACAAAAGATATTCCATTGGAAAGATGAAAAATTAACAATGATCTGGTCCATGTAGAGTGATGAAAAATTAAACATAAATACAATAATGGGTGTTGAATGTAAACATGCATTCATTATCATTGTAGTCGCTCTGAATATTCCATAACAATATTGAATGGTCCTAGCTGGAGTAAAACTGCCATCTCCCACCATTGAAATACCGCATTACAGCTTCATAATTTCAGTGTGACATTGATTGCCAACTTAAATGGTCGAAAATTACAAAATACACATAAAAATGGATGCTAAATTTAATAATACAAAGTAGAACAATGTAATACATCTCATAAAATGGTATTTACAGGTTTACTTACCACTCAGAATAGGTAGCCTGGTTCTCCGGTATAACAAGGATTCCCGATGCACCAGAAATGCAGAACGCAAAACTATATCAAGTAATCAGTGTCCGTTTTAACTCGATCTTGAAATAATCGTGGAATTTAACATCATGAGTACGCTTACCATCCCCATATCGGAGACACAAAAACAAATATCTGAATGTAACCGCAAGAAACATTCTGGTAAAATACGGCAAAATGAACCGCAGTACCTATAGTTGACTGCTACATCCTGTAAAGGATATGCAACTAACTTAACCAGGGCTGCCAGGTCATCCCAGCCTAGAAAGGGTACCAGAAAATGTTCTGTTAAGTAAAGGCCACCAATGTGATACTGAAACATGATGCATCAAGTGTTGATTGGTCTATACAGATCTGGGTTTAGCACCATGTATCTAATTGTCTCAAGGATTGGAAAAGGGTCTCTACTCATTCAGCCATTTTGAAATTGTTCTTCTAGTACAAATTCTTGAAATGATGCGTTGTTTGCTGAACTCATCACAGATTTATTTATTTTCATCAGTTAAAATACATTGTATATGATAGTTTCATGATTTTAAAATACATATCTACAGATCTGAGTAAACATAAATTAATAAAATATTACAGAAGGAATGGCCAGGTAATGATTAAATTTATTTTTCAATTTTCTCAGACACAATTTAGACACTTCTTGACAAGCTTCATTCAGTTCAAGACAGTCTCGTGTCTGCCAGAGAAATACCAGCAAACCAAAGAATGGAACTCACTGGTTGAGCATTGCAAGAATAATTATCCTCATCATCATATCTTCACTTTTGAAGACAAGGTGTATCTGTTGTCCATTGCCTCAGATGAAAACAACACTCAGGCAGACTCAATATTGAAAAACGTGGATACAGTTATTACAACATTGACCTCATCTGGGTTACCAGAAAAGCATTTGTCTTTGGTTGAAGAAATCAGTGATAAGAAATGTGAAGAAATCAAAACTGACAGTGGTAAGATATCTGTAAGTGACAAAAGTTCAACAAGGAAATTGACACTGTATTTAAAGCATCCTGTACTGATCAGGATTCTCCAAAACTTAAATTTAAAGGAAGCTGCCCAAAAGTTTGAAATTTGTGTGACCATGTCCTCTGATAATGAAATAATGATTGAAGGCTCTAAGAAGGTTGTCAGTTGCCTTCGGTCAGCTCTGATTAAGGAAGATAATGAGGTAATGATTCTTAATGGAAGCAGAAATGAGAAATATATTTAAATGTGTTTTTATTGATACATTTCTGTCTCCATCCATCCAAATCTGTCATATATATGAGTGTTTGTCTGTCTCTCTGCATGTGGTCTTGTGTGTCCATGTGTTAGCGCATGCATGCTTGTGTGAACTTGTGTGTATGTGTGTGCATGCACATTTATACTAATGTAAAAATATTTATATCTGCAGTGGTGACAGATATTAGTTATCATATTGTTTTCATAAATGTTGTCCTTTGATGTTGTTCATTAATTATTTTGTTACATTTTTCTCTGACATATGAAATTATCAATCATTTCTCACTGGCATCCTAAAAGTGAACACATAAATATCCTTATTACTTAAATCTATAAACATTGTTTAGTAAAACATCCTTGTGAAACTAAATAAGTTTGTAACACAGTTTTTGTTATAAGCACAGTTCATTCATTCATTCATTCATAAGCATGTCCTTTGCAGAACCTCGCTCTCATAACAACCTTACAGAAAACCTCTCAATCATAAGCAAGATGTCCCACATCCGATACACTGAGGATACAATCAGACAGGTGTGCCCCTTGGAGAACATTAGGTGAGGAGAGGAGTTGGTCAGAGTGCCAGCGGAGCAGTTAGACTTGTGCAGAGTTATAATCACATTAAGCCGCAAGTGCAGGGAGTGGCCAGCAGGGGCCATGGAAGTGGAAATCCAGCAACTAATTCAGGACAATGCTCACTCAAGTGATGTGATTATCTACACAGATGGTTCGGTGTCAAGATGTGAGAGAAGTGGCTGGGGGTTCATAGCCAAAGCTAATGGTTGACGTTTGGTGGAGGAGAGCCTGGCATATGATACCACAACATCCAGCTTAAGAATGGAGGTGGTGGCAGTCACTGCAGCTCTCCGCTGGATGGAGAATATGACACACACACATCGTGATTGTAACTGACTCAGAAAGCATGCTGACGAGGGTGAGGACAGGCAGGCATTGCCTGGATCTTTTCTCCGGGGCATGCCGGTGTGCTGGGAAATGAACAGGTGGACAGATTGGCTGGCTCTGCAGAACTTGGTGGAGTATTGATACATGACAAGGCAGATGTGGTTGCAGCCTTGTGGGAGCACGTGTACACCTTGGAGGAGCAAATGGATCACCATGGTCTGGCAAGAATGAGACAACGAGGAGTGATGAGGGGATCTGGCCGACGCTCAATGCTCAGAGGAAAGGCGAGACGGACATATAATCAGATTGCTACTGGTACTATTGGTGTTGGAACTCTTCGCTGGCTGCTGAGGATGGGGACGGAGCGCTTATGGGAATGCCCCGAATGTTGTGATGTTGATTCCTAAATCAATCAATCAATCAATCAACATCCGATACACTCATCATCTGGAGATCAACCGCCATATCCTGCACCCATCTCCTCTTTGGCCTTCCTCTTCCTCTCTTCCCAGGCATATACCCCTCCATTATTGTTCTCTCCAAACTTTTGTGACGTTTCAAGTGACCAAAATATGTCAATTTTCTTTGTTTTATCGTCTATAATAGCCAACCTTCTTCAATATTCAGCTCTTGAAGTATGGATGCATTTGTTCTTTTCTTTATCCAAGATATTCTTAGAACTTGTCTATAACATTTATATTTAAAGGCATTTATGCGCTGTTCAGCTTGTTTAGTAAGTGTCCAGGTCTCAAAGGCAAATGTTGCAATGGGAAAGATACACAGTCTTAAAAATCTAATATTTGTAGTTCTATCTGTCCCACTCCACAATTTATTCAGTTGTTTTAGTCTTTGAAGAACAATAGATATTCGTCTTTTAATTTCTTTCATTGTGTCACCATTGTTGGTAATCAACACCACCTCCAAGTTTTCCTCATTAACATATATTTCTTTCTCCATAGTTTTATCTGTATGCATTATCTTTATTTTTGCTATGTTAAGATATAAGTTGTGATCTTCATTATTCAATTGGGTTGAGGTTATTAGGTGTTCTATACCATTCTGTGTTGTGGATAGCAATACTATATCATCAGCATACCGAATCTCTGGTATGTTATGACCACCGATATTTAAGGCATCATATAGCTCCCTGTTTATATCATCTCTTACATTTCTCATTATATTTTTGGCATACAGGTTAAACAAATAGGGTGACAGCACACAGCCCTGTGGACTCCTTGCTTGATGTCAGACCAATCTGATGTCTCGCCATCTATTCAAACCATTTCTTGTTGGTCTAGATAGAGCATTTTTATTAGTATTACATGTGATGGAAAGCCCATATTCCTCAAATGCCTTTGAATAATCCATAAAACATGAGAATAGGTTTACATTAAATTCTCTGCACTTCTCTATGATTAAACGCATGTTGAGTATGTGATCTCTTCTTCCTCTTCCTTGTCTAAATCCAGCTTGAACCACGTTAATTTCTTCCTCCATTTTCTTACGAAGTCTTACCATTATGATTTTTAGTAGAATTTTACTTGCATGACTTATCAGGGCAACAGTTCTATAGTTGGTGCATAATTTCAGGTTGCCCTTTTTTGGTATTGGAATGAAGATAGTTCTCTTCCAATCTTTTGGCCATATACCATATTTCCAAATCTTTGTACATAATGCATGATATATGTGTATGCTTTCTTCTCCTCCTGCTTTAATTATTTCAGCTGGTATCTCATCACATCCAGGTGATTTACCATTCTTCAGGTTCCTTATAGCCCAAGCAATTTCATCTAATGAGGGTTCAGGTTCTGTCTCTGCTGTCATTGGCTCATGTATCTCATTCATATCCTCACTGTCACTCATATCATACATTCCACTGCAGTACTCCTGCCATCTTTCTAGAATTTGTTTAGATTCTGGGTATTTCCCAACTTGTCACAGATAACATTTCTTGTCAGTAACTTCATATGAGGACGACCAAGCACTAACAGCAAAATCAGAAGCTGAATTACAAGACCACATGAATAGTCTAAACGAAATGTGTAGGGAACATAACATGAAAATTAGCACAAGTAAAACAGAGGTAATGACTGTGACTAAAGAAGAAAAAGCAACAACGATTTACCTAAACGAACATCCCTTGAAACAAGTAAAGTTTCAAGTACCTTGGAAGTATAATATCATCAGATGGCAATTCAGAAGACGAGATCGAAAATAGATGCAATGAGACAAACCAACTCATTGGACAAATGGCACCAATACTAAAGAACAAACATGTATCAATAACTACTAAGAAAGCACTTTACAACACAATCTTCCCACCAACTCTATGTTACCAATGCCAAACCTGGACAATGACAGAAAAAGAGAAAAGAAAAATCACAACAAAAGAAATGAGATTCCTGAGAAGAATACTCAATGTATCAAGAAGAGATAAGATCAGAAATGAAGAAATCAGGACTAAAGTGGTGGTTATAGCTGCACTAGATTTTATTAGAAGGAAGCAAGTCAAATTGTTTGGCCATGCAAGTAGGTTACCAACTAACAGTATACCACAGCAAGCAATGATGTACAGACCAGAGGGAAGCAGAGGAAGAGGCCGACCATGTAAACGATGGACACAGGGAATAACAGAGTCCATGGGAATATCGATACTTGAAGCCCATAAGCGGGCACTCTCCCACTGTTATACTTCACCTCGACACCGCAAGGAACAAAAGGAACATGATGAAGTGAGATGAGATCTTCATTTCTTTGAATATTTCATAATCTCTTCCAGTCTTATGATATTGCTCTATTCTGGTACAGCAATCTTGTATGTATTGGTTTTTGTCCTTTCTTGTGTTCTTTCTTATTTCTCGAGTTATAGATTTATACTTCATCCTGCTGTTATCAGATTCACCTCCTTTCTGTTTCAGTTCCCTTCATTGTTTTATTAATTCTAACGTGTCTGATGTAATCCATGGCTTATGTTGCTTTTTCTTGGTCGGAATTAAATCTTTGGCTGCAGTTATCAAGATATCTCTAGCTTGTACTGCCAATTCATCAGGTTTCAATTTCTCCAGTATAGACATCAAGACCCAAAAACAATTCTTCACTTCTATGCTGTATCTATCTGGTATTTTTGTGAGATCAAAACGACTTGGCCTTGGTCCTCGGGTAAGCTTTTTGAGTTTTAATTTCAGATCTGCTTCTAATAACTGATGATGTGTATCACAGTCTGCACTACGTAGGGTTTTTGCAGATGTTATGCTTGATCTCCATCTTCTTTGTATTAAAATATAATCTATCTGGTTTTTGGTAGTACTGTCCGGTGACTTCCACATGAAGAGTCTTCTTGGGTGTTGTTTAAAAAGTGTGATGGCTATTGTTAACTCATTTTCTGTGCAAAATTCAATTAATTTGTCACCTGCATCACTTCTATTTCCCGATCCAAATTTTCCTAAAACGTGTCTCTCATGTTCAGCTCTTCCTGTACCCACTTTTTCATTAAAATATCCTATTATTATTATTATGTCATTATGGCCAATCTTATGTAATGTGTCTTGCAGTGTGCTGTAAAAATCATCAAGTTTATCTTCCTCTGCTATTGAAGTAGGTGTATGAGAGTTGTGTTTTTTTGGATGACCTTTAAGTCTGACAGTGAGGATTCTATCACTAACTGGGTTATATCCAATTAAAGCTTTTGCAGTTATTTTATCTAAACGAAATGCCACTCCACTCTGGCCTTCGACATCTCTACCAAAATATATGAAAAGACTTCTATTTTCAGTTGTAAAATGTCTCTTGCCTCTCCAGCGATGTTCACTAATTCCTAAAATGTTAATATTTAACCTCTCATTCTCATCACATACTATCTTAAGTTTTCCCTCATACAGACTTCTCACATTCCACATTCCTAGTTTCACTCTCCTTCTTAGTCTGACACATGGGATTTCCTTGGTAACACTGTCGGGGTTAACTCCATCATCACGATTACTAGTACTGGCCCTTATGATACACTCTTCCCCAGTGTTATCTGATCCACCTGGCCTGAGGGTCCCACCACCAGATCTGTTTCTTGTTAGGTTTTAATTCATGGTTGTTAAGGTTTCTTGGCAAGTTTTGTAGAAGGTAGTTTGCCGTTGCTTTCCTTCTGGGCAGTGACTGTACTAGTCGGTGGCCATAGCCATTGTCTCTACTGATGAGATCATCTGTATATTGCCGCAGAGTGAAGACCATAACCAATAACAATCTGTCAGCTGCTCTCACACTCCATCCACCACCTGCTTCCATGGCTTCACTTAACCTTGATCATCATCATCATCATCATCAAGTGCCGTGCCGGCTGGCGTAGGCGTTCATGGCTCGCCATAGATCTCAGTCTTTGGTTTTCTGGATCAACTCTGCTGCTGATATTCCTCCATGCCACCGTCTCAATCCATCCAGCATCATTTCTCTTGGTCTGCCTCTGCCTCTCTTCCCCTCGATCTTTCCAGTCGCTACGATGTTCTCCAATGCCTCTCTTCTCATCACGTGACCGAAGAAAGATGTTTGTCTCTGTCTTATTGTTGTATTTAATGTTCTAGTTTCATTAGCCTGTTTCAGGCAGTCGTCATTAGTTACTCTGGCAGTCCAAGGAATTCGCAACATTCGTCTCAGGAACCACATCTCTGTTGCTTCTAATTTCTTCTTAATTTGTTCATTTACATTCCAAGATTCACTGCCATACAGCAAAACTGGTTCTACATAGCATTTCTTTCTTACATTTAGTGATAGTGACTTATTGCATAAGATACTCTTCGTTTTCTGAAATGCTGCTTTTGTCTGCCCTATTCTGCTCCTAATCTCTGTTGTACATCTTCCATCTGATGTTATAAATGCCCCTAGGTATCTAAAATTATCCACTTGGTTAAGGATTTTCCCTTCTATTTCTATGTCACATTTTGGTGTCACCATTTTCTTTGATATTACCATTATTACTGTTTTCTTGATATTCAAGGAGAGTCCTTTCCTTGCACTCTCTGTTATTACAATGTCTAATAATTGTTTTAGGTCTGTTGAATTATCCGCCACCAATACTGTGTCATCTGCATAGCATATATTATTTATATTATAACCTCCAACTAGTATTCCTGCCATCTCTTTGATCTCTCTCATTATTACTTCGCTATACAGGGAGAAAAGATCTGGTGACAAGACACACCCTTGTCGCACTCCTAGCTTTATCTGTTCATAACTACCCTCTTTATTTCCCATTTTAATTGCTGCTACTTGGTTCCAGTAAACATTCTTTATTATTCTTAAATCTTTTACATCATTGTTGATATCTTCCAACATTTTAATCAATTCATCATGCTTAACTTTATCAAATGCCTTAGTATAATCTATGAAGCACAAATATATGTCTCTCTGTTTCTCTGTTGTCCTTTCTATTCGTGTCCGTAATGTATAAATTGCATTGTTTGTGCCCTTTCCCTCCACAAATCCATACTGTTCTTCACTAATTTCCATTTTTATTTTCTTTATGGTTCTTCTCATTATGATTCTGAGTAGAAGCTTAGTGATATGGTTTATAAGGTTAATTGTACGAAAATCTTCACAATCAATTGCTCCTGGTCTTTTTGGTATAGCTATAACTACAGATTTCAGCATATCACTGGGTAAATATCCACTGCTGTAAATATCATTCAACATTTTGGTTAATATATCTACTCCAAATTCTCCCAATACTTCTAATTCTTCTATTGTGATTTCATCTGGCCCAGCTGTTTTTCCTTTCTTCATACGTTTCATAGCTTCAGCGACTTCTTCTTTCAGAATAGGTGGACCTTCTAAGTTACTATCTTCTGTTAATTCTTCCCTTTCTCCATCATATAATTCTCTTATATACTCATTCCACCTCTTCATTATAGCACCTTCCTCTAATAATATATTTCCTGTGTTTGATTTCAAACACCCTGTATTTATTCTTATTTTTCTTCCTGTAAGTTCACTGATTTGTCTGTGCATATTTTTTGTATCTTTAATGGAATTTATGGAATCAGCATTGGAGGACGAAACATCAATAACATTAGATATGCAGATGATACAGTATTAATTGCAGACAATGCGCAGGACCTGCAACAATTAGTAGATGCGGTTGTTGTACACAGTGAGCAACTGGGGTTAGAATTAAATTGTAAAAAGACTCAGGTTATGGTCGTCACTAGGAAGGAAGAAGTGCCACAATGTAATATACAAGTAAATGGAAATATTCTTCAACAAGTGAATCGGTACAATTATCTTGGAACAGTCATAACATCTGATGGGAGATGCCTTGAAGAGATTAGAACAAGAATCGCCATGGCGAAAGTAGCCTTTAGCAAGATGAAAAACATTCTGACCAATAAAAATATGTCAATTGAAACGAGAAAAAGAGTGTTGAGGGGATACATAGAGCCTGTTCTTTTGTATGGATGTGAAACTTGGACAATGGGCAGTCAAGCTGAAAAACATCTGATGGCTGCAGAAATGTGGTTTCTGAGGAGAATGCAAAGAATACCATGGACAGACAGAAAAACCAATGACCAAGTACTACAGGAGACAAATGAACATCGTAAACTGATTAGAGAGATTAGACGTAGACAGTCAAAATTTTTTGGACATGTTGTGAGAAGAAATGGATTGGAGAACTTGGTGACAACTGGCAAGATCGAAGGAAACAGACCAAGAGGCAGACCGAGAGGAAAATACCTGGATGGCTTGGCCACATGGCATGGACGAGACAGGAACACTGAGCTGATGCACGACACTGGTGATCGAGTGAAATGGCGAGTCATGACCGCCCACGCTTTCCGGCATGGCACATGATTGATTGAATGGAATTTAATTCAATTTTGTTGCATTGCTCGTTTAACCAACTTTCTTTAGCCTTCCCACATTTATCTGTTATTTCTTTATTTATCTTAGCGTATTATTGTTTGTCATTTTTACTCTGTTTTCTTTTGTCCATCAGTTTTAAGATTTCTTCATTCATCCATTTTGTCTTAGCTATTTTGCCTCTCTCCGGTAATACTTCTTTGCTAGTTTGATGAATGGAGTCCCTTAACATTTCCCATTGTTCATTTATACTCTGTATTTTAGCTATTGCATTGTACCTATTTTTCACAGTCACTCTGTATACCTGTATAACCCTGATAGGGGGACTAAACGGGTACTCCACCTTGCCCTAGGGTGTCCCTTAGACTAACAGAGGAAAGGAGGCGTCTTTCATCTCCTTTGATAGGTATACCCCAACGGTATAGAACAGTATAAAAAGTCAATTTACATCACCACCAATTTCATACTTTAATGCTCATTGCCCATTCTGGAATAAATGTATAGTAAGTGTTGATCACTGAAGAAGAAGGAGAAGAAGAAGAAAACATTTTATAGGATGTTGCCTCTGTTATCCTATTATGAATGTTAGCCATATATGCAGATTTTTATTGAATGAAGGACTAGTTCATAGACAATATCATCTGTAGATTCTGATGCAGATAATTGATAATCAAATATATAACAGCTGTCTACCATTCTATGGTTGTATTATTATTGTCAAGTAGCTACTGTGGTTTATTCTCATTTGTTCATCCTTGCAGCCTCCTAACAGAAGCATCATTCACTTCAAATATGACGAAACAACAGACCTGTTTCAAGACTGCATTAGTCATGAGATCACTATCTTTATTCAGACAGGATTATATAGTGACTGCTGAATTTTAATACGAGATGCCCATTTTTATAAAACTGCTCATGGGTAAAATTGAGAGCAGAAAATGGAATAAAGGCATTGATATAGTTACAGACTGACATAATATAATTATTCATGGAAAATCTATTGCTTCGCTTTTATTGTTATCGAGTGCCATAATGAAGCAAAATGATTCACAGTGCACAGAACTCAGGATCAAACAAGATACTTGGAATATTTAATTGCAGATAACTAATTTACCACTTTGATGTCCTTTTGATTACAGATAGAAGATTAAATTGTAGTAATTTTATGTCATACACTGATGGACCATTGTGCATAAGGGATTTACTTCAAAGCTGGTGTCATATGTCCTTCAGTGTACCCATGATTTTATTATTGGATGTCACCAGTTCTGGAAATATCCAAAGAAAGTAGACCCTTTCAATTTGCAATGATTAATGGGTAATGAGGACTGGCAACTGACTGCCAGTTTCTCTCTCCCAAGGATTGATGTGAACATTCATTGGTAGAAATATCATTTGTCTACAGTACACAGCCTCGTGGATTCATTTACAAATAGGTTAAAGAAATAGAATGGAGGTTAGTTTAAAGGCAAGAGAATTTACTTTATTATACTGGGTTCTATCCCATTTAGCCATATGGTTGTCTTCTTTACGCAGAGTGGCCTGCTGAAAGCATTACAGAGTGCATGAATTATGTAGCTCCAGCAACAACCCGCAGGGATCTCTAAAAACATTGCACTTGTTGATTGACGGAGTCATAGCTCAAGACAGATGACTCTTCCCACTTCACCAGGAGACATTCTAGAAATTAACAAATAGGTTTATGCGATGATTATCTTACTGTGGAACAGGTTTCACAAATTACAGAATTTCACTTCACACTAGCTGCAAGTAAACACCCAAAACAGCAATATATTACATACAGACATAAATGTCCTTTAGCAAACTCACGGGAAGAAAAGGCTGCAATAAAGAATCTAGTGCAGACAACACCAGGAATCACATCTGTTATGATACTAAAGTGTTGTCCATTCTGCATTATCATTCATGACCAGGCATTAATACATTGGCACAGACAAGCCACAATCAATTCTTGTAGCACAAGTGGTTTATCTGTTCCACCTGTTATTCCAGAGACCTTACTCATCATTACACCAACAGTATGCATTGCTGTGTCTGTCTTGAAGACAGTCACAAGAAGTAAACACCCAAAACAACTCAGAGTTTGTCAGCCAGTTTGCTGTAAAACGTCCCCATACCACAAATGATGCACTATTACACGACAACACACGTGGCACAAATGTTTGTTATAGAATCACAGGGGACACCAACTTTCAACTGTTGTAAAGACATCCCTCTTACAGACAAATCTCATTAAGATTCTCACACGCGCAAAGTGAATTAAGTGGCCACACTTCTAGGTGCATCAAATGAACATGATAAAGAGGGCAAGAAAATCAGTATCGTTCCACAGAAATGTCATCCAACCACTACAAACCATGTCAACAAGCAGGCCATTTATGCCAAAAAATACACATGGATATTGCATATCCACCATGGATGTTGCATATATATTCATGGATGATTAATTGACTGTATTTAAGAATCTACATCACACTTGAAATGGTTGGTTTTCTAAATTTAAATTTTGCCACAGATAAACACTGATCATCAGCTGAAATTTTACCATGGATAAACACATTCTGATCATCAGCCAAAGCCATAATCATATGATTGGCAGTGTCCTGTAGCAGCCAGTGACATATGTACCAATCCATCTCAGACTGTAAGGACAGGGTGAAATTGACATCCTCTAAGGTCCAGGCAGGACATTTCTTGACCACTAATCATGTTTAAATGCTACAGAGAACCTGTACTATGGATGTGAAGAGTGGGCAATGAGCAGTCAAGCTGAAAAACATCTGATGGCTGCGGAAATGTGGTTTCTGAGGAAAATGCAAAGAATACCATGGACAGCCAGAAAAACCAATGAACAAGTCCTTCAAGAAACAAATGAAGATCGTAAACTGATTAGAGTTATTAGACGTAGACAGTCAAAATTTTTTGGGCATGTAATGAGAAGAAGTTAATTGGAGAACTTGGTGACAACTGGCAAGATCGAAGGGAAGAGACCAAGGGGAAGACCAAGAAGTAAATACCTGGATGGCTTGGCCATGTGGCATGGTCGAGACAGAAACACGGAGCTGATCCACGACTCTGGTGATCAAGTGAGATGGCAAAAACATGACCGCCCACGCTTATTGGTATGGCACATGATGGATGGATCATGTTTATTACAGATTAATAAGATAAATTTCTCTGGTAAGGGCTAATGTTGCAGACATCTTGTCTGGATCATTAGACATTTTGTCATTGGATCTCAAATTATAAACATCAGATTATCTCATCTACTGCTTAGTAGTAGTAGTAGTAGGCCTCTTTCAGTCCTGAAGGACTATAGAGTTGTGCCGCTTGGGAGGTGCCTGGCAGCACCGCTGGTGACTGTATAGTCCAATTCGAGAATGACAATCTCTGTCACAGTTTCCGCATCTGTGAGACGAGGCAAGTCCCGCAGTAAGTGACTGCTCTTTGAGCCTGTGCCGTCTCTCCTCAGTTTTTTGGATCTGATTGTGCTCGAAGAGCACCAGTCCATTTCGTACATCTCTTCTCCAGGAGCATCTGTCTGTTGCAACTCTCTCCCACGTGTCTGGATCTATTCCAATGGTTTTCATATCTTGTTTACACACATCCCTATATCGCATTTGGGGTCTTCCGGTTGGCCTCTTTCCTGTGGCTAGTTCTCCGTAAAGGAGATCTTTGGGAATACGTTCGTCCTCCATTCGAGATACGTGGCCCAACCACCGGAGGCGTCTCTGCTTGAGGAGGGTGTGCACTGTGGTAATATCTGCTCTTTCAAGCACCTGTTTGTTTGTTATGTGGTCTTTCCATGTTATGCCCAGGATACGTCTCAGACATCTTATGTGGAAGGAATTCAACTTCCTTTCCTGTCTTGAGTACAGGGTCCAGGATTCAGACCCGTAGAGTAGTGTGCTAACAACACAAGCTTTATATACTTGAGCTTTTGTACGCTCTGTTAGTCTATTATTCTCCCAAACTCTTTTAGCTAGCCTGGAAAATGTTGTGGCTGCCTTTCCAATGCGTCTGTCGATTTCTGTCTCTAATGAAAGATTATCTGATATTGTCGATCCCAGATACACAAAATCGTGGACGACTTTCAATTCATAATTAGAGATTTTGATTGACGGAGGCGCATCAGCATCTTGTTCCATCACCTGTGTTTTATTTAGGCTAATGGTGAGCCCAAAGTCTTTGCAGGCAGCTGCAAAACGATCTATGAGCCTTTGGAGATCTTCTGCTGTATGAGTAGTCAGTGCTGCATCATCTGCAAAAAGTAGTTCTCTTACGCATCTTGGTCTTATTTTGGTCTTTGCCTTGAGTCTTGATGGGTTAAAAAGTTTGCCATCAGATCTTGTGTGGAGGTATATGCCTTCAGTGGCAGTCCCAAATGCTTGCCGTAAGAGAACAGCAAAGAAGATACCAAAGAGTGTAGGAGCAAGCACGCATCCCTGCTTTACTCCGCTGCTGATGCTGAATGACTGGGATGTTGAGCCGTCAAATAAAATGGTCCCCTGCATGTTTTCGTGGAATGATTTCACGAGACTAAGAAGGGTGGGTGGACATCCAACCTTTTCAAGGACCTTAAAAAGGCCGCTTCTGCTCACGAGGTCAAATGCCTTTGTGAGGTCGATGAAGGCTATATATAATGGCTTCCTCTGTTCTCTGCACTTCTCTTGGAGCTGCCGGAGTGAGAAAATCATATCGATGTTGGACCTGTTGGGTCTAAATCCGCACTGCGATTCGGGGTAGATTCTTTCAGCAAGAATGTGTAATCTTTTAAGGATTACTCTGGCAAAAATCTTGCCTGTAATGCTGAGAAGGGAAATGCCGCGATAGTTGTTGCAGTCGCTTCTGTCGCCTTTGTTTTTATAAAGGGTAACGATGTTTGCGTCTTTCATATCTTGTGGTATTGATTTTTCTCTCCAGCAGAGCTGTAATATTGCATACAGTTCTGGGATGATTGTTTCTTTGCTACATTTTAAAATTTCAGGTGGAATACTATCTTTTCCAGGTGCCTTGCCGGATTTGAGAGAGTCTAGTGCTTCGCTGATTTCTGTGAGGCAAGGTTCGTTATCCAAGGCATGCATGGCGGACTGTTGATCGATGGCTTCCAGAGCTTCTTCGCTGACAGTGTTATCCACTGAGTATAGCTCTGAGTAGTGTTCTACCCAGCGATCCATTTGTTTCGCTCGATCTTTTATGATTACCCCCTCAGTTGATCGTAAAGGGGCCATCTTATTTTTTGATGGACCGACAGCTTGCTTGATGCCCTCATACATTCCTCTTATATTTCCAGTGTCTGCACAAGTTTGAATTTGAGCAGAGAGCTGTAGCCAGTACCTGTTCGCACATCTTCTTGCCATCTGTTGTACTCTATTTCTGGCCGTTCGCAATGCCTGCAGTGTTTTCTCTGAAGGTGATGTTTTATACATCGAGAATGCATGTCTCTTTATCTCCAGGACTGGGAGCATCTCTTCAGAGTGTGCTTCAAACCAGTCGGTTGACTTAGTTTGCTTCTTGCCAAATGTTGATAGTGCTGTATTGTAGATGGTGTCGCGAAAATGACTCCATCTCTCGGTGGAATCTCCGTCTGTGGGGCCGGGCAGAGTATCCGCTAGAGCCTGCATGAATTTGTTGACCTTCTCTTTATTTTGGGTGCCACTGGTGTCAATGCGTGGTCTTCCTTCTGTTCGGCTTCTGTAGATTCTCTTGGGCTTTATCTTCACCTTGCTGGAGACGAGTGAATGGTCGGTGTCACAGTCAGCACCATGATAGCTGCGAGTCATCCGTACATTGCGGAGGTTGCTGCGTTTAGTGAGCACCAGGTCGAGTTGGTGCCAGTTCTTTGATCTGGGGTGCCTCCATGACACCTTGTGTTGAGGTTTCGTGTCAAAGAAGGTGTTGGTCACGCACAGATTATGGTGGCTGCAGAATTCCAAGAGACGTTGTCCATTGTCATTGATCTTCCCAACGCCAAACTGTCCTAGACATGAAGGCCAAGATTCGTGGTCAGAGCCAACCCTGGCATTGAAATCCCCCAGGATAAAAAGATGTTGTTTCTCTGGTGTTTCACTGACTTCTTTGCTAAGGTCGTCATAGAACTTGTCTTTAGATTCTGATGCTGCAGTTAGTGTTGGGGCGTAAACGCTTATAATACTAACTGGGCCTGCCTCTGTCTGGAGTTGGAGCTTCAATATTCTTTCAGTGCCATCACTTGGTGGTATGATGGAATTGAGCAGCTTGTTTCTGATAGCGAAGCCAACTCCATGCTCCCTGGTCTCTCCGCACGGCTTGCCATGCCAGTAGAAAGTGAAGTCCCTCTCCTTGATGCTTCCAGATTCTTGGAGTCTGGTCTCTTGCAGGGCGACAATGTCTATCCCCAGTCTTAGCAGTTCGTTGTTTATCACTGCAGTTTTGCGGGCATCCACAATCTCATTTAGATCGTCTGAGATGCCAGGGGTCATGGTTCTTACGTTCCATGTTCCCAGCCTTAGGGCCGGTTGTTTTGTTTTTTTCTTGCTGTTAGGTGTATAGGTTGCGGTCCATGTGTCAGGATTTCTCCCTAAGCTCCACACACCCTCAGGAGCAGATGAACCGTGGCGAGACAACACCTTATTGACTGGGGGCTGCCCAGCTTAGGCGGGCGGTAGCTGTCTAGTGAGATACGATGATCTCTCCCACCGTCGGAAGTAGCCCCTGGCGCCTTGCTCTACGCCAATCGAGCATTAAGACTTATAACCGGCAAATGCTACTTCCCGTGTTGTGTCACCGCTTTACGCGGTGCTGAAGTGACCTCTTCAGGGCACAAGCCTGGGCAATGGAAATCGGAGAACCAGCTGTTGCCCAGTAGCAGGTTCCCCTCTCCACGTCGCCGATGTTGACCAAGGGAAAGGCAGTAGCCAATGCAACTTGGCATCGGTGCCGTCGCAGGAGTTGCCAGAACTATGTTGTTTACAACATGGAACTGCCTTAGGGACTCCATCTCCGGATTTGTCCTCAGGGTTTACTCCCGAAGCCTTTCCCATATGGGTATACCCGCAAGGCAGCGGAGGTTTGAGATTTAGAGTTCCCTCTCTTAGAAGAGATACCAACCAAGGCTAACGAGCCTCCTCTGCCCGGGAATCAATAAGGAGGGAAGTCTACCATTCTTCCTTCCTGGCAGTGACCATACTGATCGGATGACCGTAGCCATTGTCTCTACTGAGAGATCCTCTGCCCACCGTCACTGACTTGAAACCATAACCAACAACTATCTGTCGGCTGCTCCCAAGTCCAATCCACCACCTGCTCACATGGCTTCACGTTACCCTGTTGGGGGGGCTAAACGGGTACTCCACCTTGCCCAAGGGTGTCCCGTAGGCTAGCGGAGGGAAGGAGGCACCTTACTTCTCCTTTGATAGGGTATACCCCTACCCCGCTACCCACTCTACTGCTTATGTGTTTGAGTATCTATCATTTCCAGTTCACATAGTCAAGAAGTGTCCTTCATTTTACCATTACAGAAGCTCATAAATATCTGTTACATTTTTTAAAAATTGTAACAAATCAATGATTTTTTTTTGCTTGCTCGCCCTGAACTCAGGAGTAGTTCATACACACTACTTCTAGTAGTGCTGGACTGCATTTTACGTGTTGATTAGCTTTCCCTATTAACAGTGTCCCTCGCCTTCACGCAAACCAACTTTGACTTCAGAGGTACTTGTAATTTATGTCCCCAAATCAAGGACGATAGGTCAACATTTTAGTCCAACTGTCCGGTGTAGGGGTTGAACCCCTTATCTCGTTATCAGCACCCCGGATGTTTAAGAACATGCGTTCTTATCCATTCGACCATGCTGACCTACACAAATCAATGATAATGTAGATGTATTACTATTATTGAACAGTAACTGGAACAAAGTCACTACTCCAAGTTGGCAATGAGTGTTTTATTCCTACATTAATTTTCACCAAGTAGCAATCATTTTCTGACATGTAAGGAGTTACCGACATTGTTCGTAATACAGTATATCCATGTGAGGAAAACAGCAGTTGCGAGAATCGGCAGCGGTTCGCGCTGCGCTCGTAACATACGGGGGTATGTGAGCCAGTCGTTCAGAAAGCAATGGCAAACTACTGAACATAAAAACTTGCCTATTACATCAACAGCAGCTGAAAAATGATAGCGTTGACTGCAACGTCCTGTAAGGGATATGCTACATTTTTAAAAAAAATTCTTAAAGTTATAATACTGTGCAACAAATTGCTGTTGCTGTTAGATTGATTGCCTGTACTTGCTATTTTGATATGGGTTTCTAATGGTATCCTGATGTCATCTTACATTTTTAGATGCCATTTGAAGATCAAGAAGAATTTTTCAAAAATCCACGGGTTGATCATTATTTAGTCTCATGTTTGAAAGATTCAAGAGCCCACTTAGTTTTGGATGACAGTTTTGAGCTGTTTGTTGCTACAGAATTTGGAGAAAAGGTAAAAACTGTATACACTCTTAGATCTATACTGTTCAAAAAAAGAAACACAACATTTTTTATGTTACTTTTATAAAAGATATTCGCCGATTGGACATCAGTCAACCTTATGAAAGAGGTCAAGGTCAAAACAAAATTATTTACAATAACTCGTGACTGGTTCATGATAATCCCGCAAAACTTACTGAACACAAAACTCTCTGACCATATTGAATGCCTATAAAAGATTGATGCTCCTATAATAAATTCTGTTGAAAATTCAACGTGCATGTATGGCTCATCTCACTACAGAACAACGACTCATCATTATTGGACGTTTACAAGCTGGACAGTCACAAAGTATAGTAGCCAGAGAATTTAATGTGGTTAGAAGCACCATTAGTTGCCTTTGGAGGCGATTTCAAGAAACTGGCTCAGTGGCAGACCGGCCGCGCAGTGGAAGACTCAGAATCACAACTGCTGCCAAAGACAGCTTCATACGGCTGTGTCACCTTAGGAATCGATTTGCATCTGCGTCCTCTACAGTCCAGTCAATGCCAGGAGCTCATCGAATTAAGATCAACCGGTCAGGAACCGGCTGCACGACGCTGGTCTTTGGGCTAGAAGACCCTACAGAGGTCCTGTTCTTATGGACCGGCATCGCCAGAACCGACTGCATTGGGCGAATCAACATACATTGTCAATGAAATGTTGGGACAAGTTTTCAATTGAAACTGCAATAATGTTGTGTTTCTTTTTTTGAACAGTATATATGTATGATAATACCTGCTAACAATATATTAACAAATATGTGACAATATTAATATGCCACTAGTAGCAAGATAAATGAGGCTATTTTACTGTAAAGTAATTTAAATATAATTCATTTTCTTTGCTCAAAGTAGGGTGTGGGGTCATTTTTGTGCATGTTTTTCAATTTGTAAGTATTATATAACAAATGAAGAACTCTTAAGAATTGCTCAGCAAGGGAGTTTATGGCCAGCATGAAGGGTTGACCTGTGGATGAATGGAGCAAAGCTTGTGAGGTTACAATAGACAGCATGAGGAAAGAACCTGATGCAGCAAATGCTGCATTTTGATGGCTTGCTGGTACTAATTATGCCACAGTCACTATGTTGACTCACTGTCAGTTATAAAGAAGGACAAATACAGATGGCAATGGTATGCACAAATGCCTTTCGTGAGTGTGACTAATCTATAGAAACTGTTCTGCATGTATTGCCCTGGGTTTACAAGAGTCTGTGGCAATGAGAGGGCAGGTTGGCTGGTTTCTAGAGCACCTTTACTGGGCAAATTTTAAATGGACATATTTTCATATATGCAAGTCATCAAGGCAAGACTTCAGTACAATGAAACAGCATTAAATGAGATGACCATGTGCAAAGAAACCAAAAATACAAACTGGAACTAGTGCTAGATGTTAGGTGTGCCTAACAAGAATGCAATGGAGGTTTGCACAATTCAATATCTACTGAGCTGATAGAGCACTTTTGAGCATGTTCCTGATGCCCTGACATGATTTCTGTTAGCCCGAACCAGTAATTTCCTAAGAACAACTTTAAATTAATTCATAATGTTACCTCAGTTTTTAGGAATTACCCACCATTATATTCAGGCTGAAAAAATAGATAGTGCTTAGTTTATTGCCTTCATCAATCTCACACAGGCATTTGATTTGGTCAGTCGTGAGGGCCTGTTTGAGGCATTAAAGAAGATTGACTGTCTGCCAACTCTTCTGTCCATTGGGGACACAGGTGTGAAGGGTATATTCAAGTTTGATGGCACAACTTCAGAAGGGTTTGAAATCAAGAGTGGAGTTAAGCAAAGATGTGTACTTGCTCCCACCCTCTTTGGAATATACTTTTCACTTCTATTGAAATGTGCCTTTTGTGATCAGGATGATGGTATATACATTCACTCACGCTCATATGGCGGCCTCTACAATGCTCAGAGATTGAAAGCCAAGACCAAAATTAGGAGGGTACTGATCAGAGAGTTGCTTTTTGCAGATGCTGCAATTATAACCCACTCTGATGAAGAATTCCATCCACCCATCATGTGCCATGCCGATAAGCGTGGGCGATCATGTTTTGCCATCTCACTCAATCACTAGAGTCGTGGATCAGCTCCATGTTCCTGTCTAGACAATGCCACATGGCCAAGCCATCCAGGTATTTACTTCTCAGTCTTCCCCTTGGTCTCTTCCCTTCGATCTTGCCAGTTGTCACCAAGTTCTCCAAGTCATTTCTTCTTATAACATGCCCAAAAAATTTTGACTGTAATGAAGAATTACAACGTCTGCTATCTGCATTCTCAAATGCTTGTTATAACTTTGGTTTAACAATTAGCTAAAAGAAGACACAGATTATGTCATAAGGTGCACACTGGTACCATCAATCTTTATTGATGACGCCGAACTGGAGAAAGTAGGCCATTTTACATATCTAGGATGAAAGGTAAACAGTAAATTATCCCTAGAATAGGAAATCAACATCAGGATTGGTACGGCAGCAACAACAATGAACTGGTTAACAAAAAGAATCTGGGAGAACATGAAATTTTCTGTCAAAACAAAAGTTCTGGTCTAACAAGCCTGTGTCCTTAGTACTCTTCTTTATGGGAATGAAGCCTGGTCAACTTACTCACACCAAGAGAAACATTTAAACAGTTTTCATATGTGGTATCTGTGAAGAATACTTGGTATTATGTGGCAAGACAAAATCGTAAAATACTGAAGTATTGGAAAGGTCGGGTTGTGTGACAGTTTGTTCCATGATCAGTCTTCGTAGGCTTAGATGGATAGAACACTTTAGGAGGATGGATGATGATAGAATACAAAAGGACAGTGGGTCTGGGATGTCAGGCATTGGCAGTACCTTTGGTAAGGGTGACTGTCATGCTGTTTTCAGGGCCCATTCCCCACTGATCCAAGCCTGACATTCAGCTCACGCCTGTGGCTCCCAGTAGCTGTCAGCATGTGACAGTGGCCACCTTCTGGGCAACAGCTGTGACGGGCTGGTGGAACTAGGCGTAGGGAACCAATCGGTGAACTAGGGTATGTCTACCCAGCATGTGAAGACAGGATTCGGCAGACTGCACGGAAGAAATCATTGATAATTCAACGGACAAGAGAGCGTTTACCTGCAGAGCGTTGTGGAACCTGATGAGCGCGTCAAGGCACGTAGAATGCCCTGGTCATCCATTGCACCTGTATTCGTCTCCAGCCATCTTAACTTGTTGTTGCCATTGGATTAAGATGGACTCAGGCGAGAGAGTGTGGTCGACGAATTGCGCAACTTGTCCACACTTTAATCCAATTCATCACGCAAGTCATTCTTCATCCAACTTCATCTATCACCTTCAAGCCCTGTGGCGATGGGCGAGCAGCGAAGCGTGGCAGTCGTATCCTAGACCTGCACACAAGCAGCTCAGGCCATATGGTCATCTTCTACTGACCGTAGCAGCAGTGGGATTCTGCAGCCCCCTGAGCGACTGAGCAGCCCTCAATATGAAAGCACTGCTCACCTCCATAGCATGATGAAGGGGCTAGAAAGGGTGCCCTAAACATTGTCTACTCCATCATTACCTAATCAGCTAGCCGCGGTTGGTGGGTACCCTATACTGCGGTTGATTTACAACTAAAGTAAAACTAGTTAAAGCAATATAGCAAACCATATTCCCTTAACTATCGGAGCTTGGAATGTACACACCCTACTTGATAGAGACGGCGCGTCGGGCCCAGAGAGACGAAAAGCACTGATTGGGAGAGAGTTGGGCAAGTATAACATCGACATTGCAGCCTTGAGCGAGACATGACTTGCTGATGAAGACCAAATCTGGGAAGTAGGTACCGGCTACACATTCTTCTGGAGTGGAAGGAAGAGTGAGGAAAGACGCCACTCTGGTGTGGGATTTGCCATTAAGTCGGCCCTGGTTGGCAAACTAACTGGATTTCTGAAGGCTATAAATGATAGGCTTATGACCATTAAGTTACCCCTGCTGAATGGAAGGAAGCATGCAACCATCGTAAGTGTCTATGCACCAACCATGATCAATGAAGAGGACGTCAAGAACAAGTTCTGTGAGGACCTTGCACAACGTACTAACATCTGTTCCCAAAGGAGACAAACGTATACTCCTTGGGGACTTCAATGCCAGAGTAGGCATGAACACTGCCTCTTGGAGTGGCATCATTGGAAAGCATGGAGTCGGAAATTGTAACATCAATTGACTCCTCCTCCTTCAGACCTGTGCCGAACACGATCTCCTGATTACCAACATAATGTTCCATCTTCCCAAGAGAAATAGGACATTGTGGATGCACCCTCGCTCGAAACACTGGCACCTCATTGACTATGCTAACGTCAGGAGGAGTGACAGACAAGACGTTCGAGTGACAAAATCCATGTGTGGTGCCGAATGTTGGACAGAACATCGTCTGATTGTCTCAAAAATAAACATGCACATCAAATCACTGGCGTCCTCAAGGGGTAAAAATGCAAAAAAAAACAACAACTAAATGTCACATCCTAAACAGTAAAATAATGCAGCTGTCACTTGAAAATATGCTGGAAGACCGCGTCAAGCCCAGTGCCGCAGCTAAACAAGATGCAGAAACAGAGTGGAGAGCCCTAAAGGACAAAATTTACAACACTACTATGGAAATCCTGGGTCCAGCCTCTCTGAAACATAAAGACTGGTTTGATGAAAATTCTGAAGACATCAGCCAATTGCTGGCTGAGAAACACCTTCTCCACAAGACATACTTGAATGACCTGAAGTCAACATTAAAACAAAAGATGCCTTCAATAACATTTGGAGAGTAATGCAGCAGAAACTTCGGCACATGTAGGACTCCTGGCTGAGCAGCAAAGCTGATGAAATTCAGGGCTTTGCTGACAGACATGATATGAAAAACTTCTACGACTCACTGAAAGCGGTCTATGGTCCTTCATCACCAGGCATAGTTCCCCTCCTCAGTGCAGATGGGGGAACATTGGTCACCGATAAGAAAGAAATCCTTCATCTCTGGGCAGAGCATTGATGATGAAACCATCGACTGCCTTCCTCAAGTCCCCACTAATGATACTCTTGCTGACCTGCCAACTAAAGTGGAAGTAAACAAAGCTATCCTGCAATTTGCCATTGGTAAGGCGCCTGGTCCCGACTCCAGCCCGGCAGAGATATACAAGGCAAGTGGACCGGTTCTAATAGAGTAGCTTCACTAAGTCTTTATAAACATATGGGTCAATGAGACCATGCCACAAGATTTCAAGGATGCGTCAATAGTCCACCTTTACAAACGTAAAGGAAACCACCAATCCTGTGACAACCACTGATGCATCTCCTTGCTCTCAATTTCAGGGAAGATACTCGCCAGAATTCTTCTCAATCGCCTCACAGCCCATCTTGACCAAGGTCTTCTTCCTGAGAGTCAATGTGGCTTCAGAAAACAATGAGGAACTGTTGACATGACTTTCGCTGCAAGGCAGTTGCAAGAGAAATGTCAGGAACAGAACTGCGAAATGTTCTCCACTTTCATTGATCTTACCAAGGCTTTTGATACAGTCAGCAGAGAAGGACTGTGGAAGATTATTACTGCTGTATGCTTATGAAACCTAGACTGTTTACCTGCGACACGCTAGGAAACTAAACCACTTCCACACAGTCTGCCTTAGGAAGCTATTGAAGATTAAAAGACAAGACAAGATCCCAGACACTGAAGTCCTAGAAAGAGTGTCCATGCCCAATATCCACACTCTACTGATGAAGAATCAGATTCTCTGGGCTGGTCACTTGACTCGCATGCCAGATCACATGCTCCCTAAACAAATTTTTCACTGTGAGCTGCATTGTGGTAAACACTCGCAAGGCGGTCAGAGGAATTGCTTTAAAGACACTCTGAAGATCTCGCTAAAAGCTTTTGGAATTTATCACGACACTTGGGAGACTGCTGGCAAAGACCAACATTCGTGGCTGACATAAGCCTGGGTCATTGACAATGAGTTGAGTGACCGGGCATGAGAAAGAATGGGTGAAAGTGGGAGACAGTAAAGTGACTGACCTGGCTATGGGGAAAACAGCCAGTCCTGAGAAATAAAATAGTGAGGGTAGAGAAAAACCCCTAGGGTGGATGGGGCGAGAGATAGTGTATTGGTGTGTTGAAGTCAGGAGACTTCAGAGAGTTGAGTTTTAGACACCGAACGAGTCGGTAGTCCGGTAGTCGACGGAGAACTGTGTTGTGTGATTCTCCGAGCTGTGAATGCAGTCCTAAAACCCAGAGTGGGTTAGATAGTGAGCAGAGGCTCCGACCCAGTGGGTGGGTCGTATTGTGTGAGATCCAGCCGTGGATAGTAGCTGGATTACCTGTATTGTGAATTTGAGATTCAGCAGGCCGTGAGAAGGCATTGATGTGTGCGTGTAGAGTTGTGAGGAATATATATATCTCTTCGGTGGATTACATTGTGTTCTGGATTTATAAACATGTTCCGTTTGTCCGTGTTCTTTCTGTAATAAAGGATTATGTGCGCCAACTCAATCTTGTTTCATGACTGGTGAACGGGCACTGCAGGGGTGAGTTATATTGTAAGACATTTAGATAGCTCGATTGACACACCAGGAGTATCGTTACCTAGACAACGACCATCACACGACCATATCACGAACATATCATCGTAAGAACTTCGTGATATTATCATCAAGAACGTCATGTGACAGTGGCATACATCATTACGCAAGGGTGCAGTCACTTGTGAAGCAACCAGGACTACAAGAGCTGTGAAGAAAAGGCTGGACAGAAAAACCACTGCAGGAGATCCTCCTCCTGGAACATCCAGCATTCTTTGCTCACATTGTCAAGGAACATTTTTCGAGCCAAAATAGGCCTTTTCAGACATCTTAGAACCCACGGCTCCATACTTTCAACCCCACTGGATGAAGTGAATGGTCATCATCATTCTTGATGGACAAACAACACAACACAAAAGAACATCATTTTTGTTGAATTACAGATGGGTAAAAGATCTCAGGGTCGGCCTCTACTATGATACAAAGTGTAAGCAGGACATGATTGATACAGAAATTTATATTGCACCTTGGGAGCAAGTCGCTGCTGATGATGTTGCATGGAGGGCAAAGATCAAAGATGGAATAAACACAAAGGAGAAAATGATTGCAAATAGGTCACACACTGAACGTGTGAGAAGTCAGATGGTGCGTGATGGTAGAAATTACCATGTGTTCACATGTATCCATTGAGGCTGAATATTTTCAGCGTGAATTAGTCTGATAAGCCACATTCGTTACTACCTTGGGTTGCAGTTATTATGCCTTTTTTGAAGCACAATGTAACAAACTATCGTCTGTCAAGACAGCAAAGTGCCAGTTCAGGTTAGTTTATTTCAGTGTGATTGAATAGGCCAGAATTGTTTCTACATACATATACCAGCACAAACCCAGACCTTTTGTAATTAACTAGACCAAAGATCACATCCTCATCAACAGAAGATTTCAAAATGCCTTAGAAGTTGCAAAAACTATACCAGATGCAGACTACTACAGCGACCATAGATTAGTTATAAGCAATATACATATAAAATTAAAGTCAAAAATACACCAAGAAACACAAAATATGATGTATGTGCACTGAAGAGTGAGGACATAAAAGATCAAATCAATGTAGAGGTAAAGAATGGATTTAAAGCATTGTCCAATCTGGAAATTGTGTTTCAAGTTGCCAGTGACCAACGGGAAATATTGAAGGCTGTTAAAACAACTATCCTAAAATTTAAGATGATTTTATGTAAGAAATGGATGATGAAAGACATCTTAAAACTAATTGTAATAAGAAGAAGTATCAAAAATAACCATGATAAATATGAAGAGATTCATTGGAAAATTAGGAAATTGTGCCGAGAGGCAAACAAAACATTGCTTTAGTAAAATTGCAGGAAAATTGAAAACTAACACAACACCCGGAGTATCAAATTAATGCAAAAATGAATACATTACATCACTAAGAAAAGAACACATACATCAGCCGGTTGCCTAAAAATCAAAGATGGCAAAATCATTATAGAAAAAGATCAGACTCTGAATGTATGGTCAGATTATGTGACAAACCTTTATAACGTTACAAGAGAGGAACAGTATGATGCTCTGAATAATAATGAAGGACCATCCATTTTGAAGATGGAAGTTCAAAATGCTCTTAACCATATGAAGACTGGCAAGACTCTCAAAAGTGATAATTCTTTAGAAGAATATGGAATAGATCAGGTCACCAGACTGCTGAACACACTATATCATACTGGAAATATACCTTCTAAATTATGTAAATCTATATTTATTGCAATTGGAGAACTTGGTGACAACTGGCAAGATTACGGGGAAAAGAACATGGGGAAGGTAGAGAAGTAAATATGTGGATGGCTTGCCTACGTGGCATGGTCAAGACAAAAACACAGAGTTGATCCATGACTCTGGTGATCGTGTGAGATAGCGAAACATGACCACCCATGCTTATTGCTGTGGCACATGATGATGATAAATCCTGAAGAAATCAGGAGAATTGGTTGTGATCAACCTTGAATAATTAACATAATGAGCCACATCATGAAGATTATGCTAAGAATCATCAAAGACCAACATCTTTGCTTTATTGACTACACAAATGCTTTAGATAAAGTAAGACATGTCAACATGATGAAGATGCTTGCAGATCTACAAATTGATGGGAAAGACCTTAGACTTGTATAAAACATATATTGGAAACAACAAGCTACCATAAAGATTAATAATGACGTAGGTTGATATCATCCTATTAAAAGAGGTGTGCAACAGGGATGTATAATGTTTCCAAATCGTTTTTCCCTTTACAGTGAACATATTTTTAGAAATTTTGAAGATATGAGAGGAATCACCATTGGGGAACTTATCTATAACAATTGACATGCGGATGATACAGTATTTATTGCAGACAATGAACAGGATCTGCAACATTTAGTAGATGCTGTTATTGTACAATGAACAACTACGGTTAGAGTTAAATTGTAAGAAGACAGAGATTATGGTCGTCACTAAGTAGAAAGAAATACCACAATGTAATATATGGGTAAATGGGAATATACTTGAACAAGTGAATTGGTACAACTATCTCAGAAAAGTCATAACATCTGATGGGAGATGCCTTGAAGAGATTAGAACAAGAATCGCTATGGGAAAGGTAGCCTTTTGCAAGATGGGAAACATACTAGCCAATAGAAAGATGCCAATTGCAGTGAGAAAAAAAAGTGAACCTCTACTTCTGTATGGATGTGAAGTGTGGACAGTGAGCAGACAAGCTGGAAAACATCTGATGGTAGTGGAAATGTGCTTTCTAAGGAAAATGCAAAGAATACTAATGACAGACAGAAAAACCAACGAGCAAGTTCTACTGAAAAATGAAAAACATAAACTGATTAGAGAAATTAGACATTGATAGTCAACACTTTTCTAGCACTCTATGAGAAGAAATAAACTAAAGAACTTGGTGACAACTGACAAGATTTAGGGGAAAAGAACAAGGGAAAGGCAGAGAAGAAACTATCTGGATGGCATGCCACATGGCATGTTCAGTACAGGAACACAGAGCTGATCCACGACTCTGGTGATCATGTGAGATGGCAAAACATGACCGCCCACTCTTATCGGCATGGCACATCATGATGATGAGATCAGAGTTATCAGCATTTTTATAAATAGTTAATTGTTGTTGGAAAGTGTAATTGTTTGAAAAATTATACATTTTATTTTATGAGCTTCAGCTACAGCTTAATGAGTGATCAGTGAGAGTGATGTATATCAATGCATTTATTCTAAACAATGTATCATCTTAGTGAATTTAAACACAGAAGCCACAAACAATATGTTTGCATGATTTATTGCCTGGAATATTTCACTGCATCTCATGAGGTGCACGCTGCAGACCTATATATCATATACACCTGTGACTGTGTGTTTTAAGTATTTCAGCCAAAGTATTATTCATTTATTCACTTCATGTGATACATAACTTTGCAGCATTTATTTTACTTAAATATATAGATAAATTTAAATAAAACACTGAAACTGATATTTTTACGTTTTACTCTCACCAGGAACAATTGAGGGCATTCGTCACACGATTGATTCAGTTTCGAATGTGTGCACACATGCCAGAAAAGTATCAGAATAATTCTTCATGGAAGACAAAGCTTCAACAGTTTGAGAAACAGGACCCTCATCACCATATCTTATTTAATGGTGAAGAGATACATTTATTGACCATTGCTTCCGATGATAAATCACATGAAGCAAACTCAGTAATGGAGAGAATAAACAGAGCCATTTCAGATTCATGTTTACCTCATGATTCAGACATGATTGATGAAGATGAACGTCATGATATCGTCATTAATTATCATAAAATAAAGATCTGTTACTTGCATTCATTTATGAATAATGAACTTCAAGGTGTATACGACAAATGGCAGAACTGTAGACCAAATATAACATTTATAGAAGATGGCATTCAGATTTTATCATCTTCAGATGATGCAAACAATAAAATAGCTTCTGAGCTAAAAGAGTTATTATCCACAATTAAACATCAAACAAAGCCTTATAATTTTCCTGGTTTGTCAAGCTACTTGAACTCAACAGGAAAAAGTTTAATCAAAGACTTATCAGATCGGTACAGATGTCTTATTGATGTTCCAGACAGAGATAATTCACGACCTCAACATTTATCACTAAAGGAAGAATATTCTACAGAAATTCTACAGGGAATTGCATATAAAGTCATATTTCTAGGGACCGCTAAATGTGGTAGATTCAACATTCATTTGGTGCAGGGACACCTGGATGACTTGAACCTTGAAATGAAAATTCAGTTACAGTCATCTGAAGAAGGTAAAGATTATCAATTATTGCTGTAATGTGTAGCTCATCCTTAATTAACCCTACTTGGTCATGTTTTTCTTTTCAGCTTTTAAAAAATATACTTGTTTTCTTATTGGTAATTGAAATTGTAACAATTTTGAAGAGTATATTATGATTAAACATCTAACCAAGAAATATGAAATCAGGAATCAACATCATTTTACGTGGGATATTCCCACACATGCTCTGCTCCAATTTTTAATACCCAACGAAAAGTTCTTATGCTATTGGTACCAATAGCAGTCTGAATGAACATCTGTCTGCATTTTCCTCAATAAGTTGAGTGTCGTCCATACCCTCTGTTCATCCCTACCTGAATCAGCCTCTTCAGATGTGCGTCCTTTGTTTTGCTACATTTTCCACTTGATCCCAGTGACTAGTATACCACAGTCTTGTCATAATCTTCCCCCAAATGAGTAGCAGCAGCCATTCTTTCAGCCTATTCATTTCCTTGCACACCCACCTGCCATGAACAGAAAATCAGTGATATGCTCTTGACCTTTATATTTTCAAGCAATGCATGTCACTTCATGAGGAATGTAGCAGTTTATATTTTATGTAGCATACTTTGCTATTCTCTCAGAAACAGAATTGTGAAGGAGGACTCTGGTGCTTTTACTGAAACCACAAGTAGCCTGACCATGGAAGTCATGGCAGTAAGTAAATCAATAACATGGCTCGAGACACAGACATTCACTAGGGCTTGTTTCCTTAGCGACTCAATGAACATGATCAAGAGGATAGAGGAGGGGTCGATCCTAAGAGAATGGTTGCTGCCTCTGGAGCGGTCTCGACTGGCAAAGATTAGTTTCATCTTCGTGCCAGGGCATGTGGGAGTACAAGGAAATGAGCGGGCTGACAAGCTCGCAGGTGAGGCTACTGTGGAGGGCGGACGCGCCATGGACCAGGCCGACATTCTGAATGCTCTACGAGAAGTAAGACTTTTGCGAGAACCAAGTGAATCTACAACAATGGCCAGACTGCGAGAGCAGCAAATTAAAAGAGGTGTGGCCAAACAAGAACACTACGCAGGAAGCCAAAGAAGATTGATAAACCAACACAGAACTGGCGTCGTTAGCCGCTACACGCTGCGGGATTTGCTGAGGAGGGGGATCCGAGCACTTATGGACTGAATGGTTCGATGTGCAATGAGGATGATCTGTCGACTAACTAACTAACTAACAGTCCAGTTGACAGTCCAGGGACAGACCTTAGTGTCTATAAACCTATATGTCAAAATGTCATACTTTAACCTGTTGTATACATCCTCTAGATCCAGAGCCACCACCATGGTTTTGTGCTTACTCTGAAATCCTTCATATACATCATAAGCCAGAGTCACCACATTTGCCCAAGCATCTTTTCCTGGTCAGTAGCTCCCCAGTCCTTTTGGCAGCAGTCTACAATTTTCTAGGTGTTCTTACAATTTGCCCATGATCACCTTCTCTAAAACCTTGTCTGACTTAGGTACACATTGAATTGTGGTTTTTACTATTCTGTGGATATGAATAGAGGGTGCACCACAACAACTCTGCAAATAAAGTCAAACAGGACATCTGGTAAGCTATGGTCTGGAATCACCATTGGTCTGCACACCCATAAGCCAGACATGGTACAACGGATACTCACGCAAACCTCAGGTCCTGTATGACATCACATTGATGTTGGACAACAGGATGCCTTCATCCGACATACAGGACTTCACGTTGGAGCTCAAGCCAACGAACACAAACAACAAACAAACAACAACTCTTCCATCTTTATTCAACCATTGTGCTATAGCTATAGTCTTCTCATAAGGCAAAAGCAGCTCTAATTAGTAGGACATAGTCCTAACTGTTACTCTGACTGGATATATCGACAAGGTAGAAAGGAAAGGATTGATTTACACTCGTACGTGACAGTGCCTATCTCTATTCATGAGGAGAGTACGGTCTGATCCTGAATTATATCTATGAGTGAATGGATCCAATTCCCTTCAGCGAAAAGAAATATTCAAGACAAGTACTGATTCTGTAAATAGCAGTGACTACTCCACATCTTCATTCTGGATCTAGCTATCGAACAAATCCTTAAATGTGACTGTACTGTTGATGTGATAGGAAAGGACATGGATCACAAACCTAACAATCACAACTGATGCTCCTAAGTGTGCAAGAGACACAAGGGTGTATTGTAAAGTAAGGAAATTGTTCCAGATACTAAGGTGTCTGAATATGCTCTCCACTGATATTCATTCCGAGAGGCCTGAGAATAGTCTCCAATGAATACTGCCTAGGTTGGTGATAGTCATCCATGTATCCCTATATGTAGAAAGAAGAGTCTTCCTCTTGAGAATGTATTAACTAGAGAAGAGATCCTATCCATACTTAAGAACAGAGCTAATCTAGAAAAGAACAGTATGGGCGCCCAAGCGGCGTGGACATGATAACTAGGTCATGCCATGGCGTGGGGCTGGTTTTAGATATAGCGAGGCCATTTTGATGAAATACCTACTGTTTGATTTAAACCATTCCATTCAGTACTATATCTTCTAGTCTTAGCAGTACAGTAATAATAACCTTATTGTAATCTATTAACAAAGTATCTCAACCCGAGTATACTTTAAAACTAGCGTGGTTTTGTACCATGTTGCAGTGTCTCCTTTGTCTGCCAGCGATCATATTCTCCGAATTTATCCAAGATTTAGACGCCGGATTTATACGAATATTGTAGAACGTGACGTGTTAAGAACGAGTTTGTACAACTGAACTCAGTTGTAAATTGAATATTCTATTAATTAATATATATTCTATGGGCAACCATGCCGTTAGTGGAATTGGCTGACCATCATGTCGTAAACTCACATTCATTGCAAAAATGTTATGAACATAAAAATAGATAGGAATAATAATCGTTTGGCCTTACCTAGTTCCAGAATCAGATTCTCACTACCGGTCGGGGTGTTTATTCAATTTAACAACCGTTTGGTAGACTTTCTGCTGTTAGTAAATACTTTTAAAATGTCTACCTTCCGAACTACTAAATTTGCCCCGACCGTTGTCTGCGATTCCTAGCAGAATAGTGAGACCGGATATGGAAATAGGATTCCCAAGTGGTCGTTTCCGGGCCCAGTTGTCGGTTGGTTTGTAGTTGGCCAGGATAAGTAAGCCAAACTAAATTACCCTATAAACCGTAAATATAATGTGATCGTAACATTTATATAAACATTTCTAATGATTCTTTATCATACAGTGAATACTAAGCAAGAGGGGAGGGTGCAGCCAGGCTTTCACCACAGCATTCTATGTTTTATCGGCAAGATATCTCTTGTTGTCTCCATGTCTCCTTTTTTATCCTGGCCAAGTATCTTAAATTGAAGGCTCTGCTGGATGTGCTTATCTACTTTCTTTGTAAACAAGTGACCATCCTCCGTGACCTTTCATTGCTGGTACATTTAGGTGTATTTTGTTACAGCATAGACAAATAGCTTTAATACTGTCTATTTTTTTAGAGTATTATCTAAGTATATGGAAAGCCATGTTAGTGAATTCCATCATGAAAAATGTGGCTTCAAATCCACATAACGTGGTCTAGCTTGATTATATAGCTATTTAACACTAAACCTATAACCTATTTAACACTAAACCTGTAGCCTACAAATTTGAAGATGTAAGGGCATGAAAGAATGACACATTCCACATTTATTGATTGGCATTCATATAGAATTGTTTTTAAATGTATTTATTAATTAAAATATATTTTTCTATTTCTTTGCAGTTGAAAGTTGTGAGATCAGAGGTAATGAGTCAAACCAGAACTTAATTATAGAACTTCCTCTGTGGTCTGCACCAAATGAGGACAGTTATCACTCTCACTTTGAGCAACTTAGAAGCAGTTTTCGTGATGTAATATCTGTGGCATTTGAACAGGCTAAACACTTAGAATGCAATTATATTGCATTTTCAACAGCACATTTAGCCAAGTCTAAACGCCCATTTCCAGCTTCTGTTATTGCAAAGGAAATGATTGAAATATTATTTGATACAACTGGTTTGAACCTTGCATCATCACAAACTGAGAATACAAAGGTTGATATCTATGTCTGTGACCCTGAAAATGAAGCTGTGTTCAAAGCATTTGAGTTCTTTCTAAAACTCAGACAGGTGTATGTGAGGGAACCATCACAGTTTGCCTGGAATAAAGTTTGTTTTCCAGGTAATTGTGATTGTTTTCTTTTTATTTGATATGTTGTTTAAATGTGTGTGTGTGTGTGTGTGTCTTTTTATTATTATATATAATGCAAATGATAACTTTACTACTTTATGATGTTAGAACATACCACAAGCATCTTATATTACAACTTTTATATTTGGTTATGTGAAGATCATTTTTATATAATGCTTAATTGTCCAATGGTAATGAATTTAGAAAATAATATATTTGAAAACATTTTGGTCTTAAATAGATTGTTGTGTATGTTTGTTGCTTACCTTATATCTTTGTGAAATATTTCATCAACTTCTCTCGATTGTATGATCTGACTTAGTTATTTAATGCAATGATCAACATGATACTGCATGCATCTGTGTGTAAAGTTTGTGTGAAAGGTGTTTGTATGACTTGATCTACTTGAGGAAGTGGAAATATGTCATGTATTATGCAGGTGGATGCACAAGATATGTTATGTAATATGTAACTAAATGTATACAATTTAAAACTGCTGACAGTTTTGCTGAAGGAAATTTTCACTTGGGCCTGCTGTGATGGGTGTGTAAAGAAAGACGTGCTTTGTAAGGTCCATAATCTAAATACCCAGTTGGTTACAAAAGCTCAGTGCAAACCTATGCAGTCACAACGAAATAAATATATGTAGTTATCTTATGGAAAAGTATCTTTTCTTATCGGAATGAGGATGAAGACTCACAGCAGCCAACCTTCAATGTGGAAGTGGCACTTGATGACTGCTATGTTATTTTGTTTGAATTAAACCCCTCACCCACCCACACACACACACACGCATGCACGCACGCGCACACACACACACACACACACATATATATATATATATATATATATATATATATATATATATATATATATATATATATATATATATATATATATATATATATATATAGTATAAGGTACTCCTATTTGATATTCTTTGTTTGTAAGTACATATAAGATCTAGTAGAGTATGTTGTTTGTCCATCAAGAATGATGATGACCATTCATTTCATCCAGTGGGATTGAAGGTATGGAGCCGTGGGTTCTAAGATGGCTGATAAGGCCTATTTTGGTTCGAAATGTTCTTTAACAATGTGAGCAAAGAATGCTTGACGTTTCTGGAGGAGGATTTCCTGCAGTGGTTTTTCTGTCCTGCCTTTTCTTCACAGCTCTTGCAGTCCTGGTTGCCTCACATATAACTGCACCCTTGCGTAATGATGCACGCCACGAATTTCGGTCTCTGGCTGCAGCCTCCCAGGTGTCATGATGAATTCCAAAAGCATTCAGTGAGATTTTCAGAGTGTCTTTAAAGCGTTTCCTCTGGCCACCTTGGGAGCGTTTACCACAACGCAGTTCACTGTAAAAAATTCGTTTAGGGAGCCTGTGATCTGGCATGCGAGTCAAGTGACCAGCCCAGCGAATCTGATTCTTCATCAGTAGAGTGTGTATACTGGGCATGGACGCTCTTTCTAAGACTTCAGTGTCTGGAATCTTGTCTTGCCATTTAATCTTCAGTAGCTTCCTTAGGCAGACTGTGAGGAAGTGGTTTAATTTCCTAGCGTGTCGCTGATAAACAGTCCAGGTTTCACAAGCATATAGCAGTGTGGATAATACAACTGCTTTGTAGACTTTTAGCTTTGTTTGCAGGCTTATTCCAGTTCTGTCCCATACATTCTTGTACAGTCGGCCAAAGGCTGCACTGGCCTTGGAGATTCTTGCATTCACTTCGTCATCAATTGTGGCAGCTTGTGACACAGTGCTGCCAAGATAGGTGAATTTGTCCACAACACTTAGTCTATGATCATTCACTTTGATATTCGGCACAGTGTGATTATTCCCTGGAGCTGGCTGGTACATAACTACAGTCTTCTCCAAGTTGATATTGAGCCCAAAGTTGGCACAGCCATGTGAGAAAGCTGAAACATTATGTTGCATGTCTGCCTCTGCGTTGGCGTATAGAGCGCAATCATCAGCAAACAGGAGCTCTCTTACGGTGTCGCTGTTAATTTTGGTTTTAGCTTTCAGCCTTCTGAGATTGAATAACTTTCCATCCATACGGTAGTTGATGTCTATTCCAATGTCGTCATTCTCGAAGGCATTCATCAACATGGCTGAAAACATGAGGCTGAACAGTGTTGGTGCCAGGACACATCCTTGTTTCACTCCATTGGTGACAGGAAAGGGTTCAGACAGTTCACCATTTTCCTGTACTCTTGCCTGCATGCCATCATGAAATAGCAGCACTATTTGGACAAACTTTTGTGGACAGCCATATTTTGCCATAATCTTCCACAGTCCTTTTCTGCTGACTGTATCAAAAGCCTTGGTAAGGTCAATGAAAGTGGAGAACATTTCACAGTTCTGTTCCTGACATTTCTCTTGCAGCTGCCTTGCAGCGAAAATCATGTCAACAGTTCCACGTTCTTTTCTGAAGCCACATTGACTCTCAGGAAGAAGACCTTGATCGAGATGGGCTGTGAGGCGATTGAGAAGAATTCTGGCGAGTATTTTCCCTGCAATTGAAAGCAAGCAGATGCCTCGGTGGTTGTCACAGGATTGGCGGTTTCCTTTACGTTTGTAAAGGTGGACTATTGACGCGTCCTTGAAATCTTGTGGCATGGTCTCGTCCACGCATATGTTTGTAAAGACTTGATGAAGCTGCTCTGTTAGGACCGGCCCACCTGCCTTGTATATCTCTGCTGGGATGGAGTAAGGACCAGGTGCCTTGCCGCTGGAGAGTTGTTGGATGGCTTTGTTTACTTCCACTATGGTTGGCAGGTCATCAAGTGTCTCATTGGTGGGAACTTGAGGAAGGCAGTTGATGGTTTCATCATCGAAGAAGGAAGTTGCATTTAAGATGTTGCTGAAATGCTCTGCCCAGCGTTGAAGGATTTCTTTCTTATCGGTGACCAATGTTCCCCCATCTGCACTGAGGAGGGGAACTATGCCTGGTGATGTAGGACCATAGACCGCTTTCAGTGAGTCGTAGAAGTTTTTCATATCATGTCTGTCAGCAAAGCCGTGAATTTCATCAGCTTTGCTGCTCAGCCAGGAGTCCCACATGTGCCGAAGTTTCTGCTGCACTACTCTCTGTATGTTCTTGAAGGCATCTTTTTTTTTATGTTGACTTCGGATCATTCAAATGTGCCTTGAGGAGAAGATGTTTCTCGGCCAGCAATTGGTTGATGTCTTCGGAATTTTCATCAAACCAGTCTTTATGCTTTCGGGGGGCTTGACCCAGGATTTCCATAGCAGTGTTGTAAATTATGTCCTTTAGGGCTCTCCATTCTGTTTCTGTATCCTGTTTAGCTGCAGCTTTGGGCTTGAGGCAGTCTTCCAGCATATTTTCAAACGACTGCTGCATTTTCTTGCTGTTTAGGCGGGTGACATTTAGCTTTTTTTGCATTTCCACCCCTTGAGGACGCCGTGGTGGCCTGATGTGAATGTTTATTTTTGAGACAATGAGACGATGGTCTGTCCAACATTCGGCACCACACATGGATTTTGTCACTCAAACGTCTTGTCTGTCACTCCTCCTGATGATGACATAGTCAATGAGGTGCCAGTGTTTCGAGTGCGGGTGCATCCATGATGTCCTATTTCTCATGGGGAGACGGCAAATTGTGTTTGTAATCAGGAGATCATGTTAGGCACATGTCTGAAGGAGGAGTCCATTGCTGTTACAATTTCCGACTCCATGCTTTCCAATAATGCCACTCCAAGAGCTGGTGTCTGTGCCTACTCTGGCGTTGAAATCCCCAAGGAGTATAAGTTTGTCTCCTTTGGGAACAGATGTTAGTACATTGTGCAGGTCCTCATAGAACTTGTTCTTGACATCATCTTCGTTGGTCATAGTTGGTGCGTAGACACTCACAATGGTTGCATGCTTCCTTCCATTCAGCAGGGGCAACTTAATGGTCATGAGCCTGTCATTTATAGCCTTTGGAAATCCAGCTAATTTGCAGACCAGAGCCGACTTAATGGCAAATCCCACACCGGATTGGCGTCTTTCCTCGCTTTTCCTTCCACTCCAGAAAAATGTGTAGCCGGCACCTATTTCACAGATTTGGCCTTCTTCTGCAAGTCGTGTCTCGCTCAAGGCTGCAATGTCGATGTTGTACCTGCCCAGCTCTCTCCCAATCAGTGCTGTTCGTCTCTCTGGACCCGACGCGCCGTCTCTGTCAAGTAGGGTGCGTACATTCCAAGTTCCAATTGTTAAGGGAATATGGTTTACTCTTTTAGCTTTGCTTGTTTTATCTTTGTTTGTATGTCGACCGCAGTTAAGGGTACCCACCAACCATGGCTAGCTGGTTAGGTAGTGATGGAGCAGACAATGTTTAGGGCACCTTTTCTAGCCCCTTCCTCGTGATATGGAGGTGAGCAGTGTATTCCTATAGAGGGCTGCTCAGGGGGCTGCCGAATCCCACTGCTGCTCCGGTCAGTAGAAGACGACCATATGGCCTGAGCCGCCTGTGTGCAGGTCTGCGACTACGGCTGCCAGCATACCCATGCCTGCCGCTCGCCCATCGCAACAAGGCTTGAAGGTGATATATGACGTTGGATGAAGAATGACTTGCACGATGACTTGGATTAAAGTGAGGAAGAGTTGCGCAATTTGTCGACCTCACTCTCTCGCCTGAGTCCATCTAAGTCCAGTGGCAAGACAAGTCAAGATGACTGGAGACGAATACAGGTGCAGTGGAATACCAGGGCGCTCTACGTGTCTAGTAGAGTAGTTGTAGGAGTTATAACGTAAAATTTAATGTACCCCGCCAAACCAGCAGGTTAGGCTGAGAATTTTTCTCAATTTTGTCTGAGAAAAAGTGGCAACATAGAAACTCAGATGGACCGCTTCTGGTCCCGACGAAAGAGCTTTCATTTGGGCATTTCATCAAACCCGACGTTGGAAGGATGTACGAATTCAACTGGGCAAGAAGTACACATTTATAGTGTCTTAGCGAAATTCTTGTGGTTCTTGCTAAGCCTTATATTTTAAAAAGAATATAGTGAAACCTAGTGGTAACTCTCCTCTAATAGACAGGTGCAGGGTCACAACAAGTTGAGGGATTTCTACACCCTCATCAACTATTGAGATAGTCAAAAACCTTGACTACAATCATCACTCACCAAACTACAATCTACAATAATAAGCACCATAGTGAAACTACGTGGTTTACGTACCACCATTGAGCTAGTGCTAAAACAATAGAACAATTATGTTAAATGCCTTGCCGCACCAAATAATATAAAACAAATTTTGGATATTTGTTAACAAAAATGGGTCAAAAGAAGGACAGCATTTGTAATAGTTACTAAAGTCCAAGCTGAGTCCAGTCACCCTGCCCGTAGATTCATGTATGTCATTGTCACCAGAAGAGGAGGAGCAGAGAAGAGATTTGAAGTTCCCGCTTGCCATCCAGGAGAACAAGACTCAGCAGATAAATGGACCGACACCCGTTGGCCATCACCTTAGAAATTCAACCAATATTCTAACCAATTCAAGCCCAAAACTAATTGTCGATGATTAGCCTTTATACTAGCTGTACAATATAAAATAGTAGGACAGAAATATAAATACCAATATCGAACTTTAGGAATCAAAAGAGTAAGTGTTAAACCTTTTTTATGTCAGGGTAGTATCCTGTGGATCACCCGTCGAGTTTTAAACCAATAAATTTAATTGTAATTTTTAAATTTCAACCAACACAGTTTGTTATCATAGTAAATAATATTAGTATGATAAGATTGGAAGTCGAGGCAAAAGGCTTGGGACTTTATATGTTAATCTGTCTATCTCCTTGTTTGTAAAATTGAATTAGATTTGGGGGTTCAATTATTATTCAGGCAGAGTAACAGTAATAACGTGATTTACTGTCTTGGTCTAAGTACAGTTGTTAGCCATTCCTTTCCCGCCTGACACTGTCAGAAGATTAGATCAGTTCTGGGACCAATTGAATCAGTCTAGAATTACAAGCCATTTGGTGTCTTCTTCGTCAGTGAGTAGTCTTTCTGTTCTTAGGAAAGTCTATTTGTATCAACTGTGGTATATTCTTTATCCCAATAGCATACGCTACGCTAGAGTAATCTAAATGGATATTCTGTGCTTGGTGAGGCCTAGGCTAGCAGAATGAATTTAATTGTGCGACAGTTGTGGGATTCTGGTAGCTATTAATCAACTTATTCATATTTAAACTGAAAAGTAGATTGTAACAGGAAATTAATGAGATTACAACTAGGATTGGTCTTGTTTTGCTATAAAGAAAGAACTTGTGAATTACGTCAGAAGCAAAATAATATTCTGACTACTTACTGTAGTAAGGAAATATGTAACGGTCATAGAATGTGTCCTGTTGCAATCTACTTATATTAGTGGAAAACTTAGTGCATATTGGTGGACCCAAAGACACTTGGGGAAAGGCTAAGCAGTATATAAGTAGAAATAAAGAACATATAGAGGAGATATATATGGGTCATACATTATGCCATTTTAGAAGCTATTAATCAAATGCTAAAATTATATTTATTGCACAGAAGATTATAATCAGTATAAACATTCACAACTGTATGGTAGACAGAACTTTATTATACATACGATATAAAATAATATGGCATGCATTGAAAAATGATGTATATGTAAAATTATATACAAAATACTTATATTTATATTATAACCCAGAAGAGTTGAACAGGATGTTGATGAAAAATAATTAAGTAAGTAAGGCTCTATAATGTCATTCAAAATTCTTGCTGCTGTATCAGGTTTGCACTTGGACTATCAGTGTCACATAAAGTGCACACATTTTACTTCACATTAAAGAATACACACTGATGCCCACTGAACAAGCACAATGTCACAATTACAGAAACTGTCAGTAAAACTTAAAATAATTATAAGCTTGAATCAAGAAGAAAGCACACAAGAAATATTCTTGTCAGTCAGAGGAGGGAAAGACACATTAAATGTAGCACATCAGAAGCTACTGTTGTATAAGGCCTACACACCCATTCATAATCATCTAACATGTTTTTCAAAATCTCATGATCTCATGATTTATTCAAATCATGTACTAATTTTCCATGTCATAATGAAAGACTATACAGAATCTTTTCTCAGTGTCTTAATCTCTCTTTTTTTTCCCATTAATTTTTCCAGCTATTGCAATATGTTGTTTTTGTCTTTCATAAATTTATTTTCTAGAAGCAGGAAGTGTGTTTGTTTTCCTAACAATTCATCAACATTTTGTTTATTTTCTTGTAGACTCATACACATATCCAGACTTCAACCATATGAAGTCACGAGGCTGTCGGATTGAAGTGTCATCCAACATTTCATCCTTTTTGGTAAGAATTTGAAGAAAAATATCATTTTAATCACATTGATTGTTATTGTGGTAATCTGAGCTATGATAATTGACATGGATGATACACATAACAGAATAGACTTTGCATATCCATTTGTTGTTGGATAACTATCATGTAGTATGTCAGTAACTTGTGAATTGCGTACAGTTGACACATGGAGTGTTCAGAAAGTCTTAATAGTTTAGTTATTTTAAAACACTGAAAATTATTTTTGGCAAATTTGTCTAACAGATTATGTGTTCATTAAACCATTTTCCCACATCTTTGTAGTTGCCATTAATAATGTACTTGTCATAGACTTGAATAGACATCAACTACCACATGGATAGAAAGTTGTTCAATCTCAGAAGGCTGAAAGCCAAAACCAAAACTAACAACGACACCGTCAGAGAACTGCTGTTTGCTGATGATTGCGCTCTATATGCCAACTCAGAGGCAGACATGCAACACAATGTTTCAGCTTTCTCACATGCCTGTGCCAACTTTGGGCTCAATATCAACTTGGAGAAGACTGTAGTTATGTACCAGCCAGTTCCAGGGAATAATCACACCATGCCGAATATCAAGGTGAACGGTCATAGACTAAGTGTTGTGGACTAATTCACCTATCTTGGCAGCACTGTGTCACAAGCTGCCACAATTGATGACGAAGTGAATGCAAGAATCTCCCAAGGCCAGCGCTGCCTTTGGCAGACTGTACAAGAATGTATGGGACAGAAATGGAATAAGCCTGCAAAGCTGAAAGTCTATAAAGCAGTTGTATTATCCACACTGCTATATGCTTGTGAAACCTGGACTGTTTATCAGCGACACGCTAGGAAATTAAACCACTTCCACACAGTCTGCCTTAGGAACCTATTGAAGATTAAATGGCAAGACAAGATCCCAGTCACTGAAGTTCTAGAAAGAGCGTCCATGCCCAGTATCCATACTCTACTAATGAAAAATCAGATTCGCTAGGTTGGTCTCTTAACTCGTATGCCAGATCACAGGCTCCCTAAACAAATGTGAGAAGGGTGGGGAGAAGTGTATGGTGTGTGGGTTTGAGATATGTGTGCGGTGTGTTGGTGGAGGATGTGTGCATGGTGTGTGGGTGGGGGGTGTGGTGGTATGGGTGAGGATATGTGTGTGGGTGGGGGATAGTGTGTGGTGTGGGGGATGTGTGTGATGGGTGCGGGGAATGTTTGTATGGGTGGGGTATATGTGTGGGTGAATAGGGGATTGTGGTGGTTGGGGGAAGTATGTGGGCGTGTGTGGGTGGGAGATGTGTGCGTGGATGGGGAATGTGTGGGTGGGGGTGTGTTAGTGGCTTAGGGATGTTTAGGTGGGTGAGGGATGTGCATGTGTCGGGGTGGGATGCGTGAGTGGGTGGAGGATAAGTGTGGGTAGGGTATTGTGATCGAGAGATGTTTGGTTGGGGGTGGGTGGGTTGGGGTGTGTGGGTGCGTAGTGGAGGATGTGTGCGTGAGTCAGTGTGTGTTGGTGGACGGGTAGGGAATGCATGTGTGGGTGGGGAGAGGTGTGTGGTGTGTTGGTTAGGGATATTGTGTGGGTGAGGTATGTGTGTGTGGATGGGGGATTTTTGTGGTGTGTGGGTGGGGGTATGTGGGGTGGATGGGTAAGGGTATCTGTGTGGGTGTGGGTGGGAATATTGTGTGGTATGTGGGTGGGGGATATGTGTGTGGTGTGTAGGTGGGGATGTGTGGTGGTATGTGGGTGTGGGATGTTTTGGTGAGGGATATGTGTGTGTGCGGTGCATGGGTTGGGAATATTGCGTGGTAGGGGATGTATGTGATGTGCGGGTGGGGGATTGGGTTAAGGCATGTATGGGTGGGTGGATGATGTATGTGTGGGTGGTGGGGTGTGTGTGTGAGTGGATTGGGGATGTATGGGTGGTTAGGGAGATGTGTGTGGGGGAGGGGGGATTGTATGCATGGGTGGGAAATATGTGGTCAATGGAGATGTGGCTGGGGGATGGGTGGTTTGAGGTGTGGATGGGGAGAGGATTTGTGGGTTAGGATGTGTATGTGGGTGGGCGTGGGATATGTGGGTTGGTGGGGGAATGTTTGTGGGTTGCGAGTGTGTTTTGGTTGGGGGAACAGGTGAGGGGAGTGTGGGTGGGGCATGTGCGGGAGGGGGATGGGTCAGTTGGTGGGGTATGTATGTGTCCCTTGGTGTGCGTGTGTGTGGGTAGGTGGGGGTGTGTGTGTGGGTGGGGTGATGTATGGGTACGTGGGAGATGGGCCTCATAACATGGTAATTTGCCTTGTTTATGTTTACAACATTCATTTCACAATGTTTATTTTTCTTCCTATGTAAATGTATAATGCTCTTGATGAACGAAAGACGAGTGATTGGAAGGGCCGAATGTAAGACGGGCCTGCACGCCCAATTTGTGACCCTAATAAAGTTGATTTGATTTCATTTGAATGTTTTACGGGAGCTGCATTGTGGTAAATGCTCCCAAGGTGGCCAGAGGAAACGCTTTAAAGACACTCTGAAAATCTCACTGAAAGCTTATGGAATTCATCTTGACACCTGGGAGACTGCTGCCAAAGACCGAAATTCGTGGCGTACATCATTACATGAGGGTGCAGTCACTTGTGAAGCAACCAGGACTGCAAGAGCTGTGAAGAAAAGGCTGGACAGAAAAACCACTGCAGGAGTTCCTCCTCCTGGAACGTCAAGCATTCTTTGCCCACATTGTCAAACAACATTTCGAGCCAAAATAGGCCTTATCAGCCATCTTATTTCATTTTTCACTATCATTCGTCACTGTGTGTGTGTGTGTGTGTGTGTGTGTGTGTGGGGGGGGGGGTGTGGGTGAGAGAGTGAGTGAGAAAGAGTGTGAGTGAGAGAGTGAGTATGAGACAAAGAGTAAAAGAGTATGTACGCGTGTGTGCCTGAGTGAGTGAAAGAGTGTATATGTGTGTGTGTGTGTGCATTTATGTGTGAGAGATTGAGTGATTTTTAGGGAGAGGTTGTGTGTCTGCCTGTCATGCGATATGCTATGCCATATTTTTTTTCTGTATCATCTTTTATATTAGCATTTTTACTGCCACTTGAATTTAACATGCACTGCTTATTTCATCAGATGTAAATTCCAGGAATTATCTTTCTGAATTGCACCAATATATATTTTATTTTGTTTTGCGTTATACAATGTATAACATATTTTCATTCACCATTTTCCATTTTTTTTCCAAATTTGAATGTTCTTGTGATGATGTTCACGATAATCGTCAGTGTACATGTGTACAGTTTGGGAGTTTATTTATATTAGTTTTAATGATTATGCGAGGCAGCATGTATGTGTGTTGTGTGCATGTGTGTGTGTTTATATGTGTGTGTGTGTGTGCATGTCTATATGTGTGTGTACATATGGGTATGTGTGTGTGTGTGCTTGTGTGAGTATGTTTGTGTGTGTGTTTATGTGTGTGTACATGTGTTTATATGTATGTGCATGTGTGTATGAATGTGTGTGTGTGTTCATGTATGTATGTGTATATGTTTGTGTGTGTATGTGTGCATGCATGCAGTGTATGCGAGGGAGTGTGTATTTGTGTGTACGTGTGCATAAGTATGTGTGTATGGGTGTGGATGTGTGTAGGTGTGTGTATGTGCATGGGTATATGTGTGTATTTGCGTGTGTATGTTGTGTGTCTATGTTTGTTTATGTTTGTGAGTGTGTGTGTGTGAGAGAGAGAGAAAAGAGAGAGAGTTGAGCACATGCATGTCATGTAACATGCTATTCCATACTTTTTGTGCATTCTCATCTTCATATTATCATTTTGAACACCACTTGATTTTAACATGTATAATATGAACACATGTACATAACTGTAGAGTGAGTGAGAGAGTTAGTGAGGGAGAGTGAATGAGTGTGAGAGTGTGTATGTGTGTCTAAGAAAAAAAAAATGAGAGAGAGAGAGAGAGAGAGAGAGAGAGAGAGAGAGAGTTGAGCACACACATGTCATGTAACATGTTATTCCATATTTATTATGTATTCTCATCTTTAATATTGTGAGGTATCATTTTGTATGCCACTTGATTTTATCATGTATAATATTAACACATGCATATTACTGTAGATTGAGTGAGAGAGTTAGTGAGTGTGAGTGAGGGAGTGTGTTTGTGTGTGTGTGTGTGTGTGTGTGAGAGAGAGAGAGAGAGAGAGAGAGAGAGAGAGAGAGAGAGAGAGAGAGAGAGAGAGAGAGAGAATTGAATTGCATCACTAAGTTTTACGTTACAAAATGTATATGTACAATGTTTCTCCACTTTTGTTACAATTTTGCGAGAATGCTCACGACAATAGTCACTGTATGTGTGTGTAAAGTGTTGGAGCTTGTTCATACTAGTAGGTTGGGGGATGGTGGGGGATGTGTGTGTGTGGGTGGGTTCTGGATGTGTGGATGGTTGGGGGGAAATTATGTGAGTGGGTGCAGTATTTGTGTGTGGGTAGGTACGGGATGTGTGGGTTGGCGGGGAGATGTGTGTGGGTGGAGGATGTGTGTTTGGCTGGGTGGTTGGGGGTGAATGGGCGGAGGAGGATATTGGGTGGGGAATTGTTGGTGGGTTATGGGATGAGTGGGGGATATGTGTGTGGGTGGGGAGATTGTGTAGGTGGGTGGATTGTGTGGGTGGGGCATGTATGTGTACCTGGGTGTGTGGGGGATGTGTGACTGAGTGGGGAGATGCGTGTAGATGGGGAGTGGGTGTAGGGATGTGTGTGAGGGGTGTGGGTGTGGGAGGTTTGGGTGGATGGTTGGAAATGTGTGGGTGTTGGTGGGTGGGGGTCATTCAGGTGGGGAATGTGTGTGTGGGGTGTGGGTGAATGGGTGTGTGAGTTGGAGGTGGGTGTGGGGATGTGTATGGGGGTTGGGGATATGTCTGTGTGGGTGGGGTGTGTGTGGGTGGGATAAGTGTGGGTGGGTGGAGGATGTATTTGTGGGTGGTGAGGGTGTTTGTAGGTGGGGCATGTATGGGTGGGTAGGAGATGTGTGGGGCGATGTGTGTGTGGGTGAGGGATGTGGGTGAGGGATGTGTTTGTGGGTGTGGGGATGTGTATATGGGTGGGGTGTTGTGTGGGAGGGGAGATAGGTGTGTGTAAGGGATGTGTGTGTGGGTTTGTGTGTGGGTGTGAGTGGTTGAGAGAAGTACTGAGTGGGGGATGTGTGAGGGGGATGAGTGTATTGGTGGGTGATGTGTGTGTGTGTGGTTGGGTATGTGTGGGTGGTGGGGTGGGTGGGGATGCGTGTGGATGGGTGGGGTTGTGGTTAAGAGATGTGTGGTTAAGGGATGTGGGATGGGTGGGGTGGATGATGTGAGGGTGGGTGAGTGTGTGTAGGTTGGGAGATGGTGGAGGATGTGTGTGTGGGTGGGCTCAGGATGTGTGGGTGGGCAGGGAGTGATTGTGTTGGTTTGGTGCGGGATGTGTGACTTGGCAGGGAGATGTGGGTGGGGGATGTGTGGTTGGGGGATGTGTTTTTGTCTGGGTGGTTGGGGGTGTATGGGTGGAGGAGGATATGTGGGTGGGTGATTGTTGGTGGGTTATGGGATGGGTGGAGGATATGTGTGTAGGTGGGGAGATGTGTGTGGGTGAGGGGATGTGTGTGGGTGAGGGAATGTATGTGTGCCTGAGGTGTGTGTGGTTGGGTGGGGGATGTGTCACGTAACATGGTAATATTCATTGTTTATGTTTACAACATTCATTTGACAGTGTTTTCTTTTCTTATGTGAATATATTATGCACTATTGATGAACGAAAGATGAGTGATTGGAAGGGCTGAATGTAAGATGGGCCTGCGTGCCCAATTTTTTATCCTTTGAAAATAAAGTATGTTTGTTCGTTCGTTCATTCGTTCATTCATTCGTTCGTTCTTAGAACTCACGGCTCCATACTTTCAACCCCACTGGGTGAAATAAATGGTCATCATCATTCTCGATAGACAAACAACACTTGTCATAATGGGGCACAAACTTTTTGTATATCCTCTGCAAAGAATTTGGCCATCAGTGCTTGCAGCCATGTTTTTTATTCCTTCTCTGATCATCTTCAGCACCCCACTCAAGCAATTTATGATAACCCACTGACTTGTGAGGGTTTAATAAAATCATTGAAATTTCAGGGAGTAGCTGGGAGAGAGCAGAAACGTAATCACCTATCATCAAAAGTGGTTTTATTGAGCTTATACATTTAGTCATTATTACAATATTTCTTTGGGGAAGGTATACAAAAACTTAAGCCTTACTGTGATACGTTCTTCAATAATGGTGGCGACCACTTGAAAAAGTAGTTTTGTTTTGGAAATGGAATTGTTTAAAGAAATGTTTCTTTTATTTAAGTATCCAAATGGTACTTAACTTTCTGAAAGCATCTCTTAGAAACATGTCTCATATTTGTTTAGAAATATGGACATTGAAACCTATGTTTGTATTTTTTATAAGACTGTACTGTCATGAGAAAATCACTAGTCTATGGAGTGTCAAATAGTTGTTTGGTTAAGGATTGAGCTAAAACAATATGAAACATGTTAGCAACCTCTCTGGCTGAATGATAGGTTGAAGAATGGACAGGCAAAGTTTAATTGTATGCATTTAAACATTGAGTCAGCATTTCCTGAACTTGTTGCTAGTTGAGTTTCATATGATAACAGATATGTTATCTATTATCAAAGCTTGTTATCTTGCATGACATTTTTTTTGGAGGCTGTGGTTCGAATCCTGATGTATTCACCATAGCTTTCAGCTTTTACATTGACTAGTGTGCCCTATAATCTCTACTTCTTTCCTCTGCTTCTGTGAGTGCTACTCTAAACTTGTGAGTTTATTTCATATATTTGTTAATGCTGAAGTTTAAAGAAGCTTCCAAGTCTGTTATGTTTTCCAGAATCTCACAATAAATTATTGTACTGCGGTGTAGTCTTTAGTCAGAGAGAGATTGTCAGAAGCATAGAGTTCAGTCCTGAAACTGTGTAAAATAATGAGTCATCTTCATTAAGTGTTTGATGGCAAACAGCTTCACAGCACATTGTAAATTATTTATAATAAAAGTCGCTTAAAATTCGACAGGGTCAACTTCATTGCACTGGGTTTTTTTCTCATATGGCTCAGTCTCTTTCCGCAGCACGGAAAGCGTCGCACAAAGCACGAACTCTGTAGCTCCAGCGATGACCCTCATGAGTCTCAGAAAAAATACACTCATGAACCCAAGGACACGGTCCAGAATCGAACCCACAACCTTCGGAGCCCGAGTCAGCATGACCACTTTGTCACGGAGACTCCCAAAATTATTTATAATGATGTGGGGAAAGAAGGGGTAAAAGCTATTCAGGCCAATGTTATATTTTTCTCTCTAAGTGTTCATATTGGCCATTAAACAGCAAGAGTGAAGTTTCCAATCTTGAGCTAAATGTGATGCCTGGATTGCATTAAGCTTATGTTAGTTCACTGATGTACTGTGGTAGATTATCCTGTTATCTTCATATTGGCATTGGTTACAGCTTGCCAGATCAGCCAGAATAGCAATGATTCTTCTTCTTCTTCAGCGTTCCGAGCCATTGAGGTTCTTTGCTGCAGATACAATCCGTCTCCATTCGTCTCTCTGCCTTCTCTTGCCAGTCGTTGATTCCAAGTGCTTGTAGGTCTGTATATATATTATCTCTCCAACATAGAATAGCAATGATGCTTAAATGATAATTTAAATTAAGAATAGCAATGATACTTAATTTAAATTACTGTACAATCATATTTGTACATTTTTTGCAATGGCATAAAATACATAATCCTCCAGAATAAAAAAAACACACAGCATAAGTTCTTTATAAGAATTCACTTATTCCAGTTGAAATCATTTTATTATCCATCTTAAATTACAAATGAAATCCCCATAAAACAGGAAAAAATAAAAATAATTAAATCAATCTCCATCTTAAAATTCCTATACTGGTTGGTACTCTGTAAATAAGTTTCTACTCATGTTTTGCTGGGGCCCATAAGTGAAGCAAAGGATAATAACACTGTAACCTACCATGCATGTTATAAAAAGTGACTAAGGAGGGTTGGTACAGCACTGGCTATCTCGTCATTTAGAAACTTTTAGCTGCAAAATCTAACAAATCATGAACTAGTATACAAAGTGTCACTGGCCACTAGGGTATTCCTAAATATAAAAGGCAAAGAAAACCCTACCTAAGAGTTAACTGACAGTCTCTATAAATTGTGGTTTGTTATAAGAAGATTGTCTAAAGGGATGGTCTTGATAGAAGAGATTGGTATTCACTTGTGAGACAAAAGACAAAAGCTGAAGAACACTAGTGGTATGTAGGAAGACGTAATACGAATGTTTAGTTTATTTGACCGGGGGATTTGGTCAGAAATATTATTCCCCTGTTAAGTTACTTATATACTTTCCTGCACTCACTCGTACCTTTTGCATTCAAAGAATAAGGAGTGGAGTACGCGGGTGCCATAACAAAACAAATGTATCTTCTTTTACTAAAACTAAAGATTTACAAAATGTTCTTAGTTCAAACGGTGAATTAGAACCCAAAAAATTATTCTCTTGATACAAACTGTGCCAAAAAAATTGAAATGGGTGAAGAATGAAACAAACATATTTATCATTTACACACACACATGTTGTGGACGATGTGACAATACAGAGTCACCTGGGGCGTTGTGATCCCATCTGTGGCTAGAGTCCTACTGTTTCAGTACCTGATGCTCCTCAGGATTCAACGTTCACTCTCCCACCAAATGGTGAATCCACTTCTTTGAAACCTTCTACAGGTTTTTCAATAAGGCAGTATCTGCCATGAGGCTCTCCCAGTCTTGTACAAGATTGATAAGGTTTAAAGGGTCATTAAGCAAGGGTTTAACCTGATTATCTCAGCTAGAATGTTTTGATTTGTCTGATTTCCGCTATCACTTAGCGGTACACAAGCGGGTGGAAGTTTATATTTGCGATCTCTGTTACTGCAGTAATAATTGTGTATCGCATATTACCTGGGTTGTTGGGTTTAAACTATAACCTCAGTTTTTTGGGCATTATAGAACAAGATAAAGTGTTGAAGATGGAGAGTTAAAAATGTAACATCCATTTTAATATATGATGTGGTAATAAATATCATCACTAATACTCCTGCTTAGATTTACCACAGACATTAATAGTAGCATCACATAAGTCATCATTTGCAATTATGACACTATAATTAAAACATAAATAATTTTAACATCAGCCCTACTTTAGCTAGCATGATGTCCTCATAGTGATCTAGACATCACCTCATCGCAAAAGTGCTTGGTGTAAGTTGGTTGAGGGTCTAAGTTCCGTGGGAGTTGAAAGGCAGAAAAAAGATCAGAAAAAGAAACAATTTACAACAAAGGTAACATTTATTCTAGTATGGTTTGTTTTCATGGGTAGAACTAAAATAATGTGATTGACTGAAACATTCATTCAGAAATAAATCAAATACACCGTTGAGTTTCTCAACATATGATCCAGATATTCTGTGTCATAAACAGAAATAAATCTTAAAAACACTTTTCTGCATTAGAATTTAGATATAATCAGTGAAAAAAAGATTATAAGAGAGCAGACCATCTAGGCAAGTAAAATATGTAGCCTGTTAATTATCAAATATAACTTCATTTTTCTTTGTTTCAACTATTATGTTAAAATGTGTATTAATATTGAAATGAAATAATTGCTGCATTTTTCATTACCAAATAACGTAATAACCACATATACAAGCATTTCATTACTTTGTTAAAACAAAGTTGACATTACATGGAAATTTACATATTTGAAATGCTTTTGTTATTTCATATACTCAGGGAAACAATGCCTGTGTCTTCTACCCAATTCATCCAAGTTTGGACATCAGTACATGCCCAGCCATAAAGGACCACAGTTCTGTAGAGAGATCATTAAAATCATCAATCAGTGACATACAACACCAATACCCAGATGGATTCGTGCCCGGTGACATGGCTCCTCTGAAGGGATTTCAGGATAGCAGAAATGCTGTTGTATACTGTAGCTCCAAGTGGGGAATGGACAGTGGCAAGGTATTTTGGAACATTAAGATTACACTATTTTCTTAGTAAAAGTGTTATGTTTTGAATGTAAAAGATGGACTTGGCAATTCTTTCTCTCAATTTAGTTATGAAATAAATATTAAAACACTTATGCAGTGCAAATGGAGCAATGGAAAAGAAATGTAAATAGTTTTCAGTGTTGCATTAAGTTAAAGCAGTTATGTATTCCATGTTTATGTAAGTTATAAATCATCCCTTATATCATTTGTTCAAAAGTCATAAATATCTTGATAGAAATGGAAGAAATGAAGATAGGTAGCACAATAGTAATATAAAAATTGTCTGAAAGACATGATTATATACTCTACACAATTTGAAATAACAAAAGTATAAAACAGCATAAGCATCCATCATCTGAAATACCAGTATACATTATATATTCCACTTATAACCCAGAAGGTTGGGACAGAGTATTGCTGGTCCAATTCCAATTTTCAAAACAAAAATTCCAAATTTGGCCTCGTTCAACCTGCGTTTTTCAGCTGTCGTTATTGTTGAGGTCCGTGGTTTTTGTGGATTCATTCACCCTAATTCTTGTCTTGTGCACTCTTACGAGTTGGTCCTAATTCGGACTGGTTTTATCTGTTTTTGTGTCTGTGACGTCAGCTTGGGGGTTGGTGGCGGCTGTCTTTTGTGTCCATCTCATCTGGTGGTGTCTGTTGTTGGTGAGGCTGCTGGTTCGTCTGGCTTGTCTGGTTGCAGTCCTTAAAAGGACTTTTTATTTGGTTTTTTGCCTCCTTTTCCGTGCGCCTGTAGAAGCTTTTCAATGCGTTTATCCTCCGCGAGCCTTCTCTCACTTTCTTGCTGTCTTTCTTTGAGCTCTTGCTGTAATTCGATTGCTTCCTCTGTGGTCAGCCATGGGATGGCCTCTCCGTCTTCTATATAGTACTCAAGTTGGGCGTCATAGTCATAGAGTAACTCCGGGTATATCGGTTTCCCTTTGAGTTTCTTGGGCATCTTCTTTCCTTTTTCCTCCTGTCTCCTTATGTATTCCTCGTGCCTGAATACCTCTTGCCTTGCCCATTTCTTTTCTTCTTCTATGCACTCCTCCAATTCCTCCAAGGTAGGTTTCCTTGTAAGCCACTCCGGGGCATCAAGAGGGTTCTCAGCTTGTCTTTCTTCGGCTGTCTGGTGGGATGTTTTTTTCCATTTGGGTGTCTCGGGCGTCATGGTTCGGCTGCTGGTTTTATCTTGCAGCTCCAGCTCAGTATTTTGTTGGGTTTCTTGCGGCTTCTCGGTGGTCTCTTGCATGGCTTCTGTTGGTTTGTTTTAATTGATTTCATTTCAGTTATTAGCCGCTCTCTCTTGGCTTTTATGGTGCGTAGCATTTCTTCGTTTTCCTGTTTCAACTCGGCCATATGTTCCACTTCTTGCTTGATGTTTTGCTGGATCTCCTTTATTTCCGCCAGTAGTTTCTCGTTGTCGCTGGTCGGAGTCGGCGTCAGCAGTGCCTTGACTTGTTTCTTCAACTCGTCTATCTGCTTTTGCAGTTGGTCTCTTTCAGCTTGTGCTATACCCGTGGCTGTCTCGCCCCTCCGCATTGCTTCCTTGAATGGTGTCTTTGCGTTGATTGCGATCTTTAAGGTGTCTCTGTGTCGTGTGCAGGTATGGACAGCCCAGATATCTTGCTCCATGCTTGCCCAGGCAGTTGGCACACTTTCTTTTGTTGTTGGGTGCTCGGAAGTCCATTCCAGCTTGGCCAGCAGACACTCCTTGAAGGCGTGGTGATTGGCGCAATACCGGAAGATTTCCGTCTTATTGCGGCATGTTGCTCTGCTGTGGCCAGCCCTCTGGCATCTTGAACATTGATTGACTCTTGGGATGAATCTCTCTGGCTGTTGTATTTTCTTGCTGATTGATACTGTGGTCTGCATTTCGCTGCCCTCTGACATCACCACTGCCAAGGTTGTAGGTATCTTGGAGTAGGTGAGGAGCCGCTCTGCCTTCAGAATCAGATGTGAAGATTCTCTTCTCGTAGCTGCTTCAGGATTTGTTCGTCTGTCAGCTCCACTTGAATCCGCTTGATAACCCATCGGACTGTTTTTGAGTCAGTGTTCCCAGCTCTGGTGTCTTTCTCCTCCTTCTTCTCTGTTTTCTTGGCTCTTGTCTGTGGTGGGCTGTCGATCTTCTCTCTCGTGGTAACTTCAGTAATACTTGTAGTTTCAGGTTCTTTAGTACAGCTAGCAGGCAGGCTATCCACGTTCATCTTCTTGACGTCTTGTCGGCTCCCATGCTGCACATCTTGGATACCGCGTGTTTCTTGTTGTTGGACTAGCCATGTGACATTTTCCCCCGTATCAGGCTTCTTGACTAGTTCAGGCAACTTGTCTTATTAGCGCTCGCAGTGCGAATGGCGACAACGAAATGCAAACGCGATGACGACGACGTATTGCTGGTATAAATACAATCCAACTTATAGCTGGAAACACTTATTGTTTCAACTGATTCAGTGCCAAACAAAATGTATATGTGGATCAAACAAAAATGGATGGTAGAAAAGGGGAACGTTAAGAGTGTGTCACAGTAATGAAATAAATGTTTATAGGGTAGCAGACGATTTGTGCAACATTTAGTACATGCGGTTGTTGCACACAGTGAACAACTAGGGTTAGAATTGAATTGTAAGAAGACACTGATTATGGTCGTCACTGAGAAGAAGGAAATACCACAATGCAATATACAAGTAAATGGACATATTCTTAAACAAGTGAATCGGTACAGTTATCTTGGAACAGTCATAACATCTGATGGGAGATGCCTTGAAGAGATTAGAACAAGAATAGCTACGGTGAAGGTAGCCTTTTGCAAGATGAAAAACATATCATCATCATCAAGTGCCCTTCCAGCTGGCGTAGGCGTTCATACTGTCCAAAAAAAAAATATTAATTGAAACGCGAAAAAGAGTGTTGAAGTGCTACATAGAACCTGTACTTTTGCATGGATATGAAGCCTGGACAATGAGCAGACTAGCTGAAAAACGTCTGATGGCTGTAGAAATGTGGTTTCTGAGGAAAATGCAAAGAATACCATGGACAGACAGACAGAAAAGCCAATGAACAAGTCCTTCAAGAAACAAATAAATATTGTAAACTGAATAGAGACATTAGACATAGACAGTCAAAATTTTTTGGGCATGTTATGAGAAGAAATGAATTGGAGAACTTGGTGACAACTGGCAAGATCGAGGGGAAGACCAAGAAGTAAATACCTGGATGGCTTGGCCATGTGGCATGGTTGAGACAGAAACACAGAGCTGATTCACCACTCTGGTGATCGAGTGAGATGGCAAAACATGACTACCCACGCTTATCAGCATGGCACATGATGGATGGATGGATGGGGTCATTTTGTATTATATATCAAATTAAAGGGGATCACATAGATAACACAACTGTATTAATATTTTAATCATATTTTTTAAATGAGATCAGATAATGTTAAATTTTGTAACATGTATTGAGAAAAAAAGTTAGAATATTTTTTTAAATTTCACTTACTAAGGATATAACCTTTATCAGTGATGATAATTCAATTAAATTCACTGAATAAGCACACCATTTTTCTTCAAACATACCACAAGAACTTCTTCTTGACACTACCAAAATATAATACTATCATATTTTGAGGCACATATTTTCATAGAAAATTGAAAAAAAAATCACAAAAACACTTGGCAGATTTACACTCAATAGACTGAGAACCAATATATACACTATTTACTAATTTACATTATTTATGATTATTTACAATACTGCTCAACTTATTCATGATCGGGTGAAAAGCAAACTTTGTGGCACAAGTGTGGCGTGAGCAAACATAGCTTGACTTGTGTTATCATATGATGAACTTTCAGTGTCAGAGTTGCTTTCCCTATCACCACCTGCTGAATCACTGCTACATGTGCTACCAGAATATGTTAGAAAGTTTATCAAATCAGAATTACTATCATCTAAAATTGTTTCCAATCACAATCTAACTTGTTCTGATGTAAATCGCCAAGGACAAAAATTGTTGGTCATGGCTGTTTCTAAATTCACAAAATTAGCCACAAACAAACAAATAATTCTACAACTTATGAGCCAGTATTACGGTAAGTGTGCAATAAATTAGAATAAAGGAAGTGTACAATGTAAATTTATATTTACTGGACATTAAAATTGGAGAACTGACTGCGAAAGAAAACAGATTATGCAGTGATCCTAGAATGTTGATATATCATATTCAGTCAAAGAAAGAAGTCACAATTGGCAATATATAAGGGTCGTTCATTTGAAACCCGTTCCAACGGCTTTATGCTTATGGGAATGTCCCGAATGCTGTGATGTCGGTTCCTAAATCAATCAATCAATCAATCAATCAATCCAACGGCTTTATTACAAAAGCATGAAAGAAACATTAACAGGTGTGGTAGAATTAAACAAAGCATTCATTTTGAATGAATTATGCACCATGGGTTGGTCAGAAGAAGTCGCCGTAGGCATTCAGGCAAGCATCCCATTGCTTAGGTAGGCGGTGAATGCCGTCTACAAAACAGGATTGTGGTTGCTCACTGAACAAAGTGTTTACCGCGTTCATTACGTCTGCATCTGTGTGAAATCGTTGCCCCTTGAGAGCTTTTTTTAGAGGTCCGAACAAATGAAAATCACATGGTGATAAATCAGGACTATAGGCTGGATGTTACAGAATTTCCCACTTCTTCCAAGCTAATGCCTCCTGCTGCACAATCTTTGCAACATGCGGACGAGCATTATCGTGCAACAAAATTACACCACGAGAAAGCATGCCAGGTTGTTTATTCTTGATGGCTTTTTGCAGCTTGTCTAGTGTTTGCAAATAGTGGATAGAGTTGATGTTGACACAAGGTTCTTTAAAGTCGGCCAACAATAGCCCTTCATGGTCAAAAAATGCGCTCAGCATAACATTACCTGCGGAAACCTGTAACTTGAATTTTTTGGCTTTTGGTGATCCAGCATGCTTCCATTGCATGCTCTCTCTTTTGCTGCTCGGCTCAAAGTGGTGACATCATGATTCATCGACTGCCACTATGCAGAAGAGAAATGCATCACCTTCCACTCTGTAACGCAGCAAGTGGTTCTAACACAATCCCATGCGTTCCTATTTTTGGTGGTCAGTCAACACCCGTGGTACTCACTGTGAACACACCTTCCGATATTGCAGTTTCTAACGAATGACGTTTTGAATTGTCCCAGTTGACACATCAAGTTCTTTCACCAGCGAATGTATGCTTTGACAACGGTTCATCTGTACTGCTGCATAAATTTTGGCGATGGTTTTTTCTGTTGTAACAATATGCGCTTGAACCGGCCATTGAAGATCTGTCATGATCTGACGTCCTTTCCGAAGCATTTGTGCCTAGTCTGTCACTGTTGTCTTCAACACTCATTTGTTACCTGCATTCTTCGATGAATGTCCACTGGTCGACATCCATCAAATGAAAGAAACTGAATCACCGCTCTTTGAGCTTCTTTGGACCAATTTTGGATCAATCCAGCCATTTTCTCAGCGGTCAGAAACAGAACCTATGCATCATGGGATGATAAGCACATGCTCTTTTATTCATTGGTCAGTACTTATCACATGACTATGACATGATCATGTTCAACATATGCAATTACGCGCGGTGCAGCACGAATGGATTTCAAATGAACGCTCCTAATATCATTCTTTGGCACTGAGCTGTTTAATATTGACACAACACTAAGTACGTATTTTATCATCAACTGTGTCTACTCAGTAGTTGTGTTTTTTTTTAAACCCCAGGTGCTTGATCTTATTAAATGTACATTTTCCTCCACCATAGTTGCATATCCTTTACAGGACCTCGCATTCTACCCTAGCATATTTTGACTGTGATTTCTTGGCAAGTTTATGTTCAATAGTTTGGGATTGCTTTACTGAACGACCGGAACTCATATCATTGTATGAAAACTAGCACAAGGCTGTCTGCTGTCAAATTGCCCACAGCTGTGTTTTGAACATGGTATGCATTGCGTCCTGAACCCTTTTGCCACAGAGCTGGCTCCACCTACTGGATGTCAAAATACTTCTTAGGTGACATATTTAAGATAGTTTTTCAAGTGTTTTTTGTTTTCTTGGAAATCAGTGTTTAACCCACATAGGCACACACAAACAAACAGACTAAGAATATTAATTTTGTAAAACATTGCAATCTCTAATGTTGTGTAGAAACTGTTAAAATTTATCAACTTGATCATTTTAACTTGTGTATGTATGTATAGAAACTACTGAACGTAAAACTTGCCAAGACATCAACAGCAACTGAAAAATGCTGGTGTTAACTGCAATGTCCTGTAAAAGGGTAGGCGGGGAAAAAATGTATGTATAGGCCGGACTCCGTGGCAAAGGCGTTACGGACGCGGTTCGTAATTCCGCTTCCCTGCTGTGAAACACAGCTGCGACCGATTTGGCAGCAGACCTCGTCACGCTGGGTTTTTAACATGATGGTATGGGAGCTGGTCATTCAGAAAGCAATGGCAAACTACTGAACGTAAACTTGCCAAGACATCAACAACAGCAGTGCTGGTGTTAACAGCGATGTCATGTAAATAGGATATGCAAAAAAAAATGTATGTATAGATCAGGTTGGATATTATAATTATTTCAATGTTTTCAAAACTCATCTCTGTATCTGTATTTCACTTTTCTTAATGTACATCCTTTCTTCATGTCTTGTTTTGTTTCCTGAATGCCCCGTTTTAGTTTATTTTATTTATTAATTATTTATTAATATTTTATTTGGGGGGGGGGGGGGGGGGAAGGATATTTGGATTACTTACTTATGGATATTGACATTCCAGTTTATTTTATTGTTTCTGTTTTTGTTTGTTTGTATTTTATGCTGAAAACAGATTGGTCAAATTGTTTACTTTTATCTGTATGTCTTTCTTTTGTGAAGCTTTGTGATCTTATTTTTGAATTATTTCTCATAATTCGTTGAAACACTGACCTTCAAAACCCCAAGGGGAAAAAGTTTTCAATCAATAACTACTTATTGATTCCATGGATTTTTATAAGCAGTTTTATCAGAGTAAAAGGTATGTCAAAAGATGTTATAGTGATTATATACCAGTTTTGAAAAAAGTTGAGAATATAATTTAAGGTTATGAATATATCTCCACAGAACACAATATAAGCAGTATCATTACTTTAAATACATAAATAAAGGAAAGGTACACTGTTAGTTTACAAAACAAATATAATTGTGAGATTACAAATGAAATTCTACAGGTGATGGATACAAGAAGAAAGAGTACAAAACAAGGAAGAATATAATAGACATGAAAAATAAAAAAATAATAATAATGGGGAGGTTAAAGAAATCTAACGAAGTAAGAAATTCTCAAAGATGGGGACATATCATAGGAAATTTACATTCTATTTTTGTTTCCAAGAGATAACAGTAGATATGGAAACAAAAATTATCTGCTCTCAATTATTTAAGTTCAAGCTATTAAATATACGTATCTTTATACGTACGAGCCTGAAGAAGAGGATGGGTATTTCCTTAAAGTGTAGCTAATATTGAGTTTATTTGATTGCGATTCAATAGGCCGAAAATTAACTTGTGCATATATAAGGGAATAGTCACATAAAAGTAAATGTTTTCCTGTAAACAAAAAAGATACATCTTAAATTATTTGGCATTTCATAAAATATTAAGTAAGAAAAACTGGATAACAAATCAGACAAGAGAGACAGAAAGATTAATAGGACCACTGCAGAAATTTACACCTGCTCCATTCATATTCACATTTCTTCTCATCTCATCTCTTCTTGTTCCACTTGTACCTTGTGTTGAGGTGAAGCATAAACAGCGGGAGAGTGCCCGTTTATGGGCTTTACACATTATGATTACCATGGACTCTGTCATTCCATCTGCCCACACCCTGTAGACCATTTCTTAATATATTAGTAATAAACAAAATAAGGACACAAACAAAAAACAGTAGCTCTGAAACTCAGTTAATAAAACAATAGAAAACTGTTTTCTTGCACAAGGTTAGTTTTTTGTTTGTAACTATTTACAGGTCATTGCATTATCTGATACTCTTCCCGATCTGTTCTGCAGTTTTAATGTTCAGTAAATGGACATTTACATTCAAAAATTCCTTCATTCCTATGTATAAAAATATTATAGTCATGTTGGCTAAAAATTTGGCAATAATATCGGAAATTTTGTAATTCATTTTCTGATTTCAGAAATAGCAAAAGTTCCCACTAGTTCTCAACCTCGTTTATTTGCATAAGATTATTGTTTGAAACAATTTTAGAGGATAGTGATTCCTATTTAAAGGACTCTGTGAAAGATTCTGATTCTGTTAAAGAGCAAGTACAATAATGTAGTTATTCAGTTAATTCTTTTAGCAGATGCTAATAGGGAAAACAAAACTGACAGTGAATGTACGTTATCATATAATGGCACTTATGGAATTATGTTTGCTCTAATGGGTCACACTTGTGCCCGTAAGTTTGCCTTGCTTATCACAAATAAACTGAGAAGTATTGTAAATAATTATAACCACATAGAAAATATTGTACATTGTGGTTCTCATTCTGTTGAGTACACATCAGCCTAGTGTTTTCCTGACTTTTTCACTTACGAGTGAAAATGATATACATCAAAGTGTGATGTTATAATTATATTCTGATGGTATTGAGTAGCAGTTCTTGTGATATTGGTGAAGAAAAGTGGTGCATTTATCATTATTCACTTAATTTAATTGGATAATTATCACAAAATGAAGAAAATGTGCTTTGGTGAGTGAAAATTTTAAATAATTTTCTCACTTATTTTTCAATACTAGCTCAATAATCTAACATTATTTTAATGATGTTTCTGAAATTATGGTTAAAATGTCAATATAATAGTTTTCCCTATACAACCCAATTTTATTTGATACATAATACAAGATGTGTGCTAGCAAATTAACAACTTTTAAGTCATAACTGTGACACATCCTTACTTCCCATTTTCCGTCATTCATTTTTCTTTGGTCTAAACCTACTGTTTGTTTCACATTGAATAAGCTAAATTGATCATTTTACATCAGCACACTTTCCTCCTTTAAGGTAGGTGATTGCATGATTATAAATGCTAAGCCACGATTATCTTATGTACATGAGTTTTTATTTTCTCTTTTGCGTTGTCAATTTTTTTCTGCTTGGCTGTCTTACATCATTGTTACATGATCTGTTTAATTCCTGTAGTGGCCCCAGATGTTTTGACCTCTTTCAAAACATTTAGATTACTCTTTTTTGTTGCTCATTGTATATTTTAACATTCCTTCACTTTTCTGTGGCTTCAAAAAATGTTCTTACTTGCCATAAGCTAAAATTAATTCTTTTTTTGTCTTCTTTGCATATCCTTTACAGGACATCGCAGTCAACACCAGCATTTCTTTTCTAGGCAAGTTTTCGTTCAATAGTTTGCCATTGCTTTCTAAATGGCCAGCACCGATACCAATGCAAAGCGGTCTGCTGCCAAATCACGCGCAGCTGTGTTTTTAACGCAGGTATACAGGATTACGAACCGAGTCCACAACCCCTTCGCCACGGAGACCAGCAAAATTGATTCTAAGAAACACAAACAATTCATTTTCTAATACATGGGTAACATCAGATGGGAGAAGCATCACAGTGATCTTACCATTAATTCTGTCTTCCTGTTCAAACAAGCCCTTTTTTCACTTTCTAAAATGGTGTGTATATAATTTTCTATAGTTCCTTTTGACTTCTTTACCAGCCCCAAATAAATACTGTTAACTTTAAATATACAATTATATGAGGTTTGATTATTTAAAATTCTTCTTCTTCAGCGTTCCGAGCCATTGAGGTTCTTTGCTGCAGATACAATCCGTCTCCATTCATCTCTCTGGTTGACCTTCTCTTGCCAGTCGTTGACTCCAAGTGCTTGTAGGTCTGTATATATATATTATCTCTCCACCGTCTTCTTGGTCTACCTCGGGGTCTACGGTCATTTATTTCCTGAGTGTAAGCAAGTTTTGTTTACCTATTATCTTCCATTCTTTCTATATGCCCCAGCCATTGTAGTCTATTAGCCTTCATGATACCAGTGATTAGCGGGGACTTAAACAGATCATAAATGTCTTTGTTGCTTCTTCTTTTCCACTCTCCACTTTGTGTATCCCTAATGGGTCCAAAGATGCGTCTTAAAACTTTGTTCTCAAAGGTTTGTAACAAGGCTTCGTCTCCTTTCGTTGTACTCCAAGTTTCAGAGCCATACAGCACAGCTGCTCTGATCAGTGTTTTGTATATTGTGATTTTTGTGTTACGAGATAGCGCATTTGATTTTAGTAGATGTTGTAGTGCATAGTATATCTTATTTCCAGAATTGATTCTAGTTTGTATTTCTTTCCTTATGATGTTGGAGCAGTTGAAGATTGGACCCAGGTATTTGTATGTTTCTGTTCTTTTAATGGTCATATTATCTATTTGTATGTGGCCAGATTTTTTAGCCATTCCTTCTCTTGAAATTACCATATATTCTGTCTTATCTTGGTTGATAACCAGCCCCATCTGTTGGGCTTTTTCCTTTAAGTGAGTCAATATTTCTAATGTCTTTTGTTCATTTTCCCCTATAATATCTATATCGTCTGCAGAACCAAGCATCTTGGATGTTCCTCCAATATCACATTCCTCCTTTACCTTCCTTACAACTTTCTCTAGAGCCAGATTGAAGAGTAGCGGCGATAGCGCATCACCCTGTTTCAAGCCAGATGTTATTTGGAAAGGGTCTGATTTCCTGCCTTTATATGTTACTATATTATAAGTATCTTCCATGCATAGTCTGCTCATGTTGATTAACTTCCTTGGTATTCCAAATTCCTGCATTGCATTCCATAGACTATTCCTGTGGACACTATCATAAGCCTTTTTAAAATCCACAAAGTGTTATGGAGATCTCTTTTATATTCCCAATTTTTCTCGGCTATTTGTCGTAAGATAAATATCTGATCTATTGTTGATCTGTTTTGTCTAAGACCCGCCTGGTAGTCACCTAATATGTCTTCTGAATATGGTTTTAGTCTATTTAGTAATACTGCGAATAGTATCTTATAGCTTGTGGACAGTAGTGATATTCCTCTATAATTTTCACATTGGAACTTGTCTCCTTTCTTAAGGATAGGTATCAATAATGACTCTTTCCAGTCATGGGGTAATTCTTCTGTCCTCCAGATTTTTATTATTAGTCTGTATAACTTTAGATGTAATGCACGGCCACCTGCCTTTATAAATTCAGCAGCAATTCCATCAGCCCCAGTTGCCTTATTGTTTTTAAGTCGTGTGATTACATATAGGATTTCTTCAAATTCAGGTTCTTCAATTTGTGGTTCACACGTTAGAACCTCTTCCTGTGGGAAAGTGTTACTTGGAGTTTCACAATTTAGTAATTTAACAAAATATTCTTTCCATGTGTTGCACATTTCCTCATTGGTATTCATCATATTCCCATTTTTGTCTTTTAATAAACCATACGTGTTGTGTTGGTGCCCTTGTTTCATTAACTTCAGTTCTTTAAAAAATCTTTCTGGATTCGTTTTTCTGGTGATTAGTTTCCATATCTTTGATTATATTACTCATATATTCTCGCTTCTGCTATCAAACTATTTTTGTAGCCTCTTTACATTCATTTCTATATTGCTCATTCTTTTGGATGTTGTTGATGTCATTTAACCATAAATGTCTGGCATTCTTTTTCCTAATGACTGCTTCTTCACATTTTTGATTGAACCATCTGTTCTTTCTATGCGTGGTTAACACACCGAGACATTCTTCTGTGGTAGATTGTTTAAAATATTACCATAAAATCTCAAGTATAGTACATACTCTTTTGTAATCTAATCTTCTCATTCAAATTGGGGAACGCATTACGTTCATGAAGTAATTTTCCATTCGTTTTTCTGATTGAAATATTTTGAGCCTTAACCAAGCAATAGTCAGTACAAAATGTGAGTGATAATTCTGTAAATATCAATTCCAAAACAAAATATGACTGGTAAGTATGGCCGATGGACAAACACACAGAGATACAGGCAAATGTTTCAACCGATGTCTTTATGAATGCAACAACAAAAACACAACATTACAAACATATAACATACGAACAAAAGAAATGAGTACTTCCCTGAATGATGTCCAATCCAGGAGACTACAAACTAAAGATGGAAATATTGAACCAGAGAGGTGTGCAGGAAATAGAAAGGAAAAGAAATTAAATGAAAAATAGATGCATGTGTGTCAATATGTGCATGGATAAACAATTACACAGAAGTAGACAAACTCAAGCACTGCACATATAAGGATATATATATGCACAAATATAGATAAATATATACACTCAGACATGTATATGTGTACATTCTGTGTGTATACATATGTATATGAATAAAACATACACATATACACATACAAACATACTTGCATTCATGATTTATATGATGTCAATACACTCACAACAAGCATGAGAAAAGCCATGTGGTACATTTTAGTACAGCAGGATATATCAATTATCCTTGCTGTATCCACTCATATTATGTGGCGCATGGCCAGTCAGATCACAAACAGTATGGTATAATCAATCAGATATGTGGTATAACATTTATCATTACTGCCTCTATTTTACTGTGGCAGTATGAGTTAAACCCCTGCATTCAATATGTTTTGATCATAAATGGAGTAATTGATCAACATAATGTGAGTTTAGTGGTACAGAATTGGTTAATGTTGTGCTTGCAGATTGACTGGTTTTTCATCTTAATAATGAAATATATTCATTAGTGTATTAAAAGGGCCTTTCAGAAGAGCAATGACCATAAATAGTTAGTCGACAGATCATCCTCATTGCACATCAAACCTTTCAGTCCATAAGTGCTTGCATTCCCTCCTCAGTAAATCCCGCAGTGTGTAGTGGGTCACGACACCAGTTCTGTGTTGGTTTATTACTCTTCTTTGGCTCCCTGCTTAGTGTTCTTGTTTGGCTATGCCTCTTTTAACTTGCTGTTCTTGCAGCCTGACCATGGTTGTAGATTCCCAGTCATTGCTTGGTTCTCGTAAACGACTTACTTCTCGTAGAGCATTCAGAATGTCTGCCTGGTCCAAGGCTCGTCCACCTTCCACAGTAGCCCTACCTGCAAGCCTGTCAGCCTGCTCATTCCCTTGTACACCCACATGCCCTGGGACGAAGATGAAACTAATCTTTGCCAGTCGAGACCGCTCCAAAAATAGCCACTCTCTTCGGACCCACCCCATCTCTATCATCCTGAGCATACTCATTGAGTCACTAAGGACACATGCCCGATTGAATTTCTGTGTCTCGAGCCATGTTATTGCTTTACTTACTGCCATTACTTCCATAGTCAGGCTGCTTGTGGTCAAACCAAAAGCGCCAGACTCTTCCTTCACACTTTTCACTCCAGCCTGAGCCGTAAAGGCCCATGAACTTCTCACTCCTCGGACGACCGACCCATCTGTGTAAATTACAGCGTCAGCCTCTAACGAATTCTCGAAGATCAGAGCGTGTACTTCTGCCTCCACAGCAAATGGATTTTCTTGTCTGCATTTCCTGTTGGATGCACACTGAAAAGGATGTACAAAACTCTGTTGGCACTTGTACCCACTCCTCGCCAGGTTCTAAGTCCTCAAGTGAACACACCTGCTGAAGAATGTCTTCGACTTGACCCATCCACGACTTTCCTCTTTTTAACCTGCTGCCCTTTACCTTCTTAATCTCGCTGTGCAGTGGATGTTGTGTGTTTGTGTTGACTCTGAGATAGGCACGTGCTTGGCAATATTGTATTCTGTCCCTCATGGTTGGAAAATCAAGAAGGTAGCGCATCGCCCTTGCTAGAATGTGTCTTGAGATAAACTTAAATGCTACTCATCAACGATAAACGGTCCAGGGTGGCACAAAATCCTGCAATGTACTGAAGCAGAAAATGAACAGTAATCAAGTACTCGAAGCCGGTCAATGCAATAATATAGGCAATATTTATTTGCCGGAGTTGAACAGGTAATAGATTCACAGATCAATACATCAGTTTCGATTGATAATTACTGTGCCTGTTATGGCCAGGCGGGACGGTAGAGAAACATTATTAAAATTGAATCGTAACCGATCGAAGGCATTAAATATCTAAAATTATCATGTCCTGGTGCTTCTGTCCTTGGCTATCCTATCTATGCATCAGCCTGTTTCACTTGCTGAGTCCCGTTCCAATATTGTCGCATTTGTCCATGGTTTTCTGATCGATATACATCTTGTATTAATAGCCTTGTTCTTCTTTCTGATATCTGTTGGCCATTGGAGTAAGCGTCCAGCCAGTATATAAGTTCTCTCTTTGCTGAGAATCGAATCGAGCTACCTCGTTGTTCAAGCTCCAAGATCTGACTGTTTGTTGTTGTTGACAGTCTTTCTGACGTATTCTGTTTTTTACGTCAGCTTCCTAGTTTCTACCCCTATTTGGTTCACGATTTTCTCACTATGTTTCATTTACGTCATATCAACTGCGCTGCTACTTCGCAGCCCTGCTTGCAGTATCTCTTGTACATCCAAGAATAATGTGCATAGCTTCGTTCTGTATCCTTTCCAGCCTATCTATCTGCTTATGGCTGAGAGTCAGGATCACCATTGCATACTCCAAAACAGGAAGGACCAGATCCTCGTAAAGAAGACATAGATGGCGTTGCTCACAGTTTGCCACCGCCATCACCCGCATCACAGTCAAACCTCGCTTGGCCTTTGTTATCACCTGGTCTACATGCTCAGTATAAGCTAGGCTTTGACCAAATCATATCCTGCGTTCTTTCCACATCTCTGAACCCAGATTTACAGTTGGCATTGGGGTTTGACAATATGGTTATTCAAAGAGAACCATGTCACTGTTACCTTTGTTGGGTTGACCATTGCCCCAGCTTCAACACACCAAGTGTTTATGCGATTGAGTTCGGTTTGTAGTTCCACAGAAACCTGATCTCTATCCTTGATGATACACTAAAACATTCGTCTGCATACGACATTGTCCTCCCCGGTCCTATGATTTGCTCGCTGGTGATTCTCACAGTGTAGGCGTTGAACAGCACTGGAGATAATGGTGATCCCTGTGGTAGGCCAGGATATATTGTTGTTGGTTCTGAAGTCCAACTGCCACATCTAAAGGCTACTTTCCATTGGAAGAGGGCTGCAGCGATTCAACTAAGGAGGAAAGGACTTATCTTGAGTTCGAGAAGCTGAGGCATTAAAAAATCCAATGGTACTCTGTTGTACACGTCCTCAAGATCAATTGCTGCAGCAAATGTTTCAATGCCTGAGTGGAAACCTCCATAGACATCATGGGAAAAAACTGCTGCATTGGTCCAGGTTTCTCTGTTTGGACAGTACCCTCCCAGGGTAGGTGGGAAAACACCTTGCCTCTCTAGCTGGCTTGATATTTTTCTAGCAATTAACTTCTCCAGCAGCTTGCCTATTGTATTCTGCATGGTTGTTACTCTATATCCCTGAATTTTTGTGTGGTCTTTGCCAGGCTTTGGCAAGGGAATCAGATAGCTGTGTAACCACTTCTCCTTGATGCTAGCACTCCCTATACTGTTGTTGTACATGTCTGCTAATTTCTCTAGCTCGTTGTCGGTACACATATTGATGTCGTCATATCTTATGCCATCTGGCCCTGGAGCGCTGTTTTTTTATTGTCGAAACACGGTCTTGATTTCTTTCACTGTCACTGTGTCTTCATCTGAAATGTTCTGGGCATTGCACCTATCTGAGGTGACCCCCTTGGCGAGATTTTGGCCTCTCATGTTTGTCTGGTTGCTCTGCTCTAGACAGCGTTCGAAGAGGGCTTTGCCCTTGTTCTCGTCAGTCCTCTGCCAGATGAGGTCGGCACCTTGGAAGTCAGGAATACTCTTATTCTTGGCTACCCAACTCATGCTTTTATGTAGTTGCCAGAACAATTTCAGTGACTTGTCTGTGCTTACTCTGTGACATACCTCTGCCCATTTTTAATTTTAACCACCATAACCAGTTTTTTTAACTAGCTTACTTTTGTGTGCGTCTCTATTTCTAAATGCATGCAGGGACTAGGATGGGTAACTCTGTTCTTCTTGGCGTTTTGCCATTTCCTTACAGCACTACACTTATCCACCCAGGCCTTTTCTACCTCAAAATTCCACCAGGTGGCTGCTCCCAGCTTTTTATCCTGCCCTGAAGCTTTCTGCGCTTGTTGCGCCTTATTTTACTCACCACATCTTGCCCTGTACTGTCGTATACACAGCTCTAAATTCTGGGGTAAGTATGAACATTTTCTCCAATTTTCATTCTCTCTTCATTGCTTCCATTTTTTCATCTTTTCATTCTTCTAGTCCTGTTGTCACATGTTGATGTAGTCACAGGAGATCTCCTTGGCTATATGTTGTGTTTTGTGAATGTGTTTGTTTGCTGATGAAGGCTAATTGCCGCAGCGTCCTGTATGTGTCGTAATTCTGTTATGCAAAGCTGCACTACTTTGTGTCATTTTATATTGTTTACATTTTCACAGCTTTACCGCAGTTCCACCAAATTTTATTCATATTATCAGATTAGCAATTTGGAATTGCGCGTAACAAGATGGAATGGAGCAGGATGAAAACCTCTAATCACAGATGAAACAATGCTGCTCTCAGGTCATGCAGATCGGAAGTGAGACTGCATAAGAAGTACCAGGATGCCAAGATGAGACTGCATAACAGAAGTCATGAAGAGATCTTGAGGGGAGGGGACATGGACTTGGGGTAATGAATGAAAATAAAGAATTGTTCACAACATTTTGTGCGATCAATCAACACGTATAGCAGAAGTGTTTTTTCCACATCAAAGGATACATAAAGTAGCCTGGGTGTCACAGAACCACTGTACATAAAATCAGATTGACAATACTTGTATTAGCCAGATGATTTCTACATGACATAACAGTTTTCAGAGGTGCAAATGTAGATTCAGATCACCATCTGCCGATTAGTAACATAACATTGAAATTCCAGAGATACATACATCTTATAAACATGGAAATCATTACAGTGTAGGATAACTCAGAAATCAAGAAAAAGTACCAAGCTGAGAACACTTAGTAGATAAAGTGTGTATGGAAGACTGGTGTAAGCAGATTAAAAGCATTTGGAATGAATCATGTAAAGGATTCCTTGGAAAATGGGAACAAAAACAATGTATGGATACACCAGAAACCCTATTTTTTAAAACAGATTTTAAAAATAATAAAACTAGGGCTAATATTATTCAGAGTCCATGAAAAATATTCAAACACAAATAATGAAGTTATATCTATCTTTTTAAAATGTATTTATATATTTATTAATTTACTTTCTTTTCTAGGTTATTGAAAACCTATTGGAAAAATGCCTCAAGACACATTATGAGGTTGTGTACATTGTTCCACCAGGAGTGCAGATGATGTCTAAGTACCCTATGGAGTATTTAGTGCAGATCTTTTTCAGAAAGCTGGATAAAATAGCACAAAGCACCCACTTGTTAGAAAGAAACAGGCTGTTAGTATTTCTTGTCCAGGATCCAGATTATAGAAAGGTTTGTAAATAGTAGTAAAGTTTGTAAATATACAGTAAGGATGGCTAGTGTATGTGCTTATTTTAAAATAAGTTCCGAAAAGGAGCATCCATTGCATGAAGCACTCAAGAAAAGATGAAATTAACAGATTAAAAAGAGGTAAATTATTGTTAGAGTTAACAGAAGACAGTGTCAAATTAGTATGAGAGCTGACAATCATTTTTTTCTAGAAAAGAATGTATTGTTTGTCCATCAAGAATGATGTTGACCTTTCTTTTCATCCAGTGGAGTTGAAAGTATGGAGCCGTAAGTTCTAAGATGGCTGATGCTTATTTTGGCTGGAAATGTTCTTTGACAATGTGGGCAAAGAATACTTGACGTTCCAGGAGGAGGATCTCATGCAGTGGTTTTTCTGTCCAGCCTTTTTTCATTTCTCTTACTACATTATCCAACTTTTCTATTGCAGCTAGCATCCTGCCATCCCATGTTCCTATTTAACAGTTTTTCATTTTGGTTTGATGACATCATAGTATCACCTGTGGCTCATGACGGTCCCTATAAGTTTTGGTTGTCCTAAGACAGCAATTAATGTCATTCTCTTACTATGATCTGTAGATTTTTGTGAAATGTTGGGAAGATAATTTGATGGTTTCTTCTTGCCCTCCACATTTACGTGGGATAATTTACCTCTACATTTGACAGCAGTTTCCAGTGGTCAAGACAAGTGAGCACTCTGCTCTGCTTGGTTGCAGAGTTGTCCAATTGTCCTGATGGATACTTGGTCCCACGCACTGTGTTTGCCACATTATAGTGTGTTTCCCAGCCTCTACCAATGGAGGTGTAAGTGATTTTTCCTACCTTGAATTATGAGACCATGATAACATTTTTCAAATTCTCCAATAAATTTAGAGGCCTTTTGAATCATTAAAGAAAATCATTTGGGCTTTGAACTTAAATATTACAGACATTTTTTTAAATATTGTGGACTAAGAAGAAGGAAAATGCTGACATTCTGCAAGATGTGAACAAACTGGCTCATAAACAACATCATGTCTTGGAAACTGAACTATTTTGGCCATATTAAACACCACAGTTGTCTAAAAAAGAACAGTGATGAAGGACATGGTTCCTCAAAGAAGAGACCAGTACAAGGATGGGCAGAGGACATTGAAGAAACCTTGAGCATCAAAATGCATGAGGCAGGGGAACTGGCAAAGAATCAGGAATCTTTTTGGTGGGTCATGATGAGAACGATATTCTGCTAAGACCTGCTGCATGATGATAATATTGCTATTAAGAAATAAAATTATTATATGCTGATGTACAATTTTTCTTCCTTTACACCTCATTATCATTACAGTTGGTTGTTTTGTTTTCTACCTTCTAGGCATTTGATCAAGAATTGAAGAAACGCTATCCAATTAAGGAAAAGAAAGGATTTTTTGACACGATTTGTAAGTAGTAGTTTATGAACAGGGTTATTGCTTCTGTAATAGAATAATTTTTGTATGCTAGAATATTTGGTCTTCACTATAATGGATGGTTAAATGTTCACAGAAGATGCTTTATAAACAACATATATTAGAATTACAACTGTGATATAAAATATGGCATTTAGAGAGAGAGAGAGAGAGAGAGAGAGAGAGAGAGAGAGAGAGAGAGAGTGCGAAAAAGAAAGAACCCAAATATCCTGACATCAAATAATAGACAACTTGAATTAAGGAAAACAAAATCTTCCATGTGTAGATCTGGCCAGTTACACTATATGGTTTAGAAAATGGGCCATTGGAAAAGGTGATAAGCAGTATTCGGACACATTCAAGATGTGATATTACCAAAGAATGGCAAAATCTAGATGATAAATGAAAAATTGTAAAAAATATTATGGAACAAAGAAGAATTTTGAATCTAATGCAAAAGAAAGACTTGTGGCTTGGCCACGTTCTGAAATATAAAGGAAAATCAAAGAGAGTATTAGAAGGCAAAACACTGGGCAGCAGGGGAAGAAGTACAGCTAGGAAAACATAAAAAAAGTAGGCATGTACAAATCTGTAAGTGCAGACATGCGTGAAATTATTGATAGAGAGGCAAGAAAGTTAACTGGAATTAAATATTAGCAAGCTTCATGACTATCTCAAAGGTTCAAATATTTGATTATGATGAATGTAATGGACAGGCTGATACTTGCCATTTTTGTAAAGATGTTTTACTGTGGCAACACAAGAATCAACATGCACAAGACTGAAACAATGAAAATCAGCAAGCCAACAAGCCCACTAATACAAATATACATCACCAAAATAAAACAAGTCTCAGGGTTAAAATATCTAGGCATAATTTTCACAGAGGATGGAACATTCAACAGAGATGGCATAGAGAACAAAATGCCAAAAAGCAATTATTGTGAATTATCTGCTGTCAACTTTACTCAAACATCTGAAGTCAAGTGACAAATGAAAGACAGTATTTGTCTTCCAACACTTTGTAATCAGTGTCAACCTTAGTCTCTAACAACATCTGGATTGCATGTCACATGTGAAATTAAATACTTGATATAGGCTGTTGCAGTTTCCAGAAGAGACAGAATGCAAATTACATCAGAAATGTAATAGGCATAACAGCATCCATCAAGTTCATCAAGAGACAGCAAATAAAGTGGTTTAGACATTTTATGAGAGTTAAAAAACTGAAGAAGAACTGATAAAAGCATATAACTCAAAATTGTTGGTATATAAATCTCGAAGACGACTAAGAAAACAAAGGATAGATAACCTGAAATATACACCAGTCAGAGATGTATACAAAGCAACCAAGGCAACAGATACATCTGGCTATGGAATGCAAGCTTAGTGCCCCCTGCCTCTTCTGCTTTTCTTTTCTTTTTATTTATTTTAAACAGTTAATAGTAAATATGAAATTGAAAATAAGACATCATCCCCTGGAGCTAAACAATAGACAATAATAGACTGAAAACTGACTGTTTAATTCTGATGTACTAAAACAGGCTGTGAGAGGTGCTCACAGAATATTGTGTAATTCGGCAGCTATTGGGTAACATTAGGGTTGTGTACCAACACAGTGAATGTACAATAAGAAAACACACCAGCATGACAAACTAGTTCCAAGTAATATCAGGTAAAAGACAAAGAGATATGTTTTACCATCACTTTTGTTCATCTGTTCATCGCCTATATGAATAAGATTGCTAAAGCCCCGGGAAGGTTAACCCGGTCAACAAATGCCCGCAGAAGTCGGATGTGTCAGCCTAAAGGCACAAGAACGCAGCTCTGCTGTAAACAGGCACAACGCAATCACGTCCGGAAAAAAAAAACTCTGGATGAACGCAGAAGAAGAAGAAGAAGATTGCTAAAGAAACAAATCCACAACCAGAGAGTTTATATGAGCCTGTTGTTTGCAGACGACTAGAATTTACTATGTGAGAACAATGCATATCTCCAGAACCATATAATATGCCCTGACAATTGCAGACAGAATTTTGATATGAAGGTTAACATCTAAAACACAGTTTATTACAATTCGATGAGCACCAGTGCAATATTACGTAAACATAAATGGAAAATCACTTAAACAAATTAGAGAGTACAAGTATCTGAGCAGTGTGTTTACAGAAGAATGAAAACCAGATAAATAAAAACGAGAATACGGAAAGCAAACAACACCAGCTATCAAATAGCACATATCCTAAAACATCTAAATATCAACATGCTTACAAAAAAAGAAGCTGATAAATTTGTACACATGTTGTGTTACCCATGCCAGACATGGATAGTCATAAAAACACACAGGCATAAAATTACATCATGTGAGATACATAAGAAATCCAACTGGAAAAACAAGTAGAGATTGAGGGACAAATGATAAGCTAGGAGTAAGTGTAGGAATAGCGCCAATCACTGACTTCACAGAACACCAAAGAATTAAATGGTTCAGACATTTAGCTAGAATGGAAGAAGATCAACTACCAGCTAAAGCATTCAACATGAGAACATCAGGATACAAGGCGAGAGGATGAACCAGGAAGAATTTGCTAGATGGAGTAAAAGAGTCACTTTTAAGCGACTTTATGTCACTGAAGAAATCAAATATGACATTAGCACAAGAAATAAGACAAGGGAAAAAAACAGAAAATTACATCTACTTTCTCTCTGCGACACTTCTTGGCAAAATAAGTCAGGCAAAAGAAGAAAGAAGTACAGAAAATTTGACCTTTTTGAATAAATATTGTGATGCATATAAACTAGTCACAAAAGTTTATAAATATTTCTTAAATACATGTTGACATAATAATTCCTAATACAGTATTAAATTTGATTTAGTTTATAATTCTAATTGTCATCAAACTAAATTTGCTCTGTTTTTAGTATGTTGTTCAGATTACTTATAATTTAAATTATTTTTCATACTTAATTTCAATACTTCATTCAAAGTGCATACTTTTAACATTTTGGTCAGATATTTTCTTTGTTTATCTATGTTTGACAATGTTCTTTTAATTCACTGTTAGTGAAATTCTTTTTTCCCCAGACAGTTATTTTGTTAAAGACAAAGGTAAGAATTATTTTATTGCAAATCATGTATTTATGTTTTGCAACCATTGTTTCAAAACATGTTAACTGATTTGAAGGTAGTTATTTATCTGTTCTGGATAAAGTAATTTTCAACTCTATAAATATTATCAATCATATTTTGATGTTTTATTGTGGAATTTATACCTGTCATTAGTAAACAAAAACATTGAACATCAGATTCAAGGAAAGTATATAAGGTGGCATTCTACATATCCATAAAATGTTCTGGAATATTTTCTGCCATGTCCACAGTCCCCTATCTCATTTCTTCTTCTTTTACCCTTTATCGCCCATTGGGACAAAGCCCCTCAACCAACTCACTCCAAGCCCTCCTGTCCTTAGCTATCCCCATATTATTCATTTCTGTTTCTACTTCTCTTCTTTGTGTGTTTTTAGGTCTTCCCTATCTTTTTGGGGGCAAATGCAGAAATTCAGATATCTAGGCACATGGATAACATCAGATGGAAGATGCATCGCTGAGATAAAGAGAAGAATAGGACAGGCAAAAACTGCATTCTGTCAAATGAAGAACGTTTTATGCAATAAGTCACTGTCCTTGAAATTTAGAAAAAGAGTTCTTGCATGCTACATAGAACCAGTTTTAACATATGGCTGTGAATCCTGGACAACTAGTAAACATGCGAAAAAATCCCCGGAAGCCTTGGAGATGTGATTTTATAGAAGAATGATGAAAATTAATTGGACAGCCAAAAAGAGCAATCAGGACGTTTTAAGGGAAGCTGAGTCGCAAAGACAACTTATAACAAACATCAGAAAGAGGCAGTCATTATTTTTTGCCCACGTTATGAGAAGACAAAAATTGGAACATATTGTGACAACCATAAAGATTTGCAGAACGAGAGATAGAGGAAGACAGCGTGAGAGAAGATTCTTGACAGTCTTGTGTCATGGCACAGAAGGGAGTCAACACACAAATTTATTCATGACGTCGGAGATCGTAATTTGTGGAGAGGCATGATCACCCACGGCAAGGCACTGGTTGATGACTACTGTTTCTTTTGCTCTGTGGATTCCAGACAAACACCTTTCTACTTTTCTCAGGTTTTTTTCAATGCATATCCTATCTAATGTCAGAATCCTCTGTATGACCTGAGTACAGCGCTGTTTCGCATGTGCTTAGTGTCTATGTGAATGTTCCATTCCACTGTGTTTCACATAATCCCAAAATGCCAATGTCATAGTATTTCATCAACTCCACTATCTGTGCTGTGTTTTTCAATTCGTACATAGTTCTAACATTCCAGGTGCCAATTCTGGAAATTTCCCTAAATGAAAGAAAGACATTGAAAACTGACAAAGAAATACAAGATAATTTTAACATAAAAGTAAGGAACAGATTTTATATACTGTCTGCTCTAGAGATCTTATTTCAAGTTGTGGATGATCAATGTGAAATGTTGAAGAATTCAGTCAGTTTGGCTGCAGAAAAAACTATTCCAAAATTAATGAAAGTGGATCGTAAGACATGGATGCTGAAGAAATTTTACAACTAATGGAAACAAGAACACAGAACAAAAATAATCCTGCCAAATATGAAGAAATTCACAGAAAAGTCAGAACATTATGTAAGGAGGCAAAATAAGCATGGCTAAAAAAAAAATTGCATAAAAATTGAAAAACAACACAACAGTAAAAATACCAAACTAATGCACAAAAGAATTCAGGAGCTTACTAATCAAAGAACACGTTCATCAGTAGACTACCTAAAGACAATAGATGGAAAAATCATAATAGAAAAAGATCAGGTTGTACATATATGATCAGATTATGTGAAAAGCCTTTATGATGACAACAATGAAGAACAGTATGATATTCAAAATAACAATGAAGGATCATCAATTTTGAAGATGGAGGTTCAGAATGCTCTTAACCATATGAAAACTGGCAAGACCCCCGGTTCAAACAGCATCACAACAGAAATGATTAATGTTTTAAAACAGGGTGGGAAAACTTTTTGTGTGTAGGGCCACATTGACAAATGTAAAGCTATTTGGGGGGGGGGGGGGGGGGGGGGGGCATGTATATTATGTCTACTTTGTTTACAGCAACCTATCACAATAAGAAATTATGAATTATTTATAGGTTATTAAACAGTATAAACAACTAATTATTGCAATTTTATTTTACTTATACCTACATTAGCCGGCCTCTCTGGCTGTGGGGTTACAACACTTTCTCTCTGTAATCCCGTTTATCACGCAGAGTCTCGCAGCGGAGCGAGAACTGAGGTGGTTCGACCCCCGCTCGTGACTTGCGGATACTGAGCCGACCGCTCAGAAAGCAATGGCAAACTACTGAGCGTAATCTTGCCAAGAGATCAACAGACAGCTGAAAGATGCTGCTGTTGACAGCTAAGTCCTGTAAAAGGATACGCAAAAACATTTTATACCTACATTATATTTTACAATATGGACAAAAACTTTTACTAATTTGTAACAAGATTTTACAATTTTTTATTATAAAAATTTTTTTAAATTTTCTATCAATGGCTTTAATTTAGACCCAAACTGACTACATTGTCACTACAATTGTTGATTTTTAATTAGATGTATGTAACTGCTTGCAATTTTTGACAATATTCTTGAAATCTTGAGCAAGTTTACTTGTTAAAATTTGTATGATGGTATACAAGTTGCAGTCCAACAATAAAGACCTATTCTTAGATTTGTTGATCTTCAAGCAAGAGAATGCTTGTTCGCAAATGTATGTTGTTCCAAACAATAATTAAAGTTTAGCTGCAAAGTTTTTCAAGTTGGGAAATGATTCTTCTAATAAAGATCCATAGAAATCCAGCAAACTATCTGACTTGAATTTTTCTTTTAGGTCATGATCTGCTTGTAAGTCAAGCAGCTCCAACTGTATGTCCTCTGTGTCTGTATCAGCTTCTGCACTAAAAGAGGAACTGAGAATATTGAACTGTGGCTCCAAGTTCTTGAAATCTTGGAATGTTCATCAAAATTCTTCAGTCAATGCATCTAATTGGGCTTTGTACTTTTCAGTCATTTTACTAGAAATGGTTTCTTGTTTCAGCAAAGGGAAATGACAAAACCTTTTTTTACTTGCTTGTCTGGAGAACAGTGAGAGTTTTGCCTGAAATGATTTTACATGTACATACAATTCATGTGCAAACACACCATTGCCCTGAAGTTTGACATTCAGTTCATTTAACTTTTTCATAATTTCAATGGCAAACATAAAGTCTAACTTCCACTCTTTATTGACGTTAGTATTAAAGTCACATTCAATGCTCTTCATCTCAAGGAGCATCACTATTTCTTCTCTAAGGTCCCACATTCACCTCAACACCTTGACCGAGACTCAGCCATCGAACACCGGTGTGGTACAGGACATCGGAATGTTCAGTTTCCAAATCGTCAAGTAATGCCTTGAACTGTCTGTTATTAAGTCCTCTTGATCTGATGAAGTTTATGACACTGACAACTGGATCAATAATATGCTTGATATTCAAAACAGTTTTACACAGACTTTCTTGATGGATCACACAGTGAAGTGGTAATAATGTGTGGTCAAGATATTCTTCTTTAATCTTATCACTTATCAACTTTACCAGCCCTACATTTTTTTCCAATCAAAGCATGAGCTCTGTCAGTTGTAACACTTGCCATCTTGTTCCAAACCAGTAACACTTGCCATCTTGTTCCAAACCAATCCATTTCTTTCAATACAGTTAGTAACAGCATTGAATATATCATATCCTGTGGTTGTTTCTTTGAGTGACTCAACACTCAGTAACTCTTCATTGAGTTTGAAAGAAGTGTTTATTCCACATGTAAATATAAATAATTTGGCAGTATCATGTACATCGGTACTCTTATCCAAAGCAAGAGAGTACCACAAAAATTTTTTACTTGCATCTTGAAGTTTATGCATACAATTGTCACTTATCTTGTCAACACGTCTGACCACAGTTCTCTTTGATAAAGTAATGTTGTCAAATTTGTTTTTTGTTTTGTTTTGGACACATAATTTTTACTGCATCTAGCAAACATTCCTTGATGAACTCGCCATACGAAAATGGCTCGTTCTGTTTTATAATTCTGTGTGACAGCATAAAACTAGCTTCTGTTGCAGCATCTTGAATTGAAGACTGTTAGTGAAAGCAGTTTGCTATTTCTCCAAATTTTTCACCAACTCCAGGTATTTCCTTTCCATCTCTTTGGTTGTTAAATTGCATCCGAAATCGGAATGTTTTGTTTGATAATGTTTTTATAAATTGTACTCCTTGAAGACAGCCACTGACTCACGACACAACAAGCAAACAGATTTGTTACCAACTTTTATAAAACAATACTTAGTTGTCCATTCATCATTAAAAACTTGGCATTCATCTTCAATCTTATGTTTTTTTAGTGACACTCATTGTTTTAATAAAATACAAACAGTAATGACCGTCTGTGTGTGAAAATAAAATATTCGGAAAACAAGCACTAAACTCAGAATAAATTTCAGAAATATATCAAGACTACTACAACATAAAATAATTTGAACATTGTGGTCGTAAGAAATGGATGACTGAAGAAATTTTACACACCTAATGGAAACAAGAAGACTCAACAAAAATAATTCTGCCACATATGAAGAAATTCACAGGCAAGTCAGAATATTATGTAAGGAGGCAAAAGAAGCATGGCTTGAGGAAAAGTGCTTAGAAACTGAAAAACAATACAACAGTCAAAATACCAAATTAGTACACAAAAGAATTCAGGAAATTACTAATAAAAGAACAAGTACATCAGCAGGCTGTCTAAAAACTAAAGATAGCAAAATCATAATAGCAAAAGATCAGATTCTACAGGTACGGACAGATTATGTGAAAAACCTATATGATGATGATAACAGAGAGAAACAGTATGATATTAGATTTAATATTTTGAAGATTGAGGTTCGAAATGTTCTTAAGCATATGAAAGCTGGCAGATAACATCACAACAGAAATTATTAAAGCTTTAGAAGAATATGAAGTAGATCAAGTCAGCAGACTTCTGAACACATTATATGATATAGAGATATACCTTCTGATTTATGTAACTCTGTATTTATTGCAATCCCAAAGAAATCAGGAGCCTTGGAATGTGATCAACATTGAACAATTGGTATAATGAATCACATCATGAAGATGTTGCTAAAAATTATCATGCAAAGAGTTAGGAAGAAAATACAACCTGAAATAGGAGAAGAACAATGTGGGTTTGTAGAAAGCAAGGGTACAGTAAATGCTGTGTATATACTGAGAACAGTAATTGAATGCTCTATAGAAGTAAACAAAGATCTACACCTTTGCTTTATTGACTACACAAAGGCTTTCGATAAAGTGAGACGTGTCGACATGGTAAGGATGCTTGAAGATCTACAAATTGATGGAAAGACCTCAGATTTGTAAAAAAAAAAACATATTGGAAACAACAAGCCGCCATAAGAATTGATAATGAAGTAGGTCAATATCAGCCTATTAAGAGAGGTGTGTAATCTCCAGATCTTTTTTCCCTGTACAGTGAAAATATTAGCAATGACGTACAGACCAGAGGAAAGCAGAGGAAGAGGCCGACCACGTAAACGATGGACGCAGGGAATAACAGAGTCCATGGGAATATCGATACATGAAGCCCATAAACGGGCACTCTCCCCCTGTTTATACTTCACCTCGACACCGCAAGGTACAAGAAGAAAATGATGACATGAGATGGGATGAGTGAAAATATTTTCAGAAATATAAAAGATCAGGAAGCAATCAACACTACGGGACGATACATCAATAAGATAAGATATGCAGATGATACAGTCTTGATTGCAGACAATGAACAGGACCTGCAACATTTAGTAGATGCGGTTGTTGCACACAGTGAACAACTAGGGTTAGAATTGAATTGTAAGGAGACACAGATTATAGTCGTCACTGGGATGAAGGAAATACCACAATGTAATATATATTCTTAAACAAGTGAATCGGTATAGTTATCTCGGAACAGTCATATCATCTGATGGGAGATGCCGTGAAGAGATTAGATTAAGAATTGCCATTGAGAAAGTAGGCTTTTGCAGGATGAAAAACATACTGACCAATAACAAATATATCAATTGAAACAAGAAAAAAGAGTGTTGAAGTGCTACATAGAACATGTACTTTTGTATGGATGTGAAGCGTGGACAATGAGCAAAGTTGGAAAACATGTAATGGCTGTGGAAATGTGTTTTCTGGGGAAAATGCACAGAATACCATGGACAGACAGAAAAACCAATGAACAAGTCCTTCAAGAAACAAATGAAGGTCGTAAACTGATTAGAGACATTAGACATAGACAGTCAAAATTGTTTGGGCATGTTATGAGAAGAAATGAATTGGAGAACTTGGTGAATACTAGCAAGATCGAAGGGAAGAGACCAAAGGGAAGACCGAGAAGTAAATACCTGGATGGCTTGGCTATGTGGCATGGTCGAGACAGAAACACAGAGCTGATCCACGACTCTGGTGATCTAATGAGATGGCAAAACATGACTGCCCACGCTTATTGGCATGGCACATGATGGATGAATGGAAAGAAAGACTGGCTTTCTCTGCATCACACATCTCTTCTAGAAGATCCTCCATTCCTCTTGATTGGTTTGGTTGTTCTTTTTTTTATATCTTTGGACTTGTTCATGATTGTTTGCATTTTATAGCTAAAGTTTTTCTATGGAATGGGAAAGTCAGTCCCATGACCAGCCCTCCTTCATCACCTCTTACAACCTGTATGGTTGGTTACAATGTGATACTATTCTTTGCTTCCTTTAAGGGTCCCGTTAACACACATGGAGTCCTCCTTCATCACCTCTTACGACCTGTATGGTAGGTTACAATGTGATACTATTCTTTGCTTCCTTTAAGGGTCCCGTTAACACACAGGTGGAGCCCTCCATCACCTCTTACGACCTGTATGGTAGGTTACAATGTGATACTATTCTTTGCTTCCTTTAAGGGTCCCGTTAACACATGGAGCCCTCCTTCATCACCTCTTACGACCTGTATGGTAGGTTACAATGTAATACTATTCTTTGCTTCCTTTAAGGGTCCTGTTAACACACATGGAGCCCTCCTTCATCACCTCTTACGACCTGTATGGTAGGTTACAATGTGATACTATTCTTTTCTTCCTTTAAGGGTCCTCTTAACACAGGTGGAGCCCTCCTCGTCGCCTCTTATGACCTGTTAGTTAGTTAGTTAGTTAGTCGACAGATCATCCTTGTTGCACATCGAACCATTCAGTCCATAAGTGCTCGGATCCCCTCCTCAGCAAATCCCGCAGCGTGTAGCGGCTAACGACGCCAGTTCTGTGTTGGTTTATCAATCTTCTTTGGCTTCCTGCGTAGTGTTCTTGTTTGGCCACCCCTCTTTTAATTTGCTGCTCTCGCAGTCTGGCCATTGTTGTAGATTCACAGTCATCACTTGGTTCTCGCAAAAGTCTCACTTCTCGTAGAGCATTCAGAATGTCAGCCTGGTCCATGGCGCGTCCGCCCTCCACAGTAGCCTCACCTGCGAGCTTGTCAGCCCGCTCATTTCCTTGTACTCCCGCATGCCCTGGCACGAAGATGAAACTAATCCTTGCCAGCCGAGACCGCTTCAGAGGCAGCAACCATTCTCTTCGGATCGACCCCTCCTCTATCCTCTTGATCATGTTCATTGAGTCGCTAAGGAAACAAGCCCTAGTGAATGTCTGTGTCTCGAGCCATGTTATTGCTTTACTTACTGCCATGACTTCTATGGTCAGGCTACTTGTGGTTTCAGTGAAAGCACCAGAGTCCTCCTTCACAATTCTCCCTCCGGCCCGAGCTGTAAAGGCCCATGAAGCTTCTCACATGTCGGACGACATGGTAGGTTACAATGTGATACTATTCTTTGCTTCCTTTAAGGGTCCTTTTAACACACGTGGAGCCCTCCTCGTCACCTCTTACGACCTGTATGGTAGGTTACAGTGTTACTATTCTTTGCTTCCTTTAAGGATCCTTTAGGTACCACACTGGGGTCTGCCAATCATTTCTGCTACCGATGTTCCTCCGTGTCAGATTGTCGAGCATCTTCTTTCTTTGTCTCCTGCTCTCTTCCTCTCCAACTTTCCCATTATGATGCCATACTCCAGCTTTTCCCTTCTCAGGACAAGCCCTAAAGAATGTGGACTGTCTTCTTCTGGTAACCATTTTTCTGGTAACCATTTTTCTTTGTGAGTTAACTGTTTTCATTGGCCTTTCTATCCATCCACGGTGTTCTCATCATTCTTCTATAAAACTACATTCAGCAGCCTCCATGATTCCTCATTTGTCTGCTTATGGACAATTAATCGCTTCCATACATTAGGGCTCAATGTAGATCTTAAGAACTCTTTTCCTCACCTAAATTTGCAAAGATAAATTGCAGATAATATTCTTCTTCTTGTGGAATGCTGCTTTTGCCCTGGCTATACAACATTTAACTTCCTAAATACATCTTCCATCAGCTGTTATTAAAGTACTCAAATACTTACATTCATCAACTTGTTTCAGATTCGTTCCATTCACTTTGATGTTGTATTTAGGTATACAGTGTTTCTTTGTAATAGCCATAACTTCCATTTTTATGTTATTCAGACTAAGTTCTTTATCTTGACTGTGTGTTGCAATTATATCTCTCATTTCTTGTAACTGTGTTTCATTTTCAAAGAGCATGTCATCAGTATAATCCAGGTTGTTTACATTATGCCACACAACTGATATTCCAGGCTTGTTTTTATAGATCTGATTATTTTGCTGTACAAATTGAAAGATCGGGTGATAGTACACAACCCTGTTTAACACCTTGTTTAATGTGTTGAAAAGTTCCCACTTAGTTGTTAGTTCGTATGGTTGCTCTTTGTTGCCAATACGTGCTCTTTATTATTCTCAGATCTTTAACATCAGTGTTTTACAATTTCCAACATCCTAATAATTACTTCATGTTTCACCTTATCGAATGCCTTAATGTAGTCAATAAAGCACAAATATAGATCTCTGCTCATGTCAATCATTCTTTCTGTTAATGTTCTCAAGATGTATATGGCATGTTTGTGCCTTTACCTTCCACAAATATACACTGATCTTCTCCAATTTCTTGTTTCCTTTTTTTCTGATTGTTACTTTACTTACATGACTCATTAAATTAATTGTGCAATGTTCTATACAATCTGTTACACCAGATATATCTGGTAGAGCTATAACAATAGATTTCAAGAGATCATCAGGTATATATTATTCCCTGTTACAGATATCATTCACCAGTTTTGTTATCACTTCTATACCAAATTCACCAACAGCTTTAATTTCTTTAACAGTGATGTTATCTGGCACTGGGGATTTGGGGATTTACCTTTCTTCATACATTGTATAGCCAACCTCTTCTCCCCCCCCCCCCCACCACCACCGATGTGTCTTCACCTTGCCACAGTGTGGGCGATTGCAATGACCCCAAGAGCTAAGCCAACGGAAGCACAACTATGTGTCGGACAGGACTTGGGTTAGGGGCCAGACCAAGAGAGACACAACCTGCTGCTCTGCAGGTAGACTGAGGATAGCAGTCAAAAGTTCAAATCAGGTTCACGAAGGCAGAAATCCTTGGTCCGGACACATACTCTAAAACTTTCAGCTGAGGTATATGGCTGAATGCCTCTAAGCTATAAACCTTCGGATGTGAGAACCGGGCTGATACTTACCAACCGAAAAATGGAGATGAGATGCTGAGCATGCTACATGCGTAGTTCAGATACCTATTCAAAGGTTCTCTCGAAGGCTCTCAGCTGGGGGATATGAGGGATCCCCGGATGAGAGGGCCTGGCCGTCACTCGCTCTTAGATGCATGGAGGTAGTGTGCTGAACCGGCAGCACATGTAGCCTACCTCGTGATCGATACTTAAGGTGCCAAAGCGATTCAGTCGCACGAAGTGGTTATGATGAAAGTCTGTAACTACACACATAGAGTGAGTGTAGTTAAAGGTGGAAAAACGTCTCAAAAACACAAAATGAACGCTTGGCTAGCGTATCCATTACGTGGAAGTCCAAAGCGAAAGCTTGGTGAGTGGATGTCGCCCGCAGACTGTCCGTCCCTGTTTTGTTTGTGTGGGGAGCGACCAGTGGCAAAACGAAATGCCCAATACATGGAAGTGAGGAATTAAAGCAGCCATGAGCAGGAAGTGGCAATTCCTCGGGTGAGCCCAGTCTCAGAGCACTATGTGCCGGCTCTGCAACTATGGAAGCCCCCTTGGATATCAGGGAATGCCCATGGTCTGCTCCTGCCTTCCCTTGAGGGCTGACCATGATGTCTTTGACTGTTCTACCATGACCAGCTGAGATGTGGGCGACACCACAACAGTAAGAGTCTAACGTCCCTCGAAATCTGAGGAAGGCTAACCTCATTTAAAAAATGCCTAAGGGTGGCAAATAAAAACTGGCACTACGCAATTACATCCCAGTGAAATGTCTTACGTGCCCGGAACAGCTCTGACTAACTAGTCTTCTGAATGCCTGGAATAGCTCTGATTAGCTAGTTTTCTGAATGTCCATCGTGCCAGGAACCACTCGGACTATCTAGTCTTCCGATTGTCCTTCACGACCAGAACAGCTTTGACTAGCTAGTTTTCCAAATGTCCTTGTGCCTGGAACAGCTCTAACTATTTTGTTTTCCAGGCACAGCGACTAGAACATGTCCGAATTGAAAGCTCGCTGAGTGGATACCGTCTGCAGTTCAACCGTTCCTGGTCTGTGTGGAGAGCGGCCCATTGCGAATGAAAGACCCAATACATTGAAATGAGGAATTAAAGCAGCCATGAGCAGGACATGGTGATTCCCTCGGTGAGCCCAGCACCAGAGCATTATGTGTCGGCTCTGCAACTATGGAAGCTTCCCTTGGATGGCGGATAATGTCCATGAACTGTCCCTGCCTTCCATTGAGGGCTGATCGTGAAGTATTCGACCGCTATAACGTGACCAGCTGGGATGTGGACGGTGCGACAAAAGTGAGAGTCTCCCAGGAATGCTAACCTGGTCAAAAACGCACACAAAAGTCTGATGTGTTGGCCCAAGGGTGCATAACAATACACTGCAATTACATCTGAAAAAACACTCCAGATGACCGCAGAAGATGAAGAAGTATAGCATCTTCAACTTCTACTTTCAGTTTAGGTGGTCCTTCACATCAATTATAATTAATTGTTTTAACTGATTACCATAATCACCACATAACTCCCTTAATATATTCTGTCCCTCTTTCATATTATCTTTTCTTTGTCCATTAATTCATCCATCTATTGTGTGCCTTGCCGATAAGCGTTGGTGGTCATGTTTTGCCATCTCACTCGATCACCAAAGTCATGGATCAGCTCCGTGTTCCTGTCTCAACCATGCCACATGGCCAAGCTATCCAGGTATTTACTTCTCGGTCTTCCCCTTGGTCTCTTCCCTTCAATCTTGCCAGTTGTCACCAAGTTCTCCAATTCATTTCTTCTCATAACATACCAAAAAAATTTTGACTGTCTACGTCTAATGTCTCTAATCATTTTACAATCTTCATTTGTCTCTTGAAGGACTTGTTCATTGATTTTTCTGTCTCTCCATGGTATTCTTTGCATTTTCCTCAGAAATCACATTTCCTCAGCCATCAGATGTTTTTCAGCTTGTCTGTTCATTGTCCACGATTCACATCCATACAAAAGTACAGGTTCTATGTAACACTTCAACACTCTTTTTCTCGTTTCAATTGATATCTTTTTATTGGACAGCATGTTTTTCATCTTGCAAAAGGCTACCTTCGCAATGGCAATTCTTGTTCTAATTTCTTCAAGGCATCTACCAACAGATGTTATGACTGTTCCAAGATCACTGTACAGATTCACTTGTGTAAGAATATGCCCATTTACTTGTATATGTTGCAGATCACGGAGTCTGAATATAACTGAAGGTAACTGCAATAGATGAAGTCAAAGCTCCGAGCAAAATGTATATATGGCCGTTTATTAGTCCAGATATAAAAACTAATACAATGAATTGAAACACGTCTGGCTAAGTCTAATGCTGAGTTGGGACTGCCTATGTTTACCCTCGACGTCATGTGTGAGCGTCCCTAACAACTTGTTTAATAGTGCTCACGCGTGCAATCATTTATCACTTATTCATTTCCCAAACCCTTTTCTATTTTACACTAACTATTTCCCAACTACTAACAGAGATGGTGCTCTGTTACATATATTACATTGTGGTATTTCCTTCTTCGCAGTGATGACCATAATCTGTGTCTTCTTACAATTCAATTCTAACCCTAGCTGTTCACTGTGTGTGACAACCGCATCTACTAAATGTTGCAGGTCCTGTTCATTGTCTGCAATCAAGACTGTGCATTCATCCATCATTCTGATAAGCGTCGGCGGTCATGTTTTGCCATCTCACTCGATCACAAGAGTCGTGGATCAGCTCCGTGTTTCTGTCTCGACCATGTCGCGTGGCCAAGCCATCCAGGTATTTAATTCTTGGTCTTCCCCTTGGTCTGTTCCCTTCGATCTTGCCAGTTGTCACCAAATTCTCCAATTCATTTCTTCTCATAACATGCCCAGACAATTTTGACAAACCTACTCTAATATCTCTATTCAGTTTATGATCTTTATTTGTTTGTTGAAGGACTTGTTCATTGGTTTTTCTGTCAGTCCATGGTATTCTTTGCATTTTCCTCAAAAACCACATTTCCACAGCCATCAGATGTTTTTCAGCTTGTCTGCTCATTGTCCACGCTTCACATCCATATAAAAGTACAGATTTTATGTAGCACGTCAACACTCTTTTTCTCGTTTCAAGTGATATCTTTTTGTTGGTCATTATGTTTTTCATCTTGCAAAAGGCTACCTTCGCAATGACAATTCTTGTTCTAATTTCTTCAAGGCATCACATCATATGTTATGACTGTTCTGAGATAACTGCTGGAAGCCTAAGTCAATCTAAGTCAGTGAAGGAATCCAAACACATGACCACCAGACTGGCAGGCTAGCGTGTTAGCCACTGCACTACCATGACTCAATATAAAATATATACAGTGCTATTATTACCACTATGTCTTCTTTTGTACTACAAGCTGTTGGGGCCACACCTAGTGTATGCATTCAGTATGAACTCTCCACTCTAGCTCTTTGTATTGTGTATTTTATTCTTCTTATCTCTCTTATGAAGGGGTTCGAATGAGGCGATTTGGCAGCAGACTGCCTTGCGTTAGTTATTTTTATTAAATGGTATGAGTGCCGATCATTCAGAAAGAAATGGCAGACTATTGAACATAAATTTGTCAAGAGATCACAACCAAAATATGCTGGAGTTGACTGCGACATCTTGTCAAGGATATGCAACTAACTTTTATTTTTACCTCTCTACAGCATCACTTTTGTCTTTTCCTGTGTCTTCTCTCTTTCCTCCTAAATCTTCTACAACTTTGTCTTGTTCGCTTTTATTAGACCATACTGTGTCTTCTATTCCGTGGTCTATTTAACAACCTTACCTGCTTTCTGTCTATCACCTTATCATCTTCCGCCTTTTTAGTTTTAGTGTATATATCCATTCATATCCTTTCTTTCTTTTTGTGTGTGTCTGTGTTTCAACCAGACATCTAGTTAAATACCTTCCATTTCACTTTATTCTTTTTTTTTCTAATTTGTTGCATTTGTTTACACAATATATGTTAATATGTTACTGTAGTTATCTTAGTACCACTGTTGCCTTTATTTCTTGTTGATTATTTTAAAAACTGATGAAGGTTTCTCACTGCAACACCCTCCATGTTCTGTGCTTGTGTTCTAATAAAGCTGACCTTCTATGTTTCTTGTTCATCCATAGGAAAGTGAAATTAGTATGATACTAATTGATGCAGTAATTTATATATTGTGTCTGTCTACTAGAAACCAGCAACAACAAGAAGATTCCAAAAACTATCACAAAGATAAGCTCTGTTCCATGTACAGTCATTACTTTTGTAAGTACATCTGATCTTGATATTCAGAATGCAGCGATGGACCTTGAGAAAGAATTGATACTCTTGATGAAAGAACATTCTTCAGCGTTAACGATGAATAAGCAGGAAACCAACAAATTTCAAGTATGCTTTTATGTTTTTTGTTTTATCTAACTTGTATTTGTAATGTTTTCTTTACATTTTTTTTTCAAAATCGTTGCTGCCATGTATCATGATTTAAATATTTCATAAGTAATTCAAGTAACAATTGTGTCCATTTCCCTATAATACACATTTAAGTGTTTATAAATGTTATTTCTTCAGTTATTTTTTATTATTTTCTGTTACCATTTTGTGCATTCACAGCCTTGTGCTGTTGTTTATTTCTTACATATTTAATAACAAATAATACTTTTGTGATAAAAAAACCTAAAAAATGTATTGGTACTATTGATTTCCTTTATTGTTTGTATGTTATCAGTTAGGGCTGTCAAGTTGTTTGCTTTCTTAGCCAGTGCCAGATAATTTCATACCCTTGCATTATCATAAAGATCTTAATTGCTGTCTGGATTTTCTGATATACTATAAATTTGATGAAATGAAGTAATTTTGGCTTAAGCTTTATCTTCAAATCTGTAATTCTCTTTTAGCTCATGCAGAACAACTTTATTCATGGTTGCCCCTCTATGGAAGGCAGGGGCCTTGAGTGTTGGTCAGAATGATCTCAGAGCAAATATGCCATTTATTTCCAGATCCATGTCTTGATTGGAGGTTTATACCTTCAGGGTCATGAAGAGCAGCATGTTTTTTGTAGAGCGCTTGGGCAGCGTTTTTATTTTGCTTGTATAAATTGGTGATGAGGGAAGAATAAGTATCTTGCAGTTCTGGCAACGTGTTCTTGGTAGATTTCTTATCCTTGAAGTTATACAAGTACAACATTTTTCATTTGTGTAGAACAAATGAACGAACGAACGAACAGACTTTATTTTCAAAGGGTTAAAAATTGGGCATGCAGGCCTGTCTATCATTCTACCCTTCTGTCTCTCTCGTTCATACATTATTTCATCCACACATCATTTGAGGCTAACTGAGAACAACAACAATATAAATGATATGCATTATAAAGGCATACAAGAAATGCAAACATCACTAACACATGACTCACTAAAATTAATTAATGATATGGCAGTTGTTATTAGCTACTGGGAACATACTGTCTACTAAAAGGGCACTGGCTGTTATTCTTGGGCTTATTATTGTTATTATTGTATTATTATTAATGGGAAAGGTAATCTGCACTGAGATAGTGTTCGAATAATTTGTGATTATGTATGTAGTCATTGGTGATGTCTTTGATTTCTTGAGGAAGACTGTTCCACAGCTGAGCTGCAGAATATGCTAGGCTTGTTTTGTATAAGTCTATTCTAGGCTTCGGAATATGTAATATATTTAGTCGTTTACTGTGTGTTGCATTATATTTAAACAATGGCCAAAGGTAATTTGGGCAATTTTGATATAGGATTTTGTGAATTAGTTTAGCCTTGTTGAAAAGTAGGCGTTTGCAGAGTGGTAGTAACTGAAGGCGTTTATGTAGGCTAGGATTATCATTTACGTGTTTACTATAAATTAAACTCCTAACCCGTTTCTGGAGTGAGCAAAGTCGCTTGGTGATTGAATTGGAACAACCGTCCCAGATTGTAGAGCAGTAGTCAAAATGTGTCTGTATGTGAGAAGTATAGAATATCTTCCTTGTGTCTTCATCAAGAAATTTGTAATTTTTGCCAGTTAGTAGACTCTTTTCGCTGTTTAACGAGTGCTTGAACATGAGAATTAAAGGTTAAGTTTCTATCAATGATGAATTCTAAAATTCTAATCCTTTGTGCTCAGTTACACTTTCTACTGGCACGTTATTGATGTGAAGTTGAAGTGACAGAAAGGATTTTATTAGAGTCACTATATTACTATTAGGGCCAACATTCATTGTTTTTAGTTTTTTAATTAAAATAACATGGTCTATCATATCAAATGCTTTTCTGAAATCGATAAACACCGCTCCACATAGATGGTTGTTGTTTATATTCAGGTTCCAATTTTCTATCATGTTTGTTATAGCCGTATGGCAAGAATATTTTGGTCGAAATCCTGATTGACTGTCGACTATAAGCTTGTTGCGAACTAAATACTGTAAGATTGCTTTATGAATGTACTTTTCTAGTGGTTTAGAGAGTGATGATAGTAAGGAAATAGGCCTATAATTGTTAAGGAGATCATCGTCCAATGAGCCAGCTTTGAGAAGAGGATACACTTTAAAGATTTTGAGAGCTGATGGAAAGTGGCCTTTGGCAAGACACTGGTTATATAAAAATGTCAGAGTACAGGAGTACGGGAAAATACAAGGGTAGATACAGAGTACAGGTAAATGATGAACTGTCCAAGCCCTTTCCTGTCACCAATGGGGTGAAGCAAGGATGTGTCCTGGCACCAACACTGTTCAGCCTCATGTTGTCAGGTATGTTGACGAATGCCTTCGAGAACAGCAACATTGGAATAGACATCAACTACTGCATGGATGGAAAGTTATTCAATCTCAGAAGGCTGAAAGCTAAAGCAAAAATTAACAGCGACACTGTCAGAGAGCTCCTGTTTGCTGATGATTGCGCTCTATATATCAACTCAGAGGCAGACATGCAACACAATGTTTCAGCTTTATCACATACCTGTGCCAACTTTGGGCTCAATATCAACTTGGAGAAGACTGTAGTTATGTACTAGCCAGCTCCAGGGAATAATCATACTGTGCCGAATATCAAAGTGGATGGTCATAGACTAAGTGTTGTGGACAAATTCACCTATCTTGGCAGCACTGTGTCACAAGCTGCCACAATTGATGACAAAGTGAATGCAAGAATCTCCAAGGCCAGTGCAGCCTTTGGCAGACTGTACAAGAATGTATGGAACCAAAATGGAATAAGCCTGCAAACAAAGCTGAAAGTCTACAAAGCAGTTGTATTATCCACACTGCTATATGCTTGTGAAACCTGGACTGTTTATCAGCGACACGTTAAGAAATTAAACCACTTCCACACAGTCTGCCTTATGGAGCTACTGAAGATTAAATGGCAAGACAAGATCCCAGACACTGAAGTCCTAGAAAGAGCGTCCATGCCCAGTATCCACACTCTACTAATGAAGAATCAGATTCGCTGGGCTGGACACTTAACTCGCATGTCAGATCACAGGCTACCTAATCAAATTTTTTACGGCGAGTTGCTTTGTGGTAAATGCTCCCAAGGTGGCCAGAGGAAACGCTTTAAAGATACTCTGAAAATCTCACTGAATGCTTTTGGAATTCATTATGACACCCAGGAGACTGCAGCCAGAGACCGAAATTCATGGTGTGCATCATTATGCAAGGGTGCAGTCACGTGTGAGGCAACCAGGACTGCAAGAGCTGTGAAGAAAAGACAGGACAAAAACCGCTGTAGGAAATCCTCCTCCAAAAACGTCAAGCATTCTTTGTCCACATTGTCAAAGAACATTTCGAGCCAAAATAGGCCATATCAACCATCTTAGAACGCATGGCTCCATACTTTCAACCCCACTGGATGAAATAAATGGTCATCATCATTCTTGATGGACAAACAACAATACATATGTCAGTGACACACAGATCACTGGAGCAGCACAATGGAGAATCTGATTGCTGATGCTTCTAGCCCTGATGAGTTACTGTTTTTTTAGGTTACTTCAGTGGTTGTCATTAGCGGTATATCAGATGGAATACCCTGGGAGTATCTCTTCTCGCAAAATGATGACAGTAAAGATAAGTTGCAAGGATAATTTGGTATTGAAGCTTTCATCTGATCTATGTCAGTTTGAAAAAAATTACTGAATTAGTCACATGTAATATGAATTGATGGTAGTGAATTGGAAGTGTTATATTTGTTTGTCAAGGTGTTTATTGCCTTCCATATATTCTTAGTGTTTGTTTTATCCATTACTAAGTTCTTAAAATAATTTTTCTTTTCTCTTCTTATGATATATTGCACTTTGTTTCTAAGAGTACGGTATGTGATGAGGTCCTTCTTTTTATGTGCTTTATCTCTATCTCTCATAATTTCGAGTATTTCCTGGGTGATTGAAGGCGGTTTGGTGTAATGTTTTACTCGAAATTCCTTGACTGGCATGTGTCTATCAAACACATCAATAAAGGTCTTAATCCAGAAGTCCAGAGCTTCCTCCGGGCTAGGAGGTTGATAAATGTCATCTGGAGGTCAACTCAAGTCCTGTAAAAATGCATTTTGATTGAAATTTTTGTAATTTCTATATTTTACACTTATGTGTTTATGTTTGGGAGGTTTAATTCCTTTTTCAGACCATGTGCAGCATTTCGGGTAGTGATCGCTCATTGCACAAGTGGGTACGGTGCATTCGATTATTTTGTCTAAGCAAGTTACATAAATTTGATCAATATGTGTTGAAGATGATTTAGTAGTTCTAGTAGTTTGTTTTACTATTTGTTGGAAGTTGTATGATGCAGATATGTTTCCCCATGTTATGTTTGATCTGTTTGTGTCAATGTTAAAGTCTCCGAGTAGCATGATTTCCTTTCCGGTAGTGAACACAACATCCATCATGGTAGTGAAGTTCTCGTACCAGATGTGTCCAGCGCTAGGATTTTGATAGAGATAGCCAATTATCAGTGGTGTGCGGTTCTGAAGTTTTAGTTCCAACCAGATACATTCTATCTCGCTAATTTCAAAGTCTTGCCTACGGTGAACATTTAGTAAATTAGAAACACAGAATGCTAGACCTGTCTCTTGCTTCCTAAAGGGATCTCTTTTAAAGACTTTTATAGAGATGTCCTCGTCTGAAATGTTTTCATTTAGTCTACTTTCACTAAGGCCGAACAAATGAAAATTTTGATTAAGAATAAGGGATAACTCTGGCAGCTTGTTGAAAAGGTGGCAAATGTTTAAGTGTCCAAGGCGGATTCCCTGTTTTCTGAGCCAGTTTTGACACTTTCTAGACATTTTGCTCATGAATTAAATGTAAATTAAGCAGAATTAAGCAAAAATACAAAATTATAAAGATTCACAAATACACTAAATTATCAGTAAAATAAATCTATGTTTAGTTTAGTCAAAGGATCAACACCACGGCACACGGGTACAACCCATAAGTGCTCTGTTCTCCTCCTAACTTAAACCTGAGTCTGGAGAAACTCAGCTCAGTGCATGAACTCTGTAGCACCGGCGAAGATCCTGAAATACTTTGGGTAGATTTTTAACTTGAAATTTAGCCCGGGCAGCGCCGTTAGGCTACTCTTTTTTGATTTCCAACTGCCAAGCGATTTTTACATGGACAACAATACACAGGCGTGTCCAATCTCACTACCCAGAGACCAGGGGAAATTTTATTACTAGAAGTCCACGTGAAAAAATCCCGGTCATCACCGGGGCTTGAACTCGGGACCATACCTCAAGACCAATCTATGTGTAAATGACAATACTATACATATTTAACCAATGAGCCACACACACACACAAAAATTGCAAATGCAAACAGAATGAGGTAAAGCAATATACAACAATCAATTAGCTCGGAAGAAGCACATCGCAAGCTACGTAACCAGCTGCTATCCAACAGAATTAATAAATGACTATAGACGTCAAAGTTTATGTTTAAAGATGGGTATCCCACTAAAACGTTAATTAGTAAGCAATTTAAGTTCAAGGAGGAAGCTCTGATCCCGATACCAAGGCGTATGGGGCACAATTAGTAATACATATCCTATCTTGCAGGTCTGTATTGTAGCGACATCATAAATGCTTGGTTAAGAGTCACTGCGCTAAATTTTATCAAGTGTAGAAGTGCTGGACTCTAGTGAAATGGTAATTGTTGTTGTCTACCAGGAGGTTCTTGGCTGATGTCAGCTTGGTGTGTCACAGAGGCATTACTGCTGAGTGAATTTGTCGTGGCGTGCAACAAAGGTCCCTTGCCAGGGAGGGGAGGAAACATTTCTTGGTAGTTATCTCCTTCCTATGTGAAGGTGGGCATAGGAAGAAGAAGTTTATTTATTCTTGGTGGCATGTGTGTATCTTAAGTGGCAAGATATCGGGAGTCAGAAGCCAGCAACCGTTTACCTCGTTGAATGAGGGTGATTTGTCTGGCTTGGAAGTATGTTTTTTCAGTAATCGATGTGTCCTTTGTGGATGTTTGATGTTTTTTTGCCAGCAGACTACTATCTAATGCAGATGTGTGGATTTGATCTCTGTACAGTCGTTTTTTTTTTTTTTTTTTTTTTTCCCCTCCGCCTGTCTGTGATGTGAAGAAGGGTATATTGTTGATTAAGTATACATTATACCAATTACAAAAAGTCTGTAGGTTTTTTTGTTTATGTCGACCAGTCGACGTTGGGAGCCATAACTTGGTGGCATGATGGAGGAGAAAAAAAAACTAGAATTTGGGAAAGTGTAATGTAGTAGGTCAAGTAGTGTTCTTAACTGAGAAACTTTTATAATTTTGTTTTTCATAGTGTCGTGTATCCCTATGTGTATCGTTGTCTTTCTGTTTGTTTAGTTTAGTTTAGTCGGCGGATCAACATCACAGCACATGGGTGTAACCCATAAGTGCTCCGTTATACTCCTAACTCAAGCCTGAGTTCAGAGAATCTCAGCTCAGTGCACGAACTCCGTAGCACTAGTGAGGATTCTTCAATACTTTGGGTAGATTTTTAACTTTAACTTTTGCCTGGGCAGTGCCGTTAGGCTACTATTTTTTTATTTCAACTGCCAAAGGACTTTTTACGTGCGCAACAATACACATGGGCGTTCGATCTCACTATCCAGAGACCAGGGGAAATTTTGTTACTAGAAGTCCACGTGAAAAACTCCTGGTCCATACCAGGACTTGAACCCGGGACCTCCAGCACTCGAGGTGGACACCATACCTTGAGATCACTCATCCGCCATCTAATGTTTGTGTTAACTTCCATTCTACATATACTGTCTGTTAGTCTTTCTACTCCTGCACCTGGAAGCTGAATTTTTGCAGCTATGTCGGTGTCTGATAAGGACATACGGTCGCTGTATATGCCACCGATCAGAGAGTCGCCAATTATCGTGTGGGTGCAGTCAGTCGGTGTTTTCTGTGTGTGTGTTGGGTTCTGACACATCTTGCAAGCTGTTTCTGCCATTGATGACAATCTAGCTGTAGTCTGTCTTCTTGCAGGTTATCAGATGTTTCTTGAATGTGGGCGTTGTCTCTTGGCAATGTTCTGTCGTCCTGACTGTTTTTTAACAGTTGCTCTTGTAATGCTGTAAATCTATTGCTGACCTTTACTTCGATAGAATATGGTGTGTGTTGTTGAGCAACTTTTTCTATTTGCTGATGTATTTTGGTTGGCTGAGTAATTGACGCGCCTACAACTCGTTCTGTTACTTCGAGACTATTTGCGTGTGCTGCCAGGTCAGTAGTGGGCGATCGTTGTAAAGTAAACATTTTCTTCTCTCAGGAGAGTCACCTCTGATTTGAGGTTGATATAGTCACTAATGATCATGGTGATCTTGTCTGTGTTGTCAGAGATGGTGTCTAAAAGTACTTTCAAATCTGACTCTTAACTTCTCAATGTGCTGCTGACAAACGCACGAGAACTAGGAACTCTGACATGACGTCAGCTGCCCGTTGGGCAAGCAAACTTTTCTTCGTGTGGTAGAGATGCAATATGTGTATTGAAGCTGATATTTTGATTTCGACTTGTGCGCCATGTCGGTCCACCCTGTACTCAACTTGGTCGCCCTGATAATGTTTGATCAGACATGTTCGAAATGCCTCATAATGTAATGTATTATTTAATGTAATGGAAATGCATTTACCGTCGTTCATACATTTAACAGACAGTGATGGAGACAGTTCTTTAACTTGCTTTTCACTGCTTTCTCTTTGTTAAGTGTGGAGTTCCTACTTATTGCAGATCTTAGTCTTAACCCACATCGCCCTTATTCTGCCGCTACCTCCAACACAGAGGCTTCCTCTTAATCATGCATGGCTACATAGTATTGTGTTTTCGACAGCAGGTACACACTGTAGCAGTGCCCGCACGCGGTTTAAATTCTAGTGATGTGTTTGGCTAGTTTAAGCTATCACTGGCGCTTTGCCGTTCCATGAATAATTTTTATCCATAGTATTAAATACAACATTATTAGCATTCATATCCAACACTGCACATTTAGCAACTTTAAAACAATTTCAATAGTTGAACGGCATTATTGTGATCACAATCGTATAAAATACATTGTGCACAAATGAAGATAAACAGAACAAATAATCCAAAAAGGTGGAGAGCACACAAACACGTCTTTCCCAAGAGAGGGATCATAGTGGATGAATGAGTATACTGAACTGGTAAGTTATGACCATGGGTCCAAAAACAGGAGTAGCACAGTTACATGAAGTATGGATAAGTTGCCTTATGACAACAAAGTAAAATTTTTATAAATTACAGAAACTGCAAAATCAAGCAACATGAATTGTAACAGAATCCCTGAGATTCACCAAAATTAGTTATATAGAAAATATAGCAAACTTGGAATTAGTGGAGTACAGACTAAGATATAAGAATCTTGCAGCAAGCTATCAAGTGTGAGAAACTTATGAATCACCCCATGCGCCAAAGAATAAACATTTTTTTTTCGATTCAAGAGAATTCCTCCACTTCCATTTTCTATTGAGATTTTGTTTAATCCCTCTGTAAAATGTGTTAGTCAAGGTGCCATCTGGATAATGTTTGAGCTGTTTGTTTTCTTTCTGTTTCCCTTTGAGCATCCTTTTTATCAATACTTGGAATGTTTTCGATCATCTCAAACAGGTGCTGCTGTTTCAAAGCTAGGAACTTGTGTGCATTATAATGGCTGTTGATATCTTAAGTATAGAATCATTTTAATTTTTCAGATTCTTCAATTGTCTCATTTTAGCCTTCATCATCCAAGACCATTAAACCTCCGATACATGGGGTGGTTTTACAGTCTTCTAAATATTTCATCCTGTTTCTGAGCTTTACTATCTATTCTATCCTGCATTGATTGTAAATGAGATCTTTTCCAGATGGTTAATGGGCATTGTATTCTTTGCTTTCAGTTATGATCCACATTACTTGATTTTTGACTCAATTTATGTTGTTGCATTTGACTTTGCTGCTGCCCAAGCTTCAGTACTGTAGGAAAGGACCTGTATTTATTATCCAGTATGTAGACAATTGAGAACTTTCTCATATGCTCCCCATGTTGTACAAGCAAGGGTACTTCATTTTTAATTCACCATAAACAAACCGCACGGTTATTTTTAGCACTGACCTAGATCTGGTGGGACCGTGATTTTCAGAACAGAGATATAGGGAGATACACTCCGACAACAGTGAGGGCCCTCCGGCCCAGAAACATTTATTGCATCCATCGATCAGTTTAGCAGTCCACCACACACTCAATTTATATTATTTTTTATTTCAATAAATACATTACACAATAGCTTGCTTGCCTTCTACTTGTGAAAGAAATTATATGTCTGTATCTGTAATTAATAAATGCAGTGGCCCTTATCAGGGTCCCCAAAATATCCCAATTAGCATTCCTCTATTGCACAGAGTTTTTACATCACACATATAACCTACCCCAAACACAAGTTGCAATGTATATCAACACACTCATACACTCACTATGGAATCACCCTGATGTCACATGATTTCCCGGGAACTCCCGAAATCCCTTTGTTTGCTGTGAATTAAAAATGAAGTACCCAAGCAAGGTTTTTCATGATTTCCATTGTTTACCTTCCTCTTGTTCAATGTTTAATAAGGGCAAGTACGGGTACGGGGTGTCAGGCATTGGTAGTACCTTTAGTAAGGATGACTGCCATGTCCTTTTCAGGACCCATCCCCCCACTGGTCCAAGCCTGACATCCAGACAGGATCCTAGTAGCTGTCAGTATGCGACAGCCCCCCCCCCCCCACCCCCCCCCCCCCCCCACCCCGGCAACAGCTGTGACAGGCTGGCTAAACCAGGTGTGGGTAGCTGATTTGGTGTCAAACCAATCAGTGAACTAGAGTATGCCTTTCCAGCATGTGAAAACAGGACTCGGTAGTCTGCGTGGAAGAAATCATTGTTGATTCAACGGGCAAGACAGCATTTATCTGTAAATTGTTGTGGAACATAATAAGCACAGAAAGGCACGTAGAGCGCCCTGGTCATCCACTGCACCTATATTTGTCCCCGTGGGTACGCTGGCAGCCATAGTCATAGACTTACACACAGGTGGCTCAGGCCATATGGTCGTCTTTTCCTATAGTCTGTTCAGAAAAGAATGCCTTCATTCACGATCAATTTTTATGAAAACTGTCTGTTGCATCATTATGAAAGTTTTCCTGCCATCTTATATTTACCCCCACCCAAGGAATGTGTCTTTGATAGGTCCAAAGGCAACTTAAATTATTGAAAGCGGCAACATTTCTTTGATGTTTTGGCGAAAATGTAGTGAATTCATGCTAACAAACTAGCTTTACAGTAAAGCACGTCATTTTGGTAACGACACAAGTACAAGATGTAGCCAGATTCTTATGGGAGTGAGTTCAATAAAAAAATAATAAGTCGCTTAAAAGTCGACAGGGTCGACTGCATTGCACCGGGTTTTTATCCCATATGGCTCAGACTCTTTCCGAAGCGCGGAAAGCGTCGCACGAACTCCATAGCTCCAGCGACGACCCTTGGGAGTCTCCGAAATAATGCACTCGTGAAATGAAGGATGCGGCCCGGAATCGAACACACAACCTTTGGAGCCCGAGTCAGACGGCTTGACCACTTCACCATGGAGACTCCCGAGAGGGGTGCAATGTGTAATATTAGTAAAGACAGAGAATTTACAGAGGCATGGGGTAAATAATGTGTAAATTGACAGGAAAGTAGAAGGAATATATTTCTTACCTTATTTTTCAGTTCCTTCTTGCTTCTTCAGCTGCTGGTTAATAATGTGTACACAAGGAGCCATGTTACTAGGATGCATTTAGCTTTTATATTGAGTTCGTAAAAGCTTCCAAATAGCTGTGCATTAATGTGCGTATGGAGTGACCAGAAATGATACCGCAATTTAGTCATCATGTGTCAATTTTTAAGGATATGTTCAGCTATCTGTGTAGTTTGTTCACACGTACACATGGATGACAGACCCGCTTTGAGTCTTCATTAAAGATTGTCTACTCTGCTGTTTACCATTCAGAGACGGAACATGATTATTACCTGTTTTGCACTATGAAAATAGTTGTCAGTGTCTCTGTAGTGGGCTTTCTTCTTAACGACCAAAATGTTGGTCCTCTTTTCATTGTAGTTTATAGATTGATTCATATGTTCGTTTGTTGTCCCCTCATTTGACAACGTGTTTGTTCTCACATTTCTTGTTATGCCACAATATGTCAGTTTCCATCGCAATATTACTCTTCTGTTGGTATTCAATGCGTTTAGTGTTTTTTTTTTTTTTTTCAATACCAGTTGTTTGTCACCACTGAGGGCTTGCTGAATTGAAAATTCATGACTGTGAAATGCAAACTGTTGCCATTAACCCTTTACAGGGCACATGTTTTTCCGTTTTGTAACTCTGAACGGGCAAGATTTTTCAGGTTTAGGGTTAGGGTTACGTTAGTGAAAACATTAAATCTAAGGTATTAGTGACGATATTTTTGTAAAATAAAAACCAAATGAAGGAAAATGAATGCAGATTATTTTACTTATATGTGATCCAATAATGTTGCCGGTAATCCACACATGATCACAAATATTTACAAAATACAACATATTGTTTGTGATTGTCAGTCATCTATACACTATTTACAAACACTCTGCCAACTGCTCACTTTCTTCAAAGTCCGAAAGATCCAAAGTGTTACACTGCTTATTCTAATCACTGATATCTAGCTCCGATTCATATTCAACTTCGTACACTTCAATGTCACTTAAATTGAACCCAGCGAAATCCCCGCTATCACTTGAAGAATCATCGAAATTAATTTTTTAAAACACAGCATAAAAACCCTCAAAACTAAAAATAATTTGATCAAATTTAAACAACACGCTTGCAAATGGCGCACATGCTATCAAGTTATCGACAACACCGGACACAATGGGAAGTCTCGCAAAGTCACGAGATCGCATGATTACAACGTGATTACAGCGCTTAGTTGTCACGGACGTTTTCGGCAGTTTTGCCCGTTCAGTAGTACGGACGCTTTCGGTTACTGTGCCCTATAAAGGGTTAACATTGTGCTGTTGCTGTAATGTTTAGTCCCTGCAATTCGTCTGAATAGTTGGACTAATATATATCCCAATAAGTTTGCACGTGGATTAAGGTCTGCGATCTCAATCAATAAATCATGTGCCATGCCGGAAAGCGTGGGCGGTCAGGACTCGCCATTTCACTCGATCACTAGCGTCATGGATCAACTCAGTGTTCCTGTCTCGTCTATGCCATGTGACCAAGTAATCCAGGTATTTTCCTCTCGGTCTTCCTCTTGGTCTGTTCCCTTCGATCTTCCCTGTTGTCACCAAGTTCTCCAATCCATTTCTTCTCGTAACATGTCCACAAAATTTTGACTGTCTACGTCTAACTTCTTTAATCAATTTACGATTTTCATTTGTCTCCTGTAGTACTTGGTCATTGGTTTTTCTGTCTGTCCATGGTATTCTTTGCATTTTCCTCAGAAACCACATTTCTGCAGCCATCAGATATCTTTCAGCTTGACTGCACATTGTCCAAGTTTCACATCCATACAAAAGAACAGGCTCTATGTATCCCCTCAACACTCTTTTTCTTGTTTCAATTGACATCTTTTTATTGGTCAGAATGTTTTTCATCTTGCTAAAGGCTACCTTCTCCATGGCGATTCTTGTTCTAATCTCTTCAAGGCATCTCCCATCAGATGTTATGACTGTTCCGAGATAATTGTACCGATTCACTTGTTGAAGAATATTCCCATTTACTTGTATATTACATTGAGGTACTTTGTTCTTCCTAGTAACGACCATAACCTGTGTCTTCTTACAATTTAATTCTAACCCCATCTGCTCACTGTGTACAACAACCGCGTCTACCAATTGTTGCAGATCCTGTGCATTGTCTGCAATCAATACTGTATCATCTGCATATCTAATGTTATTGATGTTTCGTCCTCCAATGCTGATTCCATTTATATCTTCTACATTCCTGAAAATATTTTCACTGTACATGGAAAAAAGATCTGGAGACATTACACATCCCTGCCAATCACCTCTCTTAATAGATTGATATTGTCCCACTTCACTATCAATCCTTTTGGCAGCTTGTTGTTTCCAATATATGTTTTTTTATAAGTCTAATGTATTTCCCATCAATTTGTAGATTTGCAAGCATATCTACCATGTTGACATGTCTAACTCTATCAAAAGCCTTTGTGTAGTCAATAAAGCAAAGGTGTATGTCCTTGTTTACGTCTATAGCACGTTCAATAACTGTTCGCAGCATATACACAGCATTTACTGTAACCTTTCCTTCTATAAACCCACATTGTTCTTCCCCTATTTCAGGTTGTATTTTCTTCCTCACTCTTTGCATGATAATTTGTAGCAAAATCTTTGTGATGTGGCTCATTATACTAATTGTTCTATGTTGATCACATTCCAAGGTTCCTGATTTCTTTGGGATTGCAATAAATACAGAGTTACATTATTCAGAACGTATATCTCCAGTATCATATAATGTGTTCAGCAGTCTGGTGACTTGATCTAGTCCAAATTCTTCTAAAGCTTTAATCATTTCTGTTGTGATGTTATCTGCACCGGGCGCCTTGCCAGCTTTCATATGCTTAAGAACATTTCGAACCTCCATCTTCAAAATTGGCGGCCCTTCATTATTAAATCCAATATGATACTGTTCCTCTCTGTTATCATTATAAAGGTTTTTCACATAATCTGTCCATACATGTAGAATCTGATCTTTTTCTATTATGATTTTGCCATCTTTAGTTTTTAGACAGCCTGTTGATGTACTTGTTCTTTTATTAGTAAGTTCCTGAATTCTTTTGTGCACTAATTTGGTATTTTGACTGTTGTGTTGGGTTTCAATGTCAGCACTTTTCTTCAAGCCATGTTTCTTTTGCCTCCTTACATAATATTCTGACTTGTCTGTGAATTTCTACATATTTGGCAGGATTATTTTTGTTGAGTCTTGTCTCCATTAGGTGTAAAATTTCTTCTGTCAGCCATTTCTTACGACCCACCACCTTCTTTAATTTTGGAATAGTTGTTTCTGCAGCCAAACTGATTGAATTCTTCAACATTTCCCATTGATCATCCACATCCTGGAATAATATCTCTAGATCAGACAATATTTCAAATCTGTTCTGTACTTCTATGTTGAATTTGTTTTGTATTTCCTTGTCATTACTCAATGTACACAAATCATATTTAGTGTTTCCTGTTATATACTTGACTTTCTTCAACTTTATCCTCAGTGTTCCTGTAAGTAGTCTGTGGTCACTTTATATAACAATCAGCAATGGGAACTATTTTTGCTATTGTTAGTGCGTTTCTAAATCTTCTGCTAATCAGAATGTAGTCAATCTGGTTTCTGATCCTGCTATCAGGACTCCTCCATGTCCATAATCTTCTAGGGTGTTGCTTAAACCAGGTGTTTCCTACAATCATTTCCTGTTCTTTTGCCCACTCTACGAGTCTGTATCCTCTTTCATTTCTCTCACCTAAACCATAGTTTCCTACTGTGTATCTATCACCTTGATTTCCTACTTTTGCATTGAAGTCTCCTATTGTGATGTTTATTTCTGAATTTCTACATTTCTTTAAGGCAGTCTCTATATCATTATAAAATTCCTCTACACTATCTTCACTGGATTCTCCTGTTGGGGCATATACTTGAATAATATTTATGCTAAAAGGTCTGCCACGTAATTTAACTAGTAGAACTCTGTCTGACACGGCCCAATATCCATGAACAGATTTTGATGTTTTCCGGTCAAAAATAATAGCCACTCCCCTTTGTCTGTCTTCACCTCCAGAATAAATAATCTTAAAATCTTCATCTATCTTGATACCTGCTCCTGTCCTTCTCGTTTCGCACATCCCTAGAATATTAATTTTTTCTCTTTCAATTTCTTGTTTTATGTTCTCTAATTTTTTCGTCGTCGTTTAACATCCTAACATTCCATGTTGCTAATTTTAACGTCTCTGTCCTTGTCTTGCGATGATCAGTCTTTAGGCGAATCATAATGTACTAGGCACTTTTAAAGAGGTAGTTTGCTGTTGCTTTCCTCTATGGCTGTAACCGTACTGGTCATTTGACCGCAGCGATAGACTAGAGAGAGCTCCTCTGCCTGCCGTCGTGAAACTTGAGACCATAACCAACCAAAATCTGTCGGCTGCTCTCAAAATTTCATCCACCACCTGCCTTCCGTGGCTTCTTTTGAACACTTCCAATAAACGAAAATGAAATAACACCACATAATCCACAGGAAAAATACTAAAACAGTGTCTGCCCAGACACTTAATCTGTGTCAGACGATTCCAGTAGGTTGATGAATGCTCTCGGTTGCATAAAATTCAATCCATCCTTTCTCCAATAGACCTCTTCCTCTTTCAACACATGGTCCTCACATATTTTCCAGTAACTTTAATCAATATTTAATAGTGCAGACTGGGTTAGTATCTTGATTGGTTTGAATGTAGTATTGTCAGCTGCCAAATGTCCTTTAATTTTAGCCCACACAAGTTTTAGGGTTTAAATGAGAATGGTACGGCGGAAGTATCAAGCACCTATGGCCATGCTCTTCTATCAACTTGTCGATTTGATATTTCTTTTTTTTTTTGCACCTGTTTTACAAACTGTTGCTTGAAATATGTTTCTGGAAATGGTATATTTTCCCTTCAGAGCCATATCTTTATTGCTTCCTTTGTGCTCGATGCTCTAGGTATTTTGTCTTCTTGGGCAACAACATTGTGATATGATGCATTGTCCATGATTAGACAAGACGGTCTATCAAGGGATGGAAGTACTGTATTCTCGAGCCAATCTCTAAATACATTACCATTCATCTCATTATGATAACCCCTATTGTCTGTATGTTTTGATACGAACACGAGTCCAGCATTCTGTAGTAAGCCATTATGAGTACTACCAGCATAGGCTATGACCAAACGCTGTCCTTTACTACTGGGCACATATCGCTTTATCTTTCCATCCACTGATTGCCATTCCTTTTCACTTGTGTGGTGCGCATTGATCCACGTCTCATCCAAATACACTATGTCATAATTTTTTTTGCGCATTTCCATTATTTCACGTAGGTATCTGCTTCTCATGGCACCTAAATGTGGCTGCTCGCAAAGGATATTTCTACCTCCCTTGTACTTTCTAAAAGTGAAGCCTAATGTCCTTATAATTTTCCACAAAGTTGTTTTGGATAGCTCTATGTTATTGTTCTTTCTCAACGAAACCCTAAGCTTTCTCACAGTCACTGTTTCTTTGGCATCCAGCATTTTTATAATAGCTCGCCTTATGACATCCTTGTCAAAGCTGTCTACAATTGTCTTTCTACCTACCGTTTGCTTATCGCGTGTTGGTTTCATTCCAGGTTCCTGCACCCATCGACGAAATGACCGTTTACTCAAACCCAATGCATGCACTGTTCTTTTTGGGGGATTTGTAACAGTATGAAACAGTTTCCTCCGATCAGCTTCTTGACAAAAATATGTGTACAACTTCATAGCGATGCTTTGAAGTGTACACAATTTCACGATCAATCCCATTCAATAATATTCACACATTCTGATGTTTGCGATAAATGGTAAGATTCATAAAATAATCACGTTTCACGAAAGGGCCCACATTACGACGACACCTCTGAACACTCCCATTTAATGGCGCCCATAACGTGTACCACGAGGAAATTTTGAAAAAAGAGCGGATGTGTCTGGGTGAAGGTGTAATACATTTTAAAATGTGGACTTAATCTCTGACCCGTAAATTATATACCGCATATAAACAAACATTGAAATCTGCTGTAAAATCTCCAGAACAAAATTTTTTTTGTTTGGTGGACATAATGATAAGGTTATATGCTAAATCTCATCATTTTCCCTCAGTTGGTTACTGAGATATAGAATTTTATATTGGGGCAGACAAAAGTAAACAGACTATAACCGGAGCAGCAGTGGGATTCGGCAGCCCCCTGAGTGACTGAGTTGCCCTCTATAGGAAAGCACTACTCACCTTCATAGCATGAGGAAGGGGCTAGAAAAGGTGCCCTAAACATTGTCTGCTCCATCATTACCTAACCAGTTAGCCGCGGTTGGTGGGTACCCTATACTGTGGTCGACATACAAACAAAGTAAAAACAGGTAAAGCTAAAAGAGCAAGCCATATTCCCTTGACAAAATGCCTGCAAACAAAACTGAAAGTCTACAAAGCAGTTGTATTATCCACACTGCTATATGCTTGTGAAACCTAGACTGTTTATCAGCGACGTGCTAGGAAATTAAACCACTTCCACACATTCTGCCTTAGGAAGCTATTGAAGATTAAATGGCAAGACAAGATCCCAGACACTGAAGTTCTAGATAGAGCGCCCCTGCCCAGTATCCACAGTCTACTAATGAAGAATCAGATTCGCTGGGCTGGTTACTTAACTCGCATGCCAGATCACAGGCTCCCTAAACAAATTCTTTTTACGGCAATCTGCACTGTGGTAAATGCTCCCAAGCAGCCAGAGGAAACGCTTTAAAGACACTCTGAAAATCTCACTGAAAGCTTTTGGAATTCATCACGACCCTTGGGAGGCTGCTGCTAAAGACCTGAATTGTGGCGTACATCATTATGCAAGGGTGTAGTCACTTGTGAAGCAAACAGGATTTAAAGCGCTGTAAAAAAAAAGGCAGGAAAAATAATACTGCAGGAGATCCTCCTCCTGGAACATCAAGAATTCTTTGCCCACATTATCAAAGAACATTTCAAGCCAAAATAGGCCTTATCAGCCATTTTAGAACTCACGGCTCCATACTTTCAACCCCACCGGATGAAATGAATGGTCATCGTCATTCTTGACGGACAAACAACTTAATAGATTCATTGCCTAACAAAGAGTAGGTTTGGTTCAAACAAACATTGATGGAGGAAAATGGGAAGTAAGGGTGTGTCACAGTTATGACTTAAAAATTGTTAATATGGTAGCAGACATGTTGAATTATATATCAAATTAATGGGGGTTGCATAGGGAAAGCTACTGTATCTAAGCCCATGGCAGATATGAGAAGTTACATGACATTAATCATCCCATGGCATTTATTCAGTTAATGTTTCTTTTGCATTTCAGAATTGGTTGCAGAGCATCAGCAGTGACATTCCTGTTAAATTTTCCTTTAGGGAATGGTATGAAATCGAAAGCACACATAAGAATAAAAAAAAGCACTCAAATGCACCACATACAGACAATGTTAAACTGATGAGCTCCTCTCTTAAAATTAATGGACTTTGTCAAATTTCTCTGGATGAATTCATGATTAAGGCTGGTCTTATTAAAGACACAGAGAAAGATAAGAAAAAGCAAAAAGAAAGTGCACAGGGAAAAGGTACTACTCCATTCAAGAACTCAACAGAGAGACCTGGAAATGAAGCTGGTTTAGAAGGGATCAGTAGACAGCAGGAAAATGACAGCAGCAAGTTGCAGGGGAAAGATAACAGCCAGCAAAAGGGAAAAGATAGCAGCCAGCAAAAGGGAAAAGATAGCAGCCAGCAAAAGGGAAAAGATAGCAGCCAGCAAAAGGGAAAAGATAGCAGCCAGCAAAAGGGAAAAGATAGCAGCCAGCAGCAGGGAAAACATAGCAGCAAGCAGCAGGGAAAACATAGCAGCAAGCTGCAGAGAAAACATAAGTTGTCAGAGCAGGAGTGTGCGTCTAACGCTATTCTAGTACAGAATTATCAGTGGTTGTGGGAAGCAGAATCTGATGGTATTTTTCAGGAAACTGGTAACTTAGGTAAAGCGATTGAAGCTGCTTACTCCAACAAACAAAAAGACTTTAACCCATCATCAGGAAAATTCACATGTGTTGATTTCACATCAATGACTGTTCATAAAAATGAAACTAAAACTGGCATAATTCGAATGGAAATTCTTGGTAAGTTACATGTAAAATTATAAATGAAGTAATTTTTTATGCTACTATACAGCTTCTTTAATCTTCCTATACATACCATTTGTTTCTGTGGAATGTGCACTTTAAGCAAAAACAAACAAAGCTATATGCACAGTGAAGTCTGTTTTTCTCAACCAAGTGAGACAGTTTATCCTATTACATATAATAATAGTAAGTTTGAAGTAGAAAAGAAATGAACACAATTTGGTAATATTAATATAGCAAACGCTTTGGTGTAGCAGTGTGGATGTTACGAGCATGGATGGTCGAAGGTTTGATGCCAACTCTCATTGTTCACTATGGGAGGGAAAGACTGGCCACCTATTGCTCCAAGCAACAAAATGTGATGACCCTAACACTTAACACACCCACAACAGGTTTCTGGTATGGGACTTTTAATATTAATATATTCATTCATTACAGGCATGAAAATAAAACAAGCTTAGTAAAAGTAACAAGAAAACTTACACATGCACATCGACATGATAGACTTTATAACAATTGTTAATGACACAATTACATTTGGTGTTTTCTTTTCTTGAGTTTTAACTTTTTTCACCATGTTCAAGTGTTGATTCAGTTTGTGTCTATTTTTCACATTTCTGCAAATTAGATTTTCACTGTCATGCTATTTATTTTTAATGGTCTGTGATTCATTATTGTGGAAACCACAAATTTCAGTAGTGGTTAGTTAATTTTATTTCCAAGAGAGTGGTCTGGATGTGATCCCCATCAATGGCAGGATTTTTTCTCCCCAACCAATTTACCTAGTTGCATAAAATGGATACCAGATAATTTTTCAGAATTGTTTGGGAAGGAAAGGTGGCAAGAAAGGGAACTGGCCACCCCACCTCATTATTGATGTAGCCTAGTATATGTGTAGACCTAGCACTTTGTATGCCAACGCTAATGTTTGCAATGGGACTAGCTTTAGACATTCCTAATAAACTACACACATTCATTAACTGTACACACATTCATTAACTGTACACACATTCATTAACTGTACACACATTCATTAACTGTACACACATTCATTAACTGTACACACATTCATTAACTGTACACACATTCATTAACTGTACACACATTCATTAACTGTACACACATTCATTAACTGTACACACATTCATTAACTGTACACACATTCATTAACTGTACACACATTCATTAACTTACCACACATTCATTAACTGTACACACATTCATTAACTGTACACACATTCATTAACTGTACACACATTCATTTACTGTACACACATTCATTAACTGTACACACATTCATTAACTGTACACACATTCATTAACTGTACACACATTCATTAACTGTACACACATTCATTAACTGTACACACATTCATGTACTGGTGCTTGTGCATAATAGAACTAACATGGTATGACGGATCAGTAAACCTGAGCTTAAGGAGAGAACTAAACTACAAGGTCATTTCTCTGAAACCTACAAGGCAAAAAAAATGGAGGAAAACCTAACAACACTTGGAGAAAATAATTGAAGACAGGTGAATAATATGGGGAGGACATGGAGGAAGCAGTAGGAGCAGCAAAAGATAGAAGGCCTTGCCATGTGTTGCCTGAGGGCCTATGCAGAAGAAGAAGAAGAAGAGATCTGACCCATATATATGGCTTTGAAACATGGACTCCAAACAGATGTACACAACTTGAAAGTCTTTGAGATATACAGAATAAGCAACACAAAAGAGATAAACTGAGCAAATTCTTTAAAATACTGGAGAAAATAGGCAATTATTGAATATATAAAAATGAAGATTATCTTGATTTAGTCACAATATGAGACATGGCAGTCTATGACTAAAAAATACTGAATGGCAAATCCAGAGGAAAAGAAAATATAGTCTTGTGTATGTACTTTATGACAAGATACTGAAAATGAAAATGACACTAATATTAATGATACTGTTGGTGTTAGTATTTATCAGTAATTATAGAATATCTGCCTTTTTGTAATGTATTTTGGGGATTTTCTAATTTACTTATTGAAAGTTTTATTTTTAATTGTGGTGACATACAGCTGTGGTTTTGTTATATTGTATATTATGTTATTATATTAGGTACAAATGGTAACGAAGTTACACGTTTATTCTTCGAGGAGACGCTGTTTAGTGTTTTCCTGTGGATTATGTGGTGTTATTCATATTCATTTATTGGAAGTGTTCAAAAGAAGCCACGGAAGGCAGGTGGTGGATGAAATTTTGAGGGCAGCTGACAGATATTTGTTGGTTATGGTCTCAAATTTTGCGACGGCAGGCAGAGGGTCTCTTTCGTGAGACAATGGCTGCGGTCACCCGACCAGTACGGTTACTGCCATAGAGGAAAGCACCGGCAAACTACCTCTTTAAAAGTGCCTAGTACATTATGATTCGTCTAAAAAATTATCATTGCAAGACAAGGACAGAGACATAAAAATTAGCAACATGGAACGTTAGGACGTTAAACGACGATGAAAAATTAGAGAACATAAAACAAGAAATGGAAAGAGAACAAATTAATATTTTAGGGATGTGCGAAACGAGATGAACAGGAGCAGGCATAAAGATAGATGAAGATTTTAAGATTATTTATTCTGGAAGTGAAGATCGACAAAGGGGAGTGGCAATTATTTTGGACCAGAAAACATCAAAATCTGTTCAAGGATATTGGGCCGTGTAAGACAGAGTTCTACTAGTTAAATTAAGTGGCAGACCTTTTAGCATAAATATTATTCAAGTATATGCCCCAACAGGAGAATCCAATGAAAATAATGTAGAGGAATTTTATAATGACATAGAGTCTGCCTTAAAGAAATGTAAAAATTCAGAAATAAACATCATAATAGGGGACTTCAATGCAAAAGTAGGAAATCAAGGTGATAGATACACAGTAGGAAACTATGGTTTAGGAGAGAGAAATGAAAGAGGATACAGACTCATAGAGTGGGCAAAAGAACAGGAAATGATTGTAGGAAACACCTGGTTTAAGCAACACCCTAGAAGATTATGGACATGGAGGAGTCCTGATAGCAGGATCAGAAACCAGATTGACTACATTCTGATTAGCAGAAGATTTAGAAACATGCTAACAATAGCAAAAACAGTTCCCAGTGCTGATTGTTATAGTGACCACAGACTACTTACAGGAACATTGAGGATAAAGTTGAAGAAAGTCAAGTATATAACAGGAAACACTAATTATGATTTGTGTACATTGAGTAATGACAAGGAAATACAAAACAAATTCAACATAGAAGTGCCGAACAGATTTGATATATTGTCTGATCTAGAGATATTATTCCAGGATGTGGATGATCAATGGGAAATGTTGAAGAATTCAATCAGTTTGGCTGCAGAAACAACTATTCCAAAATTAAAGAATGTGGTGGCTGGCTCTGCACCCCCTGTAGATGGCCAGCCCATGGATCGTGCCGATGTTATTAACGTCCTTAAAGATTTGGCGAGAACAGAGGATTTTGACGTCAGTGATTCCACATCGCTGTCCAGGTTGAAAGACCTGGGAGTAAGAATCGGCACAGCCAGACGCGAGAGGTACATCGGGAAAACAAAGTGCCTTGTCAACCAACACAGAACTGGCACTATTAGCCACCGGACGCTGATGCATATGCTGGGGTGAGGATCTGAGCACCTATGGACATGTCCGGAGTGCAACGAAGATACCCCAACTGATAACTGATAACTGATAAAGAATGTGGGTCATAAGAAATGGACGACTGAAGAAATTTTACACCTAATGGAAACAAGAAGACTCAACAAAAATAATTCTGCCAAATATGAAGAAATTCACAGACAAGTCAGAATATTATGTAGGAAGGCAAAAGAATCATGGCTTGAGGAAAAGTGCTTAGAAATTGAAAAACAACACAACAGTCAAAATACCAAATTAGTGCATAAAAGAATTCAGGAACTTACTAATAAAAGAACAAGTACATCAACAGGCTGTCTAAAAACTAAAGATGGCAAAATCATAATAGAAAAAGATCAGATTCTACATGTATTAACAGATTATGTGAAAGACCTGTATAATGATAACAGAGAGGAACAGTATGCTATTAGATTTAATAATGAAGGACCAGCAATTTTAAAGATGGAGGTTCAAAATGTTCTTAAGCATATGAAAGCTGGCAAGGCCCCCGGTGCAGATAACATCACTACAGAAATGATTAAAGTTTTAGAAGAATTTGGACTAGAGCAAGTCACTAGACTGCTGAACACATTATATGATACTGGAGATATACCTTCTGAATTATGTAATTCTGTATTTATTGCAATCCCAAAGAAATCAGGAACCTTAGAATGTGATCAACATAGAACAATTAGTATAATGAGTCACATCACAAAGATTTTGTTACGAATTATCATGCAAAGAGTGAGGAAGAAAATACAACCTGAAATAGGGGAAGAACAATGTGGTTTTGTAGAAGGAAAGGGTACAGTAAATGCTGTGTATATGCTGCGAACAGTTATTGAACGTGCTTTAGAAGTAAACAAGGATATACATCTTTGCTTTATTGACTACACAAAGGCTTTTGATAGAGTTAGACATGTCAACATTGTGGATATGTTTGCAGATCTACAAATTGATGGGAAAGACATTAGACTTATAAAAAACATATATTGGAAACAACAAGCTGCCATAAGAATTGATAATGAAGTAGGACAATATCAACCTATTAAGAGAGGTGTTAGGCAGGGGTGTGTAATGTCTCCAGATCTTTTTTCCCTATACAGTGAAAATATTTTCAGAAATGTAGAAGACCTAAATGGAATCAGCATTGGAGGACGAAACATAAATAACATTAGATATGCAGATGATACAGTATTGATTGCAGACAATGCACAGGATCTGCAACAATTAGTAGACGCTGTGGTTGTACACAGTGAGCAGCTGGGGTTGGAATTAAATTGTAGGAAGACACAGATTATGGTCGTCACTAGGAAGAACGAAGTACCACAATGTAATATACAAGTAAATGGAAATATTCTTCAACAAGTGAATCGGTTCAATTATCTCGGAACAGTCATAACATCTGATGGCAGATGCCTTGAAGAGATTAGAACAAGAATCGCCATTGCGAAAGTAGCCTTTAGCAAGATGAAAAACATTCTGACCAATAAAATGATGTCAATTGAAACGAGAAAAAGAGTGTTGAGGGGATACATAGAGCCTGTTCTTTTGTATGGATGTGAAACTTGGACAATGAGCAGTCAAGCTGAAAAACATCTGATGGCTGCAGAAATGTGGTTTCTGAGGAAAATGCAAAGAATACCATGGACAGATAGAAAAACCAATGACCAAGTACTACAAGAGACAAATGAAAATCGTAGATTGATTAGAGAAATTAGACGTAGACAGTCAAAATTTTTTGGACATGTTATGAGAAGAAATGGACTGGAGAACTTAGTGACAGCTGGCAAGATCGAAGGGAACAGACCAAGAGGAAGACCGAGAGGAAAATACCTGGATGGCTTGGCCACATGGCATGGACGAGACAGGAACACTGAGCTGATCCACGACTCTGGTGATCGAGTGAAATGGCGAATCATGACCGCCCACGCTTTCCGGCATGGCACATGATTGATTGATTGATTGATTTATTGCAATCCCAAAGAAATCAGGAGCCTTGGAATGTGATCAACATAGAAAAATTAGTATAGTGAGTCACATCACAAAGATTTTGCTATGAATTATCATGCAAAGAGTGCAGAAAAACATACAACCTGAAATAGGGGAAAAACAATGTGGGTTTGTAGAAGGAAAGGGTACAGTAAATGCTGTGAACAGTTATTGAACTTGCTATAGAAGTAAACAAGGATATACATCTTTGCTTTATTGACTACACAAAGGCTTTTGATAAGCGTCAGACATGTCAACATGGTGGATATGCTTGCAGATCTACAAATTTATGGGAAAGACATTAGACTTATAAAAAAACATATATTGGAAACAACAAGCTGCCATAAGGATTGATAATGAAGTGGGACAATATTAACCTATTAAGAGAGGTATTAGTCAGGGATGTGTAATGTCTCCAGATCCTTTTTTTTCCCTATACAGTGAAAATATTTTCAGAAATGTAGAAGATATAAATGGAATCACTCACCCAATGTCTCCACCTTGCCGCAGTGGGGGAGCTTGAGTGTCCCACTGACCCCAAGCGCTTTGTCAATGGATATAAATTACATATTGGACAGCTCTTGGGATAGGGACCAGACTAAGAGAGACACAACCTGCTGCTCTGCAGGTAGACTGAGGATAGCAGTCAAAATTTAAACTCAGGCGCACGAAGCCACAAACATGGTTCAGACACTTACACAAAGGCCTCCACCTGAGAGATGTAACTGAACGCCTCTACGCTACTACCCTTGGATGAGAGAGCTGGGCCGATACTCACCTACCGAAAAATGGAGGTGAGATACTGAGCACGCTACATGCCCTGTTCAGATACTTGTCCAAAAGCTCTCAGCTGGGGGATATGAGGGATCCCCAGATGAGAGGACCTGGCCATTTCTCGCTCATTGCTGTACGGAGGTAAGGTGCTGAGCCGGCAGCACATGTAGCCTACCTCGTGAGCGAGTACTAAAAGGTTGAAGAAGTGCCCCAGTCGAATAAAATGGTTACGAAAACTGTATCTAACTCATAGAGTGTAGACAAAGGTGGGAAAATGTCTCAATAACATGAAATGGAACGCACGGCTTGCGAATCCATTGCGTAGTCCGAAGTCCGAAGCGAAAGCTTACCTAGTGGATGTCGCCCGCAGACTGACCGTTCCTGGTGTGTGCTTGAGCAACCAGTGGCAAGCGAGACGCCCAACACATGGAAGTGAGGAACTAAAGCAGCCATGAGCAGGACGAGGCAACTCCTCGGGTGAGCCCAGTCTCAGAGCAATATGTGCCGGCTCTGCAATTATGGAAGCCTCCTTGGATAGCAAGGGAATGCCCATGGTCTGCCCCTGCCTTCCCTTGAGGGCTGACCGTGATGTCATTGACGTGTTCTATCTTGACCAGCTGAGATGTGGGTGACATCACAACAATAAGTCTAATGTGCCTCGAAACCCGAGGAAGGCTAACCTCATTAAAAAATTCCCGCCGAAGCCGGAAGTGCCGTCCTACGGGTGGCAAAATAAAAATTTGCACTACGCATTTACGTCAGAGTGAAATATCTCGTCCGAATGTCTTTCGTGCTAGGAACAGCTCTGACTACCTAGTTTCCGAATTCCGCTCTTGTTTGGAACAGCTCTGACTAGGTAGTTTTCCGAATTCCGCCGTGCCTGGAACAGCTCTGATGGGCACAAAGACAAGCACATGTCCGAACCGAAATCTCGCTGAGTGGATACCGTCTGCAGACCGGTCTGGTTTGTGCGGGAACGGCCCATGGTGAACGAAAAGCCCAATATATTGAAGTGAGGATTTAAAGCAGCCATGAGCAGGACGTGATGATTCCCTCGGTGAGCCCAGCACCAGGACGCTATATGTAGGCCCTGCAACTATGGAAGCCACCTTGGATTGCTGAAAATGCCATGGACTTTCCCTGCCTTCACTTGAGGGATGACCGAAGTCTTCGACTGTTCCAACTTGACCAGCTGGGATGTGGACAGTACCACAAAAGTGAGAGTCTCTCAGGAATGCTAACCTGGTCAAAACAGCATGCTAAAAGTCGGATGTGTTGGCCTGAAGGTTTCGATCCAAGGGTGCCTAACCAGACACACCGCAATCACATCTGAAAAAACACTCCGGATGAACGCAAAGAAGAAGAAGAAATGGAATCAGCATTGGAGGACGAAACATCAATAACATTAGATATGCAGATGATACAGTATTGATTGTAGACAATGCACAGGATCTGCAACAATTAATAGACAGGGTTGTTGTACACAGTGAGCAGCTGGGGTTGGAATTAAATTGTAAGAAGACACAGGTTATGGTCGTCACTAGGAAGAACAAAGTACCACAATGTAATATACAAGTAAATGGGAATATTCTTCAACAAGTGAATCGTTACAATTATCTCGGAACAGTCATAACATCTGATGAGAGATGCCTTGAAGAGATTAGAACAAGAATCGCCATGGCGAAAGTAGCCTTTAACAAGATGAAAAACATTTCTGACCAATAAAAAGATCTTAATTGAAACGATAAAAAGAGTGTTGAGGGGATACATAGAGCCTGTTGTTTTGTATGGATGTTAATCTTGGACAATGTGCAGTCAAGTTGAAAAACATCTGATGGCTGCAGAAATGTGGTTTCTGAGGAAAATGCAAAGAATACCATGGACAGACAGAAAAACCAATGAGCATGTCCTATCAGAAGCAAATGAAAACAGAAAACTGATTAGAGAAATTAGATATTGACGGTCAAAAAATTTGGCATGTTATGAGAAAACATAAATTAGAGAACTTGGTGATAACTGGCAAGATTGAGGGGGAAAGAACAAGAAGAAGACAGAGAACAGATAAGTAAATATCTAAATGGCTTGGCCACGTAGCATGGTCGAGACAAAAACACAGAGCTGATCCATGAGAGCTTGTGAAACACGACCGCTCATGCCTATCAGCATGGCACGCCATGATGATGATTTAATGTATTTTTTAATTATTTAAAATTTGTTGTATATGCTCTTAGATTTAATTTACAAAAATAAAGATATAAATAAAAGGCCTTGTTTAAATAATTGCTAACAATGTTGTATATTGATATCTCTTCCAGGTGCACTGTCTTGCTCACTTAAAACAAAGCTTGAAACAATTAAAGACAATTCTAAAGAATTCAAACAAATTGAGGGTCAACTTGATACTTTTATTGGAAAGTACAACTTATCCTTGGTGAAGGTAATATTATTTAAGACAAGAAATGTGTATATCCTCTGTGATTATATTTTATTTCATACACGGTTCAGACTAAGCAGCATTTGATACAATATTGAAAGCAATAACATGGCTCGAGTATGCAGTATGCAGTACTTTACAGTATGGCAGTACAGGGCAAGATGTCGTGAGTAAAATAAGACGTGACAAGCGCAGAAAGCTTCAGGGCAGGAAAAAAAGCTGAGAGCAGCCACCTTGGTGGAATTTCGAGGTGGAGAAGGCTTGGGTGGATAAGCGTAGTGCTGTAAGGAGATGGCAAAATGCCAAGAAGAACAGAGCTGGTCATCCTAGTCCCTGCATGCACTTAGAAAGTTCTATTTCAAAAAACTGGTCAAGGTGGTTAAAAGCGAAAAGTGGGCAGAGGTGTGTCAAAGAGTAAGCACAGACAAGTCACTGAAATTGTTCTGGCGACTACATAAAAGCATGAGTGGTGTAGTCAAGAATAAGAGCATTTCTGACTTCCAAGGTGCTGACCTAATCTGGCAGAGGACTGATGAGGACAAGGGCAAAGCCCTCTTTGAACGCTATCTAGAGCAGAGCAACCAGACAGACATGGGAGGCCGAAATCTGGCCAAGGAGGTCACCTCAGACAGGTGCAAGGCCCAGAACACTTCTGATGAAGACACAGTGACAGTGAAAGAAATCAAGGCTGTGCTTCGACGATCAAAAACCAGCGCTCCAGGGCCTGATGGCATAAGATACGACGACATCAATAGGTGTACCGACAACAAGCTAGAGAAACTAGCAGACATGTACAACAACAGTATAGGTAGTGCTAGCATCAAGGAGGAGTGGTTACACAGCTATCTGATTCCCTTGCCGAAGCCTGACAAAGACCACACAAAAATTCAGGGATATCGAATTATAACCATGCAGAATACAATAGGCAAGCTGCTGGAGAAGGTAATTGCCAGGAAAATATCAAGCCAGCTAGAGAGGCAAGGTGTTTTCCCACCTACCCTTGGAGGGTACCGTCCAAAAAGAGAAACCTGGACCAATGCAGCAGTTTTTGCCTATGATGTCTATGAAGGTTTCCACTCAGGCATTGAAACCTTTGCTGCAGCGATTGATCTTGAGGACGCGTACAACAGAGTACCATTGAATTTTTTATGCTTCAGCTTCTTGAACTCAAAGTAAGTCCATTCCTCCTTAGTTGGATCGCTGTAGCCCTCTTCCAATGGAAAGTAGTTTTTAGATGTGGCAGTTGGACTTTGGAACCAACAACAATATATCCTGGCCTACCACAGGGATCACCATTATCTCCGGTACTGCTCAACGCCTACACAGTGAGAATCACCAGTGAGCAGATCACTGGACCTGGCAGGACATTGTCATATGCCGATGATGTTTTAGTGTATCGTCAGGGTAAGGATAGAGATCAGGTTCTGTGGAACTACAAACCGAACTCAATCGCATAAGTACTTAGTGTGATGAAGCTGGGGCAATGGTCAACCCACAAAGGCAACAGTGACTTGGTTCTCGTTGAATAATCATATTGTCAACACTCCAACACCAACTGTAAAGCTGTGTTCAGAGACGGTGGAAAGAACGCAGGCAATGAATTACCTGGGGATACGGTGTGATCAAAGCCTTGCTTATAATGAGCACATATACCAGGTGATAACAAAGGCCATGCGGGGTTTGGCTGCGATGCGGGTGATGGCAGCAGCAAACTGTGAGCAGCGCCATCTGTCTTCTGTACGAGGGGCTTGTCATGTCTGTTTTTGAGTATGCAATGGCAATCCTGACTCTCAGCCGTAAGCAGATAGAAAGGATGGAAAGGATACAGAATGAAGCTATGCGCATTATTCTTGGATGTACAAGAGATACAGCATGCAGGGCGATGCGCTACCTTCTTGATTTTCCAACCATTGAAGAGAGAATACAAGTTTGCAGAGCACGCGCCTACCTCAGAGTTAACGCAAACACACAACATCCACTGCATAGTTAAATTATGAAGGTGAAGGGCAGCAGGTTAAAAAGAGGACGGTCGTGGATGGGTCAAGCCGAAGACATTCTTCAACAGGTGTGTTCACTTGAGGACTTAGAACCTGGCGAGGAGTGGGTACAAGTGCCAACAGATTTCTGCACATCCTTTTCAGTTTGCATCTAACTAGATAGAAAGTACAGACAAGAAAATCCGGCTGCTGTGGAGGCTGAAGTACAAGCGTTGATTTTCGAGAATTCCTTAGACGGTGATGCTGTCATCTACACAGATGGGTCGGTTGTCCGACATGTGAGAAGCTCATGGACCTTTACAGCTCGGGCTGGAGGGAGAATTGTGAAGGAGGACTCTGGTGCTTTCACTGAAACCACAAGTAGCCTGATTATGGAAGTCATGGCAGTAAGTAAAGCAATAACATGGCTCGAGACACAGACATTCACTGGGGCATGTTTCCTTAGCGACTCAATGAACATGATCAAGAGGATAGAGGAGTGGTCGATCCAAAGAGAATGATTGCTGCCTCTGGAGTGGTCTCGGCTGGCAAAGATTAGTTTCATCTTCGTGCCAGGGCATGCGGGAGTACAAGGAAATGAGCGGGCTGACAAGCTCGCAGGTGAGGCTACGGTCGAGGGCGGACGCGCCATGGACCAGGCTGACATTCTGAATGCTCTACGAGAAGTAAGACTTTTGCATGAACCAAGTGATGACTGTAAATCTACAACCATGGCCAGACTGCGAGAACAGCAAATTAAAAGAGGGGTGGCCAAACAAGAACACTGCGCAGGAAGCCAAAGAAGATTGAAAAACCAACACAGAACTGGGGTCGTTAGCCGCTACACGCTGCGAGATTTGCTGATGAGGGGTTCCGAGCACTTATGGACTGAATGGTTCGATGTGCAATAAGGATGGTCTTTCGACTAACTAACTAACTAACTAGCATTTGATACAAAAGTAAAAATGTATCCTCAGTTTGTAATGGATGGACTCCGATGGTGACATGAAAGAATATCATACGTGGAATTGATCCAGAACACCAGAGACAGATCTGTGGCGATATATTAACACCTACGCCAGATGACAAGGCCATCATGATGATATGTGAGAGAGAGACAGAGATTGTTTTTCCTGTTTCTAAAAATTACTATTAAGTTTGTATACATTTTAATAAATTATATGTTATCTGATATATTTCATTTGTGATTATCTGGTCGATAATTATTAGTTAATTAAAATCAGTGCATTAGCAGTGACAGATAAAACATGGCAATAACAATACAAGGACAAAGATAATACAACTATCATCAGTTTAAATGTATGTTTGCATTATGTTGCCTAACTAAATATTCATTTCACCTGTATAGGTTTGTAAAGTTGAGAGAAACTACCTCTATGCCCGCTTTAATGAGAAATCTACTCAGCTTAACCTTAAAGAACACAGATGGATGTGGCATAGAACTTTAAGTAAATATGCCAAATCTGTGTGTAGATATGGCTTCCATCCTAGATTCAGTGGAATGCCAGATGGTAAGTTATACAGTTTTAGAAATATTGTTTGTTAAATTTTCTACAAGTAATGCAATTGATGGTAAGATTAGTTCCATTTTTAATACTACCAAGAACAGATTTATGTGCTTATTTATTTATCTGTAGAAATTGGTCAATAATTTGTATGCTGATAGTTACATAGTGGTTGACTAGACACCTATACTAGCCTCTATGTTTCTCCTGAGTGCCACATTAAAGCAGTCTTGACTGACTGATTCATTGATTGTCGGAGGCTGTGTAATAAAATAGTACTATGTTCACTTTATTCACTAACCATGCCTTGACCAAAGTTGCTTTCAAAGTCAACAAACCAATCCTCACATTGTCTTTAACCCCTCTGCATGACAGTAAATCCACTTTAGTGCTATAAAACCTCTTCTTGCCTTTTTTATTCCTGTTTTAATGTCTGTCTGTTCCTCCAACTTTGTCTACATTGCTACCTTAATATGTCTACGATTCCATCACATGAAGTCAAGTTTCACAAAGGGAAATCAGGTTATCATTTGTTTGATTTATTCTCGCTATCTTTGTCTTTCTCCTATTAATTTGTATATCTAATTGGTGTTACCTCCTGTCAAATATCTGTAATTTATCCTGCATTTGATTTTGTGTTTGAATCAGGTGTAGAGTTAGGTTGACTATTTTGATAGACAATGATCAGAAATAGCAACAAATAGACTTTCAGGATTCAGAAAGACTAATCACTGCCGAAGCAGAGGCCGAAATGGCTCATGATTCTAGGTTGTATGATTTGAACAAGTCCCAGGAATGACCAATCTTTGAACAGTGTCCAGACAAGGATAGGTAAAGCGAACAACCTTACTAGTACTCTAGACAATAGGCTTAAGTAATCCAGCTACTAATGCCTGTAAGATAAAAGAGCTCCCTAAATTTGATCCTTTCTCTTAACACAGAAATAGACAGATTACAATTATAAAGTTACAACTTTCATTACGTCCCTCACTCTTAATATGCTAATGTATATATGTCAAGTATAACTTATAAGTTTAGGTTGAAATGTAAAATACAACAATCAATTTATTGACAAAAATATTATGTGTAAGGGTGATGCGGGTTTAATCCTAGACTAAGTTTCTGAGTGGATAGGCTGATGGTGTTCACTAAGCTGAGGTCTTCGCTCTGGGCTGTCGACTCGGGTGATGTTCAAGGTCAGGTTATTTCTCCCCCTCTTGGTGTGCTGATTCACACACCCTCAGGCAATAGACAGATTGTCTAGGAACAGGTAAGTTATGCTTTTCTGTGGGTTGATGACTTAGTTGAGTCAATTCACTTGACTGTACCAACAATGAAAGTTTAAAAATCCTGGAATATAGTATTTAGCGAGAACAGGTGAATGCTCTTGTCATACACCCATGATGATACACAGGATACATTCATTGCCCATCTCGCTTTCAGTCTCATATTCAGACAATGCTATAGTCACATGGCTGTCTACCCCTGTCATACACAAATCCCTAGTGCTGTAACTACCAACAACACAGTGACAAACGGCTAATTATAAAAAGACTTAGTTTCCTTAACCAATCTTTATATCAAATCTAATCAGATATAGACACACATGTATTCCATTCCACAGACTACTGACACATGAAGGTATATATTCTAAGTCTGATCATATTCTACAACATACAGATTGTATTTCCTACTGTGATGCATAAACCTAGATTATAACACACACAGATTACATTTAACTATGAAGCACGAACATCAATTATAAATCACACAGATTACATTCACTCAATGAAGTACCACCATAGATTATGAATCATACAGATTCACTCGACAAAGTACTACCATAGATTATATGAATCACACAGATTGCATTCACTCAACGAAGTACCACCATAGATTATGAATCACACAGATTCTATCTCACCACATGAATCACAGTATTGTAAATTATAATTCTGATTCACTTCAGACACAAACAAATTATATTATACGAGGTTGGAGTATTAACATAGATTTAGAGGGTAGGCTAGTGAAGGTCGTCATTCAAGCGAGGATAATGATGAGAATGTGGGGCTGGCCCCTTTCCCGCGCTGTTATGGTGTGACCTTTGACACATGTGATCTCAAGTAGACTGTGAAAGAAAACTATTATTTAACCTTTAAATATTCAGCGTTTCCTATCACCATTTATTGCTCCAAATTACCCATCTCATTCTATAATTATATTACTTCACTGGTGACCTACTCTTCTAGTATAGATTCTATTAGTCCCTAGTTAATAATCAGGTGTCATTGTCTGGACATTCGATACACCTATAGGCTAAATTTTGCCATCTTGTGTGTCACACACTGCCTTCGTTTTTCTTCTATTTTGCTGTCTTAACGTGGTTCCATTATTTGTATACTTATTCAGGCTATAGGTTGTGATTACTGTTCTCTACCATTAGTTATCGCGTAGTTTCCCAACTGAATCTACACTACAAATATCAGTAAATTATATACATAAAATCTTAACTGTACAATCAATGCAACGTACCTTTCAATTCTTGTGATTAGACCTCTCAACTGAGAAAGTTGCCACTAGCATTAATATAATTGATATAATTTGGTTATCAAATATATGGCTAACTAGAGCCTGTAGGATTATTCTTTAAACACGTTGAAGTGTATTGTAAGGCTAGTTTCTGGCTCCTGTGCACCCAGCATCATGTCAATCGGTCAAATGGATGGGGTCTGCCGGCTGACGGGAAGTGGCCAGTCAGATTTTTTGTGTTGCCCACAATTTCGTAGGCCAAACTGAGTATTCTACTCAGCCACACCTGCGCTTAGGCGGTATGAGCAAACAACTATGTTAGCCTCTATTTCTATACTATAATGTATAGTACATAGTTTAAAGAACATAGAATATTCACTAGGATTAAGGAATATTATATCCTTGATAAGTATTCATGATTATATATATATAGATATATACAGACATAGGATAATAGAAAAAGATCGATTCTATATATATATATATATATATATAATATATTTTATAATTATATATATATAATCTTAAACGTAATTTAAGCAAAACTAGCGGGAAGGTCTATCTACCACATCACAACATGGCAAGTTTATAACTTGCTGTTATGGTTTGTTCTACTCAGTTTATTAATGGAAATTATTTGACAATTAAAATGAAGTGCAATAATTTATTAAGTATAACCTGCATTTAAAAATAATACCGCTATAGCAGCCTGAAAGTACATATATGGCTTCAGGAATCTATGTTTAAAATATACATTTACAGAGTGAGTATACATTTTAACAGACAGAAAAAATAACATAGAAAAAATAACATACGAGACAGTCAGAAATCTGTTTTGGGAATACTGCTTATAACCTGAGAGACACTGAAGAAAGAACAATATTAAATACAAAAGCACAAAATTACTGATATAAGATTTGTAAGCAGATAAAAGGCATGAATAAATTCACTGACAGGACTCCTCAGTTTCTGACCTAAGATTACTGTAACCTCATCAATCATCATTACAAGTTAAATCCGTCTGAAGACTAGTATTCAAGTTGTTGAATCATGTGCCTCCATTTGTCCCATGTTCTCGGCAATTCTTTTCAGCTCAGGGTAAGTATGAGTCCCAAAATTCACACATGCTTGTGTGGTGTAGTTATTTCTTGCACATCATATTGTTCTTTTGCCCTAGATTTTGTTTTCTGGCATTTTTAGTTATTGACCTCCATATCTTTGTAACCAGTTGAGTTGAGTTGGGTTAAGAACCGACATCACGGCACTCAGGACATTCCCATACGTGCTCCGTATCTTTGTAACCAATATGTGGGGGATTATTATAGATTTCATAGAACTATTCTAACAGATTGTGAAAATATTTACTTATTTATTAATATTTTACATTTAAAACACTATTTTGCACCAAATGTGTCTAACAGAATGTATTTGCTTTGCAGCCAACCACCTTGGGGAAGGTGTCTTGTTCTATATGGAGCCTGACAAGTGTTTTAATCCGGAGATGGAGACAGAAAAAGAAATACACCTTGTGTATTCCAAGGTGCTTCTTGGCAGGTCTGGTCCTGGTGCACCAGGATTGAGATGCCCACCTTTGGATGAGACAAGTGGAGAATATTTTGATTCAGTGACTGAAGATGGAGCATATATGATATTTAGTGATGCTCAAGCATACCCAGATCTTGTGGTTACTCTAAAGGTCAAATAAATATGAGTGAACACTGTGTTTTATATTTTTAGTCCTTCAGGAGAAATGCATTCTTTCATAATGCATTCTTTCATAACTGATGATACATTTGTTATATTTATTTGTAGAGTACATTCGTCATTTCCACACCACTCTTATCAAATGATTATACTGTGTGTATGTGTTCTCAAAAGAGAGAGAGAGAGAGCACATTGTGTTTCTGGTTTATGTTCATTTAATTGTATTTGATGAAAGTTGCTATATTGAAACACTGTTAACGTTGCTGTCAGGTACAATAATTTCCGGTGCATTAAATTGAGTGCTCATATTTTATAAATTAGTGATTAGGATTATTAAGATTAAATTATTGAAGCATATCAACAGAATTGAATATATAGAGAAATTAGTGTTATATAAGAAAGTAATAGGCAAAAAAAGCACAGGAAAACAAAGAAAGATTACTTTGCTGGCGTCAGTAAGCATATTAATATCAGTTTTATACAATTGCCTGATATTAAGTATTCTTCTTCTTCTTCTTCTTTCATTCGCTTGAAATATGTCTATAACTGCAATGTTGTCTCTTGTATGAATCTAACAGTCTTTTTTAGTTCACTCAGCGGTATTAAGTATTTCTTTATAGGGTGTCTGGCAGTATAAAAATGTGAGATATTCAATAAAGAAAAACGCATTGCAAAAGAAATGAAAACTACCAAAGAATCTGGCTTATTTACTGAGGCACTTATAGAATTAAATAGTTGAGAAACAAATAATAGTAAAAGCAACATCAACTAATTAAAGTATCAGCTGACAGAGAGAGTTGGAAAGATATCATCACCAATGTATGCTCCAGGCCAGATAAATGAAGTATCATAAGGATTATTCATTATTTATATTGCCACTCTGCAGTATTCCAACATATGCTTCTTTGATGTAGGTGTATGTGCTCAGAATTGCTCTTTTTATTATTGTTTCTAACTTAAATGATAATAACTAAACAAAATAAGTCAAATTTCAAAAATCAAAATTATCACATTATTTGAGTTGTAATTAATTCACATTTGTATGCTTAATGGCTTAACTATTGGCATTTGAATTATTGCCTTGAAATAATGTAATTTAGTCATATTCTTGCACATTTCCTGAACATGTTTCTCTGTATTTATTGTATCTGACATGCTAACACATTATAAAGCAGTTATTTTTTTCTTATTTTTGTTGTATGTTTGTTTGTTTTGTTTTTTCTTTGAATAATTGCATTCCTGTCAACATTCAGAGACAAAATTTTAAAACCTGCACACCACACCATTAAAAACCTTGCTTTTACCCCCATCCCAAAGAAGAAAATAAATTACTTGTCATCTTTTACACTTATAGGAGCTGGATTACCAGTATTTAGTGTTTATTTTATGCTGCAGAAATTCTGTCATGATATTGTAGAATTCATTGCTTTTGTAGTCTATATGAAATGTTTTCATTAAACAGACTATAGCACTCCACAATATAACTTTTAAACTGCATCTTAGGCTTACAATGGTAATAATTGCCAAACAACTTACAAAGTAAGGTTAAACCTTACAAGTTGACAGATATATAATTATTATTGTTACTATTTTTTTGTTTTGCATATCTATTTTACAGGACATCGCTGTCAACACCAGCATTTCTGCCCCTGTTATCTCTTTTAAAGTTTACGTTCAGTAGTTTGCATTGTTACTATTACATGTTGATAAAATAATTATGACTAATTATGTTTTCAGTGGGATGTATATTTGTTATAGCAATACCACAACATGGCAATTGTTATTATACTACACTGATAACTATATACTGTTAGCTTGTTTTTAAATTATTGCCTTCATGAAGATGATTGAGTGACATCACTTTATAAGAAACAGTGTTATATTAATAACCTTATTGCTCTGTCTGGTACCTTTGTAGGTATATTTTGTTCAACTATTTTTCTATTCATCTTATATATATATATATATATATATATGGCACAGGTTGCAATGTTTTTCTTCACATTTGCTTTCCAATGCAACTTTTCACAAGGCAATTTGCTTTTAAAAACAATATGATATTTTAATGCTTTTGCTTTGTAGTTTGTAACAGACCATTTTAGTTGAAGATGACTGTCTCAATAAGGGCTTCAATATTCTGTAAATCACACAATGAGGATCTCAACACAGTATATGAACTCTGTAGCACTAGTGAGGATCCCTGATTATGTTTTAAGCTACTTCTTCTTATGTTCTTATTTTATTATCTGTAAAATGTTCTTAACAATTTTGCTTCTTAGAAGTATGCGTTATTCTTCTCTAACATATAAATTTTGTAAACTTTAATCACTGTTATCATTGCTCAGTTTATATGCATTGAAAGTTCATCTGCAGGAGACTGTTCAGTGCTCCTATTACAGCCTAATGTATTTTATTCACAATTTTTACATGTTTATCCACATATATCATCATACATTCTCCGTGGCTGCCTTCTTTGGTATCCTTCATTTCAAGTTTATTTTCCTCAGTTATTGTTGAGGTGTTTGTCACTTCAAGTAAAGAAAAGGTACCATAGTCAAGAGGGTTGACTTCATTGCACCCAGTTTTATCCCATCTGGCTTGGCCTCTCTCTGCAGAATGGCAAGCTGCTTGCCGAGAACATCACAAAAAGCACGAACTTCATAGCTCTAGCACTGACAGCCAGGAGTCTCTGCAAAACTGCACTAGTGGTCTGAATCTATGGAATAAACCCATGACCTTCAGAACATGAGGCAGATGGCTTAACCATTTCACCACAGATACCCCCAAGTCACTTCATATTCAACAAGAATATCCCCAATATCTTCGCTCACTTCTCTTAACATTTACAGCATACATCTTTTATGGTTGATATTACCCTGTTGTCTTTTTTTACTTTCTGTGTAAATTGGTAGTTGTAGTTTGTCTTTTTGAGAATTTCAAATAAAATTTCACAATATATTTGCAATTTATTTTCTTGCAGTGTTTGTTTACAACATATTGTAGTATCAGTTAACCATATTCTGTTTAGTTTGTATGTCAACTGTAAAATAAAGTCAATAATAATGTTAGTTTATTCACTCACTACATAATTATTTATGGGACTGGATATAATTAGTCATTGATAAAGTTTTGCTGAAGGGGATTTGTCAGGTAAAAGTAAAAACATATTTACTTCTATTTTGTGTTAATGTTGAACATATAATCGCTATAAAAATTCTTGTGTTCATTATATTCAAGAGGCTAACTGCACAGTGAAAGGGATCACTGCAGAAGTCAAGTTTGCTCTGACGAAATGTAAGAGAATGCATAACGCAATGGCTGGGATTAACAGGGAGATGTACGTCAAATGTTGTTTAGGACTGACGGTTAAAAGAGGAAATGCATCATGTTGCATATAAAATTTTAAGAAATTAGATATGGAAGAGAAATAATATATTCAGTGATTAACTATGTGAAAAAGTAGCAAGATGAGTACAAATGCAAGACAGATGAAGACAAGATAAACATCCCTGCTTCAGCCATTAGGTTACAAAGGCCAGAGTCTTCATTCAGAAGCATGCACTTTTACATGTTCATTCATGCTCACAGATGTGGGACAAATTTCACTGAGATATGTTCATGAATTCTGATTGATTGCTGTTATTTAGTCAAAGGTTCTGCAATTTTGAACACAAATGTGCTCATATGGTCAGCTGAAAAATAATGTTTGCTGTTAATTACCATTTATTAAATATATGGAAATTGTGGTTTTTGCATAATTTAATTTGAAATGATATATTTGTTGATTCATTAATACATTACTTGTGTTCTTATTACCATTTTAAATAACAGTATAATTTAATGATTGTGGTACAGATTTCATTTACACCTACCACCTACAAAACATAAAATATCACATTTCACATTCTGTAATTTTTTAATAACAAGTATATATTTTAACAATTACATTAAAACTTTGATTAACCATCACTCGTTTAACCATCAGTTTCTGTTATCCGTCATCATCTTTTTAAAAAGTGTGTGAGTATCAATAAACAGACATCTTAAAAATTTTCTGAACCTGTTGGTGAAACTGGAGGAACTGAGACTGTTAGTGTTGACGAAATTGTGAAATTGTGCAAAAATGTAGGACTAAACAGTGAAAACATTACTCCAAAAGAAGTAACAGATTGGTTGAAATGTGACAAAATGGATGGAGGCTTTGAAATTTTGAACGATGATGAAATTGTTTCTAGTGTGACTACCATTGAAGAAGAAGAAATTGATGAAGATGAGGGATCAGTTCTTAACCCTACAACTAGCCACTCAGATGCAGAAACAATGTTATCAAAGTGCATCGGCTGGTTTGAAATGCAAGAGGAGGAAAATGCAACATAGGTCCTACTTCTGTGTAAGATACGGAACATCGCCACACAGAAAGCTCAAGCCTCAAAGACACAGAAGGAGATGACAGACTATTGTAAAGTAAAGTTGGTTTATAGTATTACAATACATTTCTGTACATTACTTTCTCTTATATTGAAGTATGGTTTGGGGCTCCTGACAGTATCAAAGAGCCAGCTTGAAAGGTTGTAGCGCATACAAAATGCGGCCATGCGGGTGATTCTGGGGTGTACAAAGGACACACCAGTTATGTACATGAGGCATATCCTGCCACTATCAACAATGGCAGATAGGCATAGGGTCCTTCAGGCCAATTGGTACCTAAGAGTTGCTGCAGATAGGAATCACCCCCTGCATGAAGCCATGGGTATGGTCAAGGGTCATGGACTAAGACAAGGCAGGTCCTGGATGGCACATGCGGAAATATATATACGTCAGGTTTGTGATCTAGAGACCATAAATCGTGAAAAAGAATGGGTTGAAGTACTGGCAGACAGGTCAGACTGGCACACTGTAATAGTAACACTGGGTCGTGAGTGCAGAGAACAAGCAGCGAGCCGCACAGATTTTGAGGTGCAACAACTGATCCAGAGTAATACACATCAAGATGGTATAGTGATATATACTAATGGGTCAGTGGTGAGAAACAAATGGAGTGGTTGGGGTTTCATTGCGAAGGCTAATAGACGATTCTTGAAAAAGGAGAGGATGACATATGAGGCTACGACCTCCAGCATGAGAATGGAGGTGGAGGCAGTAATAACGGCATTCCGTTGGTTAGAGGTGACCACTGCAACACACATTGTGTTCATCACGGACTCTAGGAGTATGCTTAGTAAAGTGAAGAAATTTTTTTTTTGCATAGAATGGCTTACCTCCCTTCAGAGGTCACAGATTGCAAGAATTGTATGGATTTTTTGTCCTGGCCATGCGGGAATGTGGGGGAATGAACAGGCTACCCGGGAAGGTTAACCCTGTCAAAAAATGCCCGCAGAAGTCGGATGTGTCGGCCTAACGGCGCAAGAACGCAGCTCTGCTGTAAACAGGCACAACGCAATCACATCCGAAAAAAAACTCAGGATGAACGAAGAAGAAGAAGAAGAAGAAGAACAGGCTAAAAGTCTGGCAGGGAGTGCACCTCTTAGTGGTCGATTACTTCTGGACAAGGGAGAGGTGGTCGTGCACCTGTGGGACTAGGTGGAGGAAGAGATTGAGAACCTGTATGTGGAAAGGATGAGATTGCAGGGGATTGGTAGGGGTTCTGTTAGAATCTTAAAGCTGAGAGGGAAGACCAAGAGAACTTTCAATCAAATAGCCATGGGAACAATTAGTAGTGTGACTCTTTGCTGGCTGTTGAACGAGGTTGCGGAGCACATTTGGGAATGTCCTGAGTGCAGTGATGTCGGTTCTTAACTCAACTCAACATGTTGAAATTTATATTGATCATTTTGTAAAATTAAATACAGTATGTATCCTTTTACAGGATTTTATTTTAATGTTCATCCCAAGCCCGAAGTGAAATCACTTTACTGTACATATGTATTAAGATATTTCTGTTGCCCGTCTTCTTCGTCTTCTGCGTTCATCCGGAGTTGTTATTTTTCCGGACGTGATTGCGTTGTGCCTGTTTACAGCAGAGCTGCATTCTTGCGCCGTTAGGCCGACACATCCGACTTCTGCGGGCATTTGTTGACCAGGTTAACCTTCCCGGGGATATGTTGTCCGTCTATTCGGTGACAGTTACAGCCCTGGTCCGGGCGGTGATGGTTAATCAAAGCGTTATTGTATTATAATTTTAGTCTTTATTTCTATATTGTAATCGGGGTTTCGAAATCTCCATAGGTGATTTGGAAGCAGACCGCTTTGCATTGATTTTGATGGTATGAGCATCAGCCATTCAGAAAGAAAAGGCAAACTCATTCATTCATTCATTCAGTAGCATGTCCTTTGCAGAACCTCGCTCCCATAACAAGCTTCCAGAAAACCTCTTGATCATAAGCAAGATGTCCCGTGTCCGATACACCCATCTGGAGATCATCCGTCACATCCTGCACCCATCTTCTCTTTGGCCTTCTCTTCCTCTCTTCCTAGGCATATACCCCTCCATTATTGTTCTCTCCAAACTTTCGTGACTTTTCAAGTGACCAAAATATTTCAATTTTCTTTGTTTTATCGTCTTTAATAGCCAACCTTCTTCAATATTCAGCTCTTGAAGTATGGATGCATTTGTTCTTTTCTTTACCCAAAATATTCTTAGAACTTGTCTATAATATTTATATTCAAAGGCATTTATGCGCTGTTCAGCTTTTTTAGTAAGTGTCCAGGTCTCACAGGCGTATGTTGCAATGGGAAAGATGCATGCTCTTAAAAATCTAATTTGGGTAGTTCTATCTGTCCCATTCCATAATTTATTCAGTTGTTTTAGTCTTTGAAGAGCAATTGATAGTCGTCATTTAATTTCTTTCATTGTGTCACCGTTGTTGGTAATCAATGACCCAAGATATTCAAAAATTTTCCACCACCTCCAATTTTTTCTCATTAACATATATTTCTTTCTCCAAAGTGGTTTTATCTGTATGCATTATCTTTGTTTTTGCTATGTTAAGATATAAGTTGTGATTTTCACTATTCAATTGGGTTGAGGCTATTAGGTTTTCTATACCAGTCTGTGTTGTGGATAGCAATATTGTATCATCAGCATACCGAATCTCTGGTATGTCATGACCACCGATATTTAGGGCATCATATAGCTCCATGTTTATATCATCTCACCCGGGAAGGTTAACCCGGTCAACAAATGCCCGCAGAAGTCGAATGTGTCGGCCTAACGGCACAAGGGCGCAGCTCTGCTGTAAACAGGCACAACGCAGTCACGTCCGAAAGAAAAAAAAAAATCCGGATGAACGCAGAAGAAGAAGATTTCATCTCTTACATTTCTCATTATATTTTCGGCGTACAGGTTAAACAAATAGGGGGACATCACACATCCCTGATGGACTCCTTGCTTGATGTCAAACCAATCTGATGTCTCGCCATCTATTCTAACCGCTGCTTGTTGGTCTATATAGAGCATTCTTATGAGTTGTATTACATGTGGTGGAAAGCCCATATTCCTCATGATTTCCCAAAGTTTCTGATGTTGTACACAGTCAAATGCCATTGAATAATCCACAAAACATGAGAATAGGTTTACATTAAATTCTCTGCATTTCCCTATTATTAAACGCATATTGAGAATGTGATCTCTTGTTCCTCTTCCTTGTCTAAATCCAGCTTGAACCATGTTAATTTCTTCTTCCATTTTCTTACGAAGTCTTTCCATTATGATTATTAGTTGAATTTTACTTGCGTGACTGATCAGGGCAGCAGTTCTATAGTTGGTGCATAATTTCAGGTTGCTTTTTTTTGGGGTATTGGAATGAAGATAGTCCTCTTCCAATCTTTTGGCCATATACCATATTTCATGTCCATATCTTTTTACGTAATGCGTGATGATAGTGATAGATTTGTATGCTTTCTTCTCCTCCCGCTTTAATTAGCTCAGCTGGTATTTCATCACATCCAAGTGATTTACCATTCTTCAGGTTCTTTATTGCCCATGCAATTTCATCTTATGAGGGTTCAGGTTCTGTCTCTGCTGTCGTGGGCTCATGAATTTCATTCATATCCTCATTGTCACTCATATTCATATCAAACATTTACATTCCATTGCAGTACTTGTACTCCTGCCATCTTTCTAGAATTTGTCTAGATTCTGTTAAGGTATTTCCCATCTTGTCACAGGTAACATTCAATTGAGGTTGAACATTTCTTGTCAATAACTTCATTTCTTTGAACATTTCGTAATCTCTTCCAGTCTTATGATATTGCTCTATTCTGGTACAGCAATCTTGTGTATATTGATTTTTGTCCTTCTTGTGTTCCTTCTTATTTCTCGAGTTAAAGATTTATACTTCATCCTACTGTTATCAAATTCACATCCTTTCTGTTTCAGTTCCATTCATTTTTTTTATTAATTCTAACGTGTTTGGTGTAATACATGGCTTAAGCTGCTTTTTCTTGGTCGGAATAAGATCTTTGGCTGCAGTTATCAAGATATCTCTAGCTTATACTGCCAGTTCATCAGGTATCATTTCCTCTTGTACAGACATCAAGACCCCAAAACGACTCCTAACTCCTACGGTTGATTACAATATCATGTATGTTTGTCCATCAAGAATGATGATGACCATTCATATCATCCAGTGGGGTTGAAAGTTTGGAGCCGTGAGTTCTAAGATGGCTGGTAAGGCCTATTTGGTTCAAAATGTTCTATAACAATGTGGGCTAAGAATGCTTGACGTTCCAGGAGGAGGATCTCCTGCAGTGTTTTTTTGTTTTTCCCCTATCTTTTTCACAGCCCTTTAAATCCTGTTTGCTTCACGAATGACTGCACCCTTGCGTAATGATGAACGCCACTATTTTGGTCTTTAGCAGCAGTCTCCAAGGGTCGTGATGAATTCCAAAAGCTTTTAGTGAGATCTTCAGTGTATCTTTAATGTGTTTGCTCTGGCCGCCTTGGGGGCGTTTATCACAGCGCAGCTCACCGTAAAAATTTGTTTATGGAGCCTGTGATCTGGCACGTGAGTCAAGTAACCAGCCCAGCGAATCTGATTCTTTATTAGTAGAGTGTGGATACTGGCCATGGACGCTCAATAATAGATGAAGTTGGATGAAAAATGACTTGCACGATGAATTGGATTAAAGCTAGGAAGAGTTGCGTAATTCGTCGTCCACATCATTAACAGCCAATAAATGCTGGAATTGATTGCAAAGTCCTGCAACTAACTAATAAACCAAGTAGACATTATAGATTATAATAGACTTTGCTCGGCTTGTCTTGTATTTGACAACAACCAAACCATTTCAATAATGAAACTTATTTTTCCGCTTGTCATTATATACCACTTTAAAAATTTAATCACAGCAAGGAAAAAAAAACATGATTCTGAGCCACAAAGAATGCAGAGCCATACGTAACTGAAAAGTCCTGAGCACCACAAATCAAATCAAATCAAATCAACTTTATTAGGGTCACAAATTGGGCGCGCAGGCCCGTCTTACATTCGGCCCTTCCAATCACTCGTCTTTCGTTCATCAAGAGCATTATACATTTACATAGGAAGAAAAATAAACATTGTGAAATGAATGTTGTAAACATAAACAAGGCTAAACATGGAGAAAAATGTGTACATAAAAAGTATGTGACGTAAAAGTAGTGATGCCAGCGCGTCCCACACACACACACACACACCACACACACACTCTCTCTCTCTCTCATTCACTCTCTCTCATTCACTCACACACACACACTCTCACTCATTCACTCTCCCGCTCACTCATTCACTCTCCCGTTCACTCATTCACTCTCCCGCTCACTCATTCACTCTCCCGCTCACTCATTCACTCTCCCGCTCACTCATTCACTCTCACGCTCACTCATTCTGTCTCTCCCGCTCACTCATTCACTCTCCCGCTCACTCATTCACTCTCCCGCTCACTCATTCCCACAAGGTGGGTGAGCCATATAGAAAAGTTAAGAATGTAAAACTTGACGTTAAAAATGGAGTCAGTATATAAGACCATCTCAACAAGTCCCATTAAAAGAATGACCTTTCCATAGTTTTTGCATAACTTCCTTTTGCTGTAAGATAGTGTCCATGATGTTTTAACAGCTTTAAACTATTAATTATTTTGCAGTTAATCATTAATAAAATAATTTTCAATGCCTTCAATTTTTTCATTTTATTAAATTTCAGGTTTTGTTATTATTAATATTAATATTATTACTATTATTACATGACAATTATTATAAAAATGTTTTATTTTTCGCCAACTACTTCAAAGACAGCAGAGTTAATCCAGAAAGCCAAGGACTGATATCCGGGTAGAGACATAAACCCCTATGCCAGTTTGCAAGGCACATGATGATGATGATGACTTAAATGGAATGTTGATGCCTGCTTTGTATATACCAGTATTCTGATATCAAAAATGCTGCTGGGCTACCAATTATGTGAGGTTATATAACAGACTTATTCATATAATTTAGCTGGAGGCCAGGATGGCCGAATGGATAAAAATGTGTGTTCTTAAACATTCAGTGTGCTGATGCTGAAGTAAGGGGCTCAACCCAACACCGGACAATTGGACTAAAATGTTGACATCTCGTCCTTGACTTGGGGGTGTAAATTGCAAGTACCTCTGAAGTCAGAGTGGGTTCGCCTGATGGCGAGGAACACTGTTAATAGGGAAAGCTAATCCACACACAAAATTCAGTCCGGCACTACTAGAAGTAGTGTGTGTGGACTACACATGAGTTCAAGGCGAGCGAGCGTAAACAAAATATATAATTTAGCTTCTTATTTAACTTGGATTTACTTAACAATTTTAAAGCTGTAAGTTAGGTTCTATGAATATCTGTTATTATTTATTGTCTTACAATATTCAGAGCAATCAAGTTTAAATATTCAAATAATAAAATTAAATCTTTGTATTCTTTAGTCCAAATTAGTGTAGTAATTACAGACTTGCCCAATGCAGTCGAATGCAGAGACACTGATATGTCACTAAACTGACCAAATATGAATAAAATTTGGTGGAACTGCGGTAAAGCTGTGAAAATGTAAACAATATAAAATAACACAAAGTAATAATGCAGCTTTACATAACAGAATTATGACAGTCTTCTCCGTGACTATATGTTGTGCTTTGTGTGTGTATGTGTTTGCTGTTGAAGGCTAGTCGCCTCAACGTACTACATATGAGTCATAATTCTGTTATGTAAAGCTGCATTACTTTGTGTTATTTTATTTTGTTTAAACTGACCAAAACATTTCCTCGTGATTGAAGTATATGCAATAGCGATGGTGGTGAGATGGTACAGGGCAAAGCTGTACCTATAGATCAACGGAAATAGAGGATCTACAATGTGTACACACATCTGGACCACGTTTCTGATGAGAGCAAGTAGGAATTCCTATTGGTGATGGCTGATTCTGATTAAGTTCTTACAGCTGGAGGCTTCAACGGTCAATCATGGTCACATCATGCAGCTGGGTGATATGGTAATGAACACTGTTGTCAGGAATTTCGTTGTCAATATGCAATACAGTGTATACAGACTTCCGAGGTACCATAGCACCTTTTCCCGTCCATTCCTATCCCATGAGCACATCTTTACTCTTATCACTTTCGTCATTATCTTCTTTTGAGTTTTGCCGTCAGTTATGACACTTAAAAAATCCTTAGTCTGGGCCACCACACACGAAGGCCTTCAATGTTTGTTTACTAGACTATCTAATATATTCCAGCACTATTTATTTGCATCTCTTCATTTTGTATGCGCACAAATCTGTTGCACTCCTTTGTCGACAGCTTGAGTGAGTACACTCAGTCCGTAGTCAGTAACTTACAGGACTAGATTATGGTATAAAAGGAAAAGCAATCTCTGTTCCATGTGAGAGGCTGCCATAGTTACCAGTGCTACCAACTCCCGTTTGGCTCATGGTATAGTGTTTTGAACGTGATATTTATATGCCAGGCTGCGGTCAAATGTTATCCCCTGGTTTTTCAACCTGTCGTGTCCATGAATAGTTTACCCGTTGAAGAACACATCAAGGTTGGCTTTTACTATGACACTGTTCAGAGCTCAACGCATCACACATTTCTTCTCGGGATTCACCTTTGGCCTGGTCTCCTCATATCATGGGAGATTTCATGTAGTATGTAGTGCCTCCTATACTCCTCTGCTGATTTCTTGTCTGTTTAAGCCAGTCCTATAAATGAGGGCATCAGCATATTACAATTGTTCCTGGTCACGTGACTGAATTTGTACTAATCTTGTTCAATGTATATACATATGAACAGGGATGGATTAACCATTCCATTAGGCAAACAAGGCACGTGACTAGGGCACCAAGCATTTGGGGGGCACCACAACAAGTCCTCAAGAAAAATGTGTATATTGGTCCCGGTAGCGTAATTGCATGGCATAAGCAAATCGCAAATGTAATATTGAATCGCACATTATTTAACCTTGGTCCCACAACCCGGGAGTAAAATACCCCCCACCCAGTTTGTTTTTTTTTTTTGCTATTTTTTGTTATTTTTCTTCAAGGTTTTTTTGTGCTATTTTTTGACTTTTCTGGGATATGTTTGTGCTACGTAACGCATTAATGCGTAGCGACAAATTCACTTCCGTTTTGGTCTGCTAGTGAAAACAATTGTGAATAGTGCTAATTTGTCGACGTGTCATTGAATGACTGTACATTCACAGCTAATATGTCTGGGTACTACAAGGGCATGCAGAAAAAAATTCTAGAAGAAAATGAGTTTGCTATATACATACCCTGTGCTGCCCATTCACTAAATCTGGTAGGCAGAAGTGCCGTTGATTCTTGTTTAGAGGCAGTAAACTTCTTCCATACAGTGCAACTGATCTATACTTTTTTCTCAGCTTCAACCAAAAGATGGAAGATTCTGAAAGGATGCCTTGTGAATGAAAAGCTGGTAAAGTCCCTTTCCGATACTAGATGGGAAGCACATGCTGTTGCAACTGAAGCCATTCTAATGTCTCATCATCAGATTATAGAAGCGTTAGAATGTTTACAAGAAGACCAGTCACAGAAGGGGGACATCAGAAGAGAAGCAGAAAACATTGCAAAGAAGATGCAAGAATTAGAATTTGCTTTCATTCTTGTCTTTTTGGGAAGAAGTGTTACAACATTTTCACAGGGTCAGTCAAGCTCTACAAAATGAGCACGTGAACTTGAAAACGTGTGCTGATTTGTATTCTTCACTAGCAGATCACTTGCATGAATCTAGGAATGAATTTGAAAGATTTGAAGAAGCTGCAAAAGAAATAACACCAGGTGTGGATTATAAGTAAACTTTGACCCGTAATCGTAAACGAAAGACAGTGGTCATTGATGGTGATGCCCCTGAGGTATCTCAGAATGCCAGAGACAAATTTCGTATATCTGCTTTCTACACCATTGTTGACAAACTTGAGACAGAGATGAGTAGACGAGGACAGGTATATAATGATCTAGCAGTTCGATTTTCTTGTTTGGTCGATGTACCACAAACATCTCAGTGTTGTGAAGGACTAATAAATGCTTATCCTGAAGATCTGAACAATAATTTATATACTGAACTACAACAGTTCCACTCATATATTCGCCACAAGTTTCGTGCATCAAAATCTGACAACAACACGTTCAGTCATGCAGAACTCTACAAAGTAATAGTTAGAGACAACATCGAGTGTGCTTTTCCAAATGTAGAAATCGCCTTGCGCATATTTTTTACATTAATGGTTACGAACTGTTCAACTGAGCGCTCCTTTTCTCAGTTGAAACGTACAAAAAATCCAAGTAGATCGACAATGAAATAAGAAAGGCTTGATTCCTTATCTTTGCTGATGATTGAGGCAGACTTGTTGCGCAAAATTAACTTTGATGATGTACTCAAAAACTTTGCCAGACGTAAATCTAGAAAAAAGAACTTTAAAATGTAGTAGTAGTAGTAGTAGTAGTAGTAGTAGTAGTAGTAGTAGTAGTAGTAGTAGTAGTAGTAGTAGTAGTAGTAGTAGTAGTAGTAGTAGTAGTAGTGTATTAATAGTACTTATTGGATTCAAACAGTTTGCTGGTAAAATTCTTAGACAAATACCAAGTCACCTTGCTACAGGAAACAGCCTAGAGGACACTTTGAGTATTAACGACAAGTGGTATTGTTTCCTATCCGACTTAAATGACATGCATTCGGCAAGCTAAATTAACCTTTAAGCTGGTCAGTTATGCAAATTAATTCACGTATTGGAAAATATCTGTATAGTAGTAGTAGTAGTAGTAGTAGTAGTAGTAGTAGTAGTAGTAGTAGTAGTAGTAGTAGCAGTAGCAGCAGCAGCAGCAGCAGCAGCAGCAGTAGTAGTAGTAGTAGTAGAGTTTGTTGTTGTAGTGATGGTATTATTAATAATAGTAGTATTAATTGTAGTAGTAGTAGTAGTAGTAGTAGTAGTAGTGATAGTTGTAGTCGTAGTATTAGTAGTTGTAGTAGTGGTATTAGTAATAGTAATAGTAGTAGAATTAGTAGTAGTAATAGTAGTAGTTGTAGCAGTAGTAGTAGCAGTAGTAATAGTAGCAATAGTAGTAGTGGTAGTTATGATAGTATTAGTAGTTGTATTAGTAGTAGTATTTGTATTAGAAGTAGTCAGACATATGGAGACTGATACAGAGACGGAGACTACCAAACACACAGACAGGCAGATAAACAGTAGGAGGCAGAAAGAGAGACATGCTTAAAGATAGGGAGATTGTAGTAGTAATAATAGTAGTAGTTGTAGTAGTAGTAGTTGTAGTAGTAGTAATAGTAGTCTTTTAGTAGTAATAATAGTTGTAGTAGTAGTCTTTTAGTAGCAATAGTAGTAGTGGTAGTTATGAAAGTAGTAGTAGTTGTATTAGTATTAGTAGTAGTAGTATTTGAAGTAGTAGTAGTAGTAGTAGTAGTAGAGTTTGTTGTTGTAGTGATAGTATTATTAATAGTAGTAGTAGTAGTAATTGTAGTAGTAGTAGCAGTAATAGTAGTAGTGGTGGTGGTGGTGGTAGTAGTAGTAGTAGTAGCAGTAGTAGTAGTCTTTGTAGTAGTAATGTTAGTTATAGTTGTAGTAATAGTGATAGCTGTAGTTGTAGTAGAAGTATTTGTAGTTATAGTAGTAGTAGTAGTAGTAGTAGTAGTAGTGATAAAAAACCATTTTGTTACGAAACAGATATATGAGCCTCGAATTCGGACTGACTTATTTGGACATTGACCTTGGAACGTTAAAGGACTTTTGAGATTTGGAACATGGAATGTACGGACACTATATCGAGCTGGAGCGGCCGAAGAACTAACCCGGGAGCTGGTTGAGTATAAAATGAATATAACAGAAATTCAAGAAATAAGGTGGCCAGGAGAGAGTACTTTAGAGCAAAATGGAATGATTATAATATATGAAGGAAACACCCAAAATAAACATGAATTAGGAACAGGATTTGCCATCAAAAAAGAGTTATGGGTGAACGTTCTAAACTTTAAATTACGAATAAAAGGTAAATGCAAAAATATAACGATGATTAATGAACATGCACCTACTGAAGAGAAAGAAGATGATATTAAAGAAGACTTTTATAATGATCTGGAAGATGTCATAGAAGAAACCCCCAAACAGGACATCCTGATTGTGCTGGGAGACTTCAATGCAAAAATAGGTAGAGAGCAAACTCATAAGACAGTTGCCGGTATAAAAGCCTACATACAACTTCAAATGATAATGGATGGAGAGTCATCAATCTAGCAGAAGCCAAAGGACTGCAGATCAGCAGTACCAGACTGCAAAGAAACGATATACATAAACAAACTTGGAAATCATGTGACAAGAGAACCTATAATCAAATAGATCACATTTTAACTAAAAACAAAAATGCATCAAACATACAACAAGTTAGAAGCTATAGAGGAGCTGAGTGCCACAGCGACCACTTCCTCGTTGGGGCAAAATTTAAAATAAAACTTAAGAGAGCTTTCTATGCTGAACTACAAAGGTTACACCCAACATATAACAGAGAAAAACTACAAGAAATTACAGTTCTTCTTCTTCTTCTTTCGTTCGCTTGAAATATGTCTATAACTGCAATGCTGTCTCTTGTATGAATTGAACTGTCTTTTTAAGTTCACACAGCGGTCCATAGAGTTTATCTTCCACTGTCGTCTCTCTAGGCCAGAAGGTTTGCCTAGATATGTTATATTTTGGGCAGTCTTGGAGTATGTGCTCTGCTGTCTGCGACGTCAATCCACATGTACACATGGCTGTTTCACCAATCTTGAATTTTGTATACATGTGGTTGCGTAATCTATTGTGCCCTGTTCTGAGGCGCAGAATAATGACTTGTTCTGGTCTATCCATAACGTGGTAGTCATCTTGAGCAGGTTTTGGTGGCTTTCTGACTGATTTGATCATTCTTTTCTTTTGGTGGTATGTTACAGGCACATCAGGCTGTTCTTTTTTGGCTCCTTCCTTAGCCAATTGATCAGCTCTGTCGTTTCCGGGTACTCCACAGTGGGATGGTATCCACTGTATGGTGACCTTATGCTGACTGCTAAGTTCAGAAAGTAGTGTCCTTAGTACTGGCAATTTCCCAGACAGTAGCGCCTCGAGTACTGATTGTGCATCTGTCAGTAGCACCACAGGTTGTGTACCATTGCTGGTATTTAGTAATTTCTCTGTTGCTATCTTGATTGCCTCAATTTCAGCATCGTAGTTATGGCAGTACTTTCCTGTCGGTACTCTAGCTGTGTCCCTGATATTATTTGGGTATTCTATGTACACTCCCGCTCCTCCATTTCGAACAGTATTTTGTGCTGACCCATCTGTGTAGACTCGGAGCCAGAGGTCCTGTGGGTATTCTTCATCAAGGAAGCTGAGAGTGGCTGTTCTGCGCTGCACACTGTTCTGTTCTTCCTTGTCAAATATTCCTCTCACTTTTGTCTGGATTTGTAATGGTAGTCTATGCTCATCTTTCCATAGAGTTCGCTCTGGAATAGTTGTTAGGGGGATACCAACTGTGGGCAGATCGGTGGTTTCTCTGCAGAGTCGTTTGGCCTGGTGGATAAAACTACTTCTTTTCAACCGCCCCATAGCTAGGTTTTCAAATCTGTTCTTCATAGGATGGCCTGGCAAGCTGAGGAACTTTGCTGCTTGTATTAGCGTTTTCGTATATCTGCGCTCACTCAGTGCTTGTGTCCTCCCCATCTTCTCCATTTCCACTATAGGGGTTGATCTCATCCCTCCTGTTGTGACTCTAAGTGCTTGATTTTGCACTTTGTCCAGCTCTTGTAGTGTGGTTTTTGATGCCGAACACCATGCAGTTGACCCGTATTCCAGGTGTGGTCATATGCTCTGTTGATAAACTTTGCTAAGTATTTTCCCACTGGCTCCCCATGTGGTTCCACTTAGCTTTCTCAAGATGGCTATTATCCTTCTGGCTTTTGCTACTGCTTTGTTGATGTGCTTTCTCCATGTCAGCCTGCCATCAAATGTTACTCCAAGGTATGTTGGTTCTTTATCTTCTCGTAGGGGTGTTCCATTTATCTGGATGGTCCCTGCCTTTTGTTTTGGAGAGAGGGTAAATAGGGTGGTGCTGCACTTGTCAGTGTTTATGCTGACACGCCATCTATTTGCCCATGCAACAAATGTATCTACAGCTCTTTGTAGTAATCTGGTGGCCACTGATGCATGTTCATTTGTGCTCCATAGAACCAGGTCATCGGCGTACATTGCGGCTTTAATTCCATGCGGTAGATTAGCAACGAGATCATTGATGAAGATTAGAAAGAGTGTGGGGGACAATACTCCGCCCTGGGGAACTCCGTGACGCAGTAGTACTTTCTTGCTCTTTAGTCCGTCTATCTGTACTCGGGCTCTTCTGTTGTGCAAGTATGCTTTCACCCATTTGTACATTCTTCCATTGACTTTGCAGTTTCTCAGTTTATTCATCAGACCTTCTTTCCAGACTTTGTCAAAGGCTTTCTTCAAATCTATCCATGCCGCAAGCACCAGCTTCTTCTCTTGGAATGCATCCTCAATTTCTTGAGAGAGGTAGGTTGTCTGATCTTCCGTAGAGTAGCACTGCCTAAAGCCAGCCTGCTGTGGCACAAGGATGTTTTTACTTTTAATGTACCACTGCAGTCTGTGATTGATGATGCGCTCCAGTGTTTTGCATTGACAGCTGGTGAGGCTAATTGGTCTGTAGCTAGAGGCAATGGAACTATCTTTCCCTGATTTTAGGAAGGGTATCATGATTGCTTCTCTCCAGGCTTGTGGAACACTGCCTAAGGTCCAACTGTTATTGAAGATCTGCAACAGCTTTGCTTTGGCCTCTGTTCCTAGGTTCCTGATCATTTCATTGGAGATACCATCAGCTCCTGGTGACTTTCTCATTTTCAGTTTTGATATGGCTAGCTCCAGTTCGCTGATTGTGATCGGTGTCTCCAGAACCTCATGTACTATTTCCTTCTGTCCTGTATGTTGCCGTTTCTCTTGAATCTCTTGTTGTTTCTCTGTACTGATTTTGATATTGTTATCTTGTGCGAATGAGTCCGCAAAATGGTCAGCTGCTTGCTTTCTTGTTAAGATGTTTTCATCTTTATGTAGTGCAATTTTTGAGTTTCTCCCTGTGCCCTCATCGTTAAGTTGTTTTATTAGCTTCCACAATTTCCTTGTGTCTCTTTCAAAGTTCAGAGACTCTGTTTTTTCCTGCCAGCTTTTCCATCTAGACTGCAGCTAGGCTCTTTGAAATTTGGCTTTTGCATGCTGGAATTTATTGTGGTGCTCTTGGCTGGGTGTGGCCTCTGCTTGCTTTCTACATACTTCCACATCATTATGCAACTGTTCCAGTTCACTACTCCAGTAGGGTTTATATTGTTTACGGGCTCCTCTTGGTACTTTTTCTCGCGCTGCCTGTAGTATGCATTTCCCAAACTCTTCAACTACTTTATTTATGTCTTTCTCAGTGTTCAGATTTCTAACCAGTATGCTGGTGCGATTCTTGTACATTGCCCAGTCTGCTTTCTTGTAGTTCCACCTCGAGAGGGTGCTGCTTTCACTTACAAGCTCATTTTCTATAGTTAGAAAGACTGGTCGATGGTCACTGCCACCTAGTTGTTTCCCAACAATTCGTGTAATGTTCCACTCCAGGTCTGGTGAATGAAAAGCCAGGTCAGGTGTAATTGTAGAGTGCCATGATCTCGAGTAGAAAGTATGTGGGTCAGACGGTTTGTTAACCAAGATGAATCTATTCTCATCCTGCCAGTCTTCCAGTCTCTCTCCTCTCTGGTCCATGTGATCATAGCCCCAACTCTGCGAGTCGCTGTTGAAATCGCAGCACACAATCATTTTTTCTGTTAATGGTAATGTGTCCAGTGCCTGTGGGCGGTCACTTGGACAGTAGTAATTGATCAGATGTAGGTCTGTATAGCCTGTTTTAAGTTTAAGTGTCTGAAACTCAGCCCCTTCCATATAGACTTCAATTTGGGAAGCAGTGATGTTATTTTTTACAAGGGTAAGTATCCCACCTTTTCGCCTGTCCTTTCGGTCAGATCGGTAACACTGGTAGCCTCTGATTTTGAAGACTATATTTTCGTTGAGGTGAGTTATAGCAAGCAACATATGCTTACTTTTTCTTTGTCCAGGATGTTTTCTAATTCTACTTTTTTGTTGCTGACTTTCTCCGCATTCCAGTGCATTATTTTAAGTCTTTGTTTAGTATGGCCAGCTGTTCTATTATCATGTCCCCTGGCTCCACAGGACATCTGAGAAGGACCTCCAGTAGTTGGGGTTGGACCCTTTCGAGACATAGGGCCCGGCACTGCACCTGCCTGGGGGTCCAAAGCAGGGCGAGCACCATAACTTTTAGCAGCAGTCGACATATTCCATTTTGCGTAATTGCGTGGCATCCAATTTGAAATTACATTCAAAGAGAAATTTGCAGATGAAAGAAAATGTAAACTTGAAATTCTACAAAACCCGTTGACCAAACTTGGTTGAACATCAAGAATACAATTCAATCTACCGCAGAAGAATGTCTCGGTGTGTTAACCACGCATAGAAAGAACAGATGGTTCAATCCAGAATGTGAAGAAGCAGTCATTAGGAAAAAGAATGCCAGACAGCTATGGCTAAATGACATCAACATCATCCAAAAGGAAGAGCAATATAGAAATGAATGTAAAGAGGCTACAAAAATAGTTCGACAGCAGAAGCGAGAATATTATATATGAGTAATATAATCAAAGATATGGAAACTAATCACCAGAAAAACGAATCCAGAAAGTTTTTTAAAGAACTGAAGTCAATTAAACGAGGGCACCAACACAACACAAATGGTTTAAATGACAAAAATGGGAATATGATAAATACCAATGAGGAAATGTGCAACACATGGAAAGAAAACTTTGTTGAATTACTAAATTGTGAAGCTCCAAGTAACACTTTCCCACAGAAAGAGGTTCTAACGTGTGAACCACAAATTGAAGAACCTGCATTTGAAGAAATCCTATATGTAATCACACGACTTAAAAACGAATATGGCAACTGGGGCTGATGGAATTGCTGCTGAATTTATAAAGGCGGGTGGCCATGCATTACATCTAAAGCTATACGAACTAATAATAAAAATCTGGAGGACAGAAGAATTACCCCATGACTGGAAAGAGTCATTATTGATACCTATCTTTAAGAAATGAGACAAGTTCCAGTGTGAAAATTATAGAGGAATATCATTACTGTCCATAAGCTATAAGATACTATCCGCAGTACTACTAAATAGACTAAAACCATATTCAGAATACATATTAGGTGACTACCAGGCGGGTTTTAGACACAACAGTTCAACAATAGATCAGATATTTCTCTTACGACAAATAGCCGAGAAAAATTTGGAATATAAAAGAGATCTCCATAACATTTTTGTGGATTTTAAAAAGGCTTATGATAGTGTCCATAGGAATAGTCTATGGAATGCTATGCGGGAATTTTGAATACCAAGGAAGTTAATCAACATGACCAGACTATGCATGGAGATACTTATAATATAGTAACATATAAAGGCAGGAAATCAAACCCTTTCCAAATAACATCTGGCTTGAAACAGGGTGATGCACTATCGCCGCTACTCTTCAATCTGGCTCTAGAGAAAGTTGTAAGGAGGGTAAAGGAGGAATGTGATATTGGAGGAACATCCAAGCTGCTTGCTTATGCAGATGATATAGATATTATAGGGGGAAATTAACAAAAGACATTGGAAATATTGACTCACTTAAAGGAAAAAGCCCAACAGATGGGGCTGGTTATCAACCAAGATAAGACAGAATATATGGTAATTTCGAGAGATGGAATGGCTAAAAACTCCCGCCACATACAAATAGATAATATGACCATTAAAAGAACGGAAATATACAAATACCTGGGTACAATCTTCAACTGCTCCAACATCACAAGGGAAGAAATACAAACTAGAATAAGTTCTGGAAATAAGATATACTACGCACTACAACATCTACTAAATTCAACGGCGCTATCTCGCAACACCAAGATTACAATATACAAAACACTGATCAGACCTGTTGTGCTGTATGGGTTCTGAAACCTGGAGTACAACGAAAGGAGACGAAGCCTTGCTACAAACCTTTGAGAACAAAGTTTTAAGACGTAACTTTGGACCCATTAGGGATACACAAAGTGGTGAGTGGAAAAGAAGAAGTAACAAAGACATGTATGATCTGTTTAAGTCCCCGCTAATCACTTGTATCATTAAGGCTAATAGACTACAATGGCTGGGGCATATAGTATATAGAAAGAATGGAAGATAATAGGGAAACAAAACTCGCTTACATCCAGGAAATAAATGACCGTAAACCCCGAGGTAGACCAAGAAGACGGTGGAGATATGATATATATATATATATATATATATATATATATATCCCACTGGATGAAATGAATGGTCATCATCATTCTTGATGGACAAAAACAACACATATATATATATATATATATATATATATATATATATATATATATATATATATATATATATATATATATATATATATATATATATATGTGTGTGTGTGTGTGTGTGTGTGTTGTTTTTGTCCATCAAGAATGATGATGACCATTCATTTCATTAAGTGGGGTTGAAGGTGTGGAGCCGTGGGTTCTAAGATGGCTGATAAGGCCTATTTTGGCTCGAAATGTTCTTTGACAATGTGGGCAAAGTATGCTTGACGTCTCTGGAGGAGGATTTCCTGCAGTGGTTTTTCTGTCCTGCCTTTTCTTCACAGCTCTTGCAGTCCTGGTTGCCTCACATATGACTGCACCTTTGCGTAATGATGCACGCCACGAATTTCGGTCTCTGGCTGCAGCCTCCCAGGTGTCATGATGAATTCCAAAAGCATTCAGTGAAATTTTCAGAGTGTCTTTAAAACGTTTCCTCTGGCCACCTTGGGAGCGTTTACCACAACGCAGTTCGCTGTAAAAAAATTCGTTTAGGGAGCCTGTGATCTGGCATGCGAGTCAAGTGACCAGCCCAACGAATCTGATTCTTCATCAGTATGGTGTGGCTACTGGGCATGGATGCTCTTTCTAGGACTTCAGTGTCTGGAATCTTCACTTGCCATTTAATCTTCAGTAGCTTCCTTAGGCAGACTGTGTGGAAGTGGTTTAATTTCCTAGCGTGTCGCTGATAAACAGTCCAGGTTTCACAAGCATATAGCAGTGTGGATAATACAACTGCTTTGTAGACTTTTAGCTTTGTTTGCAGGCTTATTCCAGTTCTGCCCCATACACTCTTGTACAGTCTGCCAAAGGCCGCACTGGCCTTGGAGATTCTTGCATTCACTTCGTCATCAATTGTGGCAGCTTGTGAGACAGTGCTGCCAAGATAGGTGAATTTGTCCACAACACTTAGTCTATGATCATTCACTTTGATATTCGGCACAGTGTGATTATTCCCTGGAGCTGGCTGGTACATAACTACAGTCTTCTCCAAGTTGATATTGAGCCCAAAGTTGGCACATGCATGTGAGAAAGCTGAAACATTATGTTGCATGTCCGCCTCTGAGTTGGCATATAGAGCACAATCATCAGCAAACAGGAACTCTCTGACGGTGTCACTGTTAATTTTGGTTTTAGCTTTCAGCCTTCTGAGATTGAATAACTTTCCATCCATACGGTAGTTGATGTCTATTCCAATGTCATCGTTCTCGAAGGCATTCATCAACATGGCTGAAAACATGAGGCTGAACAGTGTTGGTGCCAGGACACTCCATTGGTGCCACATAACGGAACACGCGCCACCAAATATAAAGAAGAGACCTTACTGGATTTTCCCAGAAAGTCACAAAACTGGACGACAAATATGAGAAACCAAGGAAAGGAAAACAACGTTATTGGACGGCAACGGGAGACGCCGTGAATTCGTGGATTCGAAAGGATGTGTTTATAAAAGGCTCCGTGTGAAGGTGACACCTGGAGGCAGTGATTTCAGGATGAAACAGCTGGGACTCCGGAGAGGAATTTATTGAGGCGACAACGGTGAATGGATCGGGAATGGAAATCCACCTAGACTGAATTTTAGTATCTAAGAAATTGAGCTGAAGAATGGATAGGAAGGCTTCAAGGGCGACGAGCTGGTTTGGGAGCTCAGGGGTGGATGTATTTGAGTAGGTGCCGATCCTGTGGTTAGGGATCAGCCTGCTTTTCTGCCAGAGTTTTACTCCTGTTACCGGTGGCGGAAATAAACGTCTGGAAAATCGTTCGCTTCACTTGAGTATGCTGTTCTGAATCATTCTGTTATCAAGTTCCGATTTTTCGATGATGCTTTTTGTGTTTGCTCCAGTTGCGTTTAGCGGACAGGCACTTTGAGACAATTGGTGACAGGAAAGGGCTCAGACAGTTCTCCATTTTCCTGTACTCTTGCCTGCATGCCGTCATGAAATAGCCGCACTATTTGGACAAACTTTCGTGGACAGCCATATTTTGCCATAATCTTCCACAGTCCTTCTCTGCTGACTGTATCAAAAGCCTTGGTAAGGTCAATGAAAGTGGAGAACATTTCGCAGTTCTGTTCCTGACATTTCTCTTGCAACTGCCTTGCAGCGAAGATCATGTCAACAGTTCCACGTTCTTTTCTGAAGCCACATTGACTCTCAGGCAGAAGACCTTGATCGAGATGGGCTGTGAGGCGATTGAGAAGAATTCTGGCGAGTATCTTCCCTGCAATTGAAAGCAAGGAGATGCCTCGGTGGTTGTCACAGGATTGGCGGTTTTCTTTACGTTTGTAAAGGTGGACTATTGACGCGTCCTTGAAATCTTGTGGCATGGTCTCATTCACCCATATGTTTGTGAAGACTTGGTGAAGCTGCTCTGTTAGGACCGGCCCACCTGCCTTGTATATATATCTATATACCTGCCTTATACACACACACACACACACACATACACACACACACACACACACACACACATACAGACCTACAAGCACTTGGAATCAACGACTGGCAAGAGAAGGTCAACCAGAGCGACGAGTGGAGACGGATTGTATCTGCAGCAAAGAACCTAAATGGCTCGGAACGCTGAAGAAGAAGAAGTAGTAGTGATAGTAGTCGTAGTAGTAGTAGTGATAGTTGTAGTTGTAATAGCGGTAGTATTAGTAGTAGTAGTCTTTGTAGTAGTAATAGTAGTAGTAGTAGTTGCAGTAGTAGTCATGGTAGTAGTATTAGTAATAGTAGTAAAAGTAGTAGTAGTAGTAGTAGTAGTAGTAGTAGTAGTAGTAGTAGTAGTAGTAGTAGTAGTAGTAGTAGTAGTAGTAGTAGTAGTAGTAGTAGAAGTAGTAGTAGTAGTAATAGTAGTAGAATTAGTAGTAGTTGTAGTAATAATAATAATAGTAGTAGTAGTTGTTGTAGTAGTAGCAGTAGTAATGTGATAGGAGGAATGTGATATTGGAGGAACATCCAAGCTGCTTGGTTATGCAGACGATATAAATATTATAGGGCGAAAGGAACAAAAGACATTGGAAATATTGATTTACTTAAAGTAGAGTGGAAAAGAAGAAGTAGTAGTAGTGTTAGTTATGATAGTAGTAGTTGTATTATTATTATTATTATTATTATTATTATTAGTAGTAGTAGTAGTAGAAGTAGTAGTAGTAGTAGTAGTAGTAGTAGTAGTAGTAGTAGTAGTAGTAGCAGCAGCAGCAGCAGTAGTAGTAGTAGTAGTAGTAGTAGTAGTAGTAGTAGTAGTAGTAGTAGTAGTAGTAGTAGTAGTAGTAGTAGTAGTAGTAGTAGTAGTAGACGCTGACAGACAGACGTATGGAGACTGATACAGAGACGGAGACTACCAAAGACACAGACAGACAGACAGACAGACAGACAGACAGACAGATAAACAGTAGGAGGCAGAAAGTGAGACATGCTTAAGGAAGGGAAGTTGGAGTAGTAATAGTAGTAGAAGTCATAGTAGTTGTAGTAGTAGTAGTAGTAGTAGTAGTAGTAGTAATAGTAGTAGTAATAGTAGTTGTAGTTGTAGTAGTAGTAATAGTAGTCTTTTAGTAGTAATAGTAGTTGTAGTAATAGCAGTAGTAATAGTAGTAGTGGTAGTTATGATAGTAGTAGTTGTTATATTAGTATTAGTAGTTGTAGTATTTGAAGTGGTAGTAGTAGTAGCAGCAGCAGCAGCAACAGTAGTAGTAGTAGTAGTAGTAGTAGTAGTAGTAGTAGTAGTAGTAGTAGTAGTAGTAGTAGTAGTAGTAGTAGTAGTAGTAGTAGTAGTAGTAGTAGTAGTAGTAGTAGTAGATAGGGAAGGTAAGGAGGTTGGAGGAAGAGACAGAAGGTGGATGCAGAGAGGGAGAGGTGGAAGCAGGATACATGAGCAAGAAGACAGGGGTGGCAGAGAACATAGGAGGAAGAGGAGACAGCTGAAGAAGAGTTTTAGTAGGAGGAAGAGTGTAGGATAAGGAGGATGTCGGAGTAGGAAAGAGCCAGGCTGATGAAGTTGCGGATTAAGAGGAGTTAAGAATGTAGGAGAAAGAAGAAACAGGAGGAAGAGTCAGACAGGAGTAGGAGGAGGTAGAGATGTAGGAGGAAGAGGAGACAGGAGGAATAGGAGGCAGAGGTGACAGCGGAGGAAGATGTCGGAGTTGGAAAGAGACAGGAGGATGAAGAGGATGAGTATGAGGAGGTAAGTATGTAGGAGGAAAAGGAGACATGAGAATGAAGAGGATAAATAAGAGGAGGTAGTAATGATAATAGGAGGGAGAAGAATAGGGGAGGGGAAAGAGTCACAATTAGTACGATGACCTAAATTGTTCACCCCAAGATAGCGTAATATGGAGTTAATGATTAAAATATTGTTACCACCCAGGACTCGAACCAGTCACCTCACTACAGAAACCAGTGTACTTCGAGGTATGGCCAAATAGACATAGGGCAGCTATCATACCCACGTCACCACCTTTACACATACTCTTGATACTCTATCCTTCGACCATCCCAGTCACACAACCTGACCAGTAATAATCACCATCTTTACTTTATTACGGTTTTTCATTGGAAGCTATATGATTCTTGTATTATGATAGTGTATAGGCCACTAATAGTCTCTACTGACCATATAACCCCCTCCTTAACAACGAAAACCTGTCTTTCACCCTTGCCACAACCACTCCCCCATCGTAAGGCCGAGCACTGTAACCCTAACACACTCGCTCACACGCACGTCAGCGCCGCCGTCCGCCACCCGCCCGATAACAGCACAACGCCACCCTGTGGAAGAGCATCGTAATCTTAACCAATACACATCAACAATAGTCCCACACCTCCCACCTAAATCACGATAGACAGCTCGGCCACCATGATTGAGATTCTGGAGCCGATTTTGACCGGAGCGCGTGACGTCACATAAAGGCTATAGGGGGATTTATTCCGGATCTGGCTCCGGATTTGAGGGGAATAAACCTCGTACTATACTATTCGTGGGTCCCATTGATTTCGCAAAATTAGCAGCGAGGTCAGGTGGGTACGCCGACGACATCCGAGACAACGACGAAAACCGAGACCAATTTTTCGCGGAAAAAAATCGAAGAAAACTTAAACCGACGATAACCGAAGGCAAAGAAAACCTACCATCATTAAGTGCCTCTTATATGTTGCATACCCTTTATAGTATGTAGCAATCATCCCCAGCATTTATTAACTCTTTGTGATATACTATTTTATTAGTTAGTAGGCGATTGCTTTTTGAAAGACCGACGTTTCATACCATCGAAATCAACGCAAAGCGATCTGCTTCCAAATCGCCCAAAATTGATTTCGAACATTCAAATCAGTATGTAGGGAAATTGTTAAACTGCGTTTCACTGTCCACTAAGCCATACGTGTGTGCGTTTACGAATGTCTGTCTGTGTGTGTGTAAATGTAAACAATAGTGCAGCTTTACATAACAGAATTACGACACATACAGTCATAGGAGATCTCCTTGACTATATGTTCTGTGTGTGTGTGTCTGTGTCTGTGTGTGTGTGTGTCTGTGTGTGTGTCTCTGTGTGTGTGTGGTGTGTGTGTGTGTGTGCGTGTGTGTGTGTGTGTGTGTGTGTGATTTACTAATTACACGAAAGCTTCTGACTGAACGCACACGGAAAGAAAACCTATCAACATTAAGAGACTCTTTGCGCAATTTCCTGGTTTTTCTACGAATCTCTTCATATTTTTCAATGTTAGTTTTATTTCTACTCATCTCCATTAGTTTTAAGATTACTTCCGTCATCGATTTCAGTTTCAAGATATTTGTTTTTGCAGTCTGTCTGAGTGAGTTCTCCAGTATTTCAATATTGGTCATTGATATTGAAATAAAATGTCTAGATCAGACAATACATTAAATCTGTTCTTTACTTCTACGTTAAATGTACTTTTCTCTCCTCTTTCTTCAGTGCACATTAAATCAAATGCTGTGTTTCTCTGTGGCGAATGGGTTATGGACGTAATTCATTATCTCGCATACCGCGTTCGAAACAAAGCTGAGGGTGATTTGGCAGCAGACCGCCTTGCGTTGGTTTTTATTAAAAGGTATGAGTGCCGGCCATTCAGAAAGCAATGGCAAACTACTGAACGTAAACTTGCCAAGAAATCACAAAAAAGCCAAAAATCCCGGGGTTGACTGCGAAGTCCCGTAAATAATATGCAACTAACTTGTGTGTTTCTCGGTGTATATTTGATCTTCTTTAATTTTGTATGTGTATTGTCTAAAACTAATCAATGATCGCTGGTATAGTTTTTGCGACTTTTAAGACATTTCAAAATCATCTGTTGGTGAGGATCTAGACCAGTGGTTCCCAAGCTTTTCAAGCAGCGAGCCATATTTACTATTTTCGGTAATTAAGCGGGCCACAACGTTATAAAATTATAAAACTCGTGCAATATCATTCTTACCTTTCTTAACTTTCATCACTCCCGTGTGCTGCCGGGGTCATAAGGGAAGAAAATGAATAGTAACACTGTAGCCTACCACGCATGTCGTAAGAGGCGACTAAGGAGGCTTCATGGTTCCGTCGCCCTGCTACTGAGTGAGTGCGTGGCGCGACACTGTGAGCTGTGAGTTTCGTGTGAAATGCTTCTGAATCTGCCCGAGGTTTTTTTGGAACGTGACTGCATGTTCGGAACGATGGCAGCTGGCTATGTCCCAGAGTTGACCGGTTTTTGCCTTATGCAGAAATGCGTGGCTGCTGGGATTCTGGTTGACTGCCACTGCCATCGACGATGAACTGTATTTTCGTGTACTGTGTGGGTGAACATCTAGGAAGCATCCAGATGGGAAAATGACTGCCGATTCCATCAGAGATGAACTGGATGTTTCGTGGGGGACTATTGTATTGACATTCTGGCGGCGGCTTTATGCACAGTGTATCTGTGCGGGCTGTTGTTTGTCGAGACTCCTGTCTTTTCCACTTCTCACATTGGGCAGTGTGAAGCATTTTGTGTGATATTCACTGGCACAGGAACGGAGCATAATGGGGACGACCCGTTGCTGTGAAGTTGGAACCGCGACTAACTAACTAACTTTCATCAACAAAATTTTATAACTTTAAAGGCAGTCAGTGTCGACATAGTGTTTCGTTGCGAACTGAACAGGCACATTCCATAATATCTTAGCATACCAACCACGAGCAGAGTAAATTATCGCACGCTGACTGGGCGCTACGGGAGCATTTTTTAAATTATTAAAATATATTATATTAAATAACGAGGCCTTGCGTGCCACTTTCTGACAGCTGGCGGGCCACAAGTGGCCCGTGGGCCGTGGTTTGGGAACCACTGATCTAGACAGTCTGGTTGCTTATGTTTTTATACGGAACGGCATTCGGTGGGTGATGTAGTCGAGTATCAAGCCGGCCACCTTTACTTCCCAATGCATGCTTGTTCCCCATTAGGCTGGGTCGGCCTAGAAGCCATGGTTAAATGCTTAAAAATTCGAATTCGAACCCATGACCACCAGGTCGGCTAGCGGTGTCTAGCCACTACACCACCGCGGCTCCCATCTACATTAGGGCACATACCCAAAAATATACAACCTTGGATCTCACTGGTGGAACAATGGCAAGACTTGTCCAATTACTCTGCGTTTATTTATAGACTATAATTTTTTGACCAATCAATGAGCTCAGTGCATGAACCCCTTGTAGTTTGTAGTAAATTTCTATAAATAGATATTAACCGGAACAGTCGCGTTTGTTTTTCTTTAACCAGGACTTGGCGTAGACAGAGATAGTTATTGAGACATTTTATTGTAACTATGACTTAATTGTGTCAACCTTGGCCTCCAGAAATGTCTGGTCAGACTTCTAGAGGCAGGAGGAAATATAAACTGGTTATTTTAGGTGACGGAGGCGTGGGAAAAAGCGGTGAGGTTTTGGTGTGTTTTGTGGGAGGGTTGTCAGAAAGTTACGTTACCCCTTGATTAAATTTTACTTATTTTTTTTAGTTTACTAAAATTAAAATAACTATACGATTACTAAATACTACTAACTACTATCACTACTAACTAGTACTATACTAATGTACCGTACGGGTACGAACTTACCACACACCACATTCACATAGCAATAGACTCACTATTTTGCTACTGTACTCTGTAGTGTACTAATAATTAATAGTAGTAACTATTTTTATCAGTACTATTACTAACTATACTAGTTAGTAATAAATAAATAGTAGTAGTTAGTAGAGTAGTATTATTAGAATAGTATTAGTATTACTAGTAATAGTAGTATACGACATACAGGCGCACTTTGGGGCGATCAGAAGTAAATTCATTTTCATGAAATTAGTAAATAACCATAATGATAACCCTATTGAAATGTGCCGCAAGAAAATTATGATTTTAGTTGTGAATATGAATGATGAGCTTGATCATCGTCATCACATTGATCATCTTAGTTACAGAGAGTGTTAACTATTATTTGACATATTATTAAATATGTGATTGTATTATGCTTTTGCCAAGTGTACCTTCATCGAAAACTTCATCTTAATAAGATTCTTATCCTGCAAAACCCAGGACATGGGTATTGCCAATTGAGTCTATGGATCTTGTGATGAAAGCAAGCATCATCAAACTGAAGTCTCCACTGCTTTCTGTCTTCAACAATGCTCACAGTTGTAGAAATATTCTAATAAATAATAATAATTTGTCCCGAAGCATTTCCTGCTTTTGGTCTGTGATGTGATAGGGCCGTCACATTTTATGTCTGAATGTTCTGAGGAATAGGTGGCACTCTTTTCCTCTATTGACAAACAATGAACACAGGCCTTGAACCCTCATCCGACCAAACTCATTGTTAAAAAGAAAAACAGTATGCATATACATAGAATATTAAGTGTAAAAATATAATAAAAATCGAAACCATTATTATCCCAGCAACGTGAAACATTACAAATCAATATGTCTGTTTTTTAATCTCTATGATAGTAATGTTTTTAACAGAAGAAATATAACATGTTTTGTCACACAATAATCATCATCAAATGCCATCTGAACATGAGACCCCAACAATCTCTGCCTTGCATAATCATGGTGCTATAAAACAGACTTCTGCCAGTAAATCTCTTGATGTGTCCATCCAGTGTAACAGTAACACTGCCTTCCTCTTGCACTTGTGCCCTACACTTTTCCAACCAGTGTGTTCTTTAACAATGTTCAATAATATATTTGTCTAAAACTAGTTAGACTGTTATATAATATATTTGGCTAAAACAAGTTAGACTGACTGTTATATAATATAGTTGTCTAAAACAAGTTAGACTGACTGTTATATAACATGGAACACCTCAGTCTATAATATAGGGGGTCTCTATGGTCATACTGCCTGCTTCTTGCTCTGAAGGTCATAAATTCATTTTTGAATTACATTATTCAGACCACAAGTGCAGTTTGTCTGAAGACCCTCATTACTAGAGCTACAGAGTTTGTGTTGACTGTAGTGTGCAACGCTCTTGGCAGACAACTTGCTCTTGTGGAAAAAGAGAGAGAGAGAGGGGGAGAGAAGGTGGGGTAAAACCCAGTGAAGTTGATCTTCTCACCTTTACTCTTTTTCTTTCCAGCCTCTAATAATTATCTTTATCCTTTTGTTTTGTTTTTGAAGCAATGTATGGTATGTCAAAATAGACTGTTTGTTTTTCTGTGGTGTCTGAGAGGTTAAGTATGATGGTTCATTGTTTATGGCATAAAATTACAGCAGAATAGATAAATTAACATTGAGTCTGGCTAACTATGGTGGCAGCAATATTTATTGAGAATTATATGGCACAACACTAGCTACTCAACTTTAGCTCATACTCTGCCATGCTTGTCGATGAACAATAATAGTAGGTATCTTCTTTTTCTGCCTTGAAGCATGGTCCCTCAACCAACTCATTCCAAGCTGTCTTTATTTTTGCTATCTTGTGCTGCTCTCTTCATGCTCTCCTGTTATTATTCATCTATGTTTCTAGTAATTGTTTCTATGTAATTGTTTTAGTTGTTATCCTTGTATCTAATTCATGTAGCTTTTAAATACTAGACTTACTACTTTCTTCTGACGTCCACATGTGTCCTTGTGCTATGAAAGCTATTCTTGTCTTTTGCATTCTTATTTTAATATCTCAGTCTTAACATAGATTGGTGTGTGATTCCTCACGTTTCAGTGAGGTTTCATCAAGGGAGATCAAGTAATCATTTGCTTGATTTATATAATCCCATGATCTCATAATTAAGAAGTATAAATATAGTGGAGCAAATGAAAATTTCTTTATAAATGAATTGTATGGCTCATTTTAAATGTTCATCTGCTTGTTTGCCGATATTTTGTGTGTTGTTTTTTTCTCATTTTTTTTACTAAAGATAAAGTATAAATGAGTTTTATGAGACATATATAAAACACTTTTTTTAACCTTCAGGCAGTGAAGGTGATAGAATGAAGACAGGATTGTGTGAATTACTAATATCAAAATATATTAACTTATTTAGTACACAATATCTTGTGACTTATACTTAGTCTTTTTCAGATTTTAATCTTTTAAAACTTTTTAATGATCAAGTTTAGTACTGTATACTCCCTGAGACATGAGTCTCATAAATGTTGAAGAGAACCAATCGGAACTGATCTTGAAAACCCCGAGAGATTAGTTCAAATGGAACCACCAATAATCTTTAACACATGAACTATTTACTCTGTTTCTCTTAATATATTAAACTGATAAATTAGCAGTTATACATAATTGGTTATATACAATCTTCTTTACAGCTCTGGTTATACAGTTTGTTTGTCATAGATTTCTGGAATATCATGACCCAACAATTGGTGAGTAAAATGAATACTTGCGCTTAGTAAAATGTTGCAATGTTTATTTTGTTACTTGTGATCGTGTTCTCGTGAAGCTTACTGTCTACTTCTTGTTTTTTTGGTGATTCATTCAGTAAAATGTGAATGTAAATTTATTTACCAATTTCATGGTAGCAGCAAATGAGTTGCAGTGAACACATCATTTCATTGGTAGTCTGCAGTATGGATCTGAATATATAAGGATGTGTTTCTTTGTTTCATTAAGGTTGAGATTCCTGCTTTAAATCACTTTTTGCCAATTACATTTTACGTTTTGTTATCTTTTTTTCTCAGAGGACTCATTTGAGCAGCAGTGTCGCATTGATGATGAGCCTGCACATCTTGATATACTGGACACAGCTGGCCAGGTAATTTTCTTTAACTGATATATCACATGGGTGGAGCACAAAATTATCCCCTGGTTTAAGGTTACCAGAAATTGAATAATAGAGTAATTTTTATATGAAAATATAATATGCACTTCACCACACGTATACATTCTGTACTTTCTACTTTCCAGTTTGATAGTGTACACAATATGTCATCAGTTTTTGTTAAAAAGACATTAGAAACCCATGTCATAAGATGTCATCATCATGTGTTCTGCCAAATTGTGTAGGTGTTCATGTGTCTCCACAGATATCTGTATCTGGTGTGTTGGATCAGTTCTATTGTTGTTATTCTTCCATGCCTCCATCTTAGACCATCCAGCATGATTTCTCTAGGTCTGTCTCTGATTTCTCCAGTCATCACAATAGTTTTCATATGAGATATACTTCTTCTTCTTCTTCAGCGTTCCGAGCCATTGAGGTTCTTTGCTGCAAATACAATCCGTCTCCATTCGTCTCTCTGGTGGACCTTCTCTTGCCAGTCGTTGATTCCAAGTGCTTGTAGGTCTGTACATGTATTATCTCTCCACCGCCTTCTTGGTCTACCTCGGGGTCTACGGTCATTTATTTCCTGAGTGTAAGCGAGTTTTGTTTCCCTATTATCTTCCATTCTTTCTATATGCCCCAGCCATTGTAGTCTATTAGCCTTCATGATACCAGTGATTAGCGGGGACTTAAACAGATCATAAATGTCTTTGTTACTTCTTCTTTTCCACTCTCCACTTTGTGTATCCCTAATGGGTACAAAGATGCGTCTTAAAATTTTGTTCTCAAAGGTTTGTAACAAGGCTTCGTCTCCTTTCGTTGTACTCCAGGTTTCAGAGCCATACAGCACAACTGGTCTGATCAGTGTTTTGTATATTGTGATTTTGGTGTTACGAGATAGCGCCTTTGATTTTAGTAGATGTTGTAGTGCATAGTATATCTTATTTCCAGAGTTGATTCTAGTTTGTATTTCTTCCCTTATGATGTTGGAGCAGTTGAAGATCGTACCCAGGTATTTGTATGTTTCCGTTCTTTTAATGGTCATATTATCTATTTGTATGTGGCCAGAGTTTCTAGCCATTCCGTCTCTTGAAATTACCATATATTCTGTCTTATCTTGGTTGATAACCAGCCCCATCTGTTGGGCATTTTCCTTTAAGTGAGTCAATATTTCCAATGTCTTTTGTTCACTTTGCCCTATAATATCTATATCATCTGCATAACCAAGCAGCTTGGATGTTCCTCCAATATCACATTCCTCCTTTACCTTCCTTACAACTTTCTCTAGAGCCAGATTGAAGAGTAGCGGCGATAGTGCATCACCCTGTTTCAAGCCAGATGTTATTTGGAAGGGGTCTGATTTCCTGCCTTTATATGTTACTATATTATAAGTATCTTCCATGCATAGTCTGGTCATGTTGATTAACTTCCTTGGTATTCCAAATTCCTGCATAGCATTCCATAGACTATTCCTATGGACACTATCATAAGCCTTTTTAAAATCCACAAAAATGTTATGGAGATCTCTTTTATATTCCCAATGTTTCTCGGCTATTTGTCGTAAGATAAATATCTGATCTATTGTTGATCTGTTTTGTCTAAAACCCGCCTGGTAGTCACCTAATATGTCTTATGAGATATACAGTAGAAAAAATTACATTATTAGTATTTTGCACTATGCATTACAAACTAAGAATATGATGACAGTATTTAGCCTAATTATGAACCATTTTGTTTTCATTCCGAGTGTTTTTCCCCTGTGTCTTTAACTGATTGCCTGCCAAACAAAAAAGTGGTCCTGACCAAACAGAAATTCAACGCAGAAAATTTGAAGTAGGGGTGTGTCACAATAATGCTTTTAAAATGGTTAAAATGGTAGCAGATTTATTGTATTCATCATCATCATCAAGTGCCGTGCCGGCTGGCGTAGGCGTTCATGGCTCTCCATAGATCTCGGTCTTTGGTTTTCTGGATCAACTCTGCTGCTGATATACCTCCATGCCACCGTCTCAATCCATCCAGCATCACTTCTCTTGGTCTACCTCTGCCTCTCTTCCCCTCGATCTTTCCAGTTGTTACGATGTTCTCCAATGCCTCTCTTCTCATCACATGACCGAGGAAAGCTGTTTGTCTCTGTCTTATTGTTGTATATAATGTTCTAGTTTCATTAGCCTGTTTCAGGCAGTCGTCGTTAGTTACTCTGGCAGTCCAAGGAATTCACAACATTCGTCTCAGGAACCACATCTCTGTTGCTTCTAATTTCTTCTTAATTTGTTCATTTACATTCCAAGATTCACTGCCATACAGCAAAACTGGTTCTACATAGCATTTCAGCACTCTCTTTCTTACATTCAGTGATAGTGACTTAATGCATAAGATACTCTTCATTTTCTGAAATGCGGCTTTTGCCTGCCCTATTCTGCTCCTAATCTCTGTTGTACATCTTCCATCTGATGTTATAAATGCCCCTAGGTATCTAAAATTATCAACTTGGTTAAGGATTTTCCCTTCTATTTCTATGTCACATTTTGGTATCACCATTTTCTTTGATATTACCATTGTTACTGTTTTCTTGATATTCAAGGAGAGTCCTTTCCTTGCACTCTCTGTTACTACAACGTCTAATAATTGTTGTAGGTCTGTTGAATTATCCGCCACCAATACTGTGTCATCTGCATAGCGTATATTATTTATATTATAACCTCCAACTAGTATTCCTGGCATCTCTTTGATCTCTCTCATTATTACTTCGCTATACAGGGAGAAAAGATCTGGTGACAAGACACACCCTTGTCGTACTCCTAGCTTTATCTGTTCGTAACTACCCTCTTTATTTCCCATTTTAATTGCTGCTACTTGGTTCCAGTAAATATTCTTTATTATTCTTAAATCTTTTCCATCAGTGTTGATATCTTCCAACATTTTAATCAGTTCATCATGTTTTACTTTATCAAATGCCTTAGTATAATCTATGAAGCACAAATATATGTCTCTCTGTTTCTCTATTGACCTTTCTATTAGTGTCCGTAATGTATAAATTGCATTGTTTGTGCCCTTTCCTTCCACAAATCCATACTGTTCTTCACTAATTTCCATTTTTATTTTCTTTTTGGTTCTTCTCATTATGATTCTGAGTAGAAGCTTAGTGATATGGTTTATAAGGTTAATTGTACGAAAATCTTCACAATCAATTGCTCCTGGTCTTTTTGGTATAGCTATAAATACAGATTTCAGCATATCACTGGGTAAATATCCACTGCTGAAAATATCATTCAACATTTTGGTTAATATATCTACTCCAAATTCTCCCAATACTTCTAATTCTTCTATTGTGATTTCATCTGGCCCAGCTGTTTTTCCTTTCTTCATACGTTTCATAGCGTCAGCGACTTCTTCTTTCAGAATAGGTGGACCTTCTAAGTTACTATCTTCTGTTAATTCTTCCCTTTCTCCTTCATATAATTCTCTTATATACTCATTCCACCTCTTCATTATAGCATCTTCCTCTAATATTATCTTTCCTGTTTTTGATTTCAAACACCCTGTATTTATTCTTATTTTTCTTCCTGTAAGCTCACTGATTTGTCTGTGCATATTTTTTGTATCTTTAATGGAATTTAATTCAATTTTTTTTGCATTGCTCGTTTAACCAACTTTCTTTAGCCTTCCCACATTTATCTTTTATTTCTTTATTTATCTTAGCGTATTCTTGTTTGTCATTTTTACTCTGTTTTCTTTTGTCCATCAGTTTTAAGATATCTTCATTCATCCATTTTTTCTTAGCTATTTTGCCTCTCTCCGGTAATACTTCTTTGCTAGTTTGATGAATGGAGTCCCTTAACATTTCCCATTGTTCATCTATACTCTGTATTTTAGTTATTGCATTGTACCTATTTTTCACAGTCACTCTGTATTGTTCTTGCATTTCTTTATCTATTTTCAGAACCTCTTTATTAAGTCTCATGTTCTTAACCATTTTTTTCCCTCTCTTTAATCTTACTTTTATTTGTCCACATAGTGGTACATGATCACTATTACAGTCAGCACCAGGCATTGTCTTTACATTAATTAAAGCATTTCTAAATCTTTTATTAATTAGTATGTAGTCAATTTGGTTGCGTATTTTCTTATCAGGGCTTATCCATGTGTACAGTCGTCTTTTATGGTGTTTAAACCATGTGTTTCCAATTATCATCTCATTGATATTTGCCCATTCTATTAGCATTTCCCCTCTTTCATTTCTTGTACCTAAACCATAATTCCCCACTACATCCTCCATTTTTCCCTTTCCTACTTTTGCATTAAAATCACCAAGTATTATTTTTATTTCTTGTGATCCAATTTGAGCCATCGCCATTTCTATTTCGTCGTAAAAGTGTTGTATTTCTTCATCCCTACTGCTTGCTGTTGGTGCATATACTTGTATAATATTTATGTCTATTGGTTTGCCTTTGATTTTTACCATAATAACTCTATCTGAAATACACCAGTATCCATTAATTGACTTGGCTGTTTTTTCGTCTAATATTATCCCTACACCTTTTTCATGTGTATCCCCTCCAGAATAAATTATTGTGTGATTGTCAGCTATAATTTTGCCCGATCCCTTCCATCTCATCTCACTAACGCCTAGTATATTCATTTTCATGCTATCCATCTCTCTTAGAACATTGGTCAACTTTCCTAGCTCATTTAATGTCCTAACATTCCATGTTCCTACTCTAAATTTATTTATTTTAGTTAAGATTTTGCCATCAGTAGCTGGATGACGGTCTGGTGTCACCTGTGGCTCATGACTGTCCCTACCGGACGAGGATGCCCTAAGACAGCCATTAACGTCCTTCACTAACTTTGATATATGTTTTGCCATGAAGTCTTGGGAAGATAATGTGGTGGTTTCCCCTTGCCTTCCACATTCACATGGTGGTCTTTTTACCTCTGCCTTTGACAGCCATTACTGACTGTAAGGACAAGTGAGTGCCCTGCTCTGCTCAGCTGCAGAGTTGTCCACTTATTCCGGTGGATACTCGGTCCCCAGAGCTGTGTTAGCCACACCGTAGTGTGTTTCCATCCTCTACCGCGGGGAGGTGCAGTTGGGATTTTCCCTTCATAAAATTATGGTCTCTGACCAAAACTCTCCAGTACTTTTAGAGGACTTATTGTATTACATATCAAATTAAAGAGGCTTGCACAGGGAACATGACAATGTTAATAATTAATTCATAGGTTACAAATATTATGACAATAATGAGAGGTTTAGTAATAACAATTGAAATTAAAGTGTTAAAAAAATATGAAAAAAATTCACTTACCAAGGTGTTATTTTCTATCCGTCGCAGCTAATCCAGTTAAATTTCATGAATAATGGTATACACACCACTTGTGTTCAAGAATATCACAAGAACTGCTCCATAACACGAATAAAACACAATGAAATCATAAAATTATGAAGCACATAATGTTCACATCTTCTTCTATTGCCATATATTCTGAGGAACTGTCACTGTAAAATTTCTTTTTATATTATCTGACCGTCTTCTAAATAATTAACTGACTACTTCACACGGTTGGTTTTAGAATCTTTCACAAAGTCCTTTACATCACAATAACTATAATATAAAATTGTTTAAAACGGTAATTTTATTAAAATATATGAGGTCCAGAACCAGAAGGTATTGCACTTCGAATTTCGAATCACAACAATCATTTGGAATCTCATGCCATGCGTATTAATCTTGTTGGCCATGCGTGATTGTGCACACGAACGGAAAGGAAATCATTCCTTGTAAAGTTTAATTCAATGGGACACTAAAAATTGTGGACTAAAACGGAGAAACGGATCAATTAGAGCACTATATATACGGAACCGATGAGTCGGTTTTTGGGTACCAAATTTGGGCTCTAGAACCGACCATTCGGTCTCCGACAGGCAATCAGTTAAGAATGTGTTAATTTAATTTTTTCTGTCTAGCTCACTCGGTGCATCCTATGATAATACCACATCTCAAAAGCTTCCATGTTCTTTTATTATTTTTTGTTTAGACTTTGTTGTTTCATAGCCATGTAGTGCTATGGGTCTAATATTCACAGTGATTAGCCTTTTCTCAAGCTTAATGTTAGAAAAGTTTATTTCAGAGCACCTTTTTGATGACTGCTATGCTAGATCTCATTTCAGTATCACAACAGGCATCCCCTATAATGGTTTGGGCCAGTTAGGGAAACTTCTAAATTTGTTGACCTGATCATGAACCTATTGTTGGGAAGATAGTCTCTGATTCAGTGAAGTTCAGACACAGGCTGAGCTGAAGAGAGTTGCGAAAAACAGGGACCAGTGAAGTGACATGATCAGGTGACTTCAACAATTGTCTACAGGCTGACTAATGTGGTGATGATGCTGCATCATCATTTCACAGCTTCACACCAATGCACTATCACTCTATTCAAAAACAAAAGTTGTGTAATTTGAGCTTGATTAAGTATTTTGGTAGTTGACACTAGTTTTCAAGCATCCATTGTCTTTTTGTGTGTGTTTCAGTCACTTAATGGTAAACATTTATGATTACTTTCATATTGTTATTGTTTCAGATGCATTCTAAGAAATGTAGGTATAATTTTATTTGCTTGAGTTAAAGAATCATTTGTTCAAATTTGTTTTATCTAACAGACCGAGTTCACTGCTATGCGTGAGCAGTACATGAGGAATGGTGAAGGGTTTATCCTGTGTTTCTCCATAACAGATAGAAGAAGTTTTGATGAACTTATAACATACAGAAACCTCATCAACAGAGTACGAGCAGGAGAAGAGATTCCAATTATCATAGCAGGAAACAAATGTGATTTAGAACATAAAAGGAAGGTACACAAGCATTTCGTTTTCTCCTTTATAAATTCAGCTTTAAAATGTAAATAATAGCATAATAATTTCTCCTTTCACTTAATTTATTTCTGACAAGGAAAAAGGTATTCGCTTAATAATTGATGCTTGGGATAATGATAAAGGTAATTTTATGCTGCTATATTAAAGGCATGAAATGTCATAACTTCACATAAGCTAGATCACAAAACATACAGAGGTGAACTGACCAGCCTTACTGTGTAAATCAATAGGAAAATAGTAATGCCGTGAAAATATAATAGTAAATAATTTAAACAACATATAGACAAATGGTGAAGATCAGGGAAAATGTTATTGGCTGAAAGAGATTAATGATAAATGTGTCTAAAATATTGTCCATAGCGGCATTTAAAAAATGCATGTTTACAACTAGAGAAGGATATGTAATACTTTTACTTCCTTTAAGTCTGGATAAAAACACAAGATATGACTAAGTAGCTTGATGAATAGAAAAACATGTGAATGTTTTGACTGAAGTCTTTAGCGAAGGAACAACTAAAACAATTTAGCTTCTGCAGCTGGTCTTGTTCCAGATGTATTGGTGTTACTTTTACTCTGGAGTAAACTAGGCAGGCAGAGAGAGGGATGATGCTCCAACACATGGTCTCTGCAGTTCAGCCCAGGTCTGGTGCTATGGAGAGGTATAACTCCAACTATGGTCTGGTTGTAGTTATTATGCCCTTTTTTTTTAAGCACAATGTAACAAACTATCATCTGTCAAGATATCAAGCTGCCAGTACAAAACAAAACTTAAAAAAAAACAGACAGCACAGAGGAATACTTATCTATTCAAAGGTTGTCCGATGAACAAAGCTGGGAACGGTAAACAGGACCTACTTTCCTTAGCTTTTTATTCTTACAGATTTCAAGTGGGAAGCTTAAGAGACCATGACAGTTTTGTTATTGTTACTTGTAATGACTGATTGACACTATTCATAATTGATAATAAAAGCATAGTATGACTCAGAAATAAAGCATGGCATTTATTGAACCAAGATTATCTTAGCCATTTCACTTGAGATGTTGTTTAGATAGATGACTCAGTTTTTTATATCAAATTGTCTTTCTTCTGTGCTTTAGTTAATGCTGAAGAATCTGGGTCTTTTTTGAGCACTTTTTTTGTGTGGAGTGGTTTCTGAAACTATTTTAGTTGAGACTAGAAATTCTGACAGTGATATAGTGGTGTTGTGTGTGTGCGTGCGCGCATGCATGAGCGTGATAGAGAGAGAGAGAGAAGGTTATGAAGTCAATACAACAGGGCCAACAGCTAACTTCATCAGCTACTACACTGCTGTGACTCCTTAGTGATATTAACTAAGTTTATAATACATCTATATATCTGCTTAAAAAATCTGTATTTTTCATATATTTTAATAATTTTGTTTTCAGGTGAAATATGAAGAAGGACAATCATTGGCACGCCAGTTAGGATGTCATTATTATGAAACATCAGCATATCTGAGAAAATGTATAGATGACGTCTTTCACGGTCTCGTTAGAGAAATTAGAGAAAAGGAGAAGGAAAAACTTGAACAAGGACAAAATCCTAAAAAGAAGCAAGGAAAAGTTCGGAAACTTCTGACTTCACTTCAAACTGGTCATCTCTTCAGGAGGGGATCAACTAGAAAACAGCCCAAATAAGATTGTTTGGTTATTGTTTAGAGTGTAATTCATAAACTCTTGAAGTCACATAACTTTTCATAGCTCACTGTAACACATTTTAGAGTATAAATCATTTTTATAGGTCTTAAAGTTTCAGCCAAATATTGAAAGAGTCATGTTAAAATGTGTTATTCTGTTGATTTATTTTGTTCAGACGTCTTTTGAATGTTTTATTTGCATTCAAGACAGTTTGATAAATGCAAGTGTCCCTCAATTATTTTGATGAAATTGCGTAGCTTAAAAGATGTAGATATGTAAAACAAAAATGAATAGCAGGACGAGAAGACAATTTTGTTTAAACTCATTAGTAAATAGAAGAGAGGGATTAAGAGAAAAAATTTTAATCAAAGTTAAAAACTCAGAAATTGATTTTTCTTATTCAACAAAATTAGATGCAGTGTTTCACGCACATGAAGACAATTTTGTTTAAACTCATTAGTAAATAGAAGAGAGGGATTAAGAGAAAAAATTTTAATCAAAGTTAAAAACTCAGAAATTGATTTTTCTTATTCAACAAAATTAGATGCAGTGTTTCACGCACATGAAGACAATTTTGTTTAAACTCATTAGTAAATAGAAGAGAGGGATTAAGAGAAAAAATTTTAATCAAAGTTAAAAACTCAGAAATTGATTTTTCTTATTCAACAAAATTAGATGCAGTGTTTCACGCACATGAAACAAATTAATGTGGCCTCAACTAAATCATTTTAAGAAAATGTTTAAATAAGAGTTGATACACAGAGAGATCTGTTATTACTGAAACTTATTAACACATCCTGTCTACAGAAAGGTGTTGGCTACCTAAAAGATTCTATCAAATATGCTGTTCTTATGAACAAAGAGCTGGAATATATAATTTTATTGAGATATTTGAATGCATTTGTATGAATTACTAATAATGTTTTAAAAACTATATGCATATAAAGATTGCTGAGAGCACACAAGTGAGAGTTTATTTTTTCAAATAAGATGTAAGATGTCTGAAAATCAAACAGAGGAGATGTAAGATTTCAGACATTAAAACAGAGATGTAGTAAGCTTTCAGACAGAAGAGATGTAAGATTTCAAACATTCAAACAGGGGAGATTAAGATTTCAGACATTAAAAGGAGATGTAAGATTTCATACATTTAAACAGTGATATAAGATTTCAGGCTTTCAGACAGAGGAGATGTAAGATTTCAGGCATTTAGAGGAGATGCAAGATTTCAGACATTCAAACAGTGATATAAGATTTCAGGCATTCAAACAGGAGATATAAGATTTCAATAGTTCAAACAGAGGAAATGTAAGATTTCAGACATTTAGATGCGATGAAAGATTTCAGACATTCAAACAGTGATATGATTTCAGACATTCATTACTAGAGATGTAAGATTTCAGACATTCAAACAGTTGACTTGCAAGTTTTCAAACATTCAAACGTTGGAAATGTTGGATTTCAAACATTCAAACAGTGTAGATGTGTATGGATATAAAAAGGTAAGAGATTAACCAAAAATGAGACTGTTGGAAGAATGCACAAACAGAATTCATAGACGTTAAATGAGCATAAAATATAACTACTCCCATTGTTTTTATGTACTTAATGCTAATGCTGATCATTCTCACTAAAGAAGAAGATTGGAACTTTCTTTAAATGTAGGTAACATTTCATTGTGACCCACAAGGCCATAGTTATTTTCATAGACAGACAGACACTCACACATACACACAAGATAAGGGACGCTATTACACCTTGAGGATTATTGAGTGTATGGTGCTAGTCTTTTTACATACCAATCAGCACTCAGTGTGTGATGTGGTCAATATCACATATAATAATAATAATTAACTGGTAGACAGTCGGCACTCAGAGGTAAAGCAAGATGGACATATAATCAGATTGCAATGGGCACCATTAGTATTGGAACTCTTTGCTGGCTGTAGTAGATGAGGACTGAGCGCTAATGGGAATGCCCCTAGTGCAGTGATGTCAGTTCTTACTCAACTCAACACATAATAATTTACTTTCCAGAACATTTCCTGGTAACTGTTTTTTGAGCTGAGGGAGCCGTGGTAGTGTAGTAGCTAGACACTCAGCTGCTAGCCTGGTGGTTGTGGGTTTGAATCCACATCCAGGCAGATTGGTTAAGTGACCTGTGCTTTCAGGTCGACCCAGCCTAACAGGGGTACCAGGAAATGTTTAGAGAAACAAAGGGGTCCAGCGGGTGTCAATTGGTCTGTCAATGTATGGGTCACTAAATATCCTATAAGCATAAGGTATGTAAAAGGGTCCTTTACTTTTACAATTATTGACCTGGGTAGGACTTCACAATTACTGATAAAATAATCTGGGAGAAAATATAAATATGCATCTTTTCAGGCAACATGTCATTTTCTCAGTGTTTGATTGTAATCATTATGTCAGATTTTTTCACTCTTAATACTGACCGATGAAGATGTTGGGTTTGTATTGACTCATGTTATTAATGTGAGCATGCTTTGCATCATTCATGAGCTTATAGCGCACAATATATACTGAAGGAGTTGTGAAAAGAATTCAGGTGAAATTTCTTAGAATTTAATAGTTGAAACAATCAGGATCTATGACTGTGGGCAGGTTGTTTTGTTGAGCTGACAGTTTTGTGTGGAATGCTGTTTGGGCATATTTAAAATGGATGGATCACACTAATTGGACATCGCTGAAAGCAATGGATGGATCACACTAATTGGATATAGGTGAAAGCAATGGATGGATTACTAAAGAAACAGGCAGATTTGGAGCATTGGTCATGTATTATCTGTAGAAGTGTCACTATAATTAGCCGGTTTTACCATGATTTTCAAATTGAGTATTTACTAAGGAGACCACCACAGATAGATAGGCCTTGAAAACCCAAATCTAATGTTACATTCAATGTTGCCTGTATGTCAGTTCTAAGCAGAGATATTCATATTTGAGTGTCGGTGCCTTGGATAAAAATATTGCCATGCTTCCCTTAATTTTGGAACTCTTCAATGTGTCTCATTATCTCTGCTGCCAGTCCATGCGAGATTGTCTCAAACGGGTCTTTGACGGATATGAAAAGTACTTCAAAAATATGTTCCGTCATGTTAAATGATAAAAAAAATAGTAAAAGTGTACAAATAAATTATTAATAATCTTTAAACTTGTATTCTCTTTAACTTTAGTAGTTCAAATTCCACATTTTGAGCGTTATGTCTGATCGATATTCATTATTCGCGTCGGCTGCCATCTTGGCTTTCCATTCACAAAGTTGAAACATCTCCGCAGAAATATTTTGTTAATACCATAAATGGAAGACGATTGGCGATGAAACTCTCCAAATATATATAAAAATTGATGCAGAATTAAAAAATCCATCTCAAAATATTCAAAGATTTACAAATACAGCTGTATAAAATAAAATTACTTACTGTCTGTCAAATAATTACATTTATTTAAAAGTTGTAATAACTTAACCAATCGCTATGCATAGAATGTTGGACTAACCTTGTCTGCAGAACCTAAGATGGCGTTTGTTATTGTCACGTGATATTTGAATGAATGAATGACGTCAAAAGCATGAATGGTCTTTATCTAGCCATTTTAGGGGACGCAGTGGATCATTCTTGGGTGGCATGGTATATCATATCCGGCTTCAGATCAGTCATGGCGCTACTAGCATACCTACTATAATAAATGCATACTATTCTTCTGGTTCAGTTGACACCCTATAGAATCTCATCCTGCCCTGGCCATGCATGTCAGTTAATTAGGTAGTGGACTATCCAGCACAGTATATACTGATATCTGGATTAAAGACTTAAATGAACATCATTCTGTGAGAAAGTGAAATAAAAGGTGTGCTTTGATGATCCATGAAGGGCATACAAAAAAGAAGAGATATTTGTCAACCAGCACAAAGGTGGACATAGGACATTGCAGACACCTTGTGCATGAGTTGGGAGAAATGACCAGGGATGGAGTAACTTTTCAGTGCTTTGTGATGGGAGCAGTGTTCTACAAATTATCTGCTCTATGATGATGCTTTTAACTGGTCAGCAGGTGATTCAGATGTTATATTAATTTTCTAATTATGCACATATTTTCCACTTGTATGCATGGCAGGGGGTTGGTCATTTGAGACCAGCAGCTGAAAATGGATGTGCTTTGGTCTGATTTCATGACGTAAATATTTATTTCTGGTACTTTTTAACTCTGAATCTCTTCAGCCCTCAGTGTAACAGACATTGTCAGACTCAGATTACCTGTGAACCCACTTTGGGACTGACAGATGACAGTGTAGTCCTTGTTAGTAAGGGTGTACAAATAAGAGAAGAATAATCTCCAGTCAATAATACATCCTGTCTCACTAGTTGCAAAAGAAGAAACGCTCATTGTGTTTCTTAAAGATATCTCTTCTTTATTTCACCATGGATCTATCTATGTATACCTCATATATATTTCATCTGTTCCTAGTATTTTGACTTAGTTTATAATTTAAGTAACAGCTTCTGACAGGTGGAAGGCATTCGTTAAGGTGTTTTTTTTTCTGTTCTCATTCTTCAAACCTCTGTGATAATATACAATCTCCCCTAGTAATTTTACTCCTGCTGGTTATGGAGAAGGCCTTTGCGATAGCAATACAGGTAATTCAAGGTGCAAAAGAAATATGCTGTCATTCTGTTTCTAGATTAGCTGGTATTGTCATGGACAAATGTTACACACGTCATAATTTTTACTGTGTCTGATCTCTTTCTCCTTGTTTCCTTCAAAGGGATGATGTTGATGTATTTATAATTTGCCTAAAGTTGCAGTAAACTTCATCCAGTGCTAAGTTTAGAGTCTGAGTTGTACCTTTTTTATTCAGATATTTTCCATCAAGTATCCTCTCTATATCTCCTGCATAAACAGATAATATAGAGGCTGAACAAGGCACATACATATAAATGCAGTAGAAGAAAATAAGCTTCGATGGACACGAGCGATAGGAAACTATTAGAGCTTTGTCTTCCATAAGGAATGTATGGGACAAATGAATGTTTGAAAAACTAACATGCAAAGTAATTTCTAATGCAATCTTCATACACATGTATACCAGATATTTATTTATCAGCTTTCATTGTGTAGTCATGAGTGGAGTGACAGTTTGCAAGTGTATTTATATGTTGGATATGATGTGATTTTAAACTTTTAAGTCATTGAACTTTTGATAATGTAAGCTGTGTATATTTATATTTGACTATATTTATATCTAACTGCAGAAACATATTTATGTATTAAGAAATATGTCTGGTGGTGTTAAACAGGTCTTTAATTATTTTCTGCATTTCTGTGCTGACTATGTTAAGTATAGAAATGTTGGCTGATGTGCAGCTGTTCACTACTAAGTTTGAAATTGTTATGCTTTTATGTATTCAATGTATTTGTTATTTATGAGTAGATTATTAAGAATTATAATATATCTTGCCTTTGGCAGCGACATTGAGCAGTGGTTCCCAGAGCTTGGGTCGAAACCCCCAAAGAGTTTTCTATGTCATCGCAGTTATTTTTATAGAAAATGCTATTACAAACAATATAAATACTGTTTTGTTTCAATATGGCTATGCTGCAATATTCTAATAGTGGCTGTAACACTGTTTGTGATACATTAGAGCAAGGGACTTAACATCCACCTTGATGAATACCCACAAAAAATTGCAGACAAGAAACAAAACTACATGTTCACAACTTAAAGTTGGCTTTAAAAAGTCAGCAGTTAGTTTTTCAGCTTAGGACCCAGATTCAAATACAAACAGCTCATTAAATCTTTAATTCTTAAAAAATGATGTTTTCATATTATTATTTTAAAAATCTCTCTTAATATGTTTACTTTATTAAAAATGCCATTTTATACAAATGTGATGGTAAGGTAAGAAGATGGCCTATTCCTATGTCTTGATGCATATTGGGTATATGGCTCTAGTGTCATGTTTTGGAGACCAATCGGCTCTCATTGGGTATTCTGATCACCATCACTGTAGCTACCTTCACTTCCCAGAACACATTCTGGTACCCATGTTAGACAGGGTTGCCAGGTCAGTTAAACAAAACTCCTGCCTGCATGGAGATAAAATACATGACCACTGGGCTGGTTTAACATGTTAGCCACTGTGCTTCTGCTACTCTCAAATATGGCGGGTGAAAAGGGAAGGGGGGGGGGGCTGTCATTTTATTTGGCTATTTTAAAAGGGGGTTGTGACTCTGGGAAATTTGGGAAACACTGCTTTAGTATATGGTCATTACTTTTGTGATAACATTTTAACAGCAAACTTTACAGGGTAGATTGTTATTCTGTTATATTTGCCTTGTACACACATGGGATTTACTATCCTTGTTATGAGTTACATTATTGTTTCGCTTGTTATCTGACACAGCGGGCATGCCGTGAATGTTCACATTTTTGTTACATCAGCTAGTGTCACAAAATATGTTTTGGAATTTTTTTTCATATGAACTTCTTTATTAACTGTATTTGACATGAAGTGAAGACTTCTTTTGTTTAGTTATCACTAAAAGCAGCTTATGGAAAACGGCACCATAAAGACATTTCACAACAACATTTCATATTATTTATATATGTTGCAGTGCTGTGCTCCTGTTGTGTCATGCATTGATGTTGTTTGTGGACTGCATGGAATACATATCCACAATTTTTTTTTATTGGTGATTACAAAAGGCTTCCTCATTTTCTTGTTCTTCATAAACTACATTGTAATGGTGTGGTTTAAAAAAAAAATTCAAATTTAGCGTGAAGTTTTTTTTCTCTTTTTTATTGTTCTTCTATGTTTTAAATGTTATTTTAGGTGCCTTTTTTTTTTAAAAATAAAGAGCTGTGCAGAATTATGTCTTATTGCTGTTTCACATTGGTGTGGTAGCTGCATTTTTTCTTCAGTTGTTGGTACGTTAATCAAGGAGTATTTTAGCCATTGCTGAATAAAGTACATTTACTAATCAGTTTGTTCTGGAATACTTGTCCAATAAACTAAAGTAGGAGACACAGATGAATGTAACTGTGGGACTAGTAAAATGACAACTAAACAGTGCCCAACATGTGCAGAACAGAGATAGTTACTTTGACCTGAACCTGCTTCATTTGAGAGAAACTTGATGGAAATGTCAACAACAAGTTGATGCTGCTTTCTTTAATTATATTCAAGGTGATATCTGAAGATGTACAAAGAAGAAAAAGAATTGTTTTGTTATAAACCTGAACTACTTCAGCTTAGATTTTCTTTCTGATGATCTTGCTACAGTAATGAACAGTGAGTTTGTTCAAATGTACCATTCTTGAACATATGTGAGTCTCTAGAAGCTTTAGACCAGTGGTTCTCAACCTTTTTTGGCCCATGCCCCCCTTCACTATATTTTCAGAACGTCATTCCCCCCTTTCGTATTTCCTACCTAAAAATCCCACCCCAGCCCCTAAACAGCATACTTAATAATGGAAGCTAAATTTTATAGCACATATTAAAATAAGTCTAGACATCCACATAAAACATGATTTGTGGGTCTACTTACTTTATAAATTGAATTTTAAAAGAGTGAGACATACAGAACCGTACAGTATGAATGGAAAAACAATATCAAGTAATCGGGTCTTGTAATAATCTTAATTCTCCCCCTGGAAACCCTAAAATTCCCCCCTGGGGGAGGGGGGGGGGAAATTCCCCACCGGTTGAGAACCACTGCTTTAAATTAATATTTTGTGGCAAAATAACTATATGGCAATTATCACTACTTGCAGGCAGGCATTTCCTTAGTTTTGTCCTGAATGTTTCCTCCTAAGGAAGTTACAGTTATCTGCTTGTCTAGGATGTGTGTTCACTAATTTTGGCTGTAACTCTATTTTAAAATTCTAACAGCTTAACTTTCTACAAGTACATCATTGTATTTAAAACAAGCATGGTGTACGAGGGCGAGTCAATAAGTAAGTCACACAGTTCTGTGGGATGGCAGGTAAATGTAGTTGGTGTTTTCTACAGGTGTCATTAGGTGACAGCAACATCGAACTTTATATTCCCGTTCGTCAGGTGGCGCTAGGTTTCTCATGCACATGGGCAGCGCATAAACAAAATGGCGACTGTACTTACGGTGTACAACCAAAGAGCAACGTGCTGTTGTGCGTTTTTTGTGGGCAAAAGGACTGCCTGTAAAGACATTCTTAAGGAAATGCTTCCTCTTTATGCAGACAAATGTTTGTCTCATAAAGCAGTACACAGCTTGGTAGAAAAATTTTCTCAAGGATGCTCTATAATTATTGATGAAATCCGATCTGGCCGTCCTGTTGAGATTGCAACAGAAGCATCCGTGCAGCGGGTGGAGAAGATGATTAGAGGTGACAGGCGAGTAATGATAGACTATGTAGCATCTGCAGTAGAGTGCTCACATGGTTCAGCATACAGCATAATGCATGACTGATTGAAATTTAAGAAAGTTTGCTCAAGGTGGGTACCTAGACAATTGAAGGAGGAACACAAAATGAACCGATTTGGCCTGTCCTTGCATCTCTGTCAATACGAAGATGAAGAAGAAGACATGCTGAATAGGAATGTTACTGGGGACGAATCATGGGTGCATCACTACCAGCCCGAATCAAAGCGTGCTTCAATGCAATGGAAACATCCTTCTTCACCTTGTGTCCAAAAAATTCAGGATTACGCCATCAGCAGGGAAGGTTTGATTGATTGATTGATTTAGGAATTGACATCACAGCATTCTGGGCATTCCGATAAGCACTCCATCCCCATCCTTAGCAGCCAGCGAAGAGTTCCAACACCAATAGTACCAGTAGCAATCTGATTATATGTCCTTCTCGCCTTTCCTCTGATCATCGAGCGTTGGCCAGATCCCCTCGTCACTCCTCGCTGTCTCATTCTTGCCAGACCATGGTAATCCGTTTGCTCCTCTGAGGTGTACACGTGCTCCCACAAGGCCGCAACCACGTTTGCCCTGTCATGTATCAATACTCCACTAAGTTCCGCAGAGCCAGCCAATCTGTCCACCCGCCCATCTCCCAGCACACCGGCACGCCCCGGACAGCAGGGAAGGTTATGTTGACAGTGTTCTGGGATTGTCAAGGAGTGCTTTTAACCAATTTCAAGAAGACAGATGACAATGTGAATTCTGAATCATACTGTGAAGTTCTATCGATGCTTCATGATGCAATTTGAAGAAAATGTCCAGGACTGCTGACTAGAGGAGTGTTGCTTCTTCATGACAATGCCAGACCACATATGGCTTGATTAACTCAAGAGAAAATTAAACAAGCTGGGAAGTTCTGGAACATCTACCTTACAGCCCCGAAAAAGCCCCTAGCGACTTCCACCTTCTTGGTCCACTGAAAACCCACCTTGGTGGGAGACATTTCAATAATGACGCCAAAGTTGAATGTGAAGTGAAAACATGGTTTAGAAAACAGAACACGCAGTTCTATGCAGCCGGTTTGGGAGGACTGATAAAACGATGGGATAAGTGCATCAATGTTGGTGGAAATTATGTTGAGAAATAAAGAGACAATGTTTGTATAAAAATAAACTGGTTTCAAGTTATCATATTTAGTTACGAGATCGAAAATAGGTGCAATAAGGCAAATCAACTCATTGGACAAATGGCACCAATACTAAAGAACAAACATGTATCAATAACTACTAAGAAAGCACTTTACAACACAATCTTCCTACCAACTCTGTGCTACCAATGCCAAACCTGGACAATGACAGAAAAAGAGAAAAGAAAAATCACAACAACAGAAATGAGGTTCCTGAGAAGAATACTCAACGTATCAAGAAGAGATAAGATCAGAAATGAAGAAATCAGGACTAAAGTGGGGGTTAAAGCTGCTCTAGATTTTATTAGAAAGCAGCAAGTCAAATGGTTTGGCCATGCAAGTAGGCTACCAGTCAACAGCATGCCACAACAGGCAATGACGTACAGACCAGATGGAAACAGAGGAAGAGGCCGACCACGTAAACGCTGGACGGAGGGAATAACAGAATCCATGGGAATGTCGATATACGAAGCCCATAACCGGGCACTCTCACGAAGTTTATACTTCACCTCGACACCGCAAGGTACAAGAGGAACATGATGAGATGAGATGAGATATTTAGTTATTTTTCTACAGCCATTTGTGACTGACTTATTGGATTCTCCTCATATGTTGATTTGACAAGTACTATTTCTGAATATTGAAATGCTTCCTAGTTTAAAAAACGCAAGGACCTTATCTTCATATTATGTAGTAACTAACAGCAGTTTCCTGGAAGAGGCTAATAAAAGTAGAATATTATATACAACTATCAGAAAGAGAAAAATAGCTATCATTGGTCATAATTTAGAAGGCACTCAAAAATATGACTGAAAAGATAAATGGGAGAAGAGGCAGACAACGAGAAATGATGCTTTTATGGACTGAGAAAGTGATGTGGAGAAGTATCATCAGCAGAATTGATCCAGAACACCTCGGATAAGATCTGTGGGGAAACATGGACACCAATGCCGGTTGGTAAGGCATATTTAGCATATATTTTTGTGTGATAGGAAAGATGATAGTTTTATATGCACATATTCTTGATACATTATTTTATAGAGCATCAATTGTGACTATTATATTTATTTTAACTGACATGTGTTTATGCATTGTCTTGCCATGGAGCACATCATTGTCATCTACATTTGTATGTATTAAAAGCACAGTCATATAAGTGTAGTCATATTTTTGTATTATGAAGGGCTTACTGAACTCTAAATGTGTCTCTCACATGCAAGCACACTTTATATATATATATATGTGTCTGTATGTGTATACATATATTATGGGCGCCAATAGGATTGAATAAATTCATTGTCATCTTTATTATGGTCATGGACATTATACCTTACTCTTCATTATCATCATCCATAATTATGATTATTAGATGAATTGTCTTTATAAAAGTTGTAATCATCCTTAACATACTTTTAACTATGGATATGTTATTTATTGTGCTTACTTTATTATAATCCTTGTGAAGTATGCGTGTGGCTTAGGTATGATGAATGGGAAAACCTAACACTCCAGGCAAACCTACATATGGCTCTCTCTCCCTTAGCAGATCTCATAAGGTGTACATGGTGCTTGTTACAGTAATACACTGTTTATAAGCACTTCAGATTCATTATTTCAAACATCCCTCTTTGCTGGAATCACACTTAAGTCCAAACCCAAGCATCCTTAATAAGGTTGTTTCATCTGTTAGTGTGTATTCAGCCAGCAGTTGTTCATAGTCTTCCAGATTTCAAATTAGAAATGAACTGTGGCCTCAGCATTTCCTTAAAAGATTATATTTAGCTTTCCATTATGAAAGCCTTCAAATGAGAGCAGTGGCAGCAGTGAGAATAATGGTGGCCGTCAACTTTGACAGATATCTATTCTTCTCTACCAACAACTGGTTTTCACAACCATGAAATAGGCTCTGGCCATCCTTACCAATAGCCAGTAGCAAATTGTAAGACTAGAGAGAATACACAATAAAGCTATGCACTAGTGATACACTGTGTGGTGATGAGATTTCTCTTTGATTTCCTTGCCATGGAGCATAGATTAAGGGCACATGCATATCTCAAAATAAGTGCCAAATCAATCAATCAGGTGCCGTCTCCACTGTAAAGGTTGGCTGCAATGGATCTCCAACGCTGTCTGTCTCTCGCCCTTACTGTACATTCTGTCAGGCTGATGTTCGTCCATCTCTTAATGTTATCTTCCCACTTGTATCATTGTCTACCTCTTGCTTGCTTGCCCTCAACCTAGCCCTCCAGTATGTTTTTATAAGAGTATCATGTCTTTTAACGTGGCCAAAATATTTCACTTGCCTCTTGTTTATTTCATTCATCAACTCTCTCTTCATTCCCAGTTTTTCTAGAACCTCTGCATTTGAATGGCATATTTGGTGATTTGATGCGACTTTCTAGTTGGTTGTTCAATGTCCAGGCTTCCGTGTCATACAGTAGCGTTGAATATGTGTAGCATTTAACAATTCTCATTTTTAATGCGTTGTTAATCTCTCTAGATGTTAATACTGATTTCATGCCATTGAAAGCATTTTTGACCATTCCTATTCTCTTTTTTATTTCTATTTCACTTCTGCCATCATCTGTTATTATATTTCCAAGATAGGAGAAACTTGTTACTTGTTCTAGTATCTCCCCGTGTTCTGTGATGTTTATTGATGACATTTCCTTTCAACTGCTAATTATCATAGTTTTTTTTTTTTTTTTGGATGTTAATACCTAAGCCACATTCTGCACTGTGCCTGTTTACTTGTTCCACTAGGTCTTGTAACTCTTGCTCACTTTCTGTTAGTAACACGGTATCGTCAGCATACATAAGATTGTTTATTATTCTTTCATTAATGTTAAGTCCAGGCAGTTCAACTTACTGAACAAGTGCCAAAAAGAAATACCAATTGTACAAAATGTTCAACAGAAGAAAAGGTAATGGGCTAAAAAAGGGTGAATCTTGTCCTGTCAGGCCAAGGACACTTTCAAACTAATATGTGAGACCAGGAAGATGATCATTGCCATATCGCAAATCCTCTTTTCTTCAAGTATTATGCCATGGGTGGATTCGCGACAGGAACATGAATTGGTTCATTGAAGAAAAACGATGCAACAATGACTTTAGGACTCACTGGCGAACATGGAATGAAGAGTACAAGGCTCAGGAACGATAAATCCGTTTTATTTTCCGGAATCAAGAAAACATATATTAGGTGGTGACTAATTAATGTCTCTTGATACGAGGGGCAACTAATTATCTAATTCACGAACCTCAAATGTCCAGGAACGATAAATCCGTTTTATTTTCCGGAATCAAGAAAACATATAATAGGTGGTGACTAATTAGTGTCTCTTGATACGAGGGGCAACTAATTATCTAATGCACGAACCTCAAATATCGTCCTGCATCTTTCCTAACCACCGTTGAATAACCTTCGATTCCCCTTTGTTCCTTCAGGTCGTTCTTTCCGTCATCTATCTATCTTCCACCGAATCTCTGGTTGTCTAGCTCTCCCGATCGAAATACACAACCGCTCACTTAGATGGCTCCACAGCGTATGCTTTGTTGTCATGCTGTCTTTTTCGTGATGCCTTTTCGTCTCTCATGGTTTCGGTGCACTGTTATTATTCCCTTCGGGATTTTCCTTCCAACCTCAGTCTAGTGTGCATTGGGGCACTTGCTCTGTGGCAATCATGGGAAAGAATGGACACCAGTTCGCTCAAACTTTAGAGAAAGCTTTTCTGTCCTTAGAATGTGGATTCTCACTATTGTAGATGCATAGGTCAAGGCCCTCGTTAATGGCAACTGTGACAGTGAGGATAGTTATATAAGCAGATAGGTCGATTGTTTGGCATCAAAGGTTGGCATGTACACATGGCAGGTTTGCTAAGGAAACCAGCAGTGCTTTAGTTATAATCTCAATCAGGTTGACAGTTGGAAGTGTTGGCAGTAACAATCGCATTTGATTGGTTTGAGTCACCAAACTACACCCATGCTAGAGTACTAAGTGATTCATTGTGCATGATCCAGAAAGTTATGTTAAGACCTGCAGAAGTCTACAATTTGTAAACTTGTCTTTATTTTTGTACCAGGACATATGTCTATTGTGGGCAATGAAAAAGTGGATAAACTGGCTAGCACTACCTCTAAATCAGAGGGTCAACCAATTGACAGACATCATGAATGTCCTTAGTCCTACGTAAATGAAGACTTCAGCTGAATGAATCAGCATCAGTAGTTAGAATGTGAAAGTACAGATTGAAGATCAATGTGATCTGGAAAAAAGCAGCATCTCAAATACACGAGGAGGCTCATCAGTCACATCGAACTGGCATAGTTAATCACAGTTTGCTGATGGATTTACCACAGAGGAGATCCGAACATCTATGGATGTGTCCAGAGTGCAATAATCTGGACTGAATGTAGATCTTCACATTATCTTCCTTATCCATTGTCTGCGTTCCAATTACTGGCCCTTTTGAAGCCATAAGATTTGCTCATTCATAGCTTTGCAGCTCAGCATGATCTGGATAGTATATTCATGGAAGGCATTGTAAAAGAGACGTGTCTGTGCTTGGTACCCAATCATGCCACATGTCCATTTTGGACTTTATGTAGTATGGACTGAGAATCAGACATAATGACAGCTTTGGTAACAAGAGTACAAGCTAGCCACTTCGTAGCAACAGTGATTGCATTCATCTCTGTCTTCATACTTGAGGTTTTAGCCCTGTAGGCTCCATTCTGCTCATCATTCACATTATATCTAACTCTAGCTGAGAATCACTAACCAGATTATCTCCATGAGCAACAGAATCATAGGCATGACACAATGTTGCATTGTCTATCAATAGAAGGATCTCCAGTTTTGCCAACACATTATCCCACTGCCTGCATTCTCTGCTCATTGTGATCATAAGATGATGAAAGCTGCTTCTGCAACGTCCACTGTTGATCATTCTGGTCTCTTTGTATCTACTAGACTGTAGCAGCCTCCCCAATGGTATCGTCTGCCTGCACTATTGCTGACCTTCCCGTCTTTATTCGGCTACCTTTGAGATAATTCAGTTTGTTGGGTGAATATTGAATCATAGATATGATGGCAGGGTAGTGGGTTTGTTCCACCCATAGTCAGTTAGACTAAAACGTTGACTTCTTGTTCAGAAAGCTATGGCAAACTACTGGACATAAAATTGCCTAGACAATCAACTTATGGCTGACTGCAATTTCTTGTAAAGGATAAACACAATTTTAAATATCTCTATATAATAGTCTTTTTTTAAGAAAAAACAAAACAAACAGTTAAATATTTTTAACATAATTATATTTTACATTATGCATTAATTGAACATTTAATTTTTTTTACAACTTTACAGTTGCTGAAACTGTGTGTGATTGACATCTAATGTTCTTCTGTCAGTAATATTTTCCCATGAGAAATAAATTTATATCTTTCTTCCACACTGTTTTTAACAATATATGCACATTTTGTTTCTATAAATCTGGTGTGTGTTTTTCATTTTATTCATGAATGGTAAGTTTAGAAGTTGAAGGTTCATCTAATGTAACCAGTAAGCCAAATATATGAAATGTGGACTGAGATTTGGGCCTTGTCTTATACTCTGGTATCTATAGTCATTAAAATCATTCCTACAGTTACATCCTGAGTTCCTTGAACATAGGTTGTTAAGTTAATGGTTTGAGGAATTACAGTGTGAATATATACTATGAAAGAAAACTCCAAGGAAATATTAGTCAAATGTTAGTAACATATTTATTATCGATGATAGAAGAATGTGTAAATCAACAAAAATGGAAGGTGAAATTGGTCAGCTTTACAAGAACACAATCACAAGTGACACATTGGATGTTCCTTAAATCTGTCGGCCAAATGTAAGCTATTTTGGCCGATGTATTTCATGCCACTCCATTTGTTATTGACAGTATAAATTTCATTGTAGCTTGTGTAGGAGAGGTGGTGCCTTAGTCTAGTTCAGAGGTGGGCAAACATTTTGTGCGTAGGGCCACATTGACAAATGTAAAGCTATTGGGGGGCCGCTTATATATATAAGCACATGTGGCACATATATGGCACATGATTTATATATATATATATATATATATATATATATATATATATATATATATATATATATATATATATATATATATATAAATCATGTGCCATGCCAGAAAGCGTGGGCAGTCATGACTCGCCATTTCACTCGATCACCAGAGTCGTGGAACAGCTCAGTGTTCCTGTCTCGTCCATGCCATGTGGCCAAGCCATCCAGGTATTTTCCTATCGGTCTTCCTCTTGGTCTGTTCCCTTTGATCTTGCCAGTTGTCGCTAAATTCTCCAATCCATTTCTTCTCATAACATGTCCAAAAAATTTTGACTGTCTACGTCTAATTTCTCTAATCAATTTACGAGTTTCATTTGTCTCCTGTAGTACTTTGTCATTGGTTTTTCTATCTGTCCATGATATTCTTTGCATTTTCCTCAGAAACCACATTTCTGCAGCCATCAGATGTTTTTCAGCATGACTGCACATTGTCCAAGTTTCACATCCATACAAAAGAACAGTCTCTATGTATCCCCTCGACACTCTTTTTCTCGTTTCAATTGACATCTTTTTATTGGTCAGAATGTTTTCATCTTGCTAAAGGCTACTTTCGCCATGGCGATTCTTGTTCTAATCTCTTCAAGGCATCTCCCATCAGATGTTATGACTGTTCCGAGATAATTCTATCGATTCACTTGTTGAAGAATATTCCCATTTACTTGTATGCTACATTGTAGTAATTCGTTCTTCCTAGTGACGACCATAACCTGTATCTTTTTACAATTTAATTCTAACCCCAGCTGCTCACTGTGTACAACAACCGCATCTACTAATTGTTGCAGATCCTGCGCATTGTCTGCAATCAATACTGTATCATCTGCATATCTAATGTTATTGATGTTTTGTCCTCCAATGCTGATTCCATTTATATCTTCTACATTTCTGAAAATATTTTCACTGTACAGGGAAAAGAGATCTGGAGACATTACACATCCCTGCCTAACACCTCTCTTAAAATGCTGATATTGTCCCACTTCATTATCAATTATATATATATATATATATAATTATGAATCATTTATAGGTTATTAAACAATTTTATTTTACTTATACACTTTTACATTATATTTTACAATATAGACAATATTTTAACAAGATTTTGCAATTTTTAAAATTCTAATTAATTATTTTTATTATCTATCAATGGCTTTAATTTAGACACAAACCGACTACATTGTCAGTACAATTGTTGATTTCTCCCTGGCCTAGGGGTTAGCCTCTTTCTCCGTAATTCCTTATATTCTCGTGAGTAATGTAACCTGCGCGAGAAAATATAGCGGTTCTCGCCACATTGGTAACTTAAGGGGTATGTGAGCCACTCGTTCAGAAAGCAATGGCAAACTACTCAGCGTAATCTTGGCTAGTACATCAACAACAGCTGAAAAATGCTGGTGATGACTGCAACGTCCTGTAAGGGATATGCAACATAAAAAAAATTAGATATATGTAACTGCTTGCAATTTTTGACAATATTCTTGAAATCTGGAGCAAGTTTACTTATTGAAATTCGCATGACAGCACGCTTGTTGCAGTCTGACAATAAAGACCTATTCTTAGATTTGTTGATCTTCAAGCAAGAAAATACTTGTTCACAAATGTATGTTGATCCAAACATTGATAAAAGTTTAGCTGCAAAATTTTTCAATTTGGGAAATGATTCATCTGATAAAGATCCATAGAAATCCAGCAAACCATCTGACTTGAATTTCTCTTTCAGGTCATGATCTGCTTGTAAGTCAAGCAGCTCCAACTGTATGTCCTCTATGGCTGTATCAGCTTCTGCACTAAAAGGGGAACTGAGAATATTGAACTGTGGCTCTAAGTTCTTGAAATCTTGGAATCTCCATCTAAGTTCTTCAGTCAATGCATCTAATTGGGCTTTGTACTTTTCAGTAATTTCACCAGAACCGTTTTTCACTTGCTTGTCTGGGGAACAGTGAGAGTTTTGCCTGAAATGATTCTACATGTGCATACAATTCATGTGCAAACACACCATTGCCCTGAAGTTTGACATTCACTTCATTTAACTTTTCCATAATTTCAATGGCAAACATAAAGCCTAACTTCCACTCTTTATTGACAATGTTAGTATTAAAGTCACATTCAATGCCCTTCATCTCTAGGAACATCACTATTTCTTCTCTGAGGTCCCACACTCGCCTCAAGACCTTGACGAGACTCAGCCATCGAACACTGGTGTGGTACAGGACATCGGAATGTTCAGTTTCCAAATCGTCAAGTAATGCCTTGAACTGTCTGTGATTAAGTCCTCATGATTTGACGAGGTTGATGACACTGACAGCTGGGTCAATAACATGCTTGATATTCAAAACAGTTTTACACAGACTTTCTTGATAGATGACAAAGTGAAGTGGTAATAAGAGAAGGATTAAGTGGTAATAATGTGTGGTCAGGATATTCTGCTTTAATCTTATCACTTGGGAGTCTCCGTGGCAAAGTGGTCAAGCCGTTTGACTCGGGCTCCGAAGGTTGTGGGTTCGATTCTAGTCCGTATCCTTTGGTTCGTGAGTGAAATTTTTAGGAGACTCCTGTGGGTCGTCGCTAGAGCTACGGAGTTTGTGTTTTGTGAGACGCTTTCCATGCTGCGGAAAGAGACTGCGCCATATGGGATAAAATCCCGGTGCAATGAAGTCGACCCTGTCAACATTTAAGCGACTTTGCATCTTATCACTTATCAACTTTATCAGACCTAAATTGTTTCCAGTCAAAGCACGAGCTCCGTCAATTGTAACACTTGCCATCTTGTTCTAAACCAACCCAATTCTTTCAATACAGTTAGTAACAGCACTGAATATATTCATGGCCTGTGGTTGTGTGTTTGAGTGACTCAACACTCAGTAATTCTTCAGTGAGTTTGAAAGAAGTGTTTGTTCCACGTATAAATATTAATAATTGGGCAGTATCATGTACTTCGATACTCTCATCCAATACAAGAGAGTACCACAAAAATTGTTTACTTGCATCTTGTAGTTTATGCATCAAATTGTCACTTATCTTATCAACACGACCACAGTTCTCCCTGATAACGTAATGTTGTAAAACTTGTTGTTTTGTTTTGGACACATAATGTTTGCTGCATCTAGCAAAAATTCCTTGATGAACTTGCCATTAGAAAATGGCTTGTTCTGTATTACAATTCTGTGTGACAGCACAAGACTAGCTTCTGTTGCAGCATCTTGAATTGAAGACTGTTTAGTGAAAAGTTTGCTGTTTCTCAAAATTTTTCACTAACTCCAGGCATTTCCTTTCCCTCTCTTCGGTTTTTAAATTGTATCCAAAATCGGAATGTTTTGTTTGATAATGTCTTTTTAAATTGTACTCCTTGAAGACAGCCACTGACTCACGCCACAACAAGCAAACTGATTTACTACCAACTTTTATAAAACAGTACTTAGTTGTCCATTCATTATTAAAAACACGGTATTCATTTTCAATCTTACATTTTTAGTGACACTCTTTGTTTTAATAAAATTCTAACTGTTAGAATTTTACAAAACTTTAAAAAGGAAATGAAATAAAACCTACTTCCAGCTGAGTGTGAAAATAAAATATTCGGAAAACAAGGAGTAAACTCAGAATACATTTCAGAAATGTATCAAGACTACTACGACAAATAAATTAATCTGAACATTGTAGATGTGGAAATAATTTATAACAGCAAAAAGCTTTTAAATTTAATATTTTCTTACAAAATAAATCATTTTATTCACCAGAAAAATATATGTTTTTCATAAAATCATCCTTATTAAATTTTTATATGTCAGTAAATATTTCCCTGAATTAAAATCGATAAATTCGCATTTTAGCATAATATTAAGACGGTCAAGGACTGTTTACAAAAATAGAAAATTAGAAAGAAATGTTATCAAAAATGTTAAAACAATAATAACGGTACATGAAATTCTGTAAAATTCAACAAAATAACTTAAAAATGAAGTAAAAATGTTTATTTCGAAATGTCCTCGATGGCCGCATAATATCTCAGTTGCCGGGCAGCATGCAGCCTGCGGGCCGTAGTTTGCCCACCCCTGGCCTAGTTGATTGAGAGTTATGCTAATAATGTAATGAGTGCAGCTGAACAAGGGTTTAACGCCTGCTTTCGTCATCCGCCAACAGAGGAAAAGACTGACCTCCCATTCTTCTATGCATTCAGGCTTACAAAATGTGATAGTTCTATCATATCAATTCCCATAACTGTTTCCTGCTTCAGGACATTTTTCTTTTGCAGGATGATTACTTAGGAGAAGCTATTACCAGATAAACGTGTATCAATTCTGCGTGTCGCATGGCATATGGTGGTGAATCAAGCTTATGTTTGGTCGACAGATTTTGGCCACATCCATTCTGTAGCTTGAGGTTGTATAAAGCTATCCATATCCACTTTTCATTTTTATTGTTGTACTCATAGTACTTTACGGCTTTACTGCTGTTGAACCCATTTCTGTTCTCGTATGATAGAACATGTGTGATAGTAGAATAAATGTGATAATTGTCTGTATATATCATATAAGTTTTTGTGTTTTCATTTAATGCTAATGAGAGGAAGAAATCAGGACTAAAGTGGGGGTTAAAGCTGCTCTAGATTTTATTAGAAAGCAGCAAGTCAAATGGTTTGGCCATGCAAGTAGGCTACCAGTCAACAGCATGCCACAACAGGCAATGACGTACAGACCAGATGGAAACAGAGGAAGAGGCCGACCACGTAAACGCTGGACGGAGGGAATAACAGAATCCATGGGAATGTCGATATACGAAGCCCATAACCGGGCACTCTCACGAAGTTTATACTTCACCTCGACACCGCAAGGTACAAGAGGAACATGATGAGATGAGATGATGAGATGAGAGGACATTTGAGTTATTTTTTTTAAAACCTTCATTTTGTTTTATCTTTATACTATATGGTAGCACATAAAAACATAAAAACTATCTGATAACAGAGGGAGGCATTGCTAAAGCATGCAATGCTGACCTCTTAACTCCTCTCCTGGGCATCAGGTTGAAGTCTGTTGACAATGAGAGACCTGAAACCCCTGGAGGAAATACTACCAACCCAGGTCTAATCCCAGGCAGTTCATGTATGCTCTGCTGAAACATGATCAGGGTACATCCTGTAGAAATGTGGGATTCCAGTACTGGTATTGCACTCCATACTGGTTTAGGACGTTGAAGAGGGGAAGGATAAATCTGCAACACAGCCACTGTGAAGATGGTAGTTCAATACTGGGTCGGGTGGAAGGTCTACACCAACCACTGCACTCATAGATGAAGCCCTTTTCTTTTCAAAGCTAAGATGACTTGAATGCCTATGCATATAACTTAAGAGCTACAACTAAAGTCTTCCCAAGAATTCACAGCCTACCAATCTCTAGCTCCAAAGCTACCAGAATCATTTCCACTTGGAAGAACATGAATGTTGTTTAATGGACTGCATTTAGCCTTCTCAGATTAGGGCAAAAAAAATAAGTTCAATGTGCAGTGGTGTGCATGTTCAGAGTGCAGTGCTGTGCTGTTTAGTGTGTAATGGGTTTGCATGTTGAAAATCCCTCAACAATTAGCTGTTGCAAAGAGTAGCCTGAATAGGCTGCTGTCCAAGCAAAATTTACTGCCAGGTAGATCTCTTACACTTTGAAATACTATAAAGATTAACCTAAACTGTGTGTTAGCGAAGGTGATAGGGAATTGCAGAATAATTGTATTTGTGTTCTTATATATACAAGTTCTGCTGCAGCTAAATTAATAATGTGGAAAGATTAATACAACTTTCGGCAATGTGGGAAGAACATTGAAATCTCAAACAGCCTATAACTAGGCCAATCTCTGGGCTTATTGACTTTTAGTCCATTGACCCGCCATAACCACACATCCGGTTCATTCACTCCATTGTAAGTCAACATACATACTGATTGTTTGATAAGATGTATCCAGCCACAGCATGGATACAGATAAATAAATTTTATATTTATATTTTCATGTAGTGTATTTCATGTAGTTGTGTCAGTCTGTTTGTTTATTCCGTGCTGACGAAAGTTTTGGCCGCATCGCCCATGTTGTTACCTGTAATCGTGTTCTAGTCAAGCTCACTGTCTACTTCTTGTTTTCTGGTAATTCATTCATATAACTTGAAGAGCACTTTCTAGTTATTATAACAGAAGTATTTCTAGTTATCTGATACTGATAACTTCAGGAGCACAACCTATATGACAACTGAGGAACACTACAAATTAGATCACTTGATCAGCACTGTATATTGCATGCACCAGGGGTTTGCCTTGGCATAGGATAGCTTCAGTGATACTTCCAGGATTCAGATAAATTGAGGAGTGCTGTCTGGCATCCTGAAAAGCCCTTCTTTCATATCAGGTGACAATAGGGTGGTTTGTGTCCAGACATAAGACAGTGTCAGCAGTGCTGCCTTGACATCTAATACTATTGCCCTTTCAGCATAGACGCGTGTGTGTATGTGTGTGTGTGCGCGTGCGTGCGTGACTGTGCGCGCGCGTGTGCGCGCAAAGTGAAAGTATGGATTTAAAACAACAATTTTAATGTTGCATATCCCTTACAGAACATTGCAGTCAACACCAGCATTCTTCAGCTGCTCTTGATGTACTAGGCAAGTTTTTACATTCAGTAGTTTGCCATTGCTTTCTGAACGACCGGCTCCCATACCAACACGTTATAACACAACGCGACGTGGTCTGAATAAAATTGGTGGAATGTAAACAATCTATATACATAAAAGACAATGTTTGTTTGTTTGTTTGTTTGTCCTTTATGCGTTCCCGAACGGTCCATCCGATTGAGATGAAATTTTGTACAGATGTTGTTCTCACTCCCACGGAGCCAACTGACATAGTTTATGAGCTTAAAATCAAAAATTTTCCCTCAAGCACGAAAGAAAATAAACTGGTTTCAAGCATTACGAGCTTCAGAAACTGGCCCACCATCTTGCTCCAAGGGAACTCACTCACTGATTAAACCAGAAATTAGTTATGAACAGTAATGTTTATTTGTGTGTGTGTGTCCTTTAAGCGTTCCCGAACGGTCCATCCGATTTAGATGACATCTTGTACAGATGTTCTCACTCCTGCGGATCCAACTAAAATACGAGCAACGGGAACGGGAAAGGGAGCATCAGAAACAGACGAGAACGGGAATGGGAGCAGGGGCCGAACGCGTACTCTGTGCGCTTAGAGGATTGTATTTGAATTCATTGAGACGTTCCCCACCAGGGCCTGGGCGAAGGCGAGCCGGGTCGTCTAGTATAAAATAAAACAAAGTATAAGTAATGCAGCTTTGCAGAGCACAATTACGGAAAACATAGGACGTTGTGGCGGCTAGCCTTCGTCAGCAAACAAATATACGAAATAAAACAAATTCATATAAACACAGGAAAGTCACTTCAGTGACTACATTAAGGCATACGAACGGAATTAGAAGAATGGAAAGATGAAAAAAATGCTTCTCATTCTGTTCGTTCTTATGCCTTAATGTAGTCACTGTAGTGTCTTCCCTTTGTTTTTGTTTTGTGTATTTGTTTGCTAGTCGGTGCAACGTTCTATGTTTTCCTAAATGTGTTCTGTAAAGCTGCATTACTTTGTGTTATATTATTTTGTTTATATTTAGCACTGCAGCCATAACTTGCTGGGCTCCATGGTGAATGCGATTCATGATCCTGTATACCCACATTCGAAAAACAGTTGCGCCGCGATTTGGCAGCAGACCGCGTTGCGCTAGTTTTTTACGTAAATAGTATGGGTGCCGCTCGTTCAGAAAGCAATGGCAAACTACTGAACGTAAACTTGTCAAGATAACAACAGCAAAAAATGCTTGTAACTGGTGTTGCTTGCAAATGTCCTGTAAAGGATATGCAACTAACTTTTAGCCATAACATATGGCTATTTGAGATTTGCAGCCTTATATAATAGTTTATAATCATGCCTTGGAAACTGAAATGTTTGGCCTTCTGAAATGTCACGGTGGCATGGGAGTCTCTGTGGCGAAGTGGTCAAGCCGTTTGACTCGTGCTCCGAAGGTTGTAGGTTCGATTCCGGGCCGCACCCTTCGGTTTACGAGTTAAATGTTTCGGAGACTCCTGTGGGTCGTCGCTAAAAGCTACGGAGTTCGTGCTTTGTGCGACGCTTTCCGCGCTGCGGAAAGAGACCGAACCATATGGGATAAAACCCGGTGCGATGAAGTCGACCCTGTCGACTTTTAAGCGACTTTTAAGAAGAAAGTGCAAGAGTTGACCAGCATGAAGATGTACACAGGACATTGCAGCCACTTAGTGCAAGGGGGTGCGTGAGGCAGGGAAAATGGCAAGAGATCCGGGAACTTTCTAGCAGGCCCTGATGAGACCGGTCAAAGGGCATGTTGCATCATGAAGAACTATGACGTCAGTTGTTGAGTGGTAAGGCTGGTAAATCCACGTGCTTGTAATTTATTGTCTTTTATTAATTAAGGAGTTTCCTAAGTTGGTGTGTTTGTGTGGGGGTGTTTTGTTTGTTCACTTCCCGTATCTCACATTTTATAGCAATCACAAAAGTAATGTTCATGTCATGCTTTTTGGTGCAATCATTAATGAACATTGATTAAACAGATTAATAATTTTAATTTCATTTTCAAGTCTTTTTTTTCCATTACCTGTCCTACTGTGATTTAATCTCTTTCTCTTTTCTCGTTTAAGTTATTGATAAAAATTACATAAGCCTACAAATAATGACTGGCAGCATGCAGGCTGCAGTAACTAGTCGTGAAGAGTGTGGCAGTGTTAGTTAACATTGGAAGAAAATGAACTGCCGTGTGCAAAATAACTTCTTATAGTCTGTGCAGTGTGGCGATGGTTGTCATTCCTTATTATAACATCTTTCTGTTTCTTGTTCTGCCAGGTACTTGTGATGCCATTGTTTCTCCAAGCCAGGATGGCAAAATATCAGCATCTTGATAGTATGGGTGGGGGGTGTGTGGGAGAGAGAGAGAGAGATCTGGAGACACTATGCATTCCTGACATAAAACAAGGTAGTTGCAAATCCTTTACAGGACGTCGCAGTCAACTCCAGTATATTTTGGCTGTTTGTGATATTTTGACATGGTTTCATTCATTCAGTAGCACGTCCTTTACAGAATCTCGTTCCCATAACAACCTTCTGGAAAACCTCTCGATCATAAGCAAGATGTCCCGCGTCCGATACACCCATCTGGAGACCATCCGCCACATCCTGCACCCATCTTGTCTTTGGCCTTCCTCTTCCTCTCTTTCCGGGCATATACCTCTCCATGATTGTTCTCTCCAAACTTTCGTGACGTTTCAAGTGACCAAAATATATCAATTTTCTTAGTTTTAGCGTCTATAATAGCCAAATTTCTTCAATATTCAGCTCTTGAAGTATGGACGCGTTTGTTCTTTTCTTTACCCAAGGTTTACGTTCAGTATTTTGCATTTCTTTCTGAACGACTGGCATTCATACCTTTGTATGAAAACCAGTGCAAGGCGGTCTGCTGCCAAATCGCCTGCAGCTGTGTTTCAAACACCTTATGCCGGATCCTGACATGCATCTCCCTTAATGGGCTTAAATTGACTTACTTAATTATCAGCTTTAATGACAACTTGATGTTTCTAATATATGATTTCAACAATTTTAAAGCCATCCCCATCATATTGTAGATCTACAAGCATCTTTATCACGTAGACGTGTCTTACTTTATCGAAAGCCTTTGTGTAGTCAATAAAGCAAAGATGTAGTTCTTTGTTTACTTCAATCGAACGCTCCATTAATTCTCTCAGCAAATCCATCCATCATGTGCCTTACCGATAAGCGTGGGCGGTCATGTTTTGCCATCCCACTTGATCGTCAGAGTCGTGGATCAGATCCATGTTCCTGGCTCGACCATGCCACGTGGTCAAGCCATCCAGGTATTTACTTCTAGGTCTTCCCCTTGGTCTCTTCCCTTCGATTTTGTCAGTTGTCACCAAGTTCTCCAAGTCATTTCTTCTCATAACATGTCCAAATTTTTTTGACTGTCTACGTCTAATGACTCTAATCAGTTTATGATCTTCATTTGTTTCGAGAAGGACTTGTTCATTGGTTTTTCTGTCTGTCCATGGTATTCTTTGCATTTTCTTCAGAAACTACATTTCCACAGCCGTCATATGTTTTTCAGCTTGACTGCTCATTGTCCACGTTTCTCATCCATATAAAAGTATAGGTTCTATGTAGCACTTCAACACCCTTTTTCTCGTTTCAATTGATATCTTCTTATTGGTCAGTATGTTTTTTCATCTTCCTAAAGACTACCTTCGTAATGGCAATACTTGTTCTAATCTCTTCAAGGCATCTCCCATCAGATGTTATGACTCTTCCGAGATAACTGTACCGATTCACTTTCTCTGCAAATGGACAACATTTACTGCACCATTTCCTTCCACAAACTCGTTGTTTTTCTCTTATTTCGGGTTGTATTTTCTTCCTAACTCTTTGCATGATGATTCTTTAGTAAAATCATCGTGATGTGATCATTATGTTGATTGTTCGATGTTGATCACATTCCAAGGCTTCTGATTTCTTCGGGATTGCAATAAATATAGATTTGCATAATTCAGGTGGCACATCACCAGAAGCAAAATTTTATTCAATAGCCTGGTGACCTGGTCCAATCCATATCCTTCTAAGGCATCGATCATTTCTGTTGTGATGTCCGATTCAGGGTATCTTGCTAGTTTTTATATTGTTAACTGTATTTTGAACTTCAATCTTCAAAATTGATCATCATCATCATCATCATCATCATCATCATCATCATCATCATCATCATCATCATCATCAGGTACTTCAATTTTAATTCACCGCAAACACCGCAAACAAAGAAAAATCCCTTCGAGCCTCATTTGCATCGGTCCGGCAATCAGTTTCTGGTTAAGTGTTTGGTGGACTGCTGGACCGATCGATGGATGTTTTTTTTGGTTTTGGGCCCGTAGAGAAATTAGACGTAGACAGTCAAAATTTTTTGGACATGTTATGAGAAGAAATGGACTGGAGAACTTAGTGACAGCTGGCAAGATCGAAGGGAACAGACCAAGAGGAAGACCGAGAGGAAAATACCTGGATGGCTTGGCCACATGGCATGGACGAGACAGGAACACTGAGCTGATCCACGACTCTGGTGATCGAGTGAAATGGCGAATCATGACCGCCCACGCTTTCCGGCATGGCACATGATATATATATATATATATATATATATATATATATATATATATATATATATATATATATATATATATATATATATATATATATATATATATAACGTCCTATAATCTTCAATTTTGCGATATTTATTTCTGCAGCATGTCTAGCTGAGCTGTCCAATATTTCTCCATAGTTCCCTCGCCTAGGGGTTAACGTTTTTCTTCGTAATCTCGTATATTCTCGCGAGTAACGCAGCTGCGCGAGAATCGGCAGCGGTTCGCGCCGCCCTGGCAACTTACGGGCTTAGAAAGCAATGGCATACTACTGAGTGTATTCTTGCCTAGTACATCAACAGCAGCTGAAAAATGCTGATGTTGACTGCAACGTCTTGTAAGGGATATGCATACACAAAAAATTTAACATTTCATTACTGCTTAGAGTACCTTGTAGTGTAAGACGGGGGAGGGGAAGGGGAGAGAAAAAAAAGGGGGGGGGGGGGTGAAACGCTCCTCTCCATTGGTCATTGTCATCTTGAAATAGAATTTCTAGATCAGACAACCCATCAAACCCGTTCTTTACTTCTAGGTAACCTGGAGATTAAATTTATCTTTTATCTCATCCTCATTCGGTGCACATAGATCAAATGTTGTGTGTCTTAGTGTATATTTGACCCTCTTTAATTGTATATGTATATTGCCTATAATTTATCTATGGTAACTCTGCATGTTTTGCGACTTTTAAGGCATTTAGAAATCTTCTTTTGATGATGATGTAACTAACCGTTTCTGATCTTTTTTTGTCAGAAGAATCCTTCCATGTCCATACTCTCTTTGGGTGTTGTTGATACAACGTGCTTCCAATATCCATATCGTGATCTTTCGCCCACTCTACATATCCGCCTCCTCTCTCATTACTCTCCCCTAGTAGTAGTAGTAGTAGTAGTAGTAGTAGTAGTAGTAGTAGTAGTAGTAGTAGTAGTAGTAGTAGTAGTAGTAGTAGTAGTAGTAGTAGTAGTAGGCCTCTTTCAGTCCTGAAGGATTATAGAGTTGTGCCGCTTGGGAGGTACCTGGCAGCACCGCTGGTGACTGTATAGTCCAATGCGAGAGTAACAATCCTTGTCTCAGTTTCCGCATCTGTAAGACGAGGCAAGTCCCGCAGTGACTGCGTTTTAAGCCTGTGCCGCCTATCCTCAGTTTGTTGGATCAGATTGCGCTCAAAGAGCACCAGTCCGTTTCGCATATCTCTTCTTCAGGAGCATCTGTCTGTTGCAACTCTTTCCCACGTGTCTGAATCTATTCCAAGGGTTTTCATATCTTGTTTACACGCATCCCTATATCGCATTTGGGGTCTTCCGGTTGGCCTCTTTCCTGTGGCTAGTTCTCCGTATAGGAGATCTTTGGGAATACGTTCATCCTCCATTCGAGATACGTGGCCCAGCCACCGGAGGCGTCTCTGCTTGAGGAGGGTGTGCACTGTGATAATATCTGCTCTTTCAAGCACATGTTTGTTTGTTATGTGGTCTTTCCATGTTATGCACAGGATACGTCTCAGACATCTCATATGGAAGGAATTCAACTTCCTTTCCTGTCTTGAGTACAGGGTCCAGCTAAGGTCGTCATAGAACTTGTCTTTAGATTATGATGCTGCAGTTAGTGTTGGGGCGTAAACGCGTATAATACTAACTGGGCCTGCCTCTGTCTGGAGTTGGAGCTTCAGTGTTCTTTCAGTGCCATCACTTGGTGGTATGATGGAATTAAGCAGCTTGTTTCTGATAGCGAAGCCAACTCCATGCTCCATGGTCTCTCCGCACGGCTTGCCATGCCAGTAGAAAGTGAAGTCCCTCTCCTTGATACTTCCAGATTCTTGGAGTCTGGTCTCTTGCAGGGCGACAATGTCTATCCCCAGTCTTAGTAGTTCGTTGTTTATCACTGCAGTTTTGCGGGCATCCACAATCTCGTTTAGATCGCCTGAGATGCTAGGGGTCATGGTTCTTACGTTCCATGTTCCCAGCCTTAGGGCCGGTTGTTTTGATTTTTTCTTGTTGCTAGGTGTATAGATTGCGGTCCATGTGTCAGGATTTTCCCCCTAAGCTCCACACACCCTCAGGAGCAGATGAACTGTGGCGAGACAACACCTTATTGACTGGGGGATGCCCAGCTTAGGCGGGCGGTAGCTGTCTAGTGAGATACGATGATCGCTCCCACCGTCGGAAGTAGCCCCTGGCGCCTTGCTCTACGCCAATCGAGCATTAAGACTTAGCTCTCCCATAGTATTCTGTGTATCCATCAAGTTGATTTCCAACATTGCCATTAAAGTCATCTATTATGATTTTTAATTCAGAGTATTAGCACTTCTTGAAGGTGTTATAGAGGAGCGGCTGGCCGAGTGGCTAGAATGCCGGATTCTCCTTCGGGAGGCCCGGGTTCGGATTCTCGGTAAGGTGTGGCGTTTTTTTTTTCTCTGTCGGGGGCAAAAAGAAAACTCTAACCTGCACAGTTCGCGGCGACTGCACTAGTCAGGCGGCCTTAATTCCTCGGGCTAAAGACCCCTGCCCTACACCGCAAGGCACTATATTTATATAGGCAGTAAATGACAATTCATGACAGAAGGCGTTATCCGAATCACTATAAAATTCATCTGTACTGTCATTATTGCTTTCTGATGTTGATGCATCATATACTTGGATGATGTTGACATCAACAGATGTGCCACTCAACGCTACCAGTAATATTCTGCCACTCAACGCTACCAGTAATATTCTATCTGATAATATAGTCCAACATCCTTTGATGGATTTTGGTCTCTCCAGATCCGTACTAATTGCTACACCTTGCAGTTTCTCTCCAGCAGAATTGATTGTAGTTGTCATGCTCGCCCCACCCCATCTGGACTCAAATTAGTCAAATACACCTAACATGTTAATATTCATTATTCTTATTTCTTGCTTGATGTTCTCCAGTTTTCTATCTACACAGCTAGTTCGAACTTTCGACGTTCCCATTTTAAGTGATCTTAATGCAAAGATAACAGGATAAAACAGAAACCAGGACTTTCACATTTCCTAGCAGACTACACCACGTGAAATGTGCATCACGTGACAATAACTCGGAAGTCACAATGTGTGTGACGTTTCACACACTTCAATGAGTCTCGGCTGTTGCTATCTTAATCTGAACTGTTGGGGTGGAGCGCCGAACTGTGTGTAGTTTGTTCTTCAGCGATTGCCGGCTTTCTCTTACACAATGTCTAGTTCTGTTGTAGTCCTCCGAAACCTGTCGTCCAGATTGTTTGCTTTAAATCAGGTATGACACCTCTAGCAGAATAAATTGGTTTAGAGTTTAGAAATTAATGACCAACCAAACCGATTCGTATTTTATTTATGTAATTTAAATTATATAATTATATTAATATATTAATCATAATGATCATCGATATTGAATTGATTATATAATATATTTAATAATAATAATAATGTAAATTTATATTTATGTTCAAAGCCTCGGTGGCATAATAACAGTAGTTATTTCGCTTGCCTGTCAAACCAGTGGTCCTGGTTCAATTAGTCTATATATAAAAAATCAACCCCTAGCAAAAAGAGGATTATTTTTCAGGCATTTATCAGGTTCACGAATCAATTATCAAAAGTAGGTATGATGCAAAGCATGAGGTCTGTAGAGAGACATAAACGGGAGTCTCTGTGGCGAAGTGGTCAAGCCGTCTGCCTCGGGCTCTGAAGGTCAAGAGTTTGATTCTGGGCATCCTTCGGTTCATTTGTGTATTTTTTGGAGACTCCTGAGGGTCATCACTGGAGATGCAGAGTTTGTGCTTTGTGTGATGCTTTCCTCGCTGCGGAAAGAGATTGAGCCATATGGGATAAAACCCGGTGCAATGAAGTCAACCCTGTCGACTTTTAAGAAAGACATAAACGCTTACTACAGCTGGCAAGACACATGATGATGATGGCGGTTCTGGGTAAACCCAGTCTCATAAAAATGGGTACCAATTTTCAAAACTATGGGAAGGAAAGGTGACGAGGAAGGAAACTGGCCACCTCACCTCATGTCATGGCCTAGAATATGTGAAATCCTGACAATTCACACCCCCAACAGCAGTATCAGCTTTGAGATTACCCATTGTACATTTTAAACACAAATAATTTATTTTAGTAACCCACAGTGATGGTTGCCACTATCATGCCATGTTTCTGAACTATAGCCGACTTAACGTAATAGCATGTACAGGGTTATTAACGACAGCCTATAGACGTAGTTATAGATCTTGGCCTAGAATGACCTATCAGTACAAAGAAGGCCAGCGATTGCACTAATTCATATCTTGATGCTTCACTCTCGTCTTACTGATGATATCACCTTTCTTATGCTGATTGGTTCCTGAAAATATTGGTCTGAAAGCTTATTCCCATTGTGCTTTAATACTTTCTGCCTCGGGCGGTTGTTACTTGAACTATTTCTGTCCCAAGATTGATGGAGGTATTTTTAAGTAACAAATGTTTGTATTTGAAGGGGTTAACATAGCACTATGTGACAAAAGTAGTTAAAGTAACTGTTTGAATAGAATGAGTTAACTGTCCTAAGAAACCCCCGGGAAGGTTAACCCGGTCAATAAATGCCCGCAGAAGTCGGATGTGTCGGCCTAACGGCACAAGAATGCAGCTCTGCTGTAAACAGGCACAACACAATCACATCCGAAAAAAAACTCCGGATGAACGCAGAAGAAGAAGAAGAATGAGTTAACTCATTTAGTACCAAATAACCCATGTCTTAGATGATATGATTTTTATTATTTCTTGTGCCTCATACAGTATCTGCATTAATCCACTGTACCCTAACTGCTATTTTAACTGCTTTAGTGTAATTAGTTTATTATTTGAGCTCCCATGGAAAACTATTTGTTAGTTTAGAGTAATAACTGAATCAGATATAATGAGTTAAAGTGACAACTGCCTGGGACCGAAAGAGTTAATATTATAGTAGTCTGAGATAGAAGGCGTTAATTGAGCTATATCATGTAGAGTCAGTGAACTAAAGGTAGAGGACCCCTTTTCATGCCATCAGGCATGTTTGGTATATGGTGCTAGCTCCATATTTTAATATCTCATCATGTGATGGGTGATGTCAATATCATACCGACCACCTTTACTTCCCAGAAAATTACCTGGTTCACATTTTAGGCTGGGCTGACTTGGGAGCCCAAGTCTGTAACGGTTATATCCTCACCTCAAAGGGGATTCAAATACATGACAAACAAACATACAAACAAAACTTATTTTCAAAGGGTCACAAATTGGGCACGCAGGCCCATCTTACATTTGACAATTCCAATCACTCATCTTTCCTTCATCATTGTGCATGTTACATTCACATAGAAAAACATACATTTCAAATGAATTTTGTAAACATAAGCAATGCATATTACCATGTTATGAGACAGGCAGGCAGGCAGACACACATTCATAAACACATACATACATACATACATACATACATACATACATACATACATACATACATACATACATACATACATACATACATACATATGTACATACGTACATATATACATACACACACACATAAACACTTACATACATACACATAAACACTTACATTCCTACACACACACACACACGCATACATAATACACACACCCACCCCACACACACACACATATATATACATAAATACACACACACACGCACACATACATAATCTCTCTCTCTCTCTCTCTCTCTCTCTCTCTCTCTCTCTCTCTCTCTCTCTCTCTCTCTCTCTCTCTCTCTCTCTCTCTCTCTCTCTCTCTCTCTCTCTCTCTCTCTCATGCCCACATATCCACATTCATACATATAGCAAGACACACATACACTCCTAGCCATACACAGATAGTCGACACATATACACTTTCACACACACTTCCTACATGCTCACACATATGCCCACTCACTATCACAAACACTAAATCATTCACGCAATCATACTCGCTCTCTCTCTCTCTCTCTCTGTCTCTCTCTCTCTCTCTGTCTCTATATTTCTCTTTCTCTGTCATGCCCATATATATTCAATCATACATAAAATAACGCTCGCATAGCACTCCGCTTCACACAGTCACCCAAATCAATATACACAGACTCCCACACTTTCACATACATACAACCATATATTTCCTATATAAAATAAAAGTATGTTGTATTTTTTTTGCATCCGTTTTGACCATCAGACAAGCAGGTTAGCCACACTACACTACCACGGATCCCTATTTAATGTTTTTTAAAATTTGAATTGAACAGTTTCCCCACTATGTTTCTGTGATGTGATAGCACAATTGCATTTTGTAGTCCTGAATGCAGGGAGGAATAGGTGGTCAATCTTTCCTTCACTTTCACAGGCGACGAACCCAGGCTCAGAACCTGAGTCAGACTGTGTTTATGACATTATCAACACAGTTCGCTATCAACGTTGCTAACGTGCCCGCTAATAATTGTAGTTGTTAATCTATAAATGGGAGGCCCTGTAGTCTAGTGGCTAGATGTGTCTGCCACCCTAGTGGTCATGGGTTCAGATCTGTATAGGGGCAGAGTTTAATATTGACCTGGGCTCCCAGGTCAGCCAGCCTAAATTAGGTACTAAGAAATGTCTTGGGAAGTAAAGTTTGCCAGCATAATACTAACCACATCAGCCACACTGCTGATTAGTCCACATAAATATGGGTTTAGCACCAGATGTTCACTGTGCCTTATGGCATATAAAAGGGCTGTTTTACTTACTGACTATGATCGATAAATGCATAATGATTTACAAAGCACAGAATGAGCTCATGTATTTAATTTAAGTTATGAAAGTGTATGTAGTGTATAATGCTGAACATAATCTAACCACATCATGTAGCAGAGTGCCTGCTGTGAACACACTAGAATGAAATTGTTTATTATCACTTCTCTGAATGCTAATTATTTGGTTATAACAAGCGTTCTTCATCCTCCAGTGTCAGAAATATCTAAATACTGTATATGGAAGGAAGCAATAGTTTGTGATGACATGAAAGTACCACAACCAGACACTCAGCTAAGAGCAGAAGCCTATGTTGAGTCAAGATAGAAGTCAGTGTTGTGTCATAAATGGATTTAAAATCATTCATGAAACAATGCAGTTTTCAAAGAAAGGAACATTTCCATTGTGTTTATTTGTTACTTTTATTAAAAAGATAATTCCTTCTTCATTTTGAATGACTTTTGTACATATTTCAGGGTACATCATTGCCTTTATTCTCTGTGAGTTTCCGGCATAAAAGCAATGCAGTAAGTATGAATTTTGTTGCGGTTCTGATACTAGAACTACTCGTAATACATTTCTCCCATTTATCAACTCTCTCTCTCTCTCTCTCTTGCTCTCTCTCCTTGTGTATGTGAGAGAGAGTGTGTGTGTGTGTGTATAAGTGTGAGAAATAACAAATGAATGAACAAGCTTTCAAAGGGTTAAGAATTGGGCACACAGATTTGTCTCCTAGTTTGAGGGACAGAGAGAGTGAATGAGAGAGAAAATTATGTGTGTAAACAAGACCAAGATAGAGCCTTTATAGATTTAAGCATTATTAACTGCAAGAGTTGAGTTTATTCATGTATAAAGCACATATTGTTTTTCTTTCAGAATTTGAATTTAAAAGATGTCTTAGCGGCTCTGATTCCAGAAAAACAGAAAGAAGTTGCTGAATTCAGAAAGGAGCATGGGAAGTCTAAAGTTGGCGAGGTCACAGTTGATATGGTAAGAATTAAGTTCTGACTCGTACTCAGAAGATTAAAAAAACTTTCAGTTTATGTAAAAATGTATTTACAGATAACATGTTTCTTTATATTAGTCATATATATATTAGTTATATATTTCCTACTTAAAATAAAAGTATGTTGTCTTATTTTTTTTTGCATCCCTGTTTTGACACCAGATGTATGGAGGCATGAGAGGAATACGGGGGTTGGTAACAGAAACCTCAGTTCTTGACCCAGACGAGGGCATTCGATTCAGAGGTTACAGTATCCCAGAATGCCAAAAACTGCTGCCTAAAGCCCCAGGAGGTGAAGAGCCTCTACCAGAAGGTCTGTTTTGGTTGCTTGTAACTGGTAACATCCCTACTCAGGAGCAAGCTGCAGCTGTTACTAAGGTATTCTTGTTGTCACTTTCTGATAATTAAAATTTTATTTTCAAATAAAATTTAATGTATTTTTTTGCATGTTTCTCATAACAATTTTGATCATGTCACATGTTGGTAATACTGAACAGGTCATTAGTGTCTATTCCTCAAACAACTGTTAAGCTTGTAAATCATTAGAATATATGATCACCTGTGTGCTTCCATAGCCCAAAAGGAAAGCAAGGAATAGTAACACCATAACCTAAGATGGGTGTAGCTGAAGAGAGTGGGCATGAGACTAGCTACCTCATCCTGTAGTAAACCTTAGATGTAGGATCCAACCAATCATGTCTTCGACAAGGGAAAGAAACATAATTCACCGTACAAGATGAAAGGTAGTTAGAGAAGAGATGAAATCAGGGAAAGGCGTAAAATAAACTACAAGTGATAACTTGACATGAGATGATTTATAGTCTATGCTTCACTGGGGATGAAAGGCACAAAAAAAGTGGAAAACAAGAAAGAAAGAATAGATGATGGACTGGAGGAGGAGGAGTTTTGGGTATAGAGCTAGAGGAAGACTAAGAAACATGAATAGATACTCTCAAGGAGAAGACATGGGATAGTGGATAGTGCATTTGCCTGCCATGACAATGGTTCTGGTTCAATCCCCAGCGGAGGGAGGATTATATTTTCCAACTATAATGGCTCTGGGGTTGTCTATCATAATAAAAATGAGTACCAGGTAATCTTGAGAATTTTCTGGGAATTGTCTGAGAAAGTAAAATGACAAGGAATGGAACTGGCCACCAATCTCATATGTTGTGGCCTGGATATGTGAAGGCCTAACACTTCACACCTAGAGTGTGGATCAAAATTAGCTGAACTTATAAAATATCAGTTTGTTAGTCGACAGATCATCCTTATTGCACATTAAACCATTCAGTCCATAAGTGTTTGGATCCCCTCCTCAGTAAACCCTGCGGCTCACGACACCAGTTCTGTGTTGGTTTATTAATCTTCTTTGGCTTCCTGCATAGTGCTCTTGTCTGGCCACACCTCTTTTACTTGCTGTTCTCGCAGTCTGACCATGGTTGTAGATTCACAGTCATTACTTGGTTCTCACAAGCGTCTTACTTTTGTAGAGCATTCAGCATATCAGCCTAGTCCATAGCTCGTCCACCCATCACAGTAGCCTTACCTGCAAGCCTGTTATTTCCTTGTTCACCTGCATGCCCTGGCATGAAAATGAAACTAATCTTTGCCAGCCGTGACCGCCCCAGAGACACCAATCACTGTCTTCGGATCCAACTCATCTCTATCTTCCTGAGCATACTCATTGAGTCCATATTAGGCTAGGTAATGGGGAGGTGCCGGTCTCCATGGCGAAGGAGTTATGGACGCGGTTCGTAATCCCACTTACCCACGTTCAAAACACAGCTGCGCATGATTTGGCAGCAGACCGCATTCACTGGGTTTTAACGAATTGGTATCGGAGCTGGTCATTCAGAAAGCAGTAGCAAACTACTGAACGTAAACTTGCCAAGACATCAACAACAGCAGTAAAATGCTGGTGTTGACAGCGATGTCCTGTAAAAAGGATATGAAAAAAAAAAAAATGGGGAGGTAACATGGTTGAGAATGCTCGTGGTTTGGTATGCATGTATGCCAGAATCTAATAATTCTTTATATTTACTGAATAGAGAAGCAAGATTATTGGGACAGAGCAAGTTTGAAATACATTTTTGTTTGCAGCTAAAAGGCTGCAAAAGGAAGATGGAATTTAAAAAAGATAAACCCAGTATATTACGCTTGAAAATATGACTCCAAAATACATACAGTTTGGTTAATAGAGAGAAAAAGCAAGGATACTTAAACAATTTAATAAAAAATCACTCTTCATTGAATTACTAACTTTTGTGAATTTATAACTGTGATCTTTTATAAATTATTTCTTTTTAGAGATATAATGTAAATAATTTGTGGATTAGTACAGTTTTATGTATTACCAATTGTATTAGTTCATTTTTTATGTAATTTAATTATTTTTACGTTTCTATTGTTACTCTTTGTTCATTCTAAGATATTCTTTATGTAGTTACAGTGTATTGAGTGTTTGTATATAGTTTTGATTGGTGGTTGAATATGTTAGTTGGTGGTATTGTGGTTTGTGTTAGTAACACAACTGTCTACTGCTCTAACCAGGAGTGGAATGAACGTGCTGAGATCCCCAACCATGTGATCACCATGCTGAACAACTTCCCAGACAGGCTTCACCCCATGTCTCAATTCAGTGCTGCTGTTACCGCTATGAACTCTGAGAGCAAATTTGCCAAGGCTTATTCAGAAGGAGTTAACAAATCCAAGTATTGGGAGGTATGGTGAGCAGTAATATTTGTTTATTTCACTTATAAATGTCATAGACATTCTCTCTTTGTGAGCTTCACACTGAGAAGTCAGTGGGGGGAAATGTTCCAGGAGAAATACTCATACAAAAGCACACAAAACAACTGTGACATCCACTAACCTTGAGGATAAAAATATTGAATTAGTAAGAAGTTTTAAGATGCTTTGGTAAATTTGATAATGCACAAAAAATTAATTTGAAAGTGCCATCTATTTACTGTGAAATAACTGTGTTTGTTTTGTTGTTAAAATGTTTTTCATTGGATCTTGCCATATTTTGCTTTACTTTGTACTCTTATCTCACATCCCCCATTTATTGTTTCATATGCGTCTTTGTTTTATGTTTTTTGGTTTTTGTTTTGGTTATATAATGAATTGAAAGGAAATTAAACCACTTCCACACAGTCTGCCTAAGGAATCTACTGAAGATTAAATGGCAAGACAAGATTCCAGACACTGAAGTCCTAGAAAGAGCATCCATGCCCAGTATCCACACTCTACTGATGAAGAATCAGATTCGCTGGGCTGGTCACTTGACTTGCATGCCAGATCACAGGCTCCCTAAACAAATTGTTTTATAGCGAACTGCGTTGTGGTAAACGCTCCCAAGGTGGCCAGAGGAAACGCTTTAAAAACACTCTGAAAATCTCACTGAATGCTTTTGAAATTCATCATGACACCTGGGAGACTGCAGCCAGAGACCAAAATTCGTGGCGTGCATCATTACGCAAGGGTGCAGTCATATGTGAGGCAACCAGGACTGCGAGAGCTGTGAAGAAAAGGCAGGACAGAAAAACCACTGCAGGAAATCCTCCTCCAGAAACGTCAAGCATTCTTTGCCCACATTGTCAAAGAACATTTCGAGCCAAAATAGGCCTTATCAGCCATCTTAGAACCCATGGCTCCATACCTTCAACCCCACTGGATGAAATGGATGGTCATCATCATTCTTGATGGACAAACAACAAACAATGAAATATTTGTTTGCCCTGAAGCAGTTTGCTGCTATGGGTCTGTGATGTGATAGCACCATCACATTTTGTAGGCCTAAGAGCAGGGAGGAAAAGGTGCTCAGTCCTTCCCTCATTTAGGCAAACGATGAGCCCAGGCGTGGAACCCGCTTCTGTCCATGCACATTACATTACCTGCTCAGTTCGCCGTCAATTTTGCTAGCTCGTCCACCAAATTAAATACTACTAATACTTCATATTGCTTTTTGCTTGTTTTAATACTTTATATACAAGCATCTAATGCTGAGATGAAAGATTGAGCTTTATAACCTACAAAGAATAGATACAGTTGCCAGTGATTATCACTTTATTATCTGATAACTATTGCACAGTAATGTGAATATGATGGCTAGTCTAGTAAGTGCAACAAGGTAAAGGTAGTCCCATAGAATATATTGCCATTGGGATGTGAACTGTTAGGCCATGACATATGAGATGAGTTGGCCAGTTCCTTTCCTCATGACCTTCCCTTCCCAGACAGCTCCCAGAAAATTGTCTTGTTCCCATTTTAATGAGGCTGGGTTCTACACCAGAGCTGTACTGGTTTGGAAACAAAATGCCTGCCTCTGCTGGGGATTGAACCTGGACCATTGTCTAAGCAGGCTAAAGCACTGACACCTATGCTACCATGGCTTCTCCTTGAAAGTATTTATCTATGTTTCTTAGTCCTCCTCTAGAATCAAACCAATCTGTCATATATTCTTCATTCTTTTTTCCCTCTACATTGTTTGTTCTATAGTAGATGACACAAATGTGATTAATTATTTATCCAGCTGTGCTATGAGGATTCAATGGATTTGATTGCAAAACTTCCTACGGTGGCAGCAATCATTTATCGAAACTTGTACAAAGGAGGCAGCCCTCCAGAGCCTATTGACAAGAGGAAAGATTGGAGTTGGAACTATACTACAATGCTGGGATTCAATAATCCAGATTTTGTGGAACTAATGCGCCTTTATCTCACAATCCACACGTACGTATACAAGTGATAAATATTTCATTTAAAACCTGTACACAAACTAATGCCTTTATTTTTTCTGTTGCATTTTTGGCAGATTCATCTGAATATGAGAGTCATTGTATTGTTGAAATGCTGTTCCCTAATATCATTGAATTCTTTCAGTCTCAGCAAATTTCAAACAAATCTTCATTTTTCATTAAAAAATGTTCTATTTTCATCTCTCAGGTTGTGGCTTATCCTGATTACTACATTGTCAAAGTTTGTCTTTATATGTCCGTACAGTTTATCTGTAAACTAGATCTTATTTGGGTGTAGTCCTATGAAAAATGGCCTTTCTTCACATTGCTGAATATTGCCTTAAAAGTTCACAATAAAATTGTAAAGATCCAGTATAATTAAGAAAACTGGAAATGTTTTCACTGTAAATACTGATATTTTATTAAGGTTTAAGCAGTTTCATAGTTTTAAAGAAGAAGAGAGCAATCCCAGAGCAAATAGTGCCATAAGGGCATGAAGTGGTAAGTCTTCACATGCACATGGTGATAACATGGGAATCTGAAAACAGCTTGCTACCTTGCCTTCCCAGAAACATAAACTTGTGTTATTCTTGAAATATATCATTATAATTATTTGAATCATGGACTTAAGATTTTTCTGCTCTTTGAATGCTTTTATCATTTATCAAAAGGGCCTTCTATCCTGCCACTAGTGATTGTTGCTGGTTCGGTGGCAAGGTGTTAGAATTCATCACAGCAGATTTTTAGAAGTTGACTTGTACTTCCAAGTCAATCCAGTATAAAATGTATACCAGAAAGGGTCCTGGGAAGTTCAGGCAGTGAGCAGGAGATTGACCACATCACCCATGGAGTGTCATCTGATCCATAAAAATACAGGGTTAACACCAAATACCTGACATGCCTGGACATGTTTCAAAAGGCCTTTTATATTTACCAGTGATTGTGCTCCTGTAGGAAAAGGTTATGAGTTGCATGCTTTGTATTCCAATTTGTTATTTTTGAAAATGAAAATCTATATGTAAAAACACAAAGTAACCTGCACACAACACCATAGTTTCAGCTATTAAATATTTGTTCTCATCGTAAACATTAGTACAACTTATAACTTGTTCAGTTGTATCTATACCACAAACATCATTCAGAAAAAACCCAAGAAAAACATTTAACACATGTTATTGAGAACTTAGTCTTAAATACACTGACAATGTATTGGCAAAAACCTCTATATGGAGATTAAATATATTTTCAAGTATCTTAAAGTCTTTCTCTAGTTACAAAATACTCTTATATGCTTCATTTGTCTTTGTAGTTAGCTTCTCTGAAGGAACTTTAATATATTCCTAATCGTATAAAGATTAGGCATTCATGTTTTGGCTTGTCTTGTAAAAGTGTATATATAAACTCCCATTGCTGTAATAATTTGTTATTGTTATATAAAAGTTGCTAACAACGATATTTATTGGCTTAAAGATTAACATTTGTATGACAGTGTTTCTAAACTCTTAATGCTCATAGATTTATAATCATTTATGATTGTTGTATAAGAGTCACTAACTATAAATACTTGAAGTTTGTTTAAAGGTTTGTCTTTTGTTTTGTTTCCTTCCACATCAAGTGATCATGAAGGAGGGAATGTCAGTGCTCATACATGCCACCTGGTTGGCAGTGCGCTGTCTGACCCATATCTCTCCTTTGCTGCTGGCTTGAATGGTCTTGCTGGTCCATTACATGGCTTAGCCAATCAGGTAATAGATGTTCTCTTTGTATATGAAAATAGATCAGAAAGAAAAAAGTTTGACAGATAACATTTATGGAGTAGTTTGAAAAAAAACAACTAGATATTGTAGAAACTGCAAGAAACATGAAATGGTTACAACTGGAAGAAATCAAATGTAGCATAATATTGATTTAGTCACAATTTAAAGAAGCCAGGTGTAGCAGCATATAGAACAGCCACTGGAAATAACCAGGTGTAGCAGCATATAGAACAGCCACTGGAAGTAACCATGTATAGCAGCATATAGAACAGCCACTGGAAGTAACCAGGTGTAGCAGCATATAGAACAGCCACTGGAAGTAACCAGGTGTAGCAGCAAATAAAGCCACAACTGGAAGAAGCCAGGTGTAGCTGCAAATAGAAAAGCCAGGTCTAGCCACAAATAGAAAAGCCACAATTGGAAGAAGCCAGGTGTAGCAGCAAATAGAAAAGCCACAACTGGAAGAAGCCAGATGTAGCAGCAAATGGAAAAGCCACTGGAAGTAAGCAGGTTTAGCAACAAATAGAACAGCCTCTGGAAGTAACCAGGTGTAGCAGCAAATAGAAAAGCCACAACTGGAAGAAGCTGGGTGTAGCAGCAAATAGAAAAGCCACAATGGTAGAAACCTGTTGTAGCAGCATATAGAACAGCCACAACTAGAAGAAGCCAGTTGTAGCAGTGTATGGAAGAGTTGTAATTGTAAGAAATCAGGTATAATACTGTATGAAACAGTATTAATTGAAAAAACTAGACATAATAATTTATACAACAGTGTTAACTGGTTTCCCTTAAGGGACTTTCTAACATGTACATAATTGTACTTTAAGTGCATAAATTTTCTTGTATGCAACTCAATCAACAGTGCCACTTGTATTAGTTACATGTTAAAAGACAAGAAATACTTTAATTTAATGTCACTTTTTTCATCTATTGTGATCTTTTATTAATAATCGATTTAGAATTTGTATTGAACTTAGCATTTGATTGTTGCCTATTCTCATGCACACATTTGTGTTTAATAGGAGGTACTGGTTTGGACAACTAAGCTACAGGAGAGCCTGGGAGGGGAGGTGTCTGATGAACAACTGAGGGACTTTATATGGAACACACTTAAATCTGGACAGGTGTTAATTTTGAATTTCTGCTGTTTGCATATCTTATTTTGTTTTTTGTTTTGATATTAGTTCATCATTTCTGACATTGATTTAAAGAATAATTTGTAGAAAATCTTATAGAATTTGTAATTTTCTATTTGTTTTAGACTGTGATTTCTTAATGTATTCTAAATGTGTAACTCTACCCACATACAATTATTTCACTTTATTTAAAAACAGGTTGTTCCAGGCTATGGACATGCTGTCCTTCGGAAAACAGATCCCCGCTATACATGCCAGCGAGAATTTGCCCTGAAGCATCTGCCAAATGATCCTCTCTTTAAGTTGGTGTCTCAAATTTACAAAGTTGTTCCGGATATTCTCATTGAACAGGGCAAGGCTAAAAATCCATGGCCCAACGTGGATGCTCACAGCGGGGTCTTATTACAGGTATGGTATAGTCTTAGATCCGTCAAGTAACTATTTTACATATTGAAGTAATCTGCTGGGTTTAAAAATCGCCATCTTGCTGCTTTATAATGCTATATAACCTGCTATATAATGAGCTATCTGACAATTAAATGTCAGTAGTTAAAAGTAAAGAACCCTTTTTTATGGGGTGTATAGTTCTAGTCTCATATTTTCATTGACCAATCAGCACATCATGGGAGATGCGGTCAGTATCAGCCCGCATGGCTTTACTCCACAGAACATGTCCTGGTACCCATTTTAGGCTGTGTCAACCTGAGAGCCAGGTCAGTTTGAGGACAAATGTCTGCCTTGATGGAGACTTAAACACATGACTACCAAGCTAGCTACTGCTCTAATGCAGCTGCCAAACATACATAGGTTGTAATAGTACTAATACAACTATATACATTCATTACAAATTTGTCTTTGTTATGTACAGTATTTTATACATAAATTTTCAAAGCATGATAATCATGTTTCTATTTTCTATCCACAGTATTATGGACTTAAGGAAATGAACTATTACACAGTGATGTTTGGAGTGTCTCGAGCACTGGGTGTATTAGCTTCACTTATATGGGACCGTGCTTTAGGACTTCCGATAGAGCGGCCCAAATCGTTTGACACACCGCACCTAAAGAAATTAGTTGGTGCTAAATAGTCATCGGAAAATAATGTACTCAATTCTGTAAGCTTTTGTGTTAAACAAAAATGTTTTTTTTTCATGTTTATTTATTTGTTGGGTTAGTTCTGTAGACAAGTTAGACATTCTGGCTTTAGAATTTGAGAATGTGATGCTACAAGTTGTGTGAATATGAAATAGAAGATTGTGTCTTTATTCATATATACAGGAGAAAATGCATATTTTGGTGAACCTGTGCAAACATTGTTCATACACCGATCACAAAGCAGGACATTTACACAGATTACAAAACGGTGTCATTAAAATGTGTGTTTATTTAGCTTGTTGTGTTAAAGCACATTGCCTGAAAAATTATGTTTCTTTTCAGAAAGGTGACTCTAGAAAACTATTTAGTATTTGTGCATTTCTCACATTCCTTTATTCATGAAGTGAGTGCTGCACAATTGTTAATAAAACTTGCAAATCAAAACAATATCATAGGTTTCTGGCATTTATGCATAGTTTTGTATTGTATGCAATTGCTACTGGCACTGAGGTAACACTGAGTTCATGCGGGCAACATTATTTACATATCTGTCACTGTTTAAAGGAAAATCAGTATAATTCTTTAGTTTCCTCTAAAAGGTTCATGAGAAAAATGACAGTTTGAACAATGAGGACACATAAATAGACTGCACGATTTATTGCCTGACATATTTTGCTGCACTTTGTCAGGTACATACTGCAAAATTCACATGATATAAACTAAAGCAATCAAATAAATCGTTCATAAATATGAAAATGTTTGCAAGCCATTGTGTTTCCCATGATGTCAACATCAAATGTGTTGTAGATAGATGAATTGGCAGACACACTACGTATGTTGTTTTTCACTTACAAACTAGGACCACAAGTGATCCAACTGATATATTGTAAATTAGTTTTCAAATATTGTTAGAGGAAAGAGAAAAGTGTCAACATTTTCATCTGGTGGTTGTGGGAAAAGTAGGGTAACATTTGTCAAGATGAAAATGTATGAATTGTTATCTGTTTGTTGGGCTCTGTTCTAGCCTTAGTCTATTATAATACTTTACTATATACTGTGTGTGGGATTTCCCCCTAGATTTAACCTAGATATCATCTGTTTGTTGGGCTCTGTTCTAGCCTTAGTCTATTATAATACTTTACTATATACTGTGTGTGGGATTTCCCCCTAGATTTAACCTAGATATCATCTGTTTGTTGGGCTCTGTTCTAGCCTTAGTCTATTATAATACTTTACTATATACTGAGTGTGGGATTTCCCCCTAAATTTAACCTAGATATCATCTGTTTGTTGGTCTCTGTTCTAGCCTTAGTCTATTATAATACTTTACTATATACTGAGTGTGGGATTTCCCCCTAGATTTAACCTAGATATCATCTGTTTGTTGGGCTCTGTTCTAGCCTTAGTCTATTATAATACTTTACTATATACTGTGCATGGGATTTCCCCCTAGATTTAACCTAGATGTTATCTGTTTGTTGGGCTCTGTTCTAGCCACTGTTATGCCTGTCTGTTATAATACTTTACTATATACTGTGCATGGGATTTCCCCCTAGATTTAACCTAGATGTTATCTGTTTGTTGGGCTCTGTTCTAGCCACTGTTATGTCTGTCTGTTATAATACTTTACTATATACTGTGCATGGTATTTCCCCCTAGATTTAACCTAGATGTTATCTGTTTGTTGGGCTCTGTTCTAGCCTTAGTCTATTATAATACTTTACTATATACTGTGCATGGGATTTCCCCCTAGATTTAACCTAGATGTTATCTGTTTGTTGGGCTCTGTTCTAGCCTTAGTCTATTATAATACTTTACTATATACTGTGCATGGGATTTCCCCCTAGATTTAACCTAGATGTTATCTGTTTGTTGGGCTCTGTTCTAGCCACTGTTATGCCTGTCTGCCTGTCTGTTATAATACTTTACTAGCTACTGGCCGTGGGATTTCCCCCTAGATTTAACCTAGATGTTATCTGTTTGTTGGGCTCTGTTCTAGCCACTGTTATGCCTGTCTGTTATAATACTTTACTAGCTACTGGCCGTGGGATTTCCCCCTAGATTTAACCTAGATGTTATCTGTTTGTTGGGCTCTGTTCTAGCCTTAGTCTATTATAATACTTTACTATATACTGTGCATGGGATTTCCCCCTAGATTTAACCTAGATGTTATCTGTTTGTTGGGCTCTGTTCTAGCCACTGTTATGCCTGTCTGTTATAATACTTTACTAGCTACTGGCCGTGGGATTTCCCCCTAGATTTAACCTAGATGTTATCTGTTTGTTGGGCTGTTTGATTTGTTCAGAAATGTGTGTGTGTGTGTTTTTTTTTTTCCACATCCCTTACAGGACGTTGCAGTCAACATCATTTTTTAGTTGCTCTTGATGTATGCAAGATTACACTCAGTAGTTTGCCATTGCTTTCTGAGCGACCGGCTCACATAACCTGTAAGTTACCAACTCGGGGAGAACTGCTACCGATTCTCGTCCAGGTTACGTTACTCACGAGAATATACACTCAGGATACATTAAATACATCAATTTGCATATTTATTTTTGTCTATCTTTAGAAGTGTTTCATAACATGAAATGAATTAGAACAATCATGTGTGCCATATTACACCATCATGATCAATTTCTTCTTCTTTTTCATTCCTCCAAAATGTTTATTTTGGACGTAATTGCGTTGTGCCTGTATACAGCACAGCTGCTGAATTTGCGCCTTTCGGCTGATACATCCGACTTCTTCAGGCATTTGTTGACCGGGTTAACCTTTCCGGGTTGATCGATTTTATTATGAATGAAACACAGAAGTACACAGACGTGCGACTGTTGAATATCAGTGATGTTCTTGTTTAGACATTTCATACTGCTGTGTTTATAAAATGTTTTGTTTTGTCCTCAATGTTCATAAGTCCACTACGGTTTATATCAGCGACACATATAACAAACTCCCTCTATTGTTAACATTCCATTAGTGTTATATATGTAAAGAGAAACAGTTGTTTGTTATTATGAATAAATTGATTAGACCATTAAAAGAAGTGTTAAATATTTCCTGTGTGAAAACATATCATGTGATTTCAGTTGCAATATCTATGATTGCATCACATGTGACCCTCACATGTCACAAACCCTGTTGCAGTAGTGATAACCTCTGCTTTGAACTGAGAATAATAGATGATTTTTTGTGTTGTTTGAAAGTAGTCTTTGTTAATGGCTTTATGTAAACTTGCACAGACAAAGTCAGGAGGTCAGAGAGATAGCACATGGCCTAATTTCTTGGGAGTGTCTGTTCTTCTGAAATAAATCGTCTTATCTAATAGTGTATGCTACTAAAAGTATGTATGTGCTAGATAAACTACCTTGACTGTGTCGCTGTCGACCTGTCCTTGTTACGGGATATCATAGTAAGGTCATCCCATATTTAAACTAGTGAACTTGAACATGATCATGCCAAACTCTTTCAAGCTACATATGTTATTTTGAGGAAAAATTTGAAATAGACTGTATTCAAGTTTGTAATACTGCTATTCATCCTGTTATGAGTCTAGGCTAATATTATACAAACATCATAGAGACAGCTGGTTGATCATGAGTTTCAAGGCCAAACTTTAGGTAGCCATACTGATCAAAACTGTTAAACTGTTTTAAAGCTATTCAAACAGCAATTGTGCGGACTTCTAGTAGCAAGCTGTTATAATAAATTATTCAGTCTCATTGTGGCACATATTCCTGCTGGAAGTTTTGTATTTGATCTTTCCCTAAATTATCTCGCCATGACTCCACATGACGAGAAAGTAGATGTGCACATTATATATGCCTTCTGGTTTTCTTGATGCTACTTTTTAGTTGTGTTTTATTAATAATGTCTGACCCGGCCCGGCTTCGCCCAGTCCCTGGTGGGGAGCATCTCATTTAATTCATATAAGTAGTCATATAAGTTCTCGTTCCCGTTACCGACTATCTGTCTGTCTGTCTGTCTGTATGTCTGTCTGTATGTCTGTCTGTCTGTCTGACCCGGCCCGGCATCACCCAGCTCCTGGTGTGGGGCATCTCATTTAATTCATATAAGTAGTCATATAAGCTCCCGTTCCCGTTCCCGACTATCTGTCTGTCTGTCTATCTGTCTGTCTGTCTGTCTGTCTGTCTGATCCGGCCCGGCTTCGCCCAGCCCCTGATGGGGAGCATCTCATTTAATTCATATAAGTAGTCATATAAGTTCCCGTTCCCGACTGTCTGTCTGTCTGTCTGTCTGTCTGTCTGTCTGTGGAGGGAGGAGGAGGAGGGAGGAGAAGAATGCAGGAGGGGGAGGAGGAGGTGGAGGGAGGAAGAGATAGGCGGAGAGAGGAGGAGGAGGAGTAGGGAGGAATAGGAGGGGGAGGAAGAGGGGGGAAGGAGGGAGGAGGAGGAAGGAGAGAGGAGGAGTGATTAGGAGGAGGAGGAGGAGGGAGGAGAAGAACGCAGGAGGGGGAGGATGAGGCGGAGGAGGGGGAGGAAGGAAGAGGAGTGATTAGGAGGAGGGAGGAGGATGGAGAGAGGAGGGGAAGAGAAAGAGGGTAGGAGGAGGGGAGAGGAGGAGGAGGATTATAACGCATATGCCTGTAGATAACTGCAGTGAAAAGGTGGGTCTGTCTATCTATCTGACCCGGCGTGGCTTATCCCAGCTCCTGGCGGGTAGCGTCTCATTAAATTCATGCAACAAAAAAAAGTAACTTAAAAGAATGTCCTTCCACACACCATCCATTATTTCTAATGAAAACTGTTTCTAATCACCTGCATGACTGTAGATAACTTCTTAAGCATAAAAAGATGAGTTACAATGTTATGCATTATGCATTATTTTTATGAAAACTTTGAAAATGCCTTAAAGTTTGTATCATTATTTATTACTAGCTGACCCGGCCCGGCTTCGCCCAGTCCTTGGTGGGGAGCATCTCATTTAATTCATATAAGTAGTCATATAAGTTCCCGTTCCCGTTACCGACTAACTGTCTGTCTGTCTGTCTGTCTGTCTGTCTGTCTGTCTGACCCGGCCCGGCATCGCCCAGTTCCTGGTGTGGAGCATCTCATTTAATTCTTATAAGTAGTCATATAAGCTCACGTTCCCGTTCCCGACTATCTATCTGTCTGTCTATCTGTCTGTCTGTCTGTCTGTCTGTCTGATCCGGCCCGGCTTCGCCCAGCCCCTGATGGGGAGCATCTCATTTAATTCATATAAGTAGTCATATAAGTTCCCGTTCCCGACTGTCTGTCTGTCTGTCTGTCTGTCTGTCTGTCTAATCATTTATTGGTTGCAGTTAGAACAACCTTAGATAAACGAAGACCAAATTACAAAAAGCATTAGAAAGAGCACTTGAAAGATCTTTACATCTTCCCCAACAATTAACTTGGGTACATGGAGCAGCGGCAGCAGCAGCAGAAGAAGAAGAAAAAGGAGGAGTAGGAGCTGGGAGGAGGAAGAGGGAGGTGGAGGAGGGAGGAGTAGGAGGGAGGAAGAGATAGGCAGAGAGAGGAGGAGGAGGGATTAGGAGGAGGAGGATGAGGGAGGAGGGGAGGAGGAGGAGGGAGGAGAAGAACGCAGGAGGAGGAGGGAGGAGGTGGAGGGAGGAAGAGGGAGGAAGAGGGAGGAGGAGGAGGTAGATGGAGGAGGAGGAGGGAGGAGGAAGGAAGAGGAGTGATTAGGAGGAGGCAGGAGGAGGAGGAAGAGGGAGGAGGAGGAGAAAGAGGGAGGATGGGGGAGGGGAAGAGGGTAGGAGGTGGAGGAGGGGAGAGGAGGAGGAGGAGGAATATAACGCATATGCCTGTAGATTTAATAATGGCTGAAGTTGTTCCATGTCTTCTTAGAGTTGACGACAGTGTAAAGAAATATAAAATCTTCAAACTTGATAGAGATAAGGTAACTATTATTTATTTTGATTTTGTGGTTGTTTCGGGATTTGAAATTTAAATATTGAGCACAACCCACTACTGGCAACGCCGATCACATTCTGGTATGAACCTAAGGCCTATCCACGTCAATATGGAAGCCACTATACTCGAGTTTCGCCCTCGTTTGAGCTCGTCAGTAGTGCATATCCCTGACCGGATCCGGAAACAGTCCCGGATCACGCGTGTGAAGCGGGTGTGTAACCACGCGGCACACACTGGACACACCAAATTATCACAACAGAACATCACAACGCTACCCATCGTAGGCTATGCTCGTAGCTATGCTATTTATTTATTCTTTAAGCATAAAAAGATGAGTTACAATGTTATGCATTATGCATTATTTTTAAGAAAACTTTGAAAATGCCTTAAAGATTGTATCATTATTTATTATAACTCATATGCCGGTACATAACTATGGACAAAGAGTTTATAAATCTTTGAAAACGATGCCACAATATGACTATAAGTTATACAGAAAAGTTATGCCCCTTGAAATAACTTTTACAGAGTTAAGTCCCCTGAGATATATGAAATTATAATGAAAAATTAAATAATATTGGGTAAGCAGCCGATTTCACACTAAAAAAATATCACAGTGGGCTGCGCTGGAATGAAAGGAAGACGTGTAGAAAATTTCATCGCAATCGGATGGGCCGTTCGCGAGTGCATAAAGGACATACGGACATACAGACAGACGGAGATCGCCTTTTATATATAAGAAGATAACTCATATGCCGGTACATAACTATAGACAAAGAGTTTATAAATCTTTGAAAACGATGCAACAATATGACTATAAGGTATACAGAAAAGTTATTAAAAGTTATGCCCCTTGAAATAACTTTTCTAGAGTTAAGTCCCCTTGCTATATAGAAATTATAATGAAATATGAAAAATTAAATAATATTAAGTAAGCAGCCGATTTCACACTAAAAAAATATCACAGTTGGCAGCGCGGGAATGAGAGGAAGACGTGTAGAAAATTTCATCTCAATCTGATGGACCGTTCGCGAACGCATAAAGGACAAACATACAGACAGACAGACGGAGATTGCCTTTTATATATAAGATAAAACTGGGGAAGCACAAGGTAGACTCATTCATAGATCATTATCATAAGTGCCATCTCCACATTTAAGGTCAGCGGTAATGAGTCTCCGACGCCCTCTGTCCTGTATCTTCGTGGTGCATTGAAGCAGGCTTCTTCCAATCCATCTTTTGATGTTGTCCACCCACATGTAACATTGTTTTCCACTCCATGTCTTGATGTTTTCACCCACATGTAACATTGTCTTCCACTCCATCTCTTGATGTTGTCCACCCACATGTAACGTCTTCCACTCCATCTCTTGATGTTGTCCACCCACATGTAACGTCTTTCTTTTGCTGACTTCTCTTCCACTATGACTCCAAAACAACCTTTAACGAGGACTCGTAGATTGGAAACTAAATAAGGAAACACTAATGGTTTTTTTTTAACTGACCATGACTAGCATAAGTAAAACACAACCTTTTATCAGACTTTTGTGATTGTAGACATTCTCAGCAGGTTTTTTAAAATAATAATTGTATGCAGTAATAAATATGAGTTAATGTATAAATGAATAGAAAGAAGTCATAGTAGAAGCAACACAATGCACTAGTGTCTTACACAGGTATAAAATAACTTGCATGGTACAGAAACACATCTGTATCATTCAACTTTTGCTGAGTATATGTGCTGTGATGTTGATTCTTTTACCGAAGTGATTTATCTCAACGAAAACATGTGGAATGCTGGGACAGAATGCCAGAGTTGCAACGATACAATGAGCATAGGATTTGATTACCTAAGAATGACAGTCCTTTCATCTGGTAGAACTGAAACTATTTTAGTAGATTTCATAGTTTAACACAAAACTATCTCTGTGGTCTTGAAGTCTAGTTTCATCATTAGCGTGAACAAATCACAACTAATAATCAGTTGAACATATGTTCAGTGAATTACCATGGTAATGAAGAGTGACATCAGCATGACTTTCCTTCAGGGCAGTGTGTAATTATACGGCAAACGAAAATGGCATAATCAGCCAGCAGGTGATATAAGAAAAGTATTGACTGCAGCTGTATATCATCATCATGCATGATTGACATCTCACATGATAACCGGTCTTTTATCAGGTCTGTGTTCTTGTCCAGGTTGTGGCACGTGGCCAAGTCATCCGGGTATATATCTTTTTGTCTTCCCCTTGCCTTTTTTCCCCTTTTTAGCTGTTTTTATTTTAAGAATAACACTATTAATGATGGCTCAGGTAGATCAGAGAAATATGCATGCTTGAGAATATTGAGAGTGGAGAGCAGTGGGTCAGAATGCCAGTGGAAAAGTCAGACCTGTGCAGGGTCATAATATTTGATCAGGAATGCACAGATTGGCTGGCATGCTGCACTCAATGGGAGGTGCACTAACTGATCCATGACAATTCTCGACCAGATGTAATCATCTACACAAATGGCTGTGTGCTAAGAGGTACAAAATGTGCCTGGTGAGTTCATGGCGAAGGTTGGTGGATGGTGTTTGGTGCAGGAGAGTCTGGCATATGATACCACAAAATTTAGTCTGAGAATGGAGGTGGAGGAAGTCATGGTGGCATTCTGCTGGTTGGAGGACAAACAGCACATGCATATCATGGTTGTACAGACTCACAAAGTATGATGAGAGAAGTGAAGACAGGCATGCCTGGGGCAGAGTGGCAGACCTCAGTACAGCACTCATAAACAGAGAGCTTGTGTTGGATTTTTTCCCCAGGACATGCTGGTATGGTGGGGGACGAGCAGGCGGACAGAATGGCTGGGTCTGCACCCCTTGGTGGTGTATTGGTGCATTTAAAAAAAAATGTTGCATATCCCTTATAGGACGTTGCAGTCAACACCAGCATTTTTCAGTTGCTGGTGATGTACTAGGCAAGTTTTACGTTCAGTAGTTTGCCATTGCTTTTTGAACGACCGGCTCACATACCCACGTAAGTTACTAGCGCGGCTGATTTTCGCAGCTGCTGTTTTCCTCACGTGGATATACGGGATTACGAACAATGTCGTTAACTCTTGGCCAGGGAGAACGGCATATTGGTGCATAAAGCAGATGTATTCCAGGCCCTTTGGAATCGTGTGTATAGTGCAAAAGAACAATTAGATAATCACAGCTTGGAGAGAATGGTAGTGCAGGGAGTTACCAGTAGATCTGGCAGACACTCAAAAAAGCAGAAAGGCCAGGTGGACACATAATCAGATTGCTACTGATACCATTAGTACAGTATTGGGACTCTTCGCTGGGTGTTGCAGATGAGGACGAAGCATTATGGGGATTTTCTGAGTTCTGTGATGTCGGTTCTTGGCTCAACTCAACTTAAATGATGCTTCAGATGTCTAATGTTTCGGTTATGACAAATTGCTCTTAGGGATAACATAAACACAATTTATTAAAACTATATATAATACACAATAACAATTATAAGCAATAGATCCTGAAGTAGTAAAGATGTGGTGCATATCGTCCAGAATAGTACAACAGAAAATAGATCATTATCATGTGCCCTGCCGATAAGCAATGTTTCGCCATTTCACACGATAACCAGATTCATGGATCAGCTCTGTGTTCATATCTCAACTTTGCCATGTGGCTAAACTATCCAGATATTTATCTCTCTGCATTCCCTTTGTTCTTTTCCCCCCACTCTTGCCAGTCATCACTAAGTTTTCTAGTTCATTTCTTCTCATAAGGTGCTCAAAACATCTTGACTATTTCTAATTTCTCTTATCAGTTTATGGTATTCATTTGTTTCTTGTAGCACTTGCTTGTTGGTTTTTCTGTCTCTTCGTGGTATTCTTGTTTAAGAATATTCCCATTTACCCATACATTACAATGTGCTATTTCTTTCTTCTTAGAGATGACCATAATTGATAGATATACACACAGTATTTGGAAAGAATAATTGAATTTATCATTAAGATCCTATATCCCAACACAAAGAACGAACACTCATATTTCTAGTAACATCCTACGGATGCAAATCATGGACCATTTCACAATCAATAAAGAAGACAGTCTAGGCTTCTGAACTTAAATGTTGCAGGAAAATGTCTAGGATACGTGGAATTACAAGATGAAAATAATGACGTTCTACCAGATCTGACCTTCAGAGAAAACTGACTCATAATCAGCATGATGCCTGGTAAACTAAAATACTGTGCATGTAAATGTACGAGGCAGGGGAACTACTGAAGGATAGAGAGTCTTTCCAGCAGCAGTGATGACAGACGTTCTGCAAAAGACCTGCTACGTGATAATGATAATAGAAATTATATGGGTGTTTGTAAAGTCTCACTACACTTTGTATGTAGAACAAATTTGAAAAATGGAGTACATGATGTCATAAAAAATGCCCTCCACAGTCCATCTTAAAGCAACATGCAGTGATTGGCTGTCGTCTGCTGGAGTAATTCTTTGCACTCAAATTTTTATCAACGGAAGAAATGAATTTTTTTTCTCCAAATGTGTTCTACATACAAAATGTAGTGAGACTTTACAAAGACCCTGTATAATAAATAACAAAAAGCTATAGGGGGTAGTAAGCGGGCTTGGCTCATTGGTGTAATGGTTGGAATGTTTCATGGACAAGGGTTTGATATCAGCTCTCGATGTTCGCTATGGGAGAGGAAGCACTCAGACCTATAAAATGGGAAGGTCTTAACACTCCACATACCTAAAGCTGATTCCTATATTTGTTAAAATATGGGTACATGAAATAATAAAAAAAATTACTGCAGCTCAAAGAAGGTGAATAATTGTTAACACTTTAGACTAACTGATACAATTTCAGCTGAGGTATTCCTTTTTTTCATTTGTTCTTATATCACATGGGTCTCTCTCTCGCTCTCTCTCTCTCTTTCTTCCTCCTCCTCCGAAGTACTCTTGTTACTGCAGCGAGGCGCTGTCGTCATTTCGAGGTGATAGGTTAGAATCCTGAACGGTAACTATAGCTTTGAATTTGTATGTTGTCTAGTGCGTACTCTAATCCATACTTCTTTCCCTACTTCTATGAGCACCAAACAATACATTCTCTCTCTCTCTCTCTCTCTCTCTCTCTCTCTCTCTCTCTCTCTCTCTCTCTCTCTCTCTCTCTCTCTCTGGGGGGAGGGGGAAGGGGGGGGGGTGTTGATTTTGAACTTTCGATTCTGTATGATGGAATTTTCCCTATACTTATGCCACAGCGCCGGGTAGAAAGAGCCCTGAAATGTTATATACAACCTGTCTTGCTGTAAGGCAGTGAATAATCGAATGTTAATGAAACAATAAAGAGCTTGGAAGCAGTGGAGATGTGGTTCCTGTGACGAGATAAGTTAAGCTGAGAACCGACATCACTGCACTCAGGACATTCCCACACGTGCTCCGTCCCTTCGTTTAACAGCCATCTAAGAGGCATACTACTAATCATTCCAACTGCTATCTGACTGAAAGTTATCCTGGTCTTCCTTTTCAGTTTTGAAATTCGTCCAGAACCCCTACCAACCTCCCGCAATATCATTCTCTCCAAATACGGGCTCTCAGTTTTGTTTCCCAACCTTCCCTACCTAGTCTCTCCCTTGTCCATAGGTAATCTATCACCGAGAGGTGTATTCTCTGCCAGCCCATTCATTCATTCATTCATTCATTCATTCATTCATTCAGTAGCATGCCCTTTGCAGAACCTCGCTCCCATAACATCTTTCGGAATACTTCTCAATCACAAGCAAGATGTCCTGCGTCCGATACACCCATCTTCTCTTTGGCCTTCCTCTTCTTCTCTTCCCAGGCATATACGGCTCCGTTATTGTTCTCTCCAAACTCTCGTGACGTTTCATTCATTCACTATATGCCATGCCGATAAGCGTGGGCGGTCATGTTCTGCCATCTCACTCGATCACCAGAGTCGTGGATCAGCTCCGTGTTTCTGTCTCGACCATGCCCCGTGGCCAAGTCATCTAGGTATTTAATTCTTGGTCTGTTCCCCTCGTTCTTGCCAGTTGTCACCAAGTTTTCCAATTCATTTCTTCTCATAACATGCCCAAAAATGTTGACTGTCTACATCTAATGTCTCTAATCAGTTTACGATCTTCATTTGTTTCTTGAAGGACTTGTTCATTGGTTTTTCTATTTGTTTCAAGTGACCAAAATATATCAATTGTCTTTGTTTTATCATCATTAATAGCCAACCCTCTTCAATATTCAGCTGTTGAAGTATGGATGCATTTGTTCCTTTCTTTACCCAAGATATTATTAGAACCCATCTATAGCATTTATATTCAAGGGCATTTATGCGCTGTTCAGCCTTTTAGCTTTTTCATTTCCCCGCACTCCCGCAAGACCAGGGCAGAAAATCCATACAAATCTGTGACCTCTGAAGCGAGACAAACTATTCGAAACGAAACATTCCTTTCTCCACCTTACTAAGACTATCCAGTGCCACCCATCGGGCGATGGAACGCCAATTATTCCTCCCCACCACGTTTAACAACAAAAGTGGAAGGTGATGATGATGATGACTAAGCATACTCCATGAGTCCGCAATGAATACAATGTGTTGCAGCAGTCTCCTCCAACCATCGGATAGCTGCTGTTGCTGCTTTCATCTCCATTTTAAAGCTAGAGGTCGTAGTCTTATATGCCAGACTCTCCCTTTTTGAGCATCGCCCATTAGCTAATGAGACGAATGTTGCGGATACCTTATATTTCCAGAGTAACTAACAACAATTGACTGGAAAAGGCTAATGAAAGCAAAACATTATGTACAGCTATAAGAAAGAGACACGCGTTATTCTTTGGTTATGTAATGAGAATAATGGCGTTGGAAAACACTATGATGACTAAAAAGATCATTGGCTAGAGGCAGATTAAGAGAAAGGATGCTGGCTAGGCTGAGATGGTGGCCTGGAGTGTTATCATCAGCACAGTTAAACCAGAGCACCAAGGGCTGAAATCTGTGGGGAGGCGTAAGCACCTGTGCCAACTTGCAAAACACATGATGTGACACACACACACACACAGAGAGAGAGCGAGAGAGAGAGAGAGAGAGAGAGAGAGAGAGAGAGAGAGAGAGAGAGAGAGAGAGAGAGAGAGAGAGACGGATGGAGGGAGAGGAACTCTTTGGAAACGCAGCATCATAAATAAAAAATATATTCATATAACTATAGACCACCATCTCTTCAAATGTAAAGTGGTAACGTAAACATTACTTTACCAGTACCGTTTCTTTGCAAAACATCGCTCTCGTCACAACCAACCGGAAAAGACTCTCAGTCCTTTGTAATTTCCCCTGCCCTATGACTTTTCACACCAAATGTCTCAGTAAAGTCTTGTGTCCATGTTAACAGTAGGTGGACCCCAGATGCCTTTCATGCGGGTCATGTGCCCTGTTTACTGGTGTAGATGGTCGTGTCTGTCTACAGACTTCGGTACTTGATGTTGTGGATCAACTCTATTATATTCCTCCAATTCCTCCTCGATATTCCTCCAATCCAAATTCTTACTACACCCAGCATCACTTCTCTTGGTTCCTTAGGTTGCACACATGTAAAATATCCGGGAATTCCCAGTAGTGCACTGATGTGTATAGTTCTTTTAAGCTTGACCGTTGAGGTGAGTGTCAAGGTGTACTCAGAATAAATGTTTCAGTGCTTTCATGCAATGAAAATTAAATAGTTAAACAAATAGCCATTTGACGTCAGGTAACTACTTCACCTTCTCGCTTTGTTCGTAACCTCTTGTTTGGCGTGTTGTGTAGTATTTCTACCTGTAATATATTGTTTACATCAGACATGGATTGCATCAGACACGTTAGAATTAATAAAACAATGAAGGGAACTAAAACAGACAGGAGGAAAAACCGATAAAACGAGAAGTAAGAAAGAAACAAGAAAGGACAAATACCAGTATATACAAGATTGTTGTACTAGAATAGAGCAAAATCATAAGAATGGAAGAGATTACGAAGTGTTCAAAGAAATTAAGTTATTGACAAGAAATGTTTAACCTCAGTTAAATTCTATCTGGGACAGGTTGGGAAATACCCTAACAGAATCTAGAAAAATCCTAGAAAGATAGAAGGAATACTGCAGTGGAATGTATGATATGAATGACTGTTTGGATGTGAATGAAGTAATGGACCAATTACAGCAGAGACAGAACATGAACCCTCATTAGATTAAACTGTATGGGCAACTGCAAATCTTCTGGATGTGATGAGATATCAGCTGAAATAATTAAAGTGGAAAGAGCAGAAAGCATAAAATCTATCAGGCGTTATGTAAAAATATGTAGAAATATGGTATATGGCCAAAAGATTTGAAGAGAACTGTCTTCATTCCAATACCAGAATAGGGCAACTTGAAATTATGCATCAACTCAACTATAGAACTGTTGCCTTGATCAGCCATGCAAGTAAACTTCTACTAAAAATCATAATGGGAAGACTTCGTAAGAAATTGGAAGAAGAAATTAACGTGGTTCAAGCTGGATTTAGACAAGGAAGAGGAACAAGAGATCACATGCTCAACATGCATTAATAATTGAGAAGTGTAGAGCATTTAATGTAAACATATTCTCATGTTTTGTGGATTATTCAAAGGCATTTGACAGTGTATAACTCAGAAACTTTGGAAAATCATTGGGGAATATGGGCTTTCCATCACGTGTAGTACAACTCATAAAAATGTTGTATCTAGACCAACAAGCAGTAGTTGGAATAGATGGCGAGACGTCAGACTGGTTTCACATCAAGCAATGGCAAGCTACTGAACGTCAACTTACCAAGAAATCACAAACATTCCAAAAATTCTGGGTTTGACTGTGACGTCCTGTAAAGGATATGCAACAAACTTCTTTGTCGATCTTTGAACTCTTAACTTGGTCTTGCTCGACATATGCCATCCCTGTCTGTCAGGATTCAGCCTTTCGTGTATGCAAATTGCAACTGTAGTAGTTGAAGTTGAGTTTTCGGTATACAGACGTACGTGATCTGTCTCAAAACAAAGAATGAAACTTACACAGTATTTTGAATTTTGACATGCGTCGCATGTTTCAAAAGTACCGTTCAATCAGTTATTTATTTGTACATGAATAAATGCTAATCTGTTAGAATTTTGGAGGAGTCGTGTATGTGGCAGTTGATTAGCACTGCTTCTCAGTCTGGGTAGGATAGAAGGCTAGTGGTTATTCTAATAAAGGTCATTTCCACCTATTTGTGTAATTAAAGGAACGAATACAGATTTTACCAGAAATGACAGATTAGTAACGCATATCACTTGAAAACAAATCACGATTTAGGGAGGGTAAAAAGGCACTAAACTCTTTTTATCGATATTTACTTCATTCCTTAAAATAAACATCAATATGACGATCTTACACTGTGTACCGTTTGTAGGCAATTTCATCATCTTTTTGTCTGTGATATTTTCATATTTAAAACTAGGTATTCACTCAGTGCCTTCTCAGTGGCGAAGGCGTTACGGACGCAATTCTTAATCCCACATACCGCGTTCTAAACACAGCTGCGGGCGATTCGGCAGCAGACCGCCTTGCGTTGGCATTTTATGAAAATGGTATGATCCCGATCGTTCAAAAAGCAATGGCAAACTATTGAACGTAAACTTGCCAAGAGATCACAAACAGCAAATAAATGCTGGGGTTGAATGGTACGTCCTGTAAAGGATAAGCAACAAACATTTTATTCAGTCAGTCAGATATGAAGATAATCTCATAATGTCTAGTCATGTCTGTTGTGCACTTCCTGGTTCTGTATACTGAAATGTAACCTTCTCTGAGTCATGCATTTTCAACATGAACAAGATATGGTAACTAACCATCTATTCCTTCTTCATTTAATCTTCAAAGGATTCTGTGCCAAACAAGACTTAGGTTTGGACCAAACATAAATTAATGACGGAAAATGGGATGCAGGGATGTCTCAAAGTTATGACTCAAAAGTTGCTAATATGGTAGCAGATATATTGTATTATAATGCAGTGACAACATTTCAGCGATATATAAGCCTATGGCAGATACGGGAAGTCGCTCAAGACGATTAATCATCCCATGACAGTTAATCAGATATATTCCCAAGAGAAATGACGCTGGGTGGATTGAGACGGTGGCATGGAGGAATATCATCAGTAGATGTCGATCCAGAACAGCAAAGATCGAGATCTATGGGGGGCCATGAACGCCTACAACAGATGGCAAGGCAAATGATGATGTTTTTTTTTTTTTTTTGCGCTCGCTCACTTTTAACTCAAGCGTAGTTTATAAACACTACTACTAGTAGTGCTGGACTGAATTTTACATGTTGATTAGATTTTCCCTATTAACAGTGTCTTTCGCCATCAGGCGAACCCACTCCGACTTCAGAGGTACTTGTAATGTACGTCCCCAAGTCCAGGACGATAGGTCAACATTTTCGTCCAACTGTCCGGTGTAGGAGTTGAACCCCTTACCTCGGCATCAGCACACCGGATGTTTAAGAACACGCGTTCTTATCCATTTAGCCATGCTGACCTACGCAATTGATGATGAAGATATGCGTGCATGCGTGCGCGCGCGGTGTGTGTGTGTTTTTTTTTTTTAAATAATCGGTTTCTTTATTGCAGCATCATAAAGAACTTTCCTTATCGGTAAATATTCCACAATGGAAGATTATAGCCATGATTTCCTTAAAGCATACCCCATTCGTTTTTGCGGTAAGTGAATTATTTAAAGGTAGTCCTGGTTAATTGTTGTTGATAGTAACAGTGTGTGTTTACATATTACCATAACTGCTTTATTCAGTAATGATTAGTTGTTATCTAATGTGTTATCTTGGTGTTCCTGGTTCAGACGTTTCTGGGGTCGACCGAGCCTCATAAAATGGATACCGGATAGTTACCACGATCAGAATTCAGATTACTGTGCGAATATGATTGTTGTATATTTCGACTTTAATGATTTATCTCATTGCGTTAGTTGTATGGATTCTGCAGTGTGCACCTAACGATATGCAGCGAAATATTCCAGTCAATAAATTGGGCAAAATAGTATTTGTGTCGTCATTGTTCAAAGTTATCAGAATTGTCTTGAAATTGCTGGGGGAGGAAAAGCGGAGAGGAAGCAGTCTTGCCAGCCCACCTGATTATGCCGTGACCTAGAATATGTGACGGCCTAACACATGACACCACGAGGGCAGCATCTGGGACCACCATGCCATGCCATAGGTTATCTTGCTGTTGTACTTGATGTTTGCTTTTGGTGTTGGTTCTGAATCACTTTTACTGTACACGGATATCTGCATAAGTGCTCCAATTTTCTGCCATAGATCACACAAGGAGGTTCTCAGCACAGTTCATGAACTTCACGGCAACAGTGGGGATTCAGACGTGTGTATCAGCATCACACGCGCTATAAATATGTTTTGTGTGTGGGCAGTGTATACACCAGAGTCACACATGCTTTAAATATTTTTTTTTTTCGTGGGAGTAGCTTTTGTGTATGGGCAGTGTATATACTAGAATCACACATGCTTTAAATATGCTTTGTGTAGGGGTAGCTTTTGTGTGTGGGCAGTGTATATGTCATATTCACACATGCTTTAAATATGTTGTGTGTGGGCAGCTTTTGTGTGTAGGCAGTATATATACCATAATCACACATGCTTTAAATATGTTTTGTGTGTGGGTAGCTTTTGTGTGTGGGTAACTTTTGTGTGTGGATAGCTTTTCTAATTGTGACAATTAGCGTGGACAACGATCCACTAGGGCTGCTCTTTTCCATTTACAATTGTTGAAGAATGTTTAACGGCCGCATCAAATTCACGGATCCAGTGAGTTTTTCACCATCGTCCAAGCAGGTTTGATGTCCAACACACTACCTCAGGATCAAGGGGGTGGGAGGTATCATCCTTTTATTATTTTTTTTCCCGCGTTTCCATCCTGTTTCAGGATATTGCAGTCAACATCAGCATCTTTCAGCTGTATGTTGATTCCTAGGCTAGATTACGCTCATCAGCACGCCACGACTTTCTGAGCGACCGGCTCCATAATCTCATAAAATCACTGGTGCGAATCCTTTTATTATATTACTAGCTGACCCGGCCCGGCTTCTCCCAGTCCCTGGCGGGGATCTATCTATCTATCTATCTGCCTGCCTGCCTACTTACTTACCTACCCCCCCCCCCCTGTCTCTCTGTCTCTCTCTCTCTCTCTCTCTCTCTCTCTCTCTCTCTCTCTCTATCTATCTATCTATCTATCTATATCTATCTATCTATCTATCTATCTATCTATCTATCTATCTATCTATCTATCTATCTATCTACCTACCTATCTATCACTGTCTGTCTGTCTGTCTGTCTGTTTGTCTGTTTGTCTGTCTGTCTGACGACCCGGCTCGACTGTCTATCCATCCATCCATCCATCCATCCATCCATCCATACATCCATGCATCCAACAATCCATCCATAGGACCCGGCCCGGCTTCGCCCAGCCCCTGGCGGGGATCTGTCTGTCTGTCTGTCTGTCTGTCTGTCTGTCTGTCTGTCTGTCTGTCTGTCTGTCTGTCTGTCTGTCTGTCTGTCTGTCTGTCTTCATAAGAGATGTTGAATGAAAAAATGTATGAGAGGAAATAGAGAAGAAGGGCAGAATGTCAGACGGGCCTGCGTGCCCAATTCTTCACCCTTTGAAAATAAAGATTTTCGTTCTATCTATCTATCTATCTATCTATCTATCTATCTATCTATCTATCTATCTATCTATCTATCTATCTATCTATCTATCTATCTATCTATCTATCTATCTATCTATCTATCTATCTATCTATCTGTCTGTCTGTCTGTCTGTCTGTCTGTCTGTCTGTCTGTCTGTCTGTCTGTCTGTCTGTTTGTCTGTCTGTTTGTCTGTCCGTCTGTCTGTCTGTCTGTCTGTCTGTCTGTCTGACGACCCGGCTGTCTATCCATCCATCCATCCATCCATAGGACCCGGCCCGGCTTCACCCAGCCCTGGCGGGGATCGATCTATCTATCTATCTATCTATCTATCTATCTATCTATCTATCTATCTATCTATCTATCTATCTATCTATCTATCTATCTATATATCTATCTATCTATCTATCTATCTATCTACCTACCTACCTACCTACCTACCCACCTACCTACCTACCTACCTACCTACCCACCTACCTATCTATCTATCTATCTATCTATCTTCGGCGTACATATAGCAAGTGGACTTAACTTAAGATATAGCAATGCTACTAAAAGTTATGTCCCTTGATATAACTTTTCTCAAGTTAAGTCCTCTCGCTATATATAAAATATAATGTAATTACACAATTAAATTTTGTTACGTAAATAACTGTTTGTCAACTAAGAAACTATGCCAGTTGGCAGCACCAGAATGAGAAGAAGACGTGTAGAAAATTTCATCTCAATCAGATGGACCGTTCGCGAACTCATAAATAACACACAGACAGACAGACAGACATTGCATTTTATATATATATATTCAAAAATTACATAAAGAACCGGGTCTTCACGGGAAAACATGATAACATGTAAGCCAACCCACACCCTGACTTTGTGGTATAACGGTGGAGTATAATGAATTTATATGTAGATTTATAGCCTCGATTTATAACTGTACTCATGCGCTCACGACTTCAGCCAAGGCAATGTTGGAAACTGGCTTGTATTTTTGTATATTAATTGTGATAGTTGGTGAAGACAGTATAAGAATATTGATGCAAGGCAACTGCTAGTCCTCCCAAGTGATTGTACAAGAGCACATTATTTGCTGTACTCTCATTAGTTTAGTGCAGCCCGAGCACGACTGCAGTTATGTATAGCGTCATCAAACTGGTGCTTGACTTATGGACTGTGTTCATATGTCACACTGCAAGTGATTTGATGTTGTCGTGTCTGACAGTCGCAGATTGGTCCCAGCACTGAAGCATATAGGAAGGTATGCTTTTGTGTGGAGTTAATTCAGAGAGTACTACGTCACACAGACCTTACTAGGGTTTTATTTTGGTCATCCTGTAGATCTCTCTCTCTCTCTCTCTCTCTCTCTCTCTCACACACACACACACACACACACACACACACACGCACATACACAAACACGCGCGCGCTAACTAAGGGCGACAGACCACAAAATTATGGTGGTGATGTGGAAGAAATGCACCAAGAAAGACAAAGGGCCAGTAACACATTCAAGTATTTTGCGAAACCAAGGAGCAAGTAAAACATATGGGATAACTCTGTGACAGACAAATTGCGTTATTACATCAACAAATGACCATAAAGCGTGTGAGCCGTTAAACACCAAACACCCAGTAAGCATGTGAGGCATATACACTTCTCTCTTGCAAAGACAGCTGAATATACTGTGTGGATCATGTTGGAGTCCCAGCGGATTTGTTGGCTTCAAGAGAACCGGTTGCTGAACACTCTCATGATGGACTCAGACATTCTGAAGTCTGTGAACGACTGCTGTTGAAGATACAATAACAGATGAAACGATATATTTAAAGTGCTTAAGTCTGGATTTCAGGCAGGTCCTAGCAATATAGGCGACGTAAGGGGGCGAATCCGACACATTTACAACCAGTATGTTACAGGGACGATCAGCATCTACACCTTGCGATGTTTACTGAGCGAGATAGAATCGGTGGGTTTGCTCGGAATGATATGATGAGGGTTCCTAGAATTGTATATCACAATTGTTTCAATTATTTCAGGTTACGGGTTTGGAATGGCAGAGGCACTAGGTGGTCCAGGAACACCGACAGTGCTCCGAGGACTTTATATGGTGGCTACGGGTTTCGTATTTGCCCGCACTCTGTATAAACCATTTCAAGTTAGCAGGGTGAGTTGTATGGTAGCTTATATATTAGTATTAGTTATGTTTCATCCTGAAATATGTGCAGCTCATGTGAATAATCTCATCTGCATTATCATTGTAGTCAGAGAAGAAGAGCGGTGTGGGAAGAGGTTTATTCTTTTATAATATAAACCTTACTGCATGTATAATCCTAAAATGTGGCTCGGTTGCTCAGGAAAGTTTGTGAAACAACCATTTATTGACGCGTGTTACGGCCTCAGGAGAGTAATGGTTTTGAATGGGGTGTTCAATAGTTTATTTACACCGTCGATAAAACTAACAATAAACATTCCAGGTTGATTGTGTGATCTGTTTTTGTGGTTTCTCAGTACATGGTGTGAAGGAATTCAAACTATTATAGACCCTCTGGTCCTGTGCTTTGACTTAAATACGTATATGTTGTATTGGTCTGGAGGACCTTTCTACACTCTAGTGTCAAAGACAGTTACCGAACAGAGGGCACCACAGTGCTCAACAGAAGTATTTAACGATAGTAGTTGATGTCTCGCTAATGTATCGCAGTGAAGACGAAAAACTACTTAAAATAAGTGTAATTTAGACTCTAGTTTCCACAATTAATCTGCTTTCCCAAACGCAGACAAGGAACACGGATATTATGTAATTTTAAAACTATGATCCGTCTGATGGCGTGGAAAGAATGTTCCGTCTACTTTTGTGCACTGGTACATATGTCAACATGTCTGGAAATAGTAGCTCTCTGCATGTCGTTTAAGAACTATGCAGTTTTACTTAGCCTATTGCTGGTGTTAGTTATATCTGTTCTCTTTGTTCTGTTTAAGCAACAACGTCCGGAGGTATGTGAAACCATCAATGCCACAAGGATACATTTCGGTTGCTTCATTTGCCATGTTACAGAATATATGAACAATTAGGCCAGTGTAGAGTATGACATTAATCTCAGTTATTTTGTTTTACCTTCGGTCGCTTTAAGCTCAGACGTAGTCCATACAGGTGCTACTACTTCTAGTGCATTGGACTCATTTTTGCGTGTGGATTAGCTTTCTCTATTACCAGTGTCCCTCACCATCAGACGAACCCACTCCGACTTCTGAGTACTTGTAATTTACCTCGCCAAGTCAAGGACGAAAAAACAATATTAAATGTCCAACTGACTAGTGGAGGGGTTGAACCGGCTACTTTGACATCAGCACACCAGAAGTTTAAGAGCGAGTGCTCTTTTCTATTCGCCCTTGCTGACCTCTATGTAAGTGCTTGATAGCCATTGCACCATTTAGTTACTTCCAGGCTCATGCATACCTACGACGTCATGCACTGTCTCAGAATACGTTCGCTTCACTCAGAGAAGCTATGCATTTACCAACTAAATGTACGATTTTGGTTAGCATGCAAATGCATAACGTCTACCATAACTTGATAATTAAATGGTTAAAAAGACCACAGATGTAGACGTTCTTTTACGAACCGATACGTTTATCATTCATACAATGCAGTGCAAATCACAGCTTAGAACTGCGGGTCATGTTGCTGGCATTTCAGATGAGCGGCTCCGAAACAATGTTCCATGGCGAGCTACACTCTGGCAATTGAGCTGGCAGTGGACCGAAATGCGATAGAAAGACATGGTGAAAACCTAAATGAAGAACTATGCCTGTGACTTTGACAGCTGGGAGAGCATTGCTCCTGATCACGCTGTTTGGAGTAGTGAAGTTTCTGCTAGCACAGTGGTTCTCAACCGGCGAGGAAATCCCCCCCCCCCCAAGGGTGGGGATGGGAGTGGATTAAGATTATTTCTAGATCGCGTTAATACAAGAACCGATTGTTTTTTCCTCCATAATTTACGGTTCTGTACGGTTCTCGCTCTTCTGAAATTCGTTTTATAACTCAGTAGACCCGCAATTCACTTTTTATGTAGACGTCTAGACTTGTTCTAGTATGTGTTATGAAATTAAAATTCCATTTTTATGTATTCTATGTAGGGACAGGAGTGGGGGGGGGGGCAATTTATAGAGGGAAAATACGAAAGAAAAGGGGGAGGGGGGTGACATTCTGAACATATGGTGCAGGGGTGCATAGGCCAAAAAAGGTTGAGAACCACTGCGCTAGCACGGGGACTGTGGAACAGTTTTGAGTTGCGGAAGCTACAGTGAGGCGAGCCATTAATGGAACAATATAGAGTAAACGAAGCTGCACGGAAGCGTGTCGTACATGGAACAATTTATACTCGAGGATTTATATGGAGGCTTGCCGCACTAAAATCAAAAGTATAGTTAACTTCTTTCTGATTGACAGTCAACATTCCTCCACTGTAACAAATGTTTCCGCGTCTAGATTTCTGTAATCAGCCATCACCGACTCTCTCTGGGGCTGACAAATGACAATACGATTTTCTTCGACAATAATGGACAAGTAACAGCCAGAATTTGACAAGATGCACCACCCACATACAGTGTGGCTAACACTATTGCCTGCTGATTCGCGGTAATCGTGTCAAATTCGCACCGTGATGGAGTTTTTAAATTGATGTGGGGTCCCAGATCGAGCTACTTTAAAATTGGTAGCAGAAATGTCCTGTACTTTACAAAGGCGCTCGCACGCACACATGCGCGAGCGCGCGCGCACACACACACACACACACACACACACACACATATATATATATATATATATATATATATATATATATATATATATATATATATATATATATATCACAAGCAAATCACTGAGTTGAAGAGAATACTAATGGCATATTTGTTATCTTTGTTCAGAAGACACAGTCTCCCGTGAAAATCATGATCTGGACGGTAGACACTTTGGCATATGAAATTATAGCTTCTGCCGTAATACCCGTGTTCACTACAAGCATTATCAAGTCTGTTGTCAGTAAGGTAAGTGCTGTCAGTCAAACCCACCGACTGGTGTTAGAATCAGATTAGAAAAACACGAATGGCAAAAGAGCAAGAGGAATGTGTTCTTAAGGAATAACAAGATTAAGCCAGTCCTTTGACAGATACTGGTGTGACTTTCACACTTTCCAGACCACGTAATCATGGAGAGGGGAGGTTAGTTCAATTCCTCGTCTTTGCTGTCTAGACAATTCCCTGCAAATTTGCCAGTACCAATTTAAGAGATTGGGTCGACTCTAGGGCCGTAGGGGCATCTCTCCCTCGCTCCCTTTTTTTTCTCCTTAAAAAATCGGCCACTGCCAGGATTGAACCTGGGCCACTGACGTGGTAGGCGGCCGCACTAATCACTATGTCACTCTGGATGCTATTGCCACTGGGAGGAATAGGAGAATAACGGACACGGTGATCCACAATACGACATGAATTCAAGTTATGCAATCTTTGCAGGTTCTTTAACTATTATCATCACATAATGTGCCCTGTCAACTGGCGTTGGCGTTCGTCAATCTCCATATATCTTTCGGCCGCTATTGTTCTGGATCAATTTCACTGATGATATTTCTCCACACCATCGTCCCGGTCCATCCAGCACTATTTCTCCACACCATCGTCCCGGTCCATCCAGCACCATTTCTCCTCACCATCATCCCGGTCCATCCAGCACTATTTCTCTCGATCTGGTTCTGCCTCTTCTACCGCCGATCATTACAGTGGTCATGATGTCTTCCTGTACCTCTCTTCTCATTACATGACCAAACAACGCTGTGTGTCTCCTTATAATTGTTTATTATGTTTTACTTTCATTAGCCCTTTCCAATCAATGGTTGTTACTTACTCTGTCAATCCAATGTATTCGCAACACGTTTCTCAGAAATCACATCTCCATTACCTCTTAACTGTTCCTAATGTATTCGTTCACACTCCATGACTCACTGCCATACCGCCCCCTCACTGTGGGTAATTGATATCAGGACATAGTGTTCAATATATGGATGATTGATACACATATATCGCGAGGATGGACAGTTACTATGAGAACATAATGTTCTACAAGTTTTTGCTCTAGCAAACTACATCCTTTCACGATTTGAGACATACAGGGTCCATGGTGCTAGCCCCATATTTTTATAGATCAATAGCACTCGATGGATGATGTGGTCAGTGTTGTCTTTGCTTCCCATGACTTTTCCTGGTACCAATTTTAGGTTGGGCCGACCTGGGATTCCAGGTCAATTTAAAAAGAAACAAGTCCGTTTATTGACATTCAGTTACACGGAGTAGGCAAGCTTGCCAGTCACTGCGCCACTTTGAATCCCCGTGAGTGACATATATCTAAGAACATATTGTCCTAGAAGGAAGTAATTAATATAAGAACGTATTGCCCCAAGGGCGGTAGACGTCTGTGAGAATATATTGTGGTACATTTAACTGATTCAATTGATGGCAGGCGTCTTAACGAATATTCATATGCAGTGTAGTTGTATAAAGTACAAACCAATGTTGCATTGTTCTAAATTATAGTCAAGTATGTTGTGTTGTACTCATCATCAAGTCTTCCAGCCCTTGGCTTATCGGGAATCTCCCCGGCCATTTCATTCCCTAGCTGTCTGTGTTGTGGCCGTCTCTTTAATCGCATGTATGTTTGCACTAATACGTATGCACATGTCTGTTTATCAATTGCATTGTACTAAATGTTCATATATTGCATTGCTAAATTGTTGTAGCATATCAGTTAGCGCACTGGCTTTCTGACTGGCTGATCCAGCTGAAATTCCCCACCGAGAAGGAACATTTGTTCCTAGGAACAGCATCGAGACCTCTGAAAGACGCTTCGGCCAGTTATAGACTGACGATATCACCTCTAGTGTGCTAGTCCTTCACCACATATCGGAGCCTTCTTCTGCTGACCTTTATTCCCCATTCCTCCGGTGGATCATAGACCTTCAGGCAACGCAGGCCAAGCCAGTCAATCTTTTGCTATCCCCTGCAGCTCCGTCCACGTTCTCCCCGTATTATTAATTTCTGTCTTCAATTATCTTCTCCATGTGTGGTAAGTCTCCCAGTACTTGAACAATCCTGTCAGTATGAATGGCACAGCCTGCTGAGCCCTTGGATCATTCGGTACTGTCTGGATGGGCCGGCGACCATGTTCCCCCGCAACCGTCTTCTGAGTCCTTGGTGAGTTCCACCGCTGATCGCCTTAATCGCCATTCTGCCAGTTCGCCCAGTATTTCGCATTTCAACTTGAAGTATTTACCTAATCATATTAGTTTATGTTGTGTGTACTTGTCTGCAGTGTGTACCTGATGAGATGCAGCAAAATATAAGTGCCAGGCAATAAATCGTGCAATCTATTGTTTGTGTCGTCATTTGTGTCGTCATTAAAATTCACTGCGGAAAATATTGTTTTGATTTTAACTCTATGTCGATATCTGGCTCTAACAGTCCCAACTTCCCCACTTGTCAAGCAAACAGTAGAGCGATGTAAGAATGCTAGATTACGTAGATGAATGTGTTCAAACTGAATGACGAAGTGCCAGAGAATGGATCAGGACAAAAAAAGGCCGCTATGTCAACAGCAGTACTATGATTTCATTCATTACATATGCTAGATGTATGTTGATACTACGGTCATACAATTATGTTCTTGTTCTTTCTTTCTTTATCACCTGTTATTGACATAACTTACTTTTGCAATATCACTAAAGAAGAACATTGGTTCTGAACTTATATGTCACAATAATTCTTAGAATATAGTGGCTCGAGAAGCAAAGAACAACAACAACATTATCTATAAGACCTGAACCTCGAAGAAAGCTGACTCACAAACAGCGTCATGTTCAGGTTACTAAAATACTTTAGTCACTCTAACGTGATAGTTGTTCAGAACGACCAGTGAAAAAAGGCGAGGTTCCTGGAAGAAGAGGCTGACTCTACCTACACAAAAGTGAACACAGAACATTCAAGACATCTGGGCATGAAGATGCAATAGGCAAGGGAACTGACGCAGGCTACTTGTGTAGAGAGCGACGTTCTTCAAAGAATTTGCTACCGGAGGATAATGATGATGACGGTTGTGGTGGTAATGGTGGTTGTGGACATGGTTGATCCAAGTGAACTTCAGTGTTGCTATTTCAATGTTTTATCAAGTAACATGTAAATAATGCTTTGTCACGCCATTAGGCGTATTGGGTATATGGTCATGACCCCATACATGTTAGGTCTGTTCGCAGTCAAAGGGGGATTGATGTTGTCAGTATCACAACCGCCGCCTTTGCTTCACGGGAAATGGTCTGGTCTGGACTTTAGGCAGGGTCGACTGGGGAGCTCAAGTCTGAAATCAATCAATCAATCATGTGCCATGCCGGAAAGAGTGGGCGGTCATGACTCGCCATTTCACTCGATCACCAGTGTCGTGGATCAGCTCAGTGTTCCTGTCTCGTCCATGCCATGTGGCCAAGCCATCCAGATATTTTCCTCTCGGTCTTCCTCTTGGTCTGTTCCCCTCGATCTTGCCAGTTGTCACTAAGTTCTCCAATCCATTTTTTCTCATAACATGTCCAAAAAAATTTGACTGTCTACGTCTAATTTCTCTAATCAGTTTACGATGTTCATTTGTCTCCTGTAGTACTTGGTCATTAGTTTTTCTGTCTGTCCATGGTATTCTTTGCATTTTCCTCAGAAACCACATTTCTGCAAACATCAGATGCTTTTCAGCTTGACTGCTCATTGTCCAAGTTTCACATCCATACAAAAGAACAGGCTCTATGTATCCCCTCAACACTCTTTTTCTCGTTTCAATTGACATCTTTTTATTGGTCAGAATGTTTTTCATCTTGCTAAAGGCTACTTTCGCCATGGCGATTCTTGTTCTAATCTCTTCAAGGCATCTCCCATTGTCTGAAATACATCGTGGTTTTATCAAGTTTTAAATTAATTACCGTACATCCTTCAACCGAGCTGACGACCCAGTCTGTGTGTTCGATGTCAGTCCAGTTGATGTCAATGTTCATTATATCAGGACTGAGATTCCAGTGTGCAGTGTCTTGCAAGCGTAGAAGGACGGCTAACTATTAGCATCAAGATAAACCTGGACGACCGGTTGAGCGTATCATACAGGACTAAGTTCGGCCAAGTTTCTTTAAGACCAAGCTCGCATGCCGTTTTCCATACTGGGAATGTAGTTCCAGGGCCACACGTTTAGACTAATGGGAGCTAGATGAAGGATGTGGTCAGTGCTTAAATAGTCGCCTTTAAATTCTTAGAAAATGTTATGGTTCCAGTCTTATGAGCTTGTGTGTACTTTTAAGGCCCTGGGCCACAAAAACGATCCCCACCTCGAGGATTCCATGAACCCAGAACCATACACCAGACAACTGCATGTTGTTTCAATTCAATTATGTTGCTGTGATCTTATAATTTAAGACACTTTTGTGCTAACTGAACGTGTTATGAAAAGGAATGAATAGTTACTATGCTGTTCCTTTAGGGTTTGCAAGCCAAGTCATTTGCCGGGTCTGCGAGACAGTGGACTCCAGCTTTGGTCTCTCTGATGAGTCTGCCGTTCATCATTCCGTTCACCGATTCCTTGTTGGATAAGTTCATGAATGAAACGATCAGACAAGTGTATTCATAGACCATTATTGTGTGTGGAGTATTGGTTTTCTTTTTTTATGGGCATATATACTTTCTGTTGAATATAAGAATATAATAAAGTGTACGCTTTACTTGTGCGCGATTGCGAATATGAGAAAACACATAGGATGCAGATGAAACCTGTCTAGAGAAACAGAAGGTAGGTTTAGAAAAACAAAAGGTATATCTAGAGAAAGAGAGGGTATGTCTAGAGAAACAGTAGGTATATCTAAAAAACAAAAGAATGTCTAGGAAAACAGAACGTATGTCTAGAGAAAACAAAAGGAACTAATATATTCCTGCCTTGAGGGCAGCCCTCATGGAATATCTATGGAAGAACTGAGCAATGGAATGTACGAAGATATTGCTTCGAAAGTGATAATGCTGAAATAGTTTGCTGCTAATTTCATCGCCATCTACAAAGTGAAAGCACATTGTGTGAAAGTGCTGTTTTATAATTGTATACTTGTTTTAGTAACCCCCGTGTGAACATTTAAGACATTAAACTAGTTGTTACACTTACTCAGGCATTTAAATTCTTTATATTAAAAACACCAATCTCATAAGTCTTTATTTAGTAAGAAGTCATTTTCGCACTTACTTACACCTCAAACAAGAAATCAATTACATAATTTTGTTTACTGAATGGCAAACTACTAAACGTCAACTTGCCTTGTACATCACAAAAAGTACAAATGCTGGGGTCGATTTGCGACGTCCTGTAGAGGACATGCAACTAACTTTTGTGTGTGCGTGCGTGCGCGCGCGCGTGTGTGTGTGTGTGTGTGTATGTGTGTGTGTGTGTGTAAAAACGAACATCTTTGTTTAAATCGCCAATATTGATGAATATAGCAATAGTCTAGAGCAGTGGTTCTCAACCTTTTTTGGCCCGTTCCCCCCTTCACCATATTTTTAGGACGTCATTCCGATTACGATTCCATTTCAAAAACAAAAATTCCAAATTCGTCCTCGTCTAACCTGCTTCAACAGCTGTGGTTATAATTGAGGACCGTGGTTTTTGTGGGTTTATTTACCCTAATTCTTGTCTTGTGAGTCCTATCTCGGACTGGTTATGTAGCGTTTGTGTCTGTGACGTCAGCAGTGGTCGGCGGCTATCCTTTGTGCTCGTCTGTTCTTGTGGTTTTCTTTGTGTAGGCTCCTGGCTCGTCTGGCTGCAGTCCTTATAAGAACTTTTCGTAATCCCACTCCAGCTGGGGGATCGGTCGGCGGCTGTCCTTTGTGTATATTTCCTCTTGTGATTTTCTTTTGTTGGTGCAGGCTCCTGGTTCGTCTGGCTTGGCTGGGTACAGTTCTTATAGGAACTTTTTATTTGGGCGTTTTGTCTCCTTTCCTATGTAGTTTCTGTAGGACTTGTTCGACGTTTTCATTTTCCCACTAACGCCTGTTTTCCTCGTTGCGTTTGCGTATCTGCTGCCTAGCGTTTTCTTCCTCCGTGGTCAACCATGGGACAATTTCACCGTCCTCGATATAGTACTCGAAGTCGGCCTCACAGTTGTAGTGTACTAGTGGGTATACCATCGGTTTCCCCCGGAGTTTTTTAGGCTTCTTCTTTTCTTTTTCTTCCCAGCGCCTTCTGAATTCCGCGCGCTTGAGTTCCTCCTTGTCGACTGGGTATTCTGTGCCTCCTTCAGAGATCCGACGGTATAGTATTTCATTCTTATAGAACGTCATTCCCCCCCCCCTTTCGTATTTCCTCCCTAAAAATTCCCCCCTGCCCATACACAGTATACGTAATAATTGAAGCTAAATTTAATAGCACATACTAAAACAAGTCTAGACATCTACATAAAACGTGATTTGCGGATCTACTTACGTTATAAAATGAATTTAAGAAAGGTGATACGTACAGAAACGTAAAGTATGAAGGGAAAAACAATATCAAGTAATCGGTTCTTGTATTAACGCGATCTTGAAGTAATCTTCATCCCCCCCCCTCCCTGGAAACCCCAAAATTCCCCCCTAGGGAGGAATTCCCCACCGGTTGAGAACCACTGGTCTAGAGTACATGTCGGCTCCTTGGCGAAGAATTTACGGACGCAGTTCGTGATCCCGCATTCCGCGTTCGAAACGCATCTGCGGGCGATTTGGCAGCAGACCAATCTTGTATTGTTTGTTTACGCAATGGTATGGATGCCGGTCGTTCAGAAAGCAATGGCAGGCTACTGAACGTAAACTTGCCAAGAGATCACAAACAGTAAAAAAAATGCTAGAATTGACTTTGACATATCTTGTTAAGAATATGCAACTAACTTTAACTACAGTACTTTATAATCACTTCTTTCTCTTACACGCTTTTACTTCTGTTGTCTGTTTTTCACTTGTCTGCTGTGCCTTCTCATAACTATTTCTATTTTAATGTATAATGTGTCTTTTGACAAATACTCCATTCATTTGCCTAGTGTGTCTTATGTTAACTACTTTCGCCTGTTGCCTAGTGTGTCATCTCTTTCAATGTCTTTGGTCTTGTAATATTTAGTTATTTCAGTGGTCTGATATTTAGTATTTTGGTTGTCTAGTTTGATATCCACTTCCTTTACTTTAGTGTGCTTTCTGATACTTATTTTCTTCCACAGTTCTGATATTTAGTTGTTTCTATTGTCCTATGTGTTTTATGATAGTTAGTTAGTTCACTTGCCCTGTATGTCTTCTGACATTCAGTTCTTTCTGTTGTCTTTCGCGTCTTCTGATATTTAGTTATTTCCAGTGTCCTGTGTGTCTTCTGAAATTTATTCGTTCGGTGGCCTAGTGTAACTTATTATATTTAGTTATTTCGATTGCCCCGTGTATTTTCTGACATTTAGTTCTATTTAAGTTTTCGATTGTCTTGGGATTAGTAATGAGATAGTTTTCCCTAGCTTTCCATAACCAAGTGGTTTGTCTTCGTCTTCGGCCTTTGGCAGCATTTAAAATTGCCAGAGTAAATGGATACCATGCTCCATGGTACTCTTTCTAACAGAAAAGAAAAAAAAACCCATGGGTATCCATTTATCCCCGTGGATACTGCAAGTGCTACACCGTGTTTTTTTTTTTTTCTCTACCGCGCGGAGGCTCAGCTGGAATTTTCGCCTCGACGAGTTATGAGACCATGTTGGCATTTCTCAAATTCCCTGTAATTTTTAAGGACAATGAATTAACAACGGTGGAACTATACATATATACACATAGCGTTATTGCCACATAGTTTATGAGTGTGAGAACCCCGGCATTATGTTAATTACCGAGTTAAATCGAGATCCGCGGTTGCGTACTGGCCAGTACACTTTTCTGCAAACCCACTGGTCATGTGTTCGCATATCCTATTTAATTGACCTGGGCTCTCTGGTCGGTCCAGGCTAAAATTGATATAAAGAAATGGCATGGGAAGTAAAAGAGACCGGCGGGATATCGACCACATCACCCACTGAGTGCCGATTGGTCTATAGAGATGTAACTACCACCATGTGCCCACTGCGCCTTAAGACATGTAAAGGAGTCCTTTACTTTAATTCAGAAAGCAATGGCAAACTACTGAACGTAAACTTGCCAAGAAATCACAAATAGACCAGAAATGCTGGGATTAACTGGGATATCATGTAAAGAATATGCAGCTAACTACTTTATTTACACAATGCTCAATACGCCCAAAGGCGAATAAAAAATGGACCTTCATTTTTGCTTTATAATACAATACACCCCAAGACATGGAAAAGACATTTTTGTGACATGGAGTTTTATCAGCCCATCATCATCATCATCATCATCATCATCATCATCATCATCATCATCATCATCTTCCACTTCTGCCGTCAAGCATCGTGGGGATGAATAATTTGCGCTCCGTGTGATTGTACAATGTCTTTGATGTCGTCAATCTATTTTCTTCTTGGGCGTTCTCTTAGTCTCGTCGCATATGATCTTTGATGTAAGGCCAGTGATGGTAGTTGATGGTGTTGCATTCTAACGACATGGCCAAACCACTAGATCTTCTGTCTTTCAATAAATGTGGCACAAGGTGTTGATCCCACTATCTGTCTGATAACAGCATTTCTTACTCGGTTTCGGATTGTTAGGTTGGCAGCTCTCCTCAGGCATCTCATCTCACAGGTGTTGATTTTGCGAACGTGTGGTTTGGATAAAGTCCAAGAAAGAGATTGGTAGCATAGGGTTGGTGTGAATATGTTTATTTTCTATCGTTTTGCGGACATGGGTATATTTGGATGTTTCAGTAAAGGTGATTGTTGATATGTAAGTGCACTAGCTTTTTGACATCTGATTTCGATTTCTCTGTCCAATCTGCCATCTTCTGTGATCATATTTCCAAGATGTTTGAATTCGTTAACTTGTTTCAGAGTTGTGTTATTTATCTGTATACGTTGTGGGCCCGGCGATCTGCTAACTTGCATTACTTCGGTTTCGGCTGTGTTTATACTCATATTGTATCTGCTGTACGTTGAACTCAGATTATTAATATGATTTTGTAGTCTGCCCTCATCGCTGTAAACTAGGCACTGATCGTCTGCAAATATAAGTTCATTTATTTCCTGTGGATCAGTTGTTACATCTGGAGTAAAGAATTCTAGATTTTCTGAATCTGTTCTGTCAAGACTTGCTTCTTTGGATATCCTGTCCATGTAGATATTAAATACCATAGGAGAGAGCACACATCTCTCTCTCACTCCTGTATTGACTGTGAACATATCTGATATACCTTCTTGTGTTCTTACTGCACTTCGGCTCGAGTCGTACATGGCTATTATGTTTTCTAGCAATTACCCTTGTATCCCATAGTCTTCAAGGATGGTCCATAATTTGTATCTGTCTACTCTATCGAAAGCCTTTTCCTGATCTACAAACACAATATTCTGTTGGTCACTATATTCGATAGTTTTTTCACATATTTGTCTAAGTGTAAATAGTGCATCAGTGCAACATTTACCTTTCCGAAAACCAAATTGTACTTTGTTTAACTGTTGTTCAACTATGGGTCTAGCTTTTTGTTCCTATAGTTTTGCGTACATTTTCCCTCTTTGGCTCAGGAGTGATATATCTTTGTATGTTTCGCACTCTCTCGTGTTGCCTTTCTTTTTCCATATTGTTACTATTATTGCCTGTTGCCAATCGTCTGGGACTTTTCATTTTCTTCCCAAGCTATATTAAAAAGTCGTGTTAGCCATTTAACTCCTGTTTTCCCACAGGCCTGAATAGCTTCTGTGGTTATTCCATCTGGACCCGGTGATTTGCTTTTAGGACTTTTCTGTATAACTCTTTTGACTTCTGGAGATATGAAATTTGGTTCTTGTTGTCCATGGCTTTTAGGCACAAAAGTGAGGTTTTCTATGTTATGTGTGGGGTTAAATAGTTCTTGAAAGTATTCTGCCCACCTTGCTAGTCTTTGTTGTGGATTAAATAATGGTATACTTCCTTTGCTGTTTATGATGGCGGTTGGGTTGTAGCATGCATCTCTGTTTCTCATTGTGTTGACACGTTTATAAAATTCTCTTAGGTAGTCTGCTAAGAGTCGCCATCTGTTCATCGTATATTCTCCAGGATTCATCTTTAGATGCTCTAATAGTTCGTTTGGCATTTCGTCGTGCTATTCTATAAGTAACAAATCTCTTGTTCGGATTTAGTTGTGATCCATTTTTTGAACGCTACCTTCTTTTTGAATATGCTATCTTTAACTTCGTTGATCCACCAGGCTGTTCTTAATCTTTTGCCTACTTTTTGCTTGTTCCGCATTTTTTTTTCAGTGTGTCGAGCATGCCAGCCTTGAAACATGTCCATTCCTTATCTACGCTTGAGTGGTCATCAGGGATGTTCTTATGTAGATTTTTGATTTCTTGATTGAATTCGCCTTTAACCGGTGCAAATGGCGGCACCCGTGAATTGACTATTTTTCAAGTAACATTGATACAGTTATAGCGATAAAGGGATGATTTGCCAACGTTCAATTTTACCATTTCTGATACATCAATATGTGGATGTTTCCATTTGGGATCTGGAATGTGTATAATCGACTTTACTGGCCTGTTCTCTTGATCAGATGTGTGTATCGATATTGCGTTGCAATCGGGGAGAGCCTGTTTACGTCACGTTACTAATGGCGGCACCCATAAATTTCCAAGTAAAGTTTATAGTTTTGCAATTCTAATAAAAGGAAAATACTTCATGATATTATGACGTGGCCATCGGCGGGGAAAAGGAATCTGGAGACATTACACATCCCTGTCTCATAACTCTCTTGATAGGCCGATATTGCCATACTTCGTTTGTCGAGTAAGACCACAGTCTACTCTAGCAAAGGAAAGGTGCTGAAGACGGAGGCAGCCAGCCAGGAGGCGCACCACAGAAATCAGGATGCCACGCAATCCGCAAATAAATATGTCGACAACTGCTAAAAGACTTAAAATAATGCACTGGAATGCGGAGGGTGTAAAAAAAAAAAAAGAATAGAACTAGAAAACTTCTTCTTCTTCTTCTTCTTCTTCTTCTTCTTCTTCTTCTTCTTCTTCTTCTTCTTCTTCTTCTTCTTCTTCTTCTTCTTCTTCTTCTTCTTCTTCTTCTTCTTCTTCTTCTTCTTCTTCTTCTTCTTCTTCTTCTCTTCTTCAACATTCCGAGCCATTGAGGTTCTTTGCTGCAGATACAAGCCGTCTCCATTAGTCTCTCTGGTTGACCTTCTCTTGCCAGTCGCTGATTCCAAGTGCTTGTAGGTCTGTATGTATATTATCTCTCCACCGTCTTCTTGGTCTACCTCGGGGTCTACGGTCATTTATTTCTTGAGTGTAAGCGAGTTTTGTTTCCCTATTATCTTCCATTCTTTCTATATGCCCCAGCCATTGCAGTCTATTAGCCTTCATGATATCAGTGATTAGCGGGGACTTAAACAGACCATAAATGTCTTTGTTGTTTCTTTTTTTCCACTCTCCACTTTGTGTATCCCTAATGGGCCCAAAGATGCGTCTTAAGACTTTGTTCAAAAGGTTTGTAGCAAGGCTTCGTCTCCTTTAGTTGTAGTCCAGGTTTCAGAGCCATACAGCACAACTGGTCTAATCAGTGTTTTGTATATTGTGATCTTGGTGTTACGAGATAGCGCATATGATTTTAGCAGATGTAGTGCATAGTATATCTTATTTCCAGAGTTGATTCTAGCTTGTATTTCTTCTCTTATTATGTTGGAGCAGTTGAAGATTGTACCCAGGTATTTATATGTTTCCGTTCTTTTAATGGTCATATTATCTATTTGTATGTGGCCAGAGGTTTTAGCCGTTCCTTCTCTTGAAATTACCATATATTCTGTCTTATCTTAGTTGATAACCAGCTCCATTTATTGAGCTTTTTCCTTTAAGTGAGTCAATAATTCCAATGTCTTGGCCCAAGAAAAAGTAAGCGTTTGTTGCTTGCAAGAAACTCACCTAAACGAGAATACAGCCTTCAAAATCAGAGGCTACCAGTGTTATCTATATGACTGAAAAGACAGGCGAAAGGGTGGGATACAGACCCTTGTTAAAAATAGCATCACTGCTTCCCAAATTGAAGTTTACATGGAAGGGGCTGAGTATCAGACACTTAAACTTATGACAGGAAATATAGACCTTCACCTGATAAATTACTACTGTCCAAATGACCGCCCATAGGCACTAGACACTCTACCCTTATAAGAAAAAATGATTGTGTGTGGCGATTTTAACAGCCACTCACAGAGCTGGGGGGCTATGATCACATGGACCAGAGAGGAGAGAGACTGGAAGACTGGCAGGATGAGAATAGATTCATCTTGATTAACAAGCCGTCTGACCCACATACCTTCTACTCGAGATCATGGCACACTACAACTACACCTGACTTGGCTTTTCATACACCAGATCTGGAGTTGAATATTAAACGAATTGTTGGGAAACAGCTAGGTGGCAGTGACCATCGGCCAGTCTTTATAATTGTAGAAAATGAGCTTGTAAGTAAAAGCAGCACTCTCTGAAGGTGGAACTACAAGAAAGCAGACTGGGCAATGTACAAACAACGCACCAGAATACTGGTTAGACACCTGAACACTGAGAAGGACATAAATGAAATAGTTGAAGAGTTTGGGAAATGTATACTACAGGCAGCACGAGAAACAGTACCAAGAGAAGCCCGTAAACATTATAAACCCTACTGGAGTAGTGAACTGGAACAGTTGCACAATGATGTGGAAGTGTGTAGACGGCAAGCAGAGGCCAACCCCAGCCAAGAGCACCACAATAAATACCAGCACGCAAAAGCCAAATTTCAAAGGGCCCAGCTGCAGGCTAGACGGAAAAGCTGGCATGAGAAAACAGAGTCACTGAACTTTGAAAAACGGAAGTTGTGGAAGATAATAAAACAACTTAACGATGAGGGCACAGGGAGAAACTAAAAAATTGCAATACATAAAGACGGAAATATTTTAAAAGGAAAGCAAGCAGCTGACCATTTTGCGGACTCATTCGCACAAGATAACAGTATTGAAATTAGACCAGAGAAACAACAAGAGATTCGAGAGAAATGGCAACATACAGGACAGAATGACATACTACATGAGGTCATGGAGGCACCTATCACAAACAGTGAACTGGGGCTAGCCATATCAAAACTGAAAATGAGAAAGTCACAACGAGCTGATGGTATCTCTAATGAAATGATCAAGAACCTAGGAACAGAAGCCAAAGCAAAGCTATTGCAGATCTTCAATAACACCTGGACCTTAGGCAGTGCTCCACAAGCCTGGAGAGAAGCAATCATGATACCCCTCCTAAAATCAGGGAAAGATAGTCCCATTGCCTCCAACTACAGAGCAGTTAGCCTCACCAGCTGTCTCTGCAAAACACTGGAGCGCGTCATCAATCACAGACTACAGTGGTACATTGAAAGTGAAAACATCCTTGTGCCACAAAAGGCTGGCTTTAGCAAGAAATTGAGGGTGCATTCCAAGAGAAGAAGCTGGTGCTTGCGACATGGATAGATCTGAAGAAAGCCTTTGACAAAGTCTGGAAAGAAGGTCTGTTGCGGAAACTGAGAAACTGTAAAGTCAATGGAAGAATGTACAAATGGGTGAAAGCATACTTGCACAACAGAAGAGCCCGAGAACAGATAGATGGACTCAAGAGCAAGAAAGTACTACTGCGTCAGGGCGTTCCCCAGGGCGGAGTCCTGCCCCCCCCCCCATACTTTTTCTAATCTTCATCAATGATCTTGTTGCTAATCTACTGTATGGAATTAAAGCGGCAATGTACGCTGATGACATGATTTTGTGGAGTACAAATGAACATGCATCAGTGACCACCATATCGCTACAAAGGGCTGCAACTTTTGTTGCATGGGCGGATAGATGGTGTGTCAGCATAAACACTGACAAATGCAGCACCACTCTATTTACACTCTCTCCGAAACAAAAGGCAGGGATCATCCAGATAAATAGAACACTCCTAAGAGAAGATACCAACATACCTTTGAGTAACATTTGATGCCAGGCTGACATTGAGAAAACAATTTTTTTTTTAAGCAGTAGCAAAAGCCATAAGGAAAATAGCCATCCTGAGAAAACTAAGTGGAACCACATGGGGAGCCAGTGGGAAAATACTTAGCAAAGTTTATCAACAGAACATACGACCACACCTGGAATACGGGTCAACTGCGTGGTGTTCAGCATCAAAAACCACACTACAAGAGCTGGACAGGGTGCAGAATCAAGCTCTTAGAGTCACCACAAGAGGGATGAGATCAATCCCTATGGTAGCAATGGATCCTCCAAGCACTGAAAGAGCGCAGAGATACGAAAACACTAATACAAGCAGAAAAGTTCCTCAGCTCGCCAGGCCACCCTATGAAGAACCGATTTGAAAACTTAGCTATGGGGCGGTTGAAAAGAAGTAGTTTTATTCACCAAGCGAAACGATTTTGCAGAGAAACCACCGATCTTCCCCCAGTTCCCCCCCCCCCCCGACAACTATTCCAGAGCGAACTCTATGGAAAGATGCACATAGACTATCACTACAAATTCAGACTAAAGTGCGAGGAATATTTGACAAGGAATAACAGAACAGTGTACAGCGCAGAACAGCCACTGTCAGCTTCCTTGATGATGAATACCCACAGGACCTCTGTATCCGAGTCTACACAGATGGGTCAGCACAAAATGCTGTTCGAAATGGAGGAGCGGGAATGTGCATAGAATAGAATACCCAAATAATACTAGGGACACGGCCAGAGTTCCAACAGGAAAGTACTGTCATAACTATGATGCTGAAATTGAGGCAATCAAGATAGCAACAGAGAAATTACTAAATACCAACCATGGTACACAACCGGTGGTGCTGTTGACAGATGCAAAATCAGTACTCGAGGCGCTCCTGTCTGGGACATTGCCAGTTCTAAGGACACTACTTTCTGAACTTAGCAGTCAGCATAAGGTCACCATGCAGTGGATACCATCCCACTGTGGAGTACCCAGAAACGACAGAGCTGACCAGTTGTCTAAGGAAGGAGCAAAAGAAGAGCAGCCTGATGTGCCCATTACATACCACCAAAAGAAAAGAATGATCAAATCAGTCAGAAGGCCACAAAAACCTGCTCAAGACGACTACCACGTTATGAACAGACCAGAATAAGTCATTATTCTACGCCTCAGAACAGGACACAATAGATTACGCAACCACATGTATACAAAATTCAAGATTGGTGACTCAGCCATGTGCATATGTGGTTTAGCGTCGCAGACAGCAGAGCACATACTCCAAGACTGCCCAAACTACAACATACCCAGGCATACCTTCTGGCATATAGAGATAACAGTGGAAGATAAACTCTATGAACCGCTAAGTGAACTAAAAAAAAAGACTGTTAGATTCATACAAGATACAACATTGCAGTTATAGATATATTTCAAGCGAACGAAAGAAGCAGAAGCCTTTAACCGTATTTTCCTGAAGCCTCCTATAATTAATGACATCTGTTGTTACTTTTTTGTTTCTTATTTTCCTGTATGTTGGAATCATTTTTATTATGACTGGTTTGTGATCAGTATCAAGGTCTGTATTTGGGAGTGCTCTTGAATCTAATAGTAGCCTTCTGTCTGATTTCCTAAGTAGAATAAAGTCAATTTGAGATGCTTGATGTATGTCATTCCATTGGACCATTAATCCTCACCTCGGAAAAAAGACTGCTAGCATACACCAGCAATGGTGTCGATCCCGTAGCGAAAAGAAAACCTGTTTGCCGTAAATAAAACAAAAAAAAAAACAAAAACAAAAACTATATCCCGTAGTGACTGGTGGTTATTGCTTTCAGGAAGTTAGTAGGAGAAAATAATGCACACAGAATTTCATTATATCTCTTGAGACGCAGAGGAAAGTAAGAGGGAAACGCCATCACCAATTTATGTGTTGGTTAGATTACTTTTCAGATCCGAAGTTAAAATCTTTTTTTTTCTGTTTTTTTTTTATTTGTTTGTCTGTTTAGTTGTTTGTTTTGCGTTCGCTCGTTTTGTTAAAACTCAAGCATAGTAAATTCACGTCCTGCTATATATAATGCACTGGACTGATTTTTGCGTGTCTGTTACCAGTGTCCCTCGCCATTTGGAAAACTCACTCCGACGTCTGAGATATTTGTAATTTACGTTCTCAAGTCAAGGACGAGAAGTCAACACTTTAGTCCAGCTGACCGGTGTAGGGGTTAAAATCACTACCTCGGCATCAGCACACCGAAAGTTTAAGAACGAGTGCTTTTATCCATTCAGTTATGCTAACCTCCATTTTGTAATTGTGTTTATTCTTGTTCCTTGTTAAAGACTATGGTGGAAACGATCGCCCGTATCTCCGTGTGTTTAGATTGTCGTCGATCTTCCTAGTCACATGTATGTTTATTCTGACTCGAGTATTAACTCGGCAGCGAACGAAAGAAGAAGCAGAAGCCTTTAACCGTATTTTCCTGAAGCCTCCTAAAATTTATGACATGTGTTACTTTTTTGTTTCTTATTTTCCTGTATGTTGGAATCTTTTTTTTTTATTATGACTGGTTTGTGATCAGTATCAAGGTCTGTATTTGGGAGTGCCCTTTAATCTAATAGTAGTCTTCTGTCTGATTTCCTAAGTAGAATAAAGACAATTTGAGATGCTTGATGTATGTCACCGTGTTTCGATACCACATAGGAAAGTAAATTATGTCTCAGATTTCTGTGGACATTAGTACTTTTGTTTGCTTCTTTGTGTGGTTTTAGTTAAATTTATCTACAATTTACCGTATGTGTGTTTTATATTTTTTACGATGTTCGTAAATGACGAGAGCACGTTCCGTGGCGAAGGAATTACGGACTCTGTTCGTAATCCCGCATAACACGTTCAAAACACAACATGCAACTTTCTGGAACGGCCTAGAACATTCCATTCCCAGGTGACAGTGTTGGTGTAAGAAAGACTCGCTAATTATAAACATAGACCAACGGGAGAAAGGAATGCTGTGCAACAGAATGTGTAAACAGAGACAGGACAAATTGACTCCCATGGCCGTGAGGGAGAAAACGTTAGGAGGCCACAGATAGAAGACATATTTATAGCCAAAACATTCCTACAATGTAACGTGAATAATTAAACTATGTAGGGGGAATACCGTTTACCGCTTTTAAATACTGGACGTAAAATCAACTCTGCGTCAATTGAAAATTGAGTGCCAGCGTTGCACTGGTTGTGTTTTTCGTTTCGGATTAACTTACAGTGAAATCCTGGAACGGTGTAAATGACGACTTGTCGTTAACACCACCCGTGATTTTTTACAATATCTTGGTGGGTTTGAACCATTCATTACTTCTCTTTCGTCTTACCAGAGACTTCCGGTCAAGATGGCGGAGGGCGGTTGTGTTGCTTTGTGACCGTTCCCTTTTTCGCGTGGGAGATGGATATTGTCATCTCTTGCGTGTAATTTATGAGTCAGGATGAAATACCAGGAGTTTCTTCTCAAGATCTGCGCCGATACTTCGGGGTTCGTGTAATGAGCAAAGCAATCCTTGAGTGAATTTTCGCAGCGTGTGTGTTTCTGTGGTGTTCAGTTTTTCAACATGGCGGAACAACGTTTGTGCTCCATGCGGAGGGCAGTAAAACCAGCAAGGCGACGGAGGCAGCGGGGTGGTCGCAAACAGTAAGGCATACGAGATGGGGTAAGATATTTTAGACTCAGATGTGACCGTCTGGGCCTCAAGAATACTCGTATTCTATATTGGAACAATGCCAGCGTTTAACAACAACGCCATATTCTGGAAAACCTGGTATACAGTAATGGCATTGTAGCGCTCCAGGAGACGATACTGGGTGATCAGCTACTCCAAATTGCCGGCTTAAAATGTTTCTACAACAGGCGACATCTGGTAATGGTGATTCTCATTCGCGACAGTATTGTGGCTTCAGAGCTAGACATGTCCATCTGGGACAATTACGACATACAAATAGAGGCGGTTAGAGTTACATCCGGTCTACCATTCCTGTTGGTTCATATTTATGCCCGTAACTCGAGTGTGGATTCCCAGACGTGGCAGTGCTTAAGTGACATATTAGGTCACGAGAGAAATGTTATTTTCTGTGGCGATTTCAACGCTAAATGCGGATAATGGGGAAACATTTCCTCCAACACACAGGGAGAGGAGCTCGAGACTGCACTTGAAACCATTGACCTGGTTTGTATCAACAGTGGCTGTGTCACCAGGACAGCAAGCCGTCCAGGTGATGAGGACAGTGCTACTGATCTGGCGCTTGTTTCTCCTTCACTCACTACAGTGTGTAGATGTACCACGGCAGCGACCATCACCCTTGCAGCATATTGGTGGAGAAATACAAAACCAGGCAGCACAAGTCAACGGTCAAGACATTCCGGTATTACAGTAAAGGACAAGATGTGGTGAGTAAAATAAGGCGCGACAAGCGCAGAAAGCTTCAGGGCAAGAAAAAAAAAAACTGGGAGCAGCCACCTTGGTGGAATTTTGGGGTGGATAAGGCCTGGGTGGATAAGCGCACTTCTGTATGGAAATGGGAAAACGCCAAGAAGAACCAAGATGCCCATCCTAGTTACTGCATGCACTTAGAAAGAGAGATGCACACAAAAGTAAGCTATTAAAAAAACTGGTTAAGGTGGTTAAAAGTGAAAAATGGGCAGAGGTATGTCAAAGAGTAAGCACATACAAGTTACTGAAATTGTTCTGGCGACTACATAAAAGCATGAGTGGGGTAGTCAAGAATAAGAGAATTTCTTACTTCCAAGGTGCTGACCTCATCTGGCAGAGGACTGACGAGAACAAGGGCAAAGCCCTCTTCGAACGCTATCTAGAATAGAGCAATCAGACAAACATGAGAGGCCGAAATCTTGCCAGGGAAGCCACCTCAGACAGGTACAAAGCGCAGAACATTTAGGATGAAGACACAGTGACAGTGAAAGTAATCAATGCTGTGCGTCGACGATCAAAAACAGCGCTCCAGGGCCAGATGGCATAAGATACGACGACATCAATAGGTGTACCAACAACGAGATAGAGAAATTAGCAGACATGTACAACAACAGTATAGGGAGTGCTATTATCAAGGAGGAGTGGTTACACTGCTGTCCGATTCCCTTGCAGAAGCCTGGCAAAGACCACACACAAATTCAGGGATATCGGGTAATAACCATGCAGAATACAACAGGCAAGCTTCTGGAGAAATTAATTACCAGAAAAATATCAAGCCAGCTAAGAGGCAAGGTCTTTTCCCACTACCCTGGGAGGGTACCGTCCAAACAGAGAAACCTGGACCAATGCAGCAAATTTTTCCCTTGATGTCTAAGAAGGTTCAGTGAGCACATAGACCAGGTGATAACAAAGGCCAAGCGGGGTTTGGCTGCGATGCTGGTGACAGCGGCAGAAAACTGTGAGCAGTTCCATCTATGCCTTCTATATGAGGGGCTGGTCATAACTGTTTTTTAGTATGCGATGCGATCCTGACTCTCAGCTTTAAGCAGATAGAAAGGATGGAAAGGATACAGAACGGAAGCTATGCGCATTATTCCTGGATGTACAAGAGATACAGCATGCAGGGCTGTGCGCTACCTTCTTGATTTTCCAACAATTGAAGACAGAATACAAATTTGCAGAGCATGTGCCTATCGCAGAGTTAACGCAAACACGCAACATCCACTGAACAGTGAAATTATGAAGGTGAAGGACAGCAGGTTAAAAAGAGGAAGGTCGTGAATGGATCAAGACGAAGACATTCTTCAACAGGTGTGTTCACTTGAGGACTTAGAACCTGGCGAGGAGTGGATACAAGTGCCAACGTATTTCTGTACGTCTTTTTCAGTTTGCATCCAACTAGACAGAAAATTCAGACAAGAAAATCTGGCTGCTGTGGAGGTGGAAGTACAAGCGTTGATTTTCGAGAATTCGTTAGACGGTGATGCTGTCGTCCGACATGTGAGAAATTCATGGGCCTTTACGGCTCAGGCCGGAGGGAGAATTGTGAAAGAGGAATCTGGTGCTTGTGTTGAGACCACAAGTAGCCTGACTATGGAAGCCATGGCAGTAAGTAAGGCAATAACGTGGCTCGAGACACAGACATTCACTTGGGCATGTTCCTTAGCGACTCAATGAGCAATGCTCAAGAGGATAGAGATGGGGTGGATCCGAAGAGATTGGTTGCTGTCTCTGGAGCGGTCTCGGCTTCGTGCCAGGGCATGCGGGAGTACAAGGAAATAAGCGGGCTGACAAGCTCACAGGTAAGGCTACTGTGGAAGGTGGACGCGCCATGGGCCAGGCTGACATTCTGAATACTCTACGAGAAGCAAGACTTTTGCGAGAACCAAGTGATGACTGTGAATCTACAACCATGGTCAGACTGCGAGAACAGCAAATTAAAAGAAGTGTGGCCAAACAAAAACACTACGCAGGAAACCAAAGAATATTGATAAACTAACACAGAACTGGTGTCGTTAGTCGCTACACGCTGCGGGATTTGCTGAGGATGGGATCCGAGCACTTATGGACTGAATGGTTCGATGTGCAATGAGGATGATCTGTCGACTAGCTAACTATCTATCTTTCGCCTTACCAAATACATGTTACTATGGGGATGTATATGCATTCTATCGTGTTACTGACAGTTCTGATTTCTGTCTGGTGTCTTGTTTAATACTTTATTATCTCCCTTGCTTATTCTGCACTTAATGAGACTATATTTTACTAAGATGCCCTTTTCATTATTTTATAATCTCCTTTGTCTATTACATGTGCTTAATAAGATATTACTTTGCTACTTATATGAGATGTGAACATGTAATTATATGCAACCATATACACTGAAAAGGGGGTATCATCAGGACTTTGTATGAATGCCATCATTATCTAGATGCCGCCCAGTGGTCTGGGTGATTGGACATCTGCATATTATGGATTGTTGTAAAACGTATTGCCTGAATACTGTGGTGCATGTTTTGTTAGACATGAGATGTTGGCTACATCTGTCAGTGTATATGCCGGGTCAGACAGACAGAAAGAAAGACAGACAGACAGACAGACAGACAGACAGACAGACAGACAGGCAGGCAGACAGACAGACAGACAGACAGACAGACGGACAGTCGGTAACGGGAACGAGAACTTATATGACTACTTATATGAATTAAATGAGATGCTCCCCACCAGGGACTGGGCGAAGCCGGGCCGGGTCAGCTAGTGTATATATATATATATATATATATATATATATATATATATATATATATATATATATATATATATATATATATATATATTCATCGTGTCATTTCATTGGACCGAAACAGATAATGTAAGGACCTGATCTTAGGGATAGAGAAGGGCTAAAGCGCAGATTATGAGTGGACTTAGTTTGCGACTACTACGCCCTTGACCTCCACAAGCAGCATACAAGGATGTGGCTAACCATCCCATAAGATATAATTTGGTTCCAACTTCCTGATGATGGCGGATACATGTTTGTTGTTCGTTTCGTTAAATAGGTGGTGTTTGTTTATTTGTTTGTGTAGCGAAATTGAAGTCAAATCAGCTGGCTTCGTACAAGGAATCTCCATTGTACGAGAATACGTCATCAGGGACTTCCCCTGTTATAATTAACTTGGGAGATGCCGGTTGATTTGCATAAATTAGAACGTTCGAGAACGTAGAAGGTTCTCAATAGAAAGGTCAAAACGCACTAAATTTATTTCGTGAGTAAAATAGACGTGGTCACTGGTCAGGAGAAAAAAATGATTCTCGCATAAAGTGAGTAAAACGTGTAACCTGACTTTCTCTGGGTTGGAGGGTTTACTTCGCAACCGGAAGAAGGCATAGAGACATCACTTAGATCTGAGACTTCACCGGGTGCTGAGCTCCAGAACATCAGCTCATATTGTCCAGAATTGTCGAGCTCGAGGCATGCTAGCCACAAGACAGTAATTTCAGCTGAGAAGTGGTAGTTCATGGTTTTCAGGTAATACCTATTTACATTCTTTCATTGTGTAATTCCGCGTAACTTTGCGTTTGAAAGACATCTCATTAGTTATGCGAATACGTAATGAGTTGGCGATCGATACTTGGCAGCGCGCAGCTGCCGTTCGATTCGTTCGTGTTTACATTTGTGTGTACCGTTCACGAATTGTAGCGGATTAGTTTACACAATTGTTGACTTGCAAGTCCATTAATATGGCAAACTACAGTGTAGCTACAAATATATTACAAGTTGTGAGGTCTTGTATTTATTAGTGAAGTTACAGTTGTGGTAAAGTAGTATTATTACCTGTGAAATCCAAGCTAGCTTAATTCAGTATTTACTGTTAATGTGCTTAGTAATTATGTGAGTAGGCTGTAGGAGGAATTCAGACAGTGGCCTTGCAAGAGCAAGTGTGATTCGTGGATCAACACAGAGCATGTAGTTCTAAGGCGCTCTAGAATTAGATACTGCTATTTTGTGACAGATAAATAGTGATGGTGTCAGTTCTAGGAAGTGTTTTCTTGCTATAAGGAGTGATCATGTGCTATGATATATATATATATATATATATATATATATATATATATATATATATATATATATATATATATCTGTGTGTGTGTGTGTGTGTCTGTGTCTGTGTGTGTGGCAATGTAGTGCGTTATATACCTGAGCGAATCGTCGACATGTGAGGCGTTCCGACGCGAGATACCTATGCGCTATCGTCGCGATTGTGTGAAACCGGTTTAGAATCTACTCTACACTGCCCTATGACATTTTTTTATGATTCTAATTGCTTGAGTGCTTGGGTGATTTATGGAAGAGAAGGTGTATGGCTGCTGAATGGGACTCGGAGATGTGTGGGATATGGGATGCAAGGCAATGATAATATGTATATAACTGGCACACCAGGCCAATTGTGATGTTCGATCACCACCCAAGGCTAATCCGCTTTGGGGGACCAGAACAGGTAAGAAACCTTTGAAACATGTAGGGCGCTAAACATGTTTAGACACAGAACTTCTCACCTCAAGAACAGAGATGGATCAAGAAGGGTTTCGCTATTGTGTGGGAAGGTGTCCCACTGGCGAAATGGTTTGTGATGACATTAATTGTTTATTGCTTAGTATTTGCTTAGATGTTAATTACGTGATAGACAATATGTCCATGTCCTGTGGCGGGGAGTGGTCTAGGGACCAGCTCTTCCCGAGGTTTAGTTTTCTATTAGTGTAAACAGAAACTGTACAGTTCTTCTCACAACCACCTAAGACAAGAGTCAGGTAAGAATATTAGACAGCAGTAAGATCAGACTCGACCTTTTCGGAACCTAATCCTTCCGACGGGCTGATTCAGGTGCCTTTCCACAGCGGATCTATCCATGCTTCCACTATGTATATAGGGATGATTCCCTATGTATGTATAGCTTACATCAGAAAGCTGAAGGCAGCTTAGTGTAGTGGATGATAGCATGTGAATCCTAGTTGGTACCGAATGCTCTCACCGACCACTCTTTTTCAGGTGTTGTCTGTTGTTGACGACCTGCATACCTGTGGTTGAAGACCTATAGACCTGATGTTCGAGACCTTGAGTACTGTTATGTACGACCTGCAGTACAGTGGTTCGAGATCTGAAGTACTGTCATTTACGACCTGCATTATGTTTGTATGAAATCTACTTGCCTGTGGTGGAAGAACTACAGTGATGTGACATGAGACTTACGGTGGGTTGTATAGTTAGTCTACAATCAAACGTCTGTGGTATAGGATTGTTACAACGACCCTGTGTTGTAGTTGACTTCTTCATTGAAGCCAAGCGTCCAAGGAAAGGTTCTGTTTATTGACTCCACACAGGCGACTCCGACTGGGGAACGTCAACGCAACGGGGGCATTTCAGCTAGACTATTCTGGTTGAAGGACACTGAACCTAGATAATATACCAGCAGAAACAGTAGGTGTTTCACAGTGATACGTCCTCCTATGAACGTATAACCACTGACACTGTTCGTTTGTTATTCCATTGTGCTAGACCCGATTCAGTTGGAGTCCAGTCTATCCTGAGGCAAGATAGTTTATATCTGAAGATTAGTCGTCTACCGGAGAGTAGAAGCTCACACGCGGGATACATCAAACTTTGTTATGCTCTAGCTGCGTGATTTCTTCTAGCCGTGCTGACGAGAATCTACATCGCCCAGTCAGGGGTGAATCAACATGTGATTATATTTAGAGGCTGTGGCAAGACTCTATTTTCAGCTATTGTCCAGGTGCATTAGGGGATACCTCAGGGTCGAGGGTCTCCCATCCAGTCTGTGTAGACTAGCAGTCAAAGAGACACTTAGTAAAGACAATTCCTTTGTAGAGGTGTGATCGTAGTCCTGTCATCGGAGGTCCTGGTGGCTATATCCCATTTTTGCTCACCGGTTGCTTGCGGCAGATAAGACCTCAAGTGTTACAGACAGCAGTGCTGGGAGAGAGCCGGGTGAGTCAAAAGGACCGACTCGACGGAAACACCTTGCAAATCTTCTGCTATGCCTAGTGATGATCTAGGGAACATCTCTGACTCTATCTCTAACCTTTACTCTAAATTGTAAATAGATCATTTCCTATCAGGACGTTCCTTTCAGACCTGTGTCTATAGTGTAAATTAAATTGATTAATTGTTGACATGTCTTTTCTACGATTATTATGTGTGGTCTTGGACGAGTCCTGAGAAGTACTTGTTACTAGGTAAAGGGTAGATAGTAGAGGTATAGAATATGGAGGGGGCCTGTAGACCAACAACACATGTTACCTTGCAGAGGGGGTCAGTAATAGTAGTAAAAGTGTATCTACCTGTCCAACCCCTGGGGTTAGTATACACGTGAATATCTGGGATACCTTGGGCTTGTGTTCATTCACAACAACCAAGGCCATCCTGTTACAGTTTGTTTGTTTGTTTTTCATACATCGTTTGTGCCTATACGGGGTACTTACGTTTGGTCTACCTGGAAGATCACCAGTAAATGATGAAGGATCTTACCCTTCTACAGCAGCAAAGAGTTAAGCCATTGTATCAGCCACTGATTACTCAAAGTTCAACTGTTCCACCCAGAACTGCCTACCACAAAAGCTGAGAAAAATAATCTATCACCAAACCATCTATTGCCTAATGTGTGCCACGGAATAGACTATCAGGAAGAGCTATCAATATCAATGAAACGAAGACACAATTATTTGCCAAGAGAACAGTCAATAACTATCAGACTTTATTAGGCCAGAATATATACAAGAGTAAGTTAGTAAGTCAGAAATGGCTGTACAAAAATAACTAAAGATGATAACAACTTGAAACCTATTTATTTTTATACATACAGTGTCCCTTTATTTCTCAACATAATTTCCACCAACATTGATGCACTTATCCCATCGTTTTATCAGTCCTCCCAAACCGGTTGCATAGAACTGCTTGCTTTGTTTTCATTTACCTGCCATTCCACAGAACTGTGTGACTTATTTATTGACTCACCCTCGTAACTTTTTCTACCCAGCTATGTACCGTTTTATGGGACAAACATTTGTCAGCATAAATAGGAAACCCACCTTGGCGGGAGACATTTCGCGAATGACGCCGAAGTTGAATGTGAAGTGAAAACGTGGTTTAGAAAACACAGCAGGCAGTTCTTTGCAGCCGGTTTGGGAGGACTGATTAAACGATGGGGTAAGTGCATCAATGTTGGTGAAAATTATGTTGAGAAATAAAGGAACAATGTATGTATAAAAATAAACTGGTTTCAAGTTTTTATCAGCTTTAGTTATTTTTTTACAGCCATTTGTGACTTACTTATTAACTTACCCTCGGATGTGTGTTGCAATGGTGTACTACAGATACTGACAATTATCATCCTTTGTGCTAGTCGCAATTCTGTTGTGTAGTGACAAGACCATCGTTCATATCATCCCAGTTATCCGTTATAATTCTTATTTAACTTGTTAACGAAGCGTTAAGGTCTTGATTTATCGTATGTTACGTATGTGTGTGATAGTGCTACAACTCCATCTGGGGGATGCAGATCAGGAGAGATGTGTGGCAGGAAGAATACTTGTCTTCAGCTTTCACTTCTGTGAAATGTGAGCATCCTCCTCTCTGACGGCAGTGCTTTTCCTGTGCTCTCTTGGCCTTCTACCTGAACACCTTACTCAACCCCTTGGAGTAATCCTGCCAGATTGCTTGATACAGTTCACTAAGGAGTATTGCGAGTCATTTCTGGTTTTCTTTTAGTAGTTGGCTACCACTATTTCGGGATATCTATCTCCCAACACAACTTACTCCACCACACCACGTTACGTTGGTCTTTTATGAAATGGTATGGGCGTCGGTCGTTCAGAATGCAACGGCAAACTACTAAACGTAAACTTGCCAGGAATCACGAACAGCTACATACTGCTGGGGCTGACTGCTACGTCCTGTAAAGGATATGCAACTAACATTTGTTATAATGACGAGAGTAAAACATTTAACAAAGATTAAAAGACAATATCTTTTAAAATCTCGAATTTATTGAACTGATGTCTCCTATTTGCAAACAGAACAATATATTTATATATACATAATGCAAACAGGCAAGCAAAATATGTTGTATCGTTTATGTTAGTACGCAGTCTCATTTATTATATGAATCCTTCATAGTGAATATAGCTATCATAATAAACATAATACATCTAACTTATTACATTGCCAAATGGGACATGGTTGCTGAATCACAGTAGTAGTTTGGCCGTTGAAGACTTGTCACAGAAACCATTGATCCGCTTCTAACATATAAACGTCTTGTTTCCACAGATAAGACAGAAAACAGCACCAAAGTTCAGGTAAATGGAGTTAACCGGTGAAACTGATGAAAAAGTATACATATATAGGTATATAAGTTAGATTTTTGTGAGACTACAGCGAGATTCTTTTTTGAACTGAATTGGTTTATTGCACTGGCCGTCATGACAGACTATAGTTTGTTACAGTGCACATAATAAAAGGCATAATAACTATGCCTACAACCCATATCGGGGACCAGGGATGGAGTTATACCTCTCCAAAGCTCAAAGCCCGGGTTGAATTGTAAAAACCATGTATTGCCCATTCAGCATGACCTCTCTCTTGGCCTTCCTAGTTTACTCCAGAGGAAAGGTAACATCAATACATCTGGAACAAAACCAACTACAGAAGCTGCCGAGTCAGCAAACAAATTCTCTTACTGTCGGAGCTTCGACTCTAGACCAGTTGCCAACCAAGGCCTAGCCCTGCGATGATATTTAGTCTTTGAGCTGCAATTCCTTGCACTTGGATAAAGCTTGTCGTATCATTCAAGAAGTGGTCTTTCTGTGGCTGTGTTTAAGGTGTTCACTCCGTCCATTGCCGTGTTTGATTTCGGGTTACGTTAACTGTCGCAGCATCCACATTGCAGATCTGGTCTCCCAGACAATGATGTTCTAGAAAGAGCGTCCATGCCCAGTATCTACACTCTACTAATGAAAAATCAGATTCGCTGGGTTGGTCACTTAACTCGTATGCCAGATCACAGGTTCCCTAAACAAATATTTTACGGCGAGTTGCGTTGTGGTAAACGCTCCCAATGCGGCCAGAGGAAACGCTTTAAAGACACTGAAAATCTCACTTAAAGCTTTTGGAATTCATCTTGACACCTGGGAGACTGCTGCTAAAGACCGTAATTCGTGGCGTACATCATTACATAAGGGTGCAGTCACTTGTGAAGCAACCAGGACTGCAAAAGCTGTGAAGAAAAGGCTGGACAGAAAAACCACCGCAGGAGAACCTCCTCCTTAAACGTCAAGCATTCTTTGCCCACATTGTTTCAGAACATTTCGAGCCAAAATAAGCCTTATCAGCCATCTTAGAACTCATGGCTCCATACTTTCAACCCTACTGGATGAAATGAATGGTCATCATCATTCTTGATGGACAAAAAAACAAAAAACAAACAGTATTTCACTCTTGTCTATGTGCAGTGCCACATCTTTAGGTGTTTCCGTGTAGACTTGTCAGCTCTCTCATTGCCCATTACCCTTGCACGGACAAAGCTATAAATAAATTTAAGTTCATATGGATTGGGAAACCTATAGCCATTATCTCTACTATAGCCATAACACTATAGTAAGAAAACTCCTTACCAAATACAGCAACTGCCCACAAAGTATTGTAATAACTAATATAGCCATAACACTATAGTAAGAAAACTCCTTACCATAGACAGCAGTTGCCCACACGGTATTTTACTATAGCCATAACATTATAGTAAGAAAATTCCTTACCATAGACAACTGCCCACAAAGAATTTTAATATAGCCATAACACTAGTAATAAAACTCAATACCATAGACAGCAATTGCCAACACGGTAGTTTACTATACCATAACACTATAGTAAGAAAACTCCTTACCATAGACAGCGACTGTCCACAAAGTATTTTACTATAGCCATAAAACTATAGTAAGAAAACGCCTTACCATAGACAGCTGCCATGTAGCATCGGAGGCATGAGTCAATGATTTATAATCTGATGAAAAAATTGTGGCAGACAAATAAAGAGAATCACCGAGACGCGCATGAATACAGAGGTTACTAGATGACGTCACACGGACTACAGTTACAATAGGCAGTGAAGTTTGACAACATCTTGAAGACGGGCGGTTCTGATTGTAACACCGAACTTTCAACAACGATAGCTGATTGAAAAAGTTATGGTCACGCTATATGAGACTCCCGCAACGTCAGGAAATAAGGGCACAGTTTGAATGGCAAGGAACAACCGGGAATGAGCGCAGGGCGCAGAAGAAATGAGAAGACTTGAGCGCATCATAACTGGCCGAGCGATCAGCAATTAAAAGTCATGGCGTCACACCAGACATAGATCAACGTAACTCAGATAAACGTAATTTAGGTACAAAACGGTGGCCCACAGGCAAGTTCATTGTCATTTAGTTATGAAATAGGTTAGCCTCGGATTCGGCAGCTGAAATGATATATTTCTCAGTAAATTATTATTATATTTTTGGCCAATCTTCCCAGCAATATGGGAATGGTCATATAATCATTTGCTGATAACCTGTCCGACCCAGCAACACGATGAACGTTTATTTGAACGTGGATTGCCAGCGTTTCTACCGTCATTATCGTTGATGTTTAAGTTATGGCTCCCGTTGAGCTGCTACAATGTTTTGTTTAGACAACGAGCACGATTGGAAGAGAGGAGCATTCTTGTAGAAATTATAGGAGCATTATAGCAACAGCAGATGCCCACATGGTATTTTACTACAGCCATAAAAATATGAATTGTTATAATAGACAGCAACTCTCCACACAGTAATTTGATATAGCTATAAACAATATAGTATGTAAACTCCTTACCATAGACAGCAAGTGTCCCCACAGCCACCATTATCAGCATTGTCTTGATGCGCTGCTTGTACATGGCGCCAGAGCTACACACGTGTGAAAAATATAGCGCATGAAAATAAACATTATGAAACAGTATACGGTTAATACAAATTGATTTCAGACGTAAATAACATGTTTGATGAGTAACCAACTATGGTGGACAGACATTGAATCCTATAAGCCAGTGTTTCCCAACGTGGGGCCCACGCCCCACAGGGGGGCAATTTGACTGTTAAGGGGGGCAATTCGAAAATGGAAGAAATCGGCTGAATATAATAAAACGGGGAGACTTGAGACTGAAGTTAACTAAATTGGAACCTGACATAAGATCTCTTTGCAGCAAGCATCAAGCGCAAGGATCTCACTAAATTTAAATAATAAATAATTACTAATAATTAAAATAATATAGAAAAATCTTTCATTAAAATTATTTTGTACTTGAATTTCAGTTCTCCATTATATGTTTTGAAAATTTACTTACAGTGTTTGCTCAATAATTACCTAGTGATTTCTTCCTGAAACCTATCATTCAAGTTTCTTTAGTGAACATTTCAATTTTTGAATATTAAAAATAATGTATATGTTGAGGGGGGGGGGCATGGGGCGGGGGAGGGGGGCAATATGAATTTTAGAAAGGCTTAAGTGGGGCATGGTACAAAAAAGGTTGGGAAACACTGCAAGCCAAATGGTACCTGAGAGTTGCTGCAGATAGGGTTCACCCCCTGCATGCAGCCATGGATTTGGTCAAGGCTTTTAGACACAGACGAGGCAGGTCATGGGTGGCACAGGCAGAAATATATATATACACCAGATGTGTGATCTAGAGACCATCAATGCTGAAAAAGAGTGGGTTAAAGTACCGTAACTCATGACGGACTGGCACAATGTCATAGTAACACTGGGTCGTGAGTACAGAGAATGGGAACCAGGCCGCACAGAGGTTGAGGTCCAATAACTGATCCAGACTAACACACACCAAGGTGACACATTGATCTACACCGATGGATCAGTGGTGAGAAACAGACGTAGGGTTGGGTTTTCATCGCAAAGGCTAATGGACGATGCTTGAAAAAGGAGTCTGGCATATGAGACTACGACCTCCAGCATAAGAATTGACGTGGAAGCAGTACGAGCGGTTTTCCGTTGGTTAGAAGAGACCACTGCAACACACACTACATTCATTACGGACTCAATGAGTATGCCAAGTAAGGTGGGGAAAGGAACGTTTCGAGTGGAATGGCTATCCTCGCTTCAGAGGTCACGGATTGTGAGAATTGTATGGATGTTTTTGCCTGGCCACGTGGGGGTGCAGGGGAATGAACAGACTGATAGGCTGGTAGATTACCTACGACCAAGGGAGAGGTGGTCCAGTGACTGTGGGACCAGGTGGAGAAGGCGGGGGAACAACTGAGAAGCCGTGTATGGAAAGAATGATAATGCGGAGGATCGGCAGAGGTTCTGGAAGAATCTCACATTTTTGAGGGAAGACAAGAAGAACTTTTAATCAGATAACGATGGCGACGATTAGTAGTATGACTTTTCGCTGGCTGTTGAACGAGGGGACGGAGCGCGTATAGGAGGAATGTCCGAAGTGCAGTGATGTTGGTTCTTAGCTCAACTCAACTGATGAATAAATTAACGAAAACGAGGAAGTAGAACTTGTAAGCTTTACATTTTCACAATCACAAGTGACAAAATGCACGTTGTGGCAAGAGCCTCCAAAAGCATACAAACAGACACTGATACTACTACATAAACTTATATAAATGGTTACTTAGCTGAAAGTAATCCGCCAGAATGAGTAGGTTACACTATGTAACACTCACTCATCGAGCGTAAACATTGAGTGAGAGGGGGCTAGCTGTGTTAAAGCTGAAGTAATTGAAATAGGGATGGGAGAAAAGGTTAGTCTCATTAGAAACGAAATGAACTTGGACAGAGGACATAATCATACACTAGGGGTAGAGAAGGCTTAGGTAGAGGATATGGTCCTATACTAGGGGTTGAGAAGCTGTAGGTGACGGACATGATTCCGCACTAGGACTGTGAAAGGTGTAGGTGAAGGACATGATCCTGCACTAGAAATGGAAGGTGTAGGTGAAGGACATGATCCTGCACTAGAAATGGAAGGTGTAGGTGAAGGACATGATCCTGCACTAGAACTATGCAAGGTGTAGGTGAAGGAAATGATTCTGCACTAGAACTGGAAGGTGTAGATGAAGGACATGATCCTGCACTAGAACTGGAAGGTGTAGATGAAGGACTTGATGGACGGTGTAGGTGAAGGACGTGATCCTGCACTAGAACTGGACGGGGTATGTGAAGGACGTGATCCTGCACTAGAAATGGAAGGTGTAGATGAAGGACGTGATGGACGGTGTAGGTGAAGGACGTGATCCTGCACTAGAACTGGACGGGGTATGTGAAGGACGTGATCCTGCACTAGAACTGGAAGGTGTAGATGAAGGACGTGATCCTGCACTAGAACTGGACGGTGTAGGTGAAGGACGTGATCCTGCACTAGAACTGGAAGGTGTAGATGAAGGACATGATAGTGCACTAGAACTGGAAGGTGTCGGTGAAGGACGTGATCCTGCACTAGAACTGGAAGGTGTAGGTGAAGGACGTGATGGACGGTGTAGGTGAAGGACGTGATCCTGCACTAGAACTGGACGGGGTATGTGAAGGACGTGATCCTGCACTAGAACTTGACGTTGTAGGTGAAGGACGTGATCCTGCACTAAAACTGGACATTGTTGGTGAAGGACGTGATCCTGCACTAGAACTGGACGGTGTAGGTGAAGGACGTGATCCTGCACTAGAACTGGACGGTGTAGGTGAAGGACGTGAACCTGCACTAGAACTGGACGGTGTAGGCGAAGGACGTGATCCTGCACTATTACTAGAGAAGGCTTGGGTGGAGGACATGATCCTGCACTTGGGGTAGAGAAGGCTTGGGTGGAGGACATTATCCTACACTTGGGTTACTGAAGGCCTGGGTGGAGGACATGATCCTACACTTCGGGTAGAGAAGGCTTGGGTGGAGGACATTATCCTACACTTGGGTTACAGAAGGCTCGGGTGGAGGACATGATCTTACACTTGGGGTTTAGAAGGCTTGGTGGAGGACATGATCCTACACTTGGGGTAGAGAAGGCCTGGGTGGAGGACATGATCCTACACTTGGGGTAGAGAAGGCTTGGGTGGAGGACATTATCCTACACTTGGGTTACAGAAGGCTCGGGTGGAGGACATGATCTTACACTTGGGGTTTAGAAGGCTTGGTGGAGGACATGATCCTACACTTGGGGTAGAGAAGGCTTGGGTGGAGGAAATGATCCTGCACTAGAACTGGACGGTGTAGGTGAGGGACATGATTCTGCACTAGAACTAGAGAAGGCTTGGATGGAGGACATGATTCTGCACTAAAGGTAGAGAAGGCTTGGGTCGAGGACATGATCCTGCACTTGGGGTTTAGAAGGCTTGGGTGGAGGACATGATCCTACACTTGAGGTAGAGAAGGCTTGGGTGGAGGACATGATCCTACACTTGGGGTAGAGAAGGCTTGGATGGAGGACATGAACCTGCGCTAGGTGTAGAGAAGGCTTGGGTGGAGGACATGATCCAACACTTGGGGTAGACAAGGCTTGGGTGTAGGACATGAACGTACACTTGGGGTAGAGAAGGCTTGGGTGGAGGACATGATCCTACACTTGGGGTAGACAAGGCTTGGGTGTAGGACATGAACGTACACTTGGGGTAGAGAAGGCTTGGGTGGAGGACATGATCCTACACTTGGGGTAGACAAGGCTTGGGTGGAGGACGTGATCCTACACTAGGGGTAGAGAAGGCTTAGGTGGAGGACATGATCTTACACTTCGGGTAGAGAACGCTTGGGTGAAGGACATGATTCTGCACTAGGGGTAGAGAAGCCTTGGGTGGTGGACATGATCCTACACTTGGGGTATGCCATGAGTTAACTACTCCCGTAACAATTAACTGGAAAGTCAACGTCAAAGCTTTGGCTCAACAACAGTTAAAGTTTCACATCAAACTTTGCAAATGAAATGCGAAGAATCAACCGACGCCATTCCGATAGTGAAAGTACTTACACACACGTTTATTTGTGGTGCTAGATCAATACAGTGGTCGTCCAGACCGTAAAGTTCCCCTTTAACACAGGGATGGCATTTACACAATATCTGCAAACTATATCCACGTATTATCTGACTTTACCTCGGATCGCCGTTTATCCCGCCATTCTCATCTGAAAGATTGTCTAGGTATTCCGTGCCCACGGGTCTTCTCTTCGATATTGACAGTCTTCTCGTCAGACATCCTCCACCTGATAATCCTTACAACCAAAATCTCTGAACGCCCACGGCTCCACGAAATATGTCTCGCCTCAGCCGAATCACACAAGGTCCTCTCCGTTGTCCTTCTCTGTTGTCGTCTGACGTCCCCTGTTTCTAAGTTTCCTTAGTTTCTTGTGGGGTTTTCCCTATATGATTTTCTACCGCCTTTTCCGATAAAAGTCATTGTGTCTGCACTGCTAAACGCCATGTGTCAGGATGCCCCCCTCCCTTTTAAAATGATGTAATCATTTTTTTTTCATCAAGAGAATTAACCTGACACATAGCAGTGCAGACACAATGACTTTTATCGGACTAGCAAGATGCTATGGACACCTATCGATTACCCACAAAATAAAAAAATATATATAACGGGCACGCCCTCCAATCTACACACCAACGGTAGATGTCGTGTATACAGCCCCTGGGGAGGCTTTACTAACTAATCATAAAGATCAGTCCCTCATTTGTCCCTAAGGACAACCGTCCTTCTCTAGGTCAAAACCTGGAGTAAGGGGACGTGAGGAAAAAAACAGGTACCAGTTGCATTTACTATTGTCTTGTAACCATCTGTGCAATTATCTCAACTGCTATGTCGTGAATCCTAATCTCATCAAACGGGTAGGTGAGGTACCAGTATTATGACGTCATAATTTTAGGCGTAATCGAGGTAAATGCTCTTTAGAGACGTCATCATAAACTCTTTGTGTAGGTGTGGCAATAATGACCGAGTGACAATATTATTTAACGGCGTATTTCATAATGAAATATGTAGTGGTCTCTATACTTGGAAATGGCGATCACAATAAAATTGAAAACCTATGACCCATCATCTGGATAATTAAGTAATAATAACAAATGTTGAACAAACTGTCAACTTCAACTCAACAACAGAATTCAGCAACAGAAATTCAGCAATCTTAATGTGATAAAAATGTCCTAAGTGTTACTATATGTAAACGACAGAAAATAGTATAAGAAATATATTCAGTATAAAGAATATATAATACTAGACAATCAACAATGACAGAAGACGACTGACGAGAGACGTAAATAGATATTTTCTTTCATAAAAGACAATAATACTTTTACAGAAATTTGACGTAAATATCCTCTCTTACTACTGCACTTAACACAAGACAGCAATTATGTGTTGACACTACAATATTCAAGTGTCCTTGCTTAATGTAGAAACGCCCTTCCAACCGCCCACCTATCCATTTTTGAACGAATTTACTTATTATTAAATAATAGGCACCTCATTCATCAACAATAACACACTGACCAACAATAACATATACTGGCCTTGTGCAATACTTGGGTTGACTCATTTGGTCCAATATGACGTGTGGAAAGAAGGTTGACGTTATGTCCAGACGTTATCGTTGTCCGTAAATGTCGACGTACGTAGTAAGTGTTCGGTCCTGATTGATCGAGTTGAGTTTATCCAATGTAACAACGTCCTCAGCCATTTCAGAAATTAGTATGTCCCAGAGTAGGTGTGCGTTTTGAAATTAGCGTTGTTGTGCAATACGTAAATAATGCTGTAAGTACTGTCCTCTATTACGTAAGTAGTGTCGTTGAGTCCAAAATAATATTCGTGGAATCCTTATGAACAGCGTTGGTATCTCATGTCTTCACTTAATTTCGGTGACTTGATTATGGGTCAATATAAATCGTAAATTCTTCAAATCGTGTGTGGTATTCTGTGGTGATGCATCTGGTGTTGTCCCAATGTCTTGGTGTCCGAGAATCAGTGTAAATATAAATTTAACAAGTCCTGATGTGATATCAAACGTGTAGCGTTCAATCGAGTGTTATCGAAAGAATTCAGGTGGATGACAATGTAGGTACCAAAGGTAAACCTCATCATATTGTACATCATCCTATAACATCCGACGTCCGCAAGTATTTCACGAAATGTAGAATAATTAATGTCCTTCGCGCCGATAGTGAATTTATGATAGAGTGTCGGCAGCAAGTATCATCATGTTTGGGGTCATTTTCTTCGTTGACAGTTGCGTATCAAATATGTTTAAGTGTCCGGTGTGTCGTGTCAACTGTGTACCTAGTTCATACAAATAACTCAATGTGCGTATAAATATTCAATGTTTGTAGGCTGCACTGTTTACATTAGCGTTTCTTCATTAATGCAGTGTCGCGTTCTTTAGTATGCTACAAATGGTGCGTGTAGTATAGTTTGTTCTTTCTGTGACGTGCAACTATCAACTATCGCCGTGAATATTGTGGCGTTCGTACATTTTTAGGCACGTCAGCTCTCTTGTATGTGTCCGATACAACGGTATATTAATATATAATCTAATGTTCTTCTTACCGAACACAGGTATATTCAGAATAATACATTATGAATTACTTTCACTGATTTCTGAAATGTTCCACTGTTTGTGCCGACATTTGGACCACCGCCTCTTCCTGCGCTCTTTCAGTTCCCGTGTTGCACCGTGCGTTACTTTGAGTTATGGTGTGCATTCATCTTTACTTTCGACTATTTTGGTAGGGGCTATCTTGACAATAATTTACTTGATAATCAATATCTTGAGCTCCGGATCGATGCTCCCACATCTGCCATGAGTTAACTACTCCCGTAACAATTAACTGGAAAGTCAACGTCAAAGCTTTGGCTCAACAACAGTTAAAGTTTCACATCAAACTTTGCAAATGAAATGCGAAGAATCAACCGACGCCATTCCGATAGTGAAAGTACTTACACACACGTTTTTTTGTGGTGCTAGATCAATATAGTGGTCGTCCAGACCGTAAAGTTCCCCTTTAACACAGGGATGGCATTTACACAATATCTGCAAACTATATCCACGTATTATCTGACTTTACCTCGGATCGCCGTTTATCCCGCCATTCTCATCTGAAAGATTGTCTAGGTATTCCGTGCCCACGGGTCTTCTCTTCGATATTGACAGTCTTCTCGTCAGACATCCTCCACCTGATAATCCTTACAACCAAAATCTCTGAACGCCCACGGCTCCACGAAATATGTCTCGCCTCAGCCGAATCACACAAGGTCCTCTCCGTTGTTCTTCTCTGTTGTCGTCTGACGTCCCCTGTTTCTAAGTTTCCTTAGTTTCTTGTGGGGTTTTCCCTATATGATTTTCTACCGCCTTTTCCGATGACGTCATTCTGTCTTAACGCCATGTGGCAGGGTAGAGAAGGCTTGGGTGGAAGACATGTTCCTACACTTGGGGTAGAGAAGGCTAGGGTGGAGGACATAAACCTGCACTTGGGTAGAGAAGGCTTCGGTGGAGGACATGATCCTGCACTTGAGGTAGAGAAGGCTTGGGTGGAGGATAAGATCCTACACGTGGGGTTTAGAAGACTTGGGTGGAGGACATGATCCTACACTTGGGGTAGAGAAGGCTTGGATGAAGGACATGATCCTACACTAGGGGTAGAGAAGACTTGGGTGAAGGACATGATCCTACACTTGGGGTAGAGAAGGCTTGGGTGGAGGACATGATCCTACACTAGGGGTAGAGAAGGCTTGGGTGGAGGACATGACCCTAAACTTGGGGTAGAGAAGGCTAAGGTGGAGGACATGATCCTACACTTGGAGTAGAGAAGGCTTGGGTGGAGGACATGATCCTACACTTGGGGTAGAGAAGGCTTGGGTGGAGGACATGATCCTAAACTTGGGGTAGAGAAGGCTTGGGTGGAGGACATGATCCTACACTTGGGGTAGAGAAGGCTTGGGTGGAGGACATGATCCTAAACTTGGGGTAGAGAAGGCTTGGGTGGAGGACATGATCCTAAACTTGGGGTAGAGAAGGCTTGGGTGGAGGACATGATCCTAAACTTGGGGTAGAGAAGACTTGGGTGGAGGACATGATCCTACACTTGGGGTAGAGAAGGCTTGGGTGGAGGACATGATCCTAAACTTGGGGTAGAGAAGGCTTGGGTGAAGGACATGATCCTACACTTGGAGTAGAGAAGGCTTGTGTGGAGGACATGATCCTACACTTGGGGTAGAGAAGGCTAAGGTGGAGGACATGATCCTACACTTGGGGTAGAGAACGCTTGGGTGAAGGACATGATCCTACACTTGGAGTAGAGAAGGCTTGTGTGGAGGACATGATCCTACACTTGGGGTAGAGAAGGCTTGGATGAAGGACATGATCCTACACTAGGGGTATGTAACGGAGTGTTTCGGGTTCACCTTGGGTAGTGAGAGTGAACCACACCCGAGGTGTCTCTAGCACTCCCGTGTATTCTAGCCCCAGGGGTTGGACGAGCAGATACACTTTTTTTCTCTGTGGTTGATATCAGGTTATTTAGTGACGTCTACACACCCCTCCAGATTCTAGACCCCCACTAACTACCTACACCTGTGGAACAATGAACACTTAGGCATCGTCCGAGACCACACTCAATCATTATACAAAGAGCAAGTCAACTTACATAAAGTTTATTCTACCCTTGAGAATATAGAACTGAAATGAACATCCTGATAGAAGAATCTATTTACACAAATAGAAGATAGAGTAGAGAAAGACTTAGAGATGTAGGTGTCTTCATCGAGTTGAGAAGTAGAGTGGATGCAGATGTCCCGTCCAGTCGGTCCGCCACTCACCCGGCTTCCTTCCAGTGAGATGACTAGAACCTTGGAGACCACTCCGTCTCCCGAACGTGGAACCACAACAATCGAGTCACTGCTGGACCACACTTCACTGGACCAACTGCATCTATAACACTCCCACGGAGTCACTGGTAATACAGTTCTCGAACACTACCGGGTTGGAGACAATCTTCCTGGACTTGGCTCCAAGTATTGGTTACTTCGATGAACTACATAGTCACTGACCAATCGAATGGTCTGTCACTCCTAGCACAGTCCCTCTGCAGAACCGATATGGCATTGACCAATTCAATGGTCTCTTACAGTCACACTTTGTAGGATCAGATATGGCTACTGAAAAGTTACTGAGTCCTTCTAGAACACAGTTGATAATCTGGATACGGAAACAGTACATGAATAGAATCAGACATCTATTTTACGGAAACAATTCAGGTTGGACTATAATCCCTAGTCCCTTCCACCGGGTTACACTTGACACACGTCCATACTGGTGTAGTTCTTCTCAAGACCTGCCACTCGAGCTGTCCAAAGAACCATTCAAGTGTCTGAAGATTAGTTACTTCTGCGTTTAGGCAGAACCCCCGTCAAACTAGACGGACCGGTGTTCCCTGTCGAGCATGATTACTCAACATGCTGAAATGTTCCTGGCAAAACCAGAGTATCTTCTATTTTAAACGATCACAAACCATCACTTCCCACACGTGCACCTTCAGGGCAGTTGTATGTCTTGAAGCAAACTTCACGCATGGTGAATCACATTGGGTACCTGGTGTGATGGAGTCTGGCGTGATAAGTAAAGAACTGAACCCTTCGCTCTGTCACACGAAGTGGTTTCCTGCCAACAACAATTATAGTTGACTGGTTCCTCAACAGGCAAACTCCTGAAACGGAAGAGCGACCGGTGAGAGAATACTGGCCCAAACATTAGTTCACATGCATCCTACCAAAACTACTCAACTCTCAGTCATGCTAGTTAGTTATTCATATAACCAAAGCATTATCTCTATATGGAGAGTAGTCAAGCATGGGTTCACAAATGTCAGCTGGCCTCACAGAACAGCCCGTCAAACAGAGCAAGAAATCAGAATGACGAGTCTGATCATAGGTCTCACCTATCCCTAATCATCTACCAGTCGTCGCTAACGTCAGTAATGATACAAGGCTGTTATTGTTCTAATTTAATCGAACTAAACAAATAGGTAAAGAGTCCCTAGACTCGGTCCTAACATCATCAATGTACATTAAGAAACATAATCTTGATCAATATACCATCCCTCGGGATATAGGAATAGTACATGATCACATCCCATATGTACACAATCCTGTTTGCTGGTGGGACCACCTGCCCACGCCACCGCAAACTCTTCTTATCAGACCCTGCCTTAGAGTCAAGAAGCCTTCTTGAGAATACATGTTCCCCCCATGTTCCAAGGGTACTGTTCCAGTTCTGTCCTCCCAAGTGGTTTAGCCTTGGCCTGGACTGAACTTCATCGTTGGTTTGGTCTACCAACACATACTTTCATAACTTGCTTTCACATCCCCCATAATCTATATTTCCCCAGTCTCATACAGCCTCCTGCATCCTTCCATACTTCCAGCACCTTAGCATTCACTCGCCCGAGCGCCAGTATGAAAGAAACAGGATAGCTTAGACAAGATTTCAGAACGCATATTTACATCGCGACGGCACGCAGTGTTATCACGCGTCGATCTATTCGGCGTTCGGAATTACCCCAGGAAGTATCACATGCCATGACCTAATATATATACACAATGCCACATCATATATATATAGATATAGCACCAAAGCCACTTACCTTTCCACAGAAATCCGCTGTTCCACACAATGAGTTCACTATTAAGTTACTACACAATAGTTACATCATTCCTGGTGGCACAGAACTAAGTTCTTCCTTTACTTAGTAACTCAGCACAATTTTGTCTGAATCTCCCCCTACCAACTTACCTGGTTTTCTAACCGTTCTTCTGGCTTCAGCAACTGACTGACATAATCTAAGTTTCCATCCGGCACAAGTAACTAGGTTTTATTCTAACACAGCAACCTAATAGATGCAACGATTGGCAATATATGGTACATATATTTGGAACCCAAATCGCCCACATCACATTACGGCGTTCCTAACAGCTGATTCGCGAGCACACGGTAAACAAACACACGCTTACTTGTCACCGGCGTTATCGATCGGTTTGCTAATTAGTATGCGAGGACATCCGCATAGGTAATGAGGTTAGAACAATGGCGTGTGGAACACACGTACAAAGTTACATGATTTAACCAAATATCTACCTGGATGGTGAACCCAGCTCTCCAGTCAGCTTCCGAACTGTTCAAGGGCTTCTCAGCTGCCTTTTCATAACAGTCAGCCGAATCATGGTTGAGGTGAGACGCAACACAAAAATGGCTCACATTCAGGCCAGCGTCTGTTCTCTTCGAACCAAAGTAAGTGAATGGCTGGTTTAGCCAATTTCCCGCTTCGTGCCAACTCAATGCGCACAAGAAGCGAGTGCTTCTCGAGAAAAGATACTTTCTCGGGAAAACGTCATTCCCCGCCTAGAGTTTCTAGATCTCTCTGCACGGGAAGTTAGAGCGATCCCCAACATCACGGGTTACTCGAATTCCAGTGTTTCGAGACGATTCTAGATAATAAGTCCTCCATCGGCTTCCCTCAGTCTATTTTTAGCTGGGAAAGTCCCCGATGACGCGCCAAAATAGGGCGGGAACTTGACGACCCAAGACAGATAAACGCGTTTCGTCACATAGGCCCCCACTTTAAGAGGATCGACCCCGTCGTTCCACTTCTACGCAGAAGCTGTCTATGTCGTTCGTTTTTCCTTCTAAGAGACCGGATGGCGGGTGAGGAAGTCTAACCCGTCAATATTGTATAGAATACTTTTACCACATTCGGTGGGGTGACAAGCTATTCAGTATCACGGGTGATCAACGCCTACTCCGCTACTGCGATCGGGCATCTCGCAGTGTCCGGCGGACCAGAGCTCCCGTCTCGACCTGATTTAACGATCGTTCCTGCCAGAGTTTACTGGACTTCTGCAATTCCAGCTTCCCCTTTCGAGGACCCAGCTGGACTGCAGTCGGTCGGATGGAGGGACCAAGGGTCTGTGTCCGTTCCGACACAACCCACCTCTTCCTACCACGGTTCTCAGTGTAGCTAGCACTGCGGGTGTTCCTTTGGCCGGTCATGTTCCCCCGAGCACCGGGCTGAACCGAAGAAGGTACCTGCACATACATATAGGACTTCCTATGGTGTGACAGGCTTTCCGCTACCTGACCTGAACCCCGAACCGTTCTTTCAGCGAATCTCGGCGCCCTTGGGCTGGTGGACTTATCATCGGGCTTCCCCTCATAGCGCATGAGGAGACTGGAATGGAAAGTAGTAGACTTTCCCAGGATCACCACTCCATAGTGCTTGTGGAGCCCCACTTTATCCACTAGGAATGGGCCCTGCCACCCGATTTCGAATTCGTTCCCCTCGATTGGGAGGAGTACTAGAACTCGGTCTCCAACCTCTAAGGATATCTTCGTCTTCGTCCGTTTCTCAGGTGTGCATTTACGGCACTCCGGACAAGACCGAATATACCTGCGCACGTCGCCTGTCATTCCCGGCCACCAATAGTACCGGGATAGACATTTACTGGTTGTCCCTACAGTCAGATGTCCGGTTGGGGACCTGACATGTACCGTTCGCAGCAGATTAGCTCTGAAGCTCTCAGGAACCAACTTACGTTCCCTCTGCCTTTTCTCTGTTCCAGTCTGAATTAACTCTGACTGGTTATCAGAGTTGAACTTACCCTGAGTTAACGGGTTTTCATTGTTGGGCAACCATTCCGAACAAGGACACTCCGTCGCATCCTTGCTCCGAGCATTACTCAGTCTATCCGGGTGAGGATTTCGGAGACTTACCTTTTCGAGACCCTCTTCCTCTGTATCTCTGACCTGCCTAGACTTATGGATGCTAGGGTGTTCTGGTTCGCCCAGAAACACGTACTTCCGGCCTAGAATTAGGGGATAGAGAGGATCCGGTACAACTGCCGCCTGAATGCGTCCAGTAACGTACTTGCTCCGAATCTCCACATTGGCAATCGGGCAACGTAGCGCTACAGCACTCCTACTGGCTGGCTGTATCTCCGTCATCTCCCCGGTGAGTTGCTCTGGGCCTGTCAGGTGGGATGCAATTACAGCTGAAAATTGCAAACCTGTGTCGTAGAGGCACGACACCTGTTGCCCATTCACTTCTACTCTCTCAACCACTGGAGGTCGTCTAGTTTCTCCATTCCCATCAACCGTCTTCACTTTCCTGCAAGATCTATCCCTAACCTCTGCAAGACAAGCAAAGTGAAAGTCCTTGGGCTTACTCTTACACTCACTCGTATTGTGAGTGCTGGACTTGCAGAATTTGCACCATCGTTCACTCCACTTCCTCTTTGGAGAACTAGGTGGGCTATTCTTACCTTGGTTGACGTTAGAGATCTTCTCTAAAGAGCCTACCTGTTTCTTTGGTTCCTCAGAACCTGTGGTCTTCTTTGACTTCTTCTTTGACTTACCTTGATCCGGATCTTTCGATCTCGGATCCGTTGGACTGGTGTCCCCAGTCTCGCCATAGACTTCAACGTATCTTTCGGCTAACTTGGTGACTATATCCAATCTCTCAGCCCCATTCTCACCTAAGAAGTTTCGCAAGGGTTTAGACATTTGCATTCGCATCTGATCTACAACCATCAACTCACGCAAACTTTCATACTCCTCATTAAATCCGGCCAAGGCCATCCATTTAAGAAGGTATGAGTTCAATCTCACACTGTATGCTGAAAACAGTTCACCAGGTTCTCGCTTCGCCGTTCGAAACTTCCTTCGGTATGAGTGCGCTGTGATCTCGAATCTCTTCAAGAGAGCCGCTTTCAATGCCGGGTAATCATTCTGTAACCCCGGTGGTAAGCGTGCATACACCTCATAACCTTCGGCACGGAGTCCCTGGGAGAGTTTCAAACACCATTTCTGTTTGTCTAGACCCATTGCAATAGACATGGCTTCATACTTCTCTAAGTATTGGTCTATCCGTTCCTTCTCGGGTTCGAACGGCTGTAAAGGCCATTTCATAGCCTGGTAGTCACGTCTACTGGTTGACTCTGAGCCAGGAGGTACACCTCCTCCCATAGCTCCATCAGTTACACCTGTAGCAGGCACTTGTGCCTCAAGTAGCTTCATTCGATACTCATGGTCACGTTTTTCTTTCTCGGCTTCCAACTCAAGCCGTTTCATTTCAGTATCAGCCGCTATCCTCTTTTCCTCAAGAGCCACTTTACTGGCTTCCAGTTCTCTTTCTGCTCTCCTCCTCTCTCTTTCCTCTTGGCGAAAATTTCTTTCCACCTCTTGGACATAGGATTTCAAAGCATCTCCTTCAAGACCAGACTTACGTCCAGTTTCCTGAACTTTGTCCAAGTCTATCTCTTGGGTAGACATGTTGACTATGATAGGTGGGTACTCAAGTATGTGTGGGTGAAGCAATACAATGAATCAATAATCACTAGTACTAACTAATCACCACAACACAAATGTCCGTCAGACAGTTAGGAGATAGGTAGAAGTAGTAGAATCTTATGTAGACTGAAGTAGAGGATAAAGACAAAGTCCCTATCCCTATGTGAGAGGTCTACAACACACAAAGATCTTGGAATAATCCCGGACGGGCCCCCACCCTGTAACGGAGTGTTTCGGGTTCACCTTGGGTAGTGAGAGTGAACCACACCCGAGGTGTCTCTAGCACTCCCGTGTATTCTAGCCCCAGGGGTTGGACGAGCAGATACACTTTTTTTCTCTGTGGTTGATATCAGGTTATTTAGTGACGTCTACACACCCCTCCAGATTCTAGACCCCCACTAACTACCTACACCTGTGGAACAATGAACACTTAGGCATCGTCCGAGACCACACTCAATCATTATACAAAGAGCAAGTCAACTTACATAAAGTTTATTCTACCCTTGAGAATATAGAACTGAAATGAACATCCTGATAGAAGAATCTATTTACACAAATAGAAGATAGAGTAGAGAAAGACTTAGAGATGTAGGTGTCTTCATCGAGTTGAGAAGTAGAGTGGATGCAGATGTCCCGTCCAGTCGGTCCGCCACTCACCCGGCTTCCTTCCAGTGAGATGACTAGAACCTTGGAGACCACTCCGTCTCCCGAACGTGGAACCACAACAATCGAGTCACTGCTGGACCACACTTCACTGGACCAACTGCATCTATAACACTCCCACGGAGTCACTGGTAATACAGTTCTCGAACACTACCGGGTTGGAGACAATCTTCCTGGACTTGGCTCCAAGTATTGGTTACTTCGATGAACTACATAGTCACTGACCAATCGAATGGTCTGTCACTCCTAGCACAGTCCCTCTGCAGAACCGATATGGCATTGACCAATTCAATGGTCTCTTACAGTCACACTTTGTAGGATCAGATATGGCTACTGAAAAGTTACTGAGTCCTTCTAGAACACAGTTGATAATCTGGATACGGAAACAGTACATGAATAGAATCAGACATCTATTTTACGGAAACAATTCAGGTTGGACTATAATCCCTAGTCCCTTCCACCGGGTTACACTTGACACACGTCCATACTGGTGTAGTTCTTCTCAAGACCTGCCACTCGAGCTGTCCAAAGAACCATTCAAGTGTCTGAAGATTAGTTACTTCTGCGTTTAGGCAGAACCCCCGTCAAACTAGACGGACCGGTGTTCCCTGTCGAGCATGATTACTCAACATGCTGAAATGTTCCTGGCAAAACCAGAGTATCTTCTATTTTAAACGATCACAAACCATCACTTCCCACACGTGCACCTTCAGGGCAGTTGTATGTCTTGAAGCAAACTTCACGCATGGTGAATCACATTGGGTACCTGGTGTGATGGAGTCTGGCGTGATAAGTAAAGAACTGAACCCTTCGCTCTGTCACACGAAGTGGTTTCCTGCCAACAACAATTATAGTTGACTGGTTCCTCAACAGGCAAACTCCTGAAACGGAAGAGCGACCGGTGAGAGAATACTGGCCCAAACATTAGTTCACATGCATCCTACCAAAACTACTCAACTCTCAGTCATGCTAGTTAGTTATTCATATAACCAAAGCATTATCTCTATATGGAGAGTAGTCAAGCATGGGTTCACAAATGTCAGCTGGCCTCACAGAACAGCCCGTCAAACAGAGCAAGAAATCAGAATGACGAGTCTGATCATAGGTCTCACCTATCCCTAATCATCTACCAGTCGTCGCTAACGTCAGTAATGATACAAGGCTGTTATTGTTCTAATTTAATCGAACTAAACAAATAGGTAAAGAGTCCCTAGACTCGGTCCTAACATCATCAATGTACATTAAGAAACATAATCTTGATCAATATACCATCCCTCGGGATATAGGAATAGTACATGATCACATCCCATATGTACACAATCCTGTTTGCTGGTGGGACCACCTGCCCACGCCACCGCAAACTCTTCTTATCAGACCCTGCCTTAGAGTCAAGAAGCCTTCTTGAGAATACATGTTCCCCCCATGTTCCAAGGGTACTGTTCCAGTTCTGTCCTCCCAAGTGGTTTAGCCTTGGCCTGGACTGAACTTCATCGTTGGTTTGGTCTACCAACACATACTTTCATAACTTGCTTTCACATCCCCCATAATCTATATTTCCCCAGTCTCATACAGCCTCCTGCATCCTTCCATACTTCCAGCACCTTAGCATTCACTCGCCCGAGCGCCAGTATGAAAGAAACAGGATAGCTTAGACAAGATTTCAGAACGCATATTTACATCGCGACGGCACGCAGTGTTATCACGCGTCGATCTATTCGGCGTTCGGAATTACCCCAGGAAGTATCACATGCCATGACCTAATATATATACACAATGCCACATCATATATATATAGATATAGCACCAAAGCCACTTACCTTTCCACAGAAATCCGCTGTTCCACACAATGAGTTCACTATTAAGTTACTACACAATAGTTACATCATTCCTGGTGGCACAGAACTAAGTTCTTCCTTTACTTAGTAACTCAGCACAATTTTGTCTGAATCTCCCCCTACCAACTTACCTGGTTTTCTAACCGTTCTTCTGGCTTCAGCAACTGACTGACATAATCTAAGTTTCCATCCGGCACAAGTAACTAGGTTTTATTCTAACACAGCAACCTAATAGATGCAACGATTGGCAATATATGGTACATATATTTGGAACCCAAATCGCCCACATCACATTACGGCGTTCCTAACAGCTGATTCGCGAGCACACGGTAAACAAACACACGCTTACTTGTCACCGGCGTTATCGATCGGTTTGCTAATTAGTATGCGAGGACATCCGCATAGGTAATGAGGTTAGAACAATGGCGTGTGGAACACACGTACAAAGTTACATGATTTAACCAAATATCTACCTGGATGGTGAACCCAGCTCTCCAGTCAGCTTCCGAACTGTTCAAGGGCTTCTCAGCTGCCTTTTCATAACAGTCAGCCGAATCATGGTTGAGGTGAGACGCAACACAAAAATGGCTCACATTCAGGCCAGCGTCTGTTCTCTTCGAACCAAAGTAAGTGAATGGCTGGTTTAGCCAATTTCCCGCTTCGTGCCAACTCAATGCGCACAAGAAGCGAGTGCTTCTCGAGAAAAGATACTTTCTCGGGAAAACGTCATTCCCCGCCTAGAGTTTCTAGATCTCTCTGCACGGGAAGTTAGAGCGATCCCCAACATCACGGGTTACTCGAATTCCAGTGTTTCGAGACGATTCTAGATAATAAGTCCTCCATCGGCTTCCCTCAGTCTATTTTTAGCTGGGAAAGTCCCCGATGACGCGCCAAAATAGGGCGGGAACTTGACGACCCAAGACAGATAAACGCGTTTCGTCACAGGGTAGAGAAGACTTGGGTGAAGGACATGATCCTACACTTGGGGTAGAGAAGGCTAAGGTGGAGGACATGATCCTACACTTGGAGTAGAGAAGGCTTGGGTGGAGGACATGATCCTACACTTGGGGTAGAGAAGGCTTGGGTGGAGGACATGATCCTAAACTTGGGGTAGAGAAGGCTTGGGTGGAGGACATGATCCTACACTTGGGGTAGAGAAGGCTTGGGTGGAGGACATGATCCTAAACTTGGGGTAGAGAAGGCTTGGGTGGAGGACATGATCCTAAACTTGGGGTAGAGAAGGCTTGGGTGGAGGACATGATCCTAAACTTGGGGTAGAGAAGACTTGGGTGGAGGACATGATCCTACACTTGGGGTAGAGAAGGCTTGGGCGGAGGACATGATCCTAAACTTGGGGTAGAGAAGGCTTGGGTGAAGGACATGATCCTACACTTGGAGTAGAGAAGGCTTGTGTTGAGGACATGATCCTACACTTGGGGTAGAGAAGGCTAAGGTGGAGGACATGATCCTACACTTGGGGTAGAGAACGCTTGGGTGAAGGACATGATCCTACACTTGGAGTAGAGAAGGCTTGTGTGGAGGACATGATCCTACACTTGGGGTAGAGAAGGCTAAGGTGGAGGACATGATCCTACACTTGGGGTAGAGAACGCTTGGGTGAAGGACATGATCCTACACTTGGAGTAGAGAAGGCTTGTGTGGAGGACATGATCCTACACTAGGGGTAGAGAAGACTTGGGTGGAGGACATGATCCTACACTTGGGGTAGAGAAGGCTTGGGTGAAGGACATGATCCTACACTTGGAGTAGAGAAGGCTTGTGTGGAGGACATGATCCTACACTAGGGGTAGAGAAGGCTTGGGCGGAGGACATGATCCTAAACTTGGGGTAGAGAAGGCTTGGGTGAAGGACATGATCCTACACTTGGAGTAGAGAAGGCTTGTGTGGAGGACATGATCCTACACTTGGAGTAGAGAAGGCTTGTGTGGAGGACATGATCCTACACTTGGAGTAGAGAAGGCTTGGGTGAAGGACATGATCCTACACTTGGGGTAGAGAAGGCTAAGGTGGAGGACATGATCCTACACTTGGAGTAGAGAAGGCTTGGGTGAAGGACATGATCCTACACTTGGAGTAGAGAAGGCTTGTGTGGAGGACATGATCCTACACTAGGGGTAGAGAAGGCTTGGGTGAAGGACATTACCCTAAACTTGGGGTAGAGAAGGCTTGGATTGAGGACATGATCCTGCACTTGGGGTAGAGAAGGCTTGGATGGAGGATAAGATCCTACACTTGGGTTAGAGAACGCTTGGGTGAAGGACATGATCCTACACTTGGGGTAGAGAAGGCTTTGGTGGAGGACATAAACCTGCACATGGGTAGAGAAGGCTTGGATTGAGGACATGATCCTGCACTTGGGGTAGAGAAGGCTTGGATGGAGGATAAGATCCTACACTTGGGGTAGAGAACGCTTGGGTGAAGGACTTGACCCTACACTTGGGGTAGAGAAGGCTTGGGTGGAGGACATGATCCTACACTTGGGGTAGAGAAGGCTTGGGTGGAGGACATGATTTTGCACTAGGGGTAGAGAAGGCTTGGGTGGAGGACATGATCCTACACTTGAGGCAGAGAAGGCTTAGGTGGAGGACATAATCCTACACTAGGGGTAGATGATGTATATGTATATATATATATCTATATGTAGATGATCAATGGGAAACGATGAAGAATTCAATCAGTTACGCAGCAGAAAAAACTATTCCAAAAGTAAAGAAAGTGGGCCGTAAGACATGGATGACTGAAGAAATTTTACAACTAATGGAAACAAGAAGACAGAACAAAAATAATCCTGCCAAGTATGAAGAAATTCACAGAAAAGTGAGAACCTTATGTAAGGAGGCAAAAGAAACATGGCTTGAGAAAAATTGCAGTGAAATTGAAAAACAACACAACAGTAACAATGCGAAACTAATGCACAAAAGAATTCAGGAGCTTACTAATCAAAGAACACGTACATCAGCAGGCTGCCTAAAGACAAAAGATGGAAGAGTCATAATAGAAAAAGATCAGATATTACATGAATGGTCAGATTAAGTGAAAAACCTGTATGACGATAACAGAGACGAACAGTATGATGTTCAAAATAATAATGAAGGACCAGCAATTTTGAAGACGGAGGTTCAGAATGCTCTTAACCATATGAAATCAGGCAAGACCCCCGGTTCAGACAGCGTCACATCAGAAATGATTAATGCTTTAGAAGAAAATGGAATAGATAAAGTTACCAGTCTGCTTAATACAATATATGATACTGGAAATATACCCCAGGAGTTATGTAATTCTGTATTTATTGCAATCCCAAAGAAATCAGGAGCCTTGGAATGTGATCAACATCGAACAATTAGTATAATGAGTCACATCACGAAGATTTTGCTAAGAATTATCATGCAAACAGTTAGGAGGAAAATACAACCTGAAATAGGAGAAGAACAATGTGGATTTGTGGAAGGCAAGGGTACAGTAAATGCTGTGTATATACTGAGAAACATAATCGAACGTTCTATAGAAGTAAATAAAGATCTACACCTTTGCTTTATTGACTACACAAAGGCTTTTGATAAAGTGAGACATGTCAACATGATAAGGATGCTTGAAGATCTACAAATTGATGGAAAAGATCTTAGACTTGTAAAAAACATATATTGGAAACAACAAGCTGCCATAAGAGTTGATAATGAAGTAAGCCAATATCAGCCTATTAAAAGGGGTGTGAGACAGGGATGTGTAATGTCTCCAGATCTGTTTTCCCTGTACAGTGAAAGTATTTTCAAAAATATTGAAGATATGGAAGGAATCAACATTGGGGGACGATGCATCAATAACATTAGATATGCAGATGATACAGTCTTGATTGCAGACAATGAACAGGACCTGCAAAATTTAGTAGATGCGATTGTTACACACAGTGAACAACTAGGGTTAGAATTAAATTGTAAAAAGACACAGATTATGGTCGTCACTAGGAAGGACGAAATTCCACAATGTAATATACAAGTAAATGGGAATATTCTTCAACAAGTGAGCAGGTACAATTATCTCGGAACAGTAATAACATCTGATGGGAGATGCCTTGAAGAGATTAGAACAAGAATCGCCATGGCAAAAGTAGCCTTTAGCAAGATGAAAAACATATTGACCAATAAAAAGATGTCAATTGAAACGAGAAAAAGAGTGTTGAGATGCTACATTGAACCTGTACTTTTGTATGGATGTGAAGTGTGGACAATGAGCAGTCAGGCTGAAAAACATCTGATGGCTGTAGAGATGTGGTTTCTGAGGAAAATGCAAAGAATACCATGGACAGCCAGAAAGACCAATGAACAAGTCCTTCAAGAAACAAATGAAGATCGTAAATTGATTAGAGAAATTAGACGTAGACAGTCAAAATTTTTTGGGCATGTTATGAGAACAAATGGATTGGAGAATTTGGTGACAACTGGTAAGATCGAGGGGAACAGACCAAGGGGAAGACCTAGAAGCAAGTACCTGGATGGCTTGGCCTTGTGGCATGGTCGAGACAGAAACACGGAGCTGATCCACGACTCTGGTGATCGAGTGAGATGGCAGAACATGACCGCCCACGCTTACCGGCATGGCACATGATGGATGGAGGGGTAGAAAAGTCTGAGATGGAGGACATGATCCTGCACTAGGGGTTGAGAAGTCTTGGGCGGAGGACATTATCCTACACTAGGGATAGAGAAGGCTTGGGTGGAGGACATTGTCCTGCACCAGAACTGTGGAAGGTGTGGATGTAAGATATGGACCTGCACTTGGACTGTGAAAGATGTGGACGGGTGGCATGATCCTGCACAAGGACTGGGAAATGATTCTGTGTGGAAGTAAAACATATCCTGTATCGTGTTCTAGAGAAAGTTTGAATGGAAAACATACATCATAGACGAGGCCTAGGGAGTCTAGTTGGAATGATTGGAAAGTGTAATACAAGACATAACCATATACGAGGGAGGGAGATAGGGACAATGTGGGTGGAAGACATAACACTATAAGATGGAGGGAGATAGTGAAAATGTGGATAGAATACATAACAATAGAAGATGTGGGAGATAGGGAAAATGTGGGTGGAAGGCATAACCATACAAGAGGGAGGGAGATAGGGAAAATGTGGGTGGAAGGCATAACCATACAAGAGGGAGGGAGTTAGGGAAAATGTGGGTGGAAAACGTACCCATAAACGAGGGGACCAGGAAAAGTTTGGATGGAAAACATTACCATAGACGAGGAATATTGGGAAACTGTGTAGAATTCACAACCCTAAAGGAAGGAATATGGATTAATGAGTGCAATATAAATGTCGACAATACAATTTCGAATGCCGCAAAATGAAGTGCGAAAACACAGTTCACTAAAATAATATACTTACTGTTAAGAACGGCTTTACGAAATACTTGCTTGGCTAGAAAGCTGGCATGATAGAGACATGTTTGCCTTTTTATATGTTTTCTAGCAATAATAGCCTACACTCATTGAGTTTCCGCAAAAGTTACTGTCAAAATAAACTCCAAAAACAATATAAATATTCGCCAGATGTGTACCGGCAAATAAAGCCTTCTAGACAATGCAGATAAAAGAACTAAGTATTGGGTGGAAGACAAACTAACGTTGCCACCCAATAGGGAGGTTAAAGTGACATGCATGAGGCATTAATCAGAAAGCAGAGACAGGTTGATGAATTGTTGCCCTTAACGTCTTTGTGTTGTCGCGGATGAGCATAAAGAGATGGTAATTGTTTATGGCGCTTGGCTAACGATATCAGACAATTTGCAGATTGTCAATGATGACATTCCAAGGGGTATCATTGATAGCAGCGTAGTGATTTATATAATCCCATTGCTATGAGATAAATATATATTCACATCACGCACGTGCGCGCCTCCACACACACGCACAAACACACACACACATACACACATGTGTGTGTGTGTGTGTGTGTGTGTGCTGCTGCTGCTGAACTATGTGCGTGTCAGTGGGTGCTGCGTGTGCACGAATGTTTGTGTATGAATACGTGTAAGCGTGGATGTGCATTAGTTGAAAAAAGGGTGTGTGGGGGGGGGGGTAGTTGAAATCAAGCCTATTACTGGGCGCATCTACAGTGTGGGTACTCATGGAGTGGCCTCTCGAAATAGCCATTAACCGTGAATGGTCAATATCGAATAAGAGGCTGAGAACCAAAATAGTTGATGGTGTGGCTCTATCCTTCCTACACAGACTGGCGGCAGGTACTGCTGTATCAACCCCTGGGTAACTATGCTAACAACGTACATAAAATGAATATTAATGAAAGATCACGTATATCACCTCGTCAGACAAGGGAGTACCATGTGCTAAAGGCTAAAGGTGGCACCTGATCGTCAGTATGCAAATTAAATGTTAAATACAGTGGACATTTTGAAACATACACTGCAAGATACTATTAATAGCCTCAGTTATATATGATTATGGGTTGATGCATCTTTTAGTAGGCCTCTCAAACCACCTAGCCTGCTGTTCATTTTGATGGTTTTTCTCCTAGTCTGTTGAAGTAGACTTTCAGAACCGGGTTCGAGATGATTCCGTAAAGTGCGTCCCCACGCGTTACGACCAGACGCCTTTTCCGCAGACGTTGTCGTGTTTACTACCACCATTTTCAAGTCTTGAATGCACCAATCTTTGACTCTTTGATGTGAGCTTCCGATGTTTCTTTTACCGTTTGCCAACTACTCACATAGAATACGAGAGTTTTTTCAGCACTATCACGCTATCATCGCAAGAGAAGGCAGGCATGGTTAGTGGAAGGTATTAAGATTTTGTTTTCTATTCTCCTGCTAGACATAAATTGTGCAGGTCTCAGGAGCCTGAACGAGCTGATCGGACAGGCGATGTATAACACAGACTTAGCTTTCCTTGCACGTTGGGAATTTCATCATACACGTTTCGTGACACGCGCGTCTTCTTCGGGGCGCAAGCTTGGAGTTGTCTGTTTGGAGAACAAGCTGCTATCCATGCATCATGCCCCCTTCTCCCCCACCCCTCTGTTTTAAATATCTCTGACAGACCCAAAGTACTTACAATAGCCAATACAATTTGGTATTAATGACCTAGCTGGAGTTGCCAGAAAAGTGTTGAGACCAATCCTTAGAGGCTGCATCTCTGGAATTTTCCTCGGAGTTTACTTCTGGAATCTTTCGCATATACAGGCATCCTACAAGACAGCAGGAGTTTGGAATCAGAGAAGTAAAAGATACAAAGATGAACAGTGGACAACGGACGAAGGCAAATTAACATTGAAATAACAACTGTTACGAGGCTAATCTTAGATGCCAGATGGCAGAGCTCTCGATTATAAGTGTATATTATGCATGAACACACACACACACACGCGCACACACACATAAACACACACATCTCTCTCTCTCTCTCTCTCTCTCTCTGTCTCTCTCTCCCTCTCTCTCTCTCTATATATATATATATACACACACACACACACACACACACACACACACACACACACACACACACACACATAGTGTGTCGCGGAGCATAAGCATTGACGAAGATGGTTCGTCTTTTGAAACGATTACCAGTCTTGAATTAGATCTGTGTCTGCTGACGGTCTTAAGCACGTAACTTTCTCTACTGGAGCACTCACCTACACCGTTTATCTAAAATTGTGTGAGTTGTCAAGTCATAACGCACTAGGGATGTACAGCAGTGGTTACCCCTTAACCTCCAATGTTTCTCAGCGGGCTACCTTCGCTACTTTTTGTCTAAAAGGGCTAAATCTTCGAGGCAGCGGGGATAGTGTTGGGGGTAATTTGGGGCTTCAATATCACAAAATAACTCTTTGAACTACAGCCATCGAAGGCTCTTCTATGTTCTTATCTAATTTAATATCGAACCCCTGAAAATGCATACATTGTCTGCAAACGTCGTTCTCTGACCTATTTGACACATTTGCATTTTATAAGAAGTACTATTAACACTAGTTCTTTGTTCTTCTTCTTCTTCTTCTTCTTCTTCTTCTTCTTCTTCTTCTTCTTCTTCTTCTTCTTCTTCTTCTTCTTCTTCTTCTTCTTCTTCTTCTTCTTCTTCTTCTTCTTCTTCTTCTTCTTCTTCTGCTTCTGCTTCTTCTTCTTCTTCTTCTTCTTCTTCTTCTTCTTCTTCTTCTTCTTCTTCTTCTTCTTCTTCTTCTTCTTCTTCTTCTTCTTCTTCTTCTTCTTCTTCTTCTTCTTTACCAAGTAGCAGCGCAGTTGATATGACGTAATATAAACTTAAGGAGAAAATCTCGCAACAAATAGTGGTAGAAACTGGGAGGCCGACGTAGAAAACAGAATACGTCAGAAGCATTGTCAACAACAACAAACAGTCAGATCACGGAGCTTGACCAAGGAGGACGCACGATTACATTCTCAGGAACGAGCTAACTTATATACTGGCTGGACTCCACTTTCTTTGCTAAAGAATATTGGAAGGAAGGACGGCACTAGCAATGCGTTATAGAAATATCAACTAGGAAATCGTGAATAGATGCGATATTAGCAGATTGAAACTTAGCAAGTCAGAACAAAGTGACGCTAAGGTAGATTTGTAAAGGACAGAAGTCCATTAATATGTTCAATCAGTCAATACATATTTATATTTGTAACTACCGACTCGCCTGGCCATAACAGGCACGGTACTATTCAATTGTAAGTGCTATTAATGCCATTTTGAATTATATGACAACTTGGACATGGAGAAATAAATATATTGCCTCATAATGCACACCGGCTTGGGGTCCGTGATTGCCGTTCAGTTTGCAATTGGATAGTCTTGTGAAAGGGCACGACCCTAGACCAGTTCAATGTTGCCGTTGTTTTCATTGTTCACCACAGTTACCGTCTAGCAAGAAATGGGGGTTCGTCCGGCAGCGTATTGGGTTATTAACGAACAGCAGGAGGATGCAGTCGCACAACAAATATCAACACCAACCATTAATATGAACAATAACTGGCAAACTATTCTAGTTAACAAAAACCTATCATCGAAAGATAAATACAAATTAACGTCAGCGAAACAACAGTTTAGAGACATATTTTCAGATAAGCCGGGGCATACACCATTAATTCAGCACAAGATTACCTTGCTTTCGGATATTCCCGTTAAAGTAAAGCCATACCCGATTCCTGTTCATTATGCGGAAAAAGTCATATCGGAAATTTCCGAACTGGAACAAAGTGGTATAATTAGAAAATCAATGTCTAATTACTGTTCTCCTTTGGTAATCGTCAAAAAGAAGGATAATTCATTGCGTATTTGCGTCGATTACAGGAAAGTGAATACGCTAACACTACTCGATGCCGAGCCAGTGCCAAATATCGACGAGCTAATCGATAACATGTCGAAATCCAAAATCTTCTCCAAGATAGACCTCACGAAGGGTTATTGGCAAATCCTCATGGAGAAAGATTCCATGCACATCACTGCTTTTGCCACTCCGTTAGGTCTGTGTGAGTGGGCATATCTTCCGTTTGGTTTACAGAACGCGCCGAGTACGTTCACGTGGATGATGTGAACGTTACTTCACGGCGTTACTAATGTTGCATATTATATGGATGATATATGTATACTTACATCAGATATCGACACACACGTTAGGATACGTATTAGGATACGTTAGGAAACAGGTTTTCCAAAGAATCCAACAAGCTGGTCTCAAGGCTAAACCTAGCAAGATTGAAATAGGGTTAACTGAAATTCAATTTCTTGGCCATAGAATTTCTGATGGGTTCCGAAAAACAGACCCACAGGTAGTCACCAAAATTCTAAATATTAAATCTCCAACCAAGAAAAAGGAAGTTAGAAGTGTTTTAGGACTCATAAATTATTACCAGAAGTTCATTCCTAACTTCGCTGAAATGACAGCAATTTTTTCAGAACTATTAAAGAAAGGTCAACCTACGAAGATTACATGGACACTGGAACACGATAAGCTCTTACAACAGATTAAGAATCGTTGTAGCAACTGTCCAATACTCAAATTGTCAGATATTTCTATAGATTTTATAATGCAGACAGACGCGAGTTTTCATGCTATTTCAGCAATTATCTTGCAGGTTCATAGGGGAAAATTACATCCTGTTTTGTACTTTAGTAGGAAACTTTCTGAAACTCAGAGGAAATATGCTGTGACTGAACTTGAAGCATTGGCGCTAATAGAGAGCGTTAACAAATTCTCTAAACATCTGCTTGGTAGAAAATTTCTGGTTCTATCAGATAATAAACCTCTACAAGTCTGTAGAGATGCCCATCCTAAGAACTCCAGAAACACAGATGGTCTCTTCTTTTACAAGACTACGATTTCGAAATCTGTCATATTCCAGGTAAAGATAATATTCTTGCAGATCTTCTCAGTAGATTGTAGAATTCAATGTAGATATATTATTTCATATTATTGTCTTCGTCCATACATGTATTACAGGAGGCCAAATATCGATTTCCTTTTAGACACCCATATAGAATAGCAAGATACATGAACATATGTTGATAAAATATTAATTTATGTCAGATATGTACAGATTCTTCCGATTTGCTTAATTGACAGGCAATGTGAAATATTACCGCGCTGGTGGTGCGTACTGGTGCTAGGACATATCCGTGACTATTTCAATCAGACATTTCTTATTTCGCCTGTGGTGACAGTGAACTGTTTTGTACGTGGATCTGATATGATGACGTCAGACAAGTGTTCTATTCGAGAAGAGCATGACGGACGTGGAGCTGAGACAGAGCGACACCAGCAGGCCAATGCTATTGTTAATGAATTATCTTTAACATATGCAATAACATACATTCTTTCATATTCACAGCAGGATAAGTTGCACACGTCACATTAATTCATAAACACATTAATCCATATTTGACGTCATGAGTCAATCATTCATTCATATGTTTATTTACGTCAACCATTCATGCCAAACATACACTTGAATATCATTCATATATAATTCAACCATTCATGCTAAACATGTTTTCAATGTCACTCATTCGGTTATTATACGTCATGATTCACTCATCTCAACGTCGATGAGAGGGTCATGTCAGCCATTTAATTCACAGACATTCTAACATTTCATGCATTCTCATCCAGATTCATAGGAAGGATGTGCATATAAAAGTATTTAATTTCAGTGCTAAATACAATCAAGTGATACATACACGTTGCAATTCATACATACAAATACGAAGAACAGTACAGACGTATTCAGAGGTCGAATAGCATCACTGAATGAAAGGTTATAAATTGGTTATGTTATGAATTTTATCTATTTCGGGTTAAATTAATTGTGATAATATGAATTTTTATCTGTTTCAGGTTAAATTAATTTGTTATAATTATTCAAATATTATACGAATATTTTTTTTTTCAAAAGATGAGGATTGGTGGAATGGCTGGTACACCATTACATGTCTTACAAGTTATTGATATGGCAAACTACAATTATCCAATAACGACATATTCTGCCACTATAAACTAGGCCAAACTTAGTTTCGCATCACATATGATTTATGCATTGCATTATATAGTATATGAATTGTGTATATAAAGAGCAGTATATAGCCAGTATGAACAACTAACCTTCACAAGCCATTAGAAAAAAATATAAGCCTCACAATGATTATTACAACTCGTCAGCTACAAAGGCAGAAGACCTCACCGAGCAAATATGACAAAGACTAAGAGTAATACGGTTGCTGATAAGGACAACATAGCAGGAAGAGAATAGTCATATAGTTATTTGATGAATATCAAAACTAACACAGAGGGAATGGTACCAGTCAATCACACACGTCCCCTCAATCGGGTTTTATATCTTTGGTTGGGGATGCTGGCCGTTTAGGCTTATGAGGGACTAGTACTATATTTATAGTTTAGTTAACCCAGCCCTCCCATAGTCTGGTGTTACACGACGTCTAACGGGGTGTAGATAGGAGTGCGTGCCCGCTATATAATAATAAATTTTTAAAATAAGATTTTGTGTGTGATTGATTGGTGACCATACCATCATGTTAGCACAGTAGGGGAATAGATTAGATACATATGACTCACGGATTATGAACTCCTATTTGTCAGGCGAAGTAAATGGACTCCAGTTTAAAATGGTTGGAACATTTTCAAGGGGAGGGGGCATGCTGCCAAGTAGCAGCGCAGTTGATATGACATAATATAAACTTAAGGAGAAAATCTCGAAACAAATAATGGTAGAAACTAGGAGGCCGACGTAGAAAACAGAATACGTCAGAAACATTGTCAACAACAACAAACTGTCAGATCACGGAGCTTGACCAAGGAGGACGCACGATTACATTCTCAGGAACGAGCTAACTTATATACTGACTGGACTCCACTTTCTTTGCTAAAGAATATTGGAAGGAAGGACGGCACTAGCAATGCGTTATAGAAATATCAACTAGGAAATCGTGAATAGATGCGATATTAGCAGATTGAGACTTAGCAAGTCAGAACAAAGTGACACTGAGGTAGATTTGTAAAGGACAGAAGTCCATTAACATGTTCAATAAGTCAATACATATTTATATTTGTAACTACGGGCCCGCCTGGCCATAACAGGCACGGTACTATTCAATTGTAAGTGCTATTAATGCCATTTTGAATTATATGACAACTTGGACATGGAGAAATAAATATATTGTCTCATAATGCACACCGGCTTGGGGTCCGTGACTGCCGTTCAGTTTGCAATTCGATAGTCTTGTGAAAGAGTACGACCCTAGACCAGTTCAGTGTTGCCGTTGTTTTCATTGTTCATCACAGTTACCGTCTAGCATTCTTCTTCTTCTTCTTCTTCTTCTTCTTCTTCTTCTTCTTCTTCTTCTTCTTCTTCTTCTTCTTCTTCTTCTTCTTCTTCTTCTTCTTCTTCTTCTTCTTCTCCTCCTGCTGCTGCTGCTTCTTCTTCTTCTTCTTCTTCTTCTTCTTCTTCTTCTTCTTCTTCTTCTTCTTCTTCTTCTTCTTCTTCTTCTTCTTCTTCTTCTTCTTCTTCTTCTTCTTCTTCTTCTTCTTCTTCTTCTTCTTCTTCTTCTTCTTCTTCTTCTTCTTCTTCTTCTTCTTCTTCTTCTTCTTCTTCTTCTTCTTCTTCTTCTTCTTTCTTCTTCTTCTTCTTCTTCTCCAATCATTGCTGATACTGATCTTCCTCCATACCGTGATGTCAAACTGTCCAGCATGTATTCTGTCTCAACATAACTAGCAGGTCTAAAGTAATGAAGATACCCAATGCGCGTAAGTATCAATATCATCACTGGAGTTGCTAGAATAGTTATAAGGTCAACAAGAGACTGCATTGGGTAGTCTGTCTCTAGATTATTGTCTCATGGTTTACTCGTGAAGGCTTTCCAGTGTACGGGTACTATACCAGGCAGTGGGCGTTTGGAAGTGGAGATAACCTTCGACTAGATGAGCTGCCAGCCAAGATGAATTATGGGTGTTTGTGTTGTTATGAGTGCGCGCGCGCTTGCACATGTGTGTTTTTTTCATTCCTTTTCACTTGAGACTCCTAGTGGAGTATAAGCCCACAACCACATATGTATGCCAGGCCGTTTGGAAACCATTTCATGTTTGGTTGATTTGTTTTCTACCGTGTGAGATAGCCAGTCTAAGACCAGCCCTCTTTAGTCGCCTTTTACGACACGCACAGTAATTCTACAGTGTTACTACCATGTTTTACGTTACACGATATATAACATATTCTTTTTCATTTTCACCATTTTTTAATTGTTCCCTATTGTTTTCAAATATTGTCCATTTTTGTAAGGTTGCTCACGATAATCGTCAATGTAAAGTGTGAGAGTTTGTTCGTTATAGCTTTAGTGATTATGTAGACACCGTGTATGTGTCTAGATGTGAGAGTATATGTGTGGGTGTATGTGTGTCTATGTGTGTGTATTTATGTGTGTGCATGCGTGTCTATGTGGTGTGTGCATGTGTATATATGTGTGTATGTGTGTCTATTTGTGTGTGTGTGTGTGTGTGTGTGTCTGTTTACATATCTGTGTACGTGTGTGTATGTGGGTGTACGTGTGTGTATGCGTGTATATTTGTGTGTGTGTATGTGTGTGCTTGTGTGTATGTGTGTGTGCTTGTGCGTGTATGTGTGTTTATGTGTGTGTGTGTGTTAGTGTGTGTACATCTCTGTATGTGTGTATGTCTGTACGTGTGGGTATGTATGTAAGTGTGTATGTATGTATGTATGTATGTATGTATGTATGTATGTATGTATGTATGTATGTATGTCTGTCTGTTTGTCTGTCTGTCTGTCTGTCTGTCTGTCTGTCTATCTGTCTGTCTGTCTGTCTGTCTGTCTTTCTTTCTGTCTGTCTGTCTGTGTTTAGGTGTGTGTATGTGTGTACATGCGTGTCTATATGTGTATTTATATAAGTGTATAGGTGTGTATTAGACGTAGACAGTCAAAAATTTTTGGACATGTTATGAGAAGAAATGGACTGGAGAACTTGGTGACAGCTGGCAAGATCGAGGGGAACAGACCAAGAGGAAGACCGAGAGGAAAATACCTGGATGGCTTGGCCACATGGCATGGACGAGACAGGAACACTGAGCTGATCCACGACTCTGGTGATCGAGTGAAATGGCGAATCATGACCGCCCACGCTTTCCGGCATGGCACATGATTGATTGATTGATTGATAGGTGTGTATATGTATGTGTATTTGTGTGTGTGGGTGTATGTGTGTATTTGCGTTTATGTATGTATGTATGTGTGTATTTGCGTGTGTGTGTATGTGTATGTGTGTGTATGTATGTGTATGTGTGAGTATGCTTGTTTATGTGTGTATATGTGTGTATATGTGTATATGAGTGTGTATGAGTGTGTGTATGTTTGTGTGTGTATGACTGCGTGTGTATATATATGCCTATGTATGTATTTATATGGGTGTATGTGCGTGTATGTATGTGTGTGCATGATTGTGTATGCGTGTATGTGTATATGATTGTGTGTATCTATGTCTATGTGTGGACGTGTATGTGGTTATGTCTGTATATGTGTGTGTTTGTTTATGTTTTTGTGTATGTGTATTTATGTGTGTATATGGGTGTGTATGTGCGTGCGTGTGTAAGTGTGTGTATAAGTGTGTATGATAGTGTATGTATGTGTATATGTTTGTGTGGATATGTATGTATGCATGCAGTGTATGCGAGGGAGTGTGTATTTGTAATGTATTAAGTGTGTGCATAACTGTGAGTGTTTGTAAAAATGATGTAAGTATGTATGCAGGTATGTACGAGTGTGTGTATGTTTATGAATGTGCATGTGTACGTGTGTCAGCCTGTCTTATAACATGGTAATATGCATTGTTTATGTTTACGAAATCTATTTGGCAATGTTTTTTTTTCTTAGGTAAATGGAACATTCACAATCGATGAATGAAAGATGAGTAATTGGAGGGGCCGAATGTAAGGCGGGTCTTCGTGCCCTTTGTTACCTTTTGAATATAAAGATCGGTCGTTCGTTCGTTCGTTCGTTCGTTCGTTCGTTCGTTCGTTCGTTCGTTCTTCTTTGGTCAATGTCTTTATTCAATCTTCTCGTTTCTGTCTTTCACTAGATATGTTGGATTTCTTTCCATATCCAAAAAGTAACCATTACCAATTCTGAATCATTTTTTTTTCTCTTCTTTTGGCAACACCAGTGGTGCAGTTTATTAATTTTGTTGTTGTGAAATCCTAATATCAAAATCCTCAAAATGTTATGACGTACACGAGAAACACGGTCTCTCTGTGTCCTTCTGCTCTTCCTCCCCCTCCAATACACACACACACACACACACACACACACACACACACACACACACACACACACACACACACATACACACACACAGTCATAAATATGTACAGCTTTCAGACGCAGGATGCAATTATGTTTTTTTTTAAATGAGGTAACTTGTGATATGCGCGCTGGGGTTTCATTGTCCATTCATCATATTGTTCACGTGGAACAGTTCAGGTAATGTTGTTTTGTTGTATAATTTACCTTTAGAAATCGTTTCTCAAGATTTCTTCCATCATTACCACTGTTTGTAAATAGAGTAGAGACAATGCGTGTCGCGTGTTGTTTAAGACACAAAATGATCGCTTGTTAAATTTCACAGAAGCCATCATGATTAATCTGCATACGCCAATTTTGTGCAAACAGAAAGACATGATAGTTTAAAATTACCGCGGTAGACAATTTAAATTACTGTGCCAACATGTGCATATTTCAGCTTGAAGGATTTATCTAGTTACTTTATATTGTGTGATTTCTACAGTATGTACCTGAGGAGATGCAGCGAAATATGCCAGGCAATAAATCGTTTGTCTTCGTTTTTCAAATTCACTGCGGGGAAACATTGTTTTGATTAAGCTGGGGTATTTATGATATACAGAATACGAATAGACATCGGGATATTGCAGTGATTATAAATCTTGCTTATCGTGGCTACATGAAATAGACTAAGTGGGATGTCAGCAAAGCCGAGATGTACTAAGAGGAAGAGAATAAGCGAAATTAGTTTCTTTTACCTGTCAATTTTTTTAAAAAACCTTTTGAGTATTTATGTTTCTATTAAACAGTTCGGAGTTACATATTTTTCATGTTTCTTTCAGGTTATTATGACATTCATCTCGTGAGCTGTATACTCTTTATAAATATATGATTTTACACATTTAGTATATTATTTTATTTCAGTTACACGTAGAATAAACTGGATAGAAAAGTGTAAAAATTAAAGGACTCATTTCACGCCATTAGGCGTAATGGGGATATGGTGCTAGACTCAAAATTTTAGACCGATCAACACTCGATGAGTAATGTGGCTAATATTGTTCCATCCGTTTTTACTTTCCAGAAAATTTCCAGGTACCCATTATATGCTGGGTTGCCTAAGACAAACACCTTAAAGTGTGGTGATACCCAGACAACGAAATTTGTTGTTGTATACAAGTTGTCGAACGCTTATATTCATACTGAGCATACAAAACATTTTATCTACATCTACACACATCTCATGTATGCCCTCACATCTCCCGTATCAAGTCGATAGAGGTGCAGAATGTACAAACTTTGAGATCCACCTGTTCTAAACACACAAGGAAACCGACATACAAACTTTATATCCGCCCAATTATAATTTTTGTTTTTCATCCGACACCTCTGCTCATGTATTATGTATGGTTGCATGCACGCTTGAATATGTGTATGCATTGTAATGTGTGCATGTCTGAGTGTATGTACGTATGCATGCGTGCGTGCATGTATACACGTGTGTATGTATACATATGTGTGTTTATGTATGCGTCATGTGTGCATATATGTGTGTGTGAGAGAGAGTATGTACGTATATGTCACCAGTAAGGGGCGAATTGTGTATATGTCCGTTATGTCTCGAGACTGAGAATGTTCAGATTCACACCCAGTCGTCTGCACAAGTGTTGGTTGAGTGAGTAAAATCTGTTATTGTTCATGTTTATAATTGTACTTGGTGCTTATGTATAAGTCTTGCTCAAATAAGTGCCGGTAGCAAAGAAGTCATGCAACTGCTAGGTGTGTGGGTTAAACGACCCTGACACAAACATTAGATGTGTGTTTAATAGCTGTCCACTCAAGAATGAAAAAGTGTACAGGTAAGCAGTTACAATTAGCGGGCAAGCTGAACACGTAACGCGGAATTTTATCTGCTATACAGAGGGATAGTGTGTTGATGGGCAGTAATACAAAGTGGAAACAATAAACTGCAGTGCTAGTCTCGCTTTAAGCAGAAGTGTTTTCAATGGTTGTTTTCTTGATTGATTATTATATTTCAAATAGTATGTAACAATGATAATGTTAAAATTGAGAATGATCAGGTTGTTCCACATTGAATGACTAGATGAAGAAACTGGATTCCTCAACCAGAGAGACAACAGAAAAGATAGAGTGAAGCAATAGAGATTCAAATAAGAGTTACGGACAGAGACGGAAAGAAGGGTTGATTGTTCCAGCACATAAGATCGAGCGTTTGTTGGGCAGGAGGATGATAGTGTAATGATAGAAGGGATAAGGATGTGGTGGGCTAGAAGGTGAGGAGTGAATAAAAAAAATGGTGTTGGTGGATTAACTAGAATACGTTGTGTAATTGTGCTATGTTGTTTGCTGTCTCTGTGTCTGAGGCTATGACGTCAGTTGAATATAATATTTGTTAGCATATTGAAGAGATTAGAACAAGAATCGCCATTGCGAAAGTAGCCTTTAGCAAGATGAAAAACATTCTGACCAATAAATTGATGTCAATTGAAACGAGAAAAAGAGTGTTGAGGGGATACATAGAGCCTGTTCTTTTGTATGGATGTGAAACTTGGACAATGTGCAGTCAAGCTGAAAAACATCTGATGGCTGCAGAAATGTGGTTTCTTAGGAAAATGCAAAGAATACCATGGACAGATAGAAAAACCAATGACCAAGTACTACAAGAGACAAATGAAAATCGTAGATTGATTAGAGAAATTAGACGTAGACAGTCAAAATTTTTTGGACATGTTATGAGAAGAAATGGACTGGAGAACTTGGTGACAGCTGGCAAGATCGAGGTGAACAGACCAAGAGGAAGACCGAGAGGAAAATACCTGGATGGCTTGGCCACATGGCATGGACGAGACAGGAACACTGAGCTGATCCACGACTCTGGTGATCGAGTGAAATGGCGAATCATGACCGCCCACGCTTTCCGGCATGGCACATGATTGATTGATTGATATTGACACCCAGACATTTCGCCAGGTATAAATGTTTTTATTTCCTCTTTTACAGAAAACCCTTGACAATATGTCACGGTTACTCTGGGTGTTCAGTTGGATGTTACCTTTCATTTATACGATAACTTGTCAACCTTGTTGATTTTTACTATTCAGGTGTATAATAACTTTTCTAACTGTTAGTAATTTGTGGCGCCTTTCAGGCTTATAACAATCTCTCAACATGTTGGTAATTTGGCAACTATCTAGTCGGTTGTAGTGTATGGTTGTAATAGCTGCTGGGCTGATCACGGTCCTACTCGTACAGTAGTGTTATAAACAGGATATTGGACAACTATTGTTGTTGATGTGTGAAAACCGTCGAAGTTGATCCATTACCATTTTATTTAGCGTTACATTTATGATTGTGACATACATTCACTGTACGAGATGTTGTGTCACTTTTTGGAGATATTCTAGAGCACAATAAATTTATATGGATGTTGTCTTTATTTAATTTGTTTCGCTTAGCTGATGTAGATTTTTTGCTAAGCGTTGTGGCCGAGATAGTGCCTCATGTGTGAATTATTGTTTTTTTTTTTTTTAAATATTGACTGGCTTTTACAGAATACTGTTTAGGGTTTAGAATATCATGTCCTAGGTCTCTGCACAAGGACCAACCCAATTGTCTTTCTTTTCTCCTCTATCTTGTTTTTGTTGCACGTCGGGTGGGAGTGTGGTTTTTTCCACTATCCGCTACGATATATCTTCGTCTTCTTAAAATCCCTGTTATTATTCTTCTGTCCCGGCTGTACCTCGTATATTGTGCATCATCTCCTCTTTCAAATCCCCACCCTTCCTTCTGCTTCATAATGTATATATATATATATATATATATATATATATATATATATACTAGCTGACCCGGCCCGGCTTCGCCCAGGCCCTGGAGGGGATCTATCTATCTATCAGTCTGTCTGTCTGCTTGTTTGTCTGTCTGTCTGTCTGCTTGTTTGTCTGTCTGTCTGTCTTTCTGGCTGACCCGGCCCGGCTTCACCCAGTCCCTGGTGGGGAGCATCTCATTTAATTAATATAAGTAGTCATATAAGCTCTCCCGTTCCCGACTATCTGTCTGTCTGTCTGTCTGACCCGGCTTCACCCAGTCCCTGGTGGGGAGCATCTCATTTTATTCATATACGTAGTCATATAAGCTCTCCCGTTCCCGACTATCTGTTTGTCTGTCTATCTGTCTGTCTGTCTGTCCCGGCGCGGCTTCACTCAGTCCCTGGTGGGGAGCATGTCATTTAATTCATTCATATAAGTAGTCAAATAAGCTTCCGTTCCCGACTATCTGTCTATCTATCTGACCCGGCGTGGTTTCGCCCAGCTCCTGGCGCACAGTAACTTAAAAGAATGTCCTTCCACACACCATTCATTATTTTTAATGAAAACTGTTTTTAATCACCGACATGACAGTTGATAAGTTTTGTAAGCAGAAAAAGATGGGTTAAAATGTTATGCATAATGCATTATTTTTATGCCAACTGTAAAAATACCTTAAAGATTATATCATTATTTAATATAACTCATATGCCTAAAAATAACTATAGACAAAGAGTTTAACAATAGTGCAGGTAAGTCCAACAATATGACTATAAAGTATTTAGAAATGTTATTAAAAGTTATGCCCCTTGAAATAACTTTTCTAGAGTGAAGTCCCCCTGCTATATAGACATTATATAATGAAAATGGAAAAGTAAATGTTATTAAATAAGTAGAAGATTTTACATTCAGAAATTATTATAGTCGGTTGCACAGGAATGAAAGGAAGACGTGTAGAAAATTTCATCTCAATCGGATGTACCGTTATCGAACGCATCCAAATCCACAAACCCACAAACAAACAAACATACACTCTGTTTATATATATATATATATATATATATATATATATATATATATATATATATATATATATATATATATATATATCTAAAGGGCCACGTTACACGATATAGGCTTACTGGGTATGTGATGCTACACACCTACACACACACATTCACACACACACACACACACACGAGAGGAGAAGTCAATAAGTAAGTCACAAATGGCTGTAGAAAAATAACTATATATGATTAGAACTTGAAACAAGTTTATTTTTATACATACATTGTTCCTTTATTTTTCAACATAATTTCCACTACCATTGATGCACTTATGCCATCGTTTTATCAGGCCTCCCAAACCGACTGCATAGAACTGCGTGCTCTGTTTTCAAAACCACGTTTTCACTTCACATTCAACTTCGGCGTCATTCGCGAAATGTCTCCCGCCAAGGTGGGTTTTCAGTGGACCAAAAAGGTGGAAATAGTTAGGGGTTAAGTTGGGGCTGTAATGTGGATGTTCCAGAACTTCCCACTCTCCTTTTGCCCATAAAAAATGCACAACAGCACGTTGCTCTTTGGTTATACACTCCGTAAGTTCAGTCGCCATTTTGTTTATGCGCTGAGCATGCGAAAAAAAAAAGCTGAGCGTGCGCATGATACACCTAACGCCACCTGACGAACGGGAATATAAAGTTCGATGTTGTCACCTAATGACACATGTAGAAAACACCAACTACATTTACCTACCATCCCACAGAATTGTGTGACCTACTTATTGACTCACCCTCGTATACACACACACACACACACACACACACACACACACACACACACACACACACAAAATTACATTCTGAAGACCTTTTCGTTGCTTTTCCAGTGGCTCTTATATGGCGAATGCCCCAGTTGAAGCAATGTTGATTATTTAATTCAGTATCCAGTATCACAACATATGTCACGCCTGCAAAAACAAATACACATGTTTGGGTGTAACTTGTTACTGAATCAACCCTGACCTCCTGCTAACGGGTCGTCGATTAACAAGTTGCACTGACAGGATGTGACAGTCACATACGGATATTGTTCACAAAGACGTCAGCACCACTGGAATTCTGACATTATGTGCGCAGGTTATGCCAAAGCAACATTGTTCGTGTCCATGATTGATTGATTGATTGATTGATTGATTTAGGAACCGACATCACAGCATTCGGGGCATTCCCATAAGCGCTCCGTCCCCATCCTCAGAAGCCAGCGAAGAGTTCCAACCCCAATAGTACTGTTCGTGTCCATTATATAAAGTACGCTGGCTACGTCAGCGAGGCAATGTCGTCACTATGAAGCGGCAGGCTCAAACTACAGACCCTGAAGATCAAGCTCAAACTACAAACCATGAAGTGGCTATTGCTGTCAGTTCACATATTTTGTCTAGTCTGAAATCTGATCTGTACTTCTTTTCTTAACTTATATGAATGTCTATTAATAACTATACGTCAAAGTATAATATTTTTTATCCACGTAGCTGTTGATTACATCTGTCGTTCAAACAGCAACGCAAACTTCTGAACTAAAATTGCCTAGTGAATGACAAACAGGCGGGCGAGGTATCCAAGTAGATGGTGATCTCCGCTGGTAATTCCATAAGCACGGCCGGACGTGGGTTCGACGCCTGTCAAAAATGGGAGAAAGATTGGCCGCCTATCCCTCCCTGCTCTCAGACCTGCACAATTTGATGGCGCTATCACATCACAGACGTATAGCAGGAAATTGCTTCAGGACAAAAAGACATCAATAAATCACAAACACCCAATGAATGCTGGAGTTGACTGCAACGTCATGTAAAGGACATCCAACCCATTTTAATACTAGAGGACAGGGAGCCGCGTAGTAGCACTAGTGCTTGCCGTTCCGGAGGTCATGTTTTAAAATCCTCAATTCAGGAGGGTTTATTTATTAAATATATGAACCATGAATAAAAATATGTACCATGAAATGTACTGGGGAGTAAAGGCGGCCGGCTTGATATTGACCGCACCACGTATCGAGCACTGATTGGTCTATAAGAATATGGGGCTAGCACCGTATACCCAATACACCCCATGGCGTGTAAAAGGGTCATTTATTTTACTATTCTTAATAGCACAGGATGGCTGGTTGATGGATTCTCTGGAAGACTGTTTTCACTTGAACAACCACGCACCCAGCAAATCGCTTTGTCTTGATTTTCACAAAGGTGTTAGCGTAGGCCGATCGGTGAGCAATGACAAATTACTGAATGTAAAATTGCATAGAAAGTACCAAACAGTAAATAAATGATAGGGTTGATTGTGTCGTCCTGTAAAGTATGTGCAACTAACTTTTTCATCTATGTTGTTGTTTGCTCTCTCTCTCTCTCTCTCTCTCTCTCTCTCTCTCTCTCCCTCTCTCTCTCTCTCTCTCTTTCTCTCTCTCTCTCTCTCTCTCTCTCTCTCTCTCTCTCTCTCTCTCTCTCTCTCTCTCTCTCTCTCGTGTGTGTGTGTGCGCGCGCACGTGTTCTGTTTACGTTGTCCAAAGTTACAAAACATATCCCTTGTTACTTAGAAAACAAAGCTGGCGAACACGAAGAAGAACTGCGCATTACCGGTTGTCATCCAACAATGATTAATTAAGTGTCTCCTTGTGTTATTGCTGTAATTAATTCACCAGGTAGTTCATCCATTGGAACACAATATGTGGCATGCATTAAGAAACTAAAGTAAAGGACTCTTTTCCACGCCTTTAGCAGTAATGGGAATATGGTGCGGAGCCCATGTTTTTATATACCCATAGGCACCCGATGTGTGATGTGGTAAATTTCAAGGCCGTCGCCTTCACTTTCCCTGACTTGTCATGGTAGCCATTTTTTGGTTGATTCGACCTGACAGTTCAGATTAATTAACACAATTCGGTTCCACGGGGATTCGAATTAGTTGACTTGTGTCAAGAACGGACATCACAGCTCTATGGACATTCTCATACGTGTCCCGTCCTTGTCTTCAAAGGCTTGTGAAAAATCCCAATACAAATGATACCAGTTGTAGTCTGATTATATGTCCGTCTGTCTTTTCCTCGGAGTATTCATTGTCGTCCTGATCCTCTTGTCACTCTCCGCCACTTCATTTTCTCTAGGCCATGACCACACCTGTCTTATCATACACCAATACACCACCCACTGATGCAGACCCAGCCAATCTTTCCGTCTGATCGTTTCCCACCACACCAGCATTTCCAGAGGGAAATATTCAACAGATGCTCCTTATCTGTGATATATGAATTGAAGCATGCCGCTCTTCAAGAAGCATACCCGCATTAACCTTTCTCAGTTTGCTCTGTGAATCCGTTACTACCACGACACGCGTCTGCTGGACATTAAAATGGGATTAGCATCATACACCCAATACTTTTCATGTCGTGTCCAAGGGTCCTTGACTGTTGTACTTTCTTGCTAGAACGTATTGCGTGTGCTTAAACCTTGTGCATTGCCTTTCCTCTACCACCAAGGGTTGCAGCTGGCAAATTCCCTTCCTGTAACTGAGAACAAGGTGTCCTGTATTTTAGACGTCAAGACACAGCAGGCATGAGAAGCAAAAATCTCTACAGGACATTTGTACTCTGTGATCGTATAGGAAAATAAGATCTGTTTTTAGCGCTATAGCTTGCATGTGTTCGTTGGCTTGAGCTCCAACGCGAAGTCCTGTATGTCGGATGAAGGCATCCTGTTGTCCAGCATCAGTGTGATGTCATACTGGACCTGAGGTTTGCGTGAATATCCGTTGTCCCATGTCTGGCTTATTGGTGTGCAGACTGGTGGTTCCTCGCAGACACTCTCCGACTTCGGAGGAATCGGCGATCCTACTGACTTCAGCCAGGACCCCGAAGGGACCTGTTGCCCAGGACGCTCGACGAGGACGCGTCAATAGGTCTTGGCCAGTATATAACCCAGCCCTGGTGCCTTGGAAACATCTCTGCGTCCCAGCGCTATAGCCATCATCCCAACTCGTTCGAATTATGGCTTGTAGTTTGTGAAATGTACACGCATGAACAAATTTTGGTTGCTGTCTGCCGCTGAATATTTTAAGACAAATGTAATTGTGTAGACGTAACTAGCATACCTCTTGCTCAACTTGTCAGACTGCTTGTCGACGGACAGGAAAGCTACGGGGAACCAGTCTTGTTGCTATCTGTTGCGTTTTTAGGGGCACTGAAAGGCCGTGTAAACAGGAAGACACACAGGCAGGCAAGAAAGACAAGATAGAGAAAATGAAAAGTGGCGGGGAATAACGAAGAACATTTAAACTTTCTGTTAATATTAAAATTAGAGCATACAAAAGGTGTTGTTTAGTGTATGTTGACAAAACTGTATATTGAAAACAAGTTTATCCGTTGTGTGTTTGAATAATGAAGACACAAACAATATACTTTATGCATTTATTGTCAATATACATTAAAACAGCGTAATGAATCGTTCAACTGAGATACACAAAACTATATATGGTTTGTGTCTTCGTTATTCAAATTCACTACGGGAAAACATTGTTTTGATTTTCTGAAACGTCACCTCCCATTACAAACTGTGAAACGATTAGATGGATTACTCAAGCTGAAGTGTGTATATTTCAGCTTCAACGATGATTCTAATTATTTTACTCTATGTTGTGTGACATCTGCAGTAAGTACCTGACGAGATGCACCGAAATCCGCCAGGCAATAAATCGTACTATATATGGTTTGTGTCTTCGTTATTCAAATACAAAACACATTGTCATATGGTTCAATGTCACCAGGGCAGTTTTAAAGATGTCATTATGTCATGTTGAACTTGTTCTGTTGTGTGCGTCTGAGAAGATACATGCGTCTGAGAAGACTCAATCAATCATGTGCCATGCCGGAAAGCGTGGGCGGTCATGACTCGCTATTTCACTCGATCACCAGTGTCGTGGATCAGCTCAGTGTTCCTGTCTCGTCCATGCCATGTGGCCAAGCCATCCAGGTATTTTCCTCTCGGTCTTCCTCTTGGTCTGTTCCCTTCGATCTTGCCAGTTGTCACTAAGTTCTCCAATCCATTTCTTCTCATAACATGTCCAAAAAATTTTGACTGTCTACGTCTAATTTCTCTAATCAGTTTACGATGTTCATTTGTCTCCTGTAGTACTTGGTCATTGGTTTTTCTGTCTGTCCATGGTATTCTTTGCATTTTCCTCAGAAACCACATTTCTGCAGCCATCAGATGCTTTTCAGCTTGGCTGCTCATTGTCCAAGTTTCACATCCATATAAAAGAACAGGCTCTATGTATCCCCTCAACACTCTTTTTCTCGTTTCAATTGACATCTTTTTATTGGTCAGAATGTTTTTCATCTTGCTAAAGGCTACTTTCGCCATGGCGATTCTTGTTCTAATCTCTTCAAGGCATCTCCCATCAGATGTTATAACTGTTCCAAGATAATTGTACCGATTCACTTGTTGAAGAATATTTCCATTTACTTGTATATTACATTGTGGCACTTCTTTCTTCCTAGTGACGACCATAACCTGAGTCTTTTTACAATTTAATTCTAACCCCAGTTGCTCACTGTGTACAACAACCGCATCTACTAATTGTTGCAGGTCCTGCGCATTGTCTGCAATTAATACTGTATCATCTGCATATCTAATGTTATTGATGTTTCGTCCTCCAATGCTTATTCCATTTATATCCTCTACATTTCTGAAAATATTTTCACTGTATAGGGAAAAAAGATCTGGAGACATCACACATCTCTGCCTAACACCTCTCTTAATTGGCTGATACTGTCCCACTTCATTATCAATCCTTATTGCAGCTTGTTGTTTCCAATATATGTTTTTTATAAGTCTAATGTCTTTCCCATCAATTTGTAGATCTGCAAGCATATCCACCATGTTGACATGTCTAACTCTATCAAAAGCCTTTGTATAGTCAAGAGAAGACTACCAGGCAATAAATTATGTAATAAATTTTTTGTGTTTTCTTTATTACGTAAAATGCATGTGTTATTAGTGTCGGTTTGTTTCACTAAAACACGTTCCTCTTTTTCTATCAACAGCCTCAATTGAGAATATAAATAATAAACGTCTGGCTAAACGAGTTACTGTAAATCGTTATACAAACTACCCATTGATTTTATTGAAGTGCCAACCAGATCAACAATTACACATTTCTGGTCACAACATTGGTGTAACACACGGGAACATGTTTTCTTTGCTGCAATAAACATCGTAAGAAAAACAGCAAACCTAATTGCCCTTCAAACATGAATGTAGACGCTGTGAAACCTGCTGGAGAATGTCGATTTACTAACGGTCGTGAAACAAGGTCTGCTTCATTAGACCAGCCTGTAAGCAGTCATACGACAGAGGATGGTTGCGAAATGCGTAAAGACAACATTCAAACAACACACAGTGAATTCCTGCCTATGTTAATAAAGGATGATATTCACCATGGCAAAGTTTCTCTATTACACCGCCACGAAAACGGACATTTATTATTAAAAAACAGTATGTACCACATGTCATTCAGATTCCCAGGTCGCACGGGATCAAACTCACGTCATTCATCTCTATTCGACTCTGATCTTTCAAATTGTTTCAGTACTTTATCATATTCTTCCCTTACCTCCAGAGGTTCTCGGCATCAGGATTCGGACATAGAGAGTGACGTTTTTGATCAATACCAATGTTCCAGTAGAGACGGCCATGAGGAGTCAAACAGTATCGTTTGTGCTGTGTCGTCAAGCCTACCATATGAAACTAATTCTATCGTTGAAGACGATGACAAAGTACACCCAAACAACAGTATAAACACTGAAAACTCAAACAATTACCATATCCTGGATAACCCCTATAGTGGGATTCCAACAGATCAGGATAGTAATCGTGTTGTGGTTGGCGCAGACACAAATTCAAATCGCCAACTACAGTATCAGAAATCGTCTACTCGATCCATTGTACTAACAGATGATGAAAACAATGCAGAAGAAGGGGTATCAGACAAGATATCGTACAAGAAGCACTCGTCTGGCAGGAACGGTCATGGATCCATAAGTAAAAACTATCCAGCTGCAAAGAAAAATACATCCAATATTAAAGAGTTTTCTGACGAAAGCAGCACAAACAAACCGAAAAGGGACTTAACCGAGTCCTTTTGTAGGAAGTACTCATCTTGCAGGTGGAGACTTGCTTATCTGTGCTTTCTGGTCCGGTTTATGCAGACTGCCTTGCGTCAGTGTATGGGTGTGGCCATCATTGGCATGACACTGAGGAAACCTTCACTCACCAGCAGGCAGGTGTTTAATACATCAGGCATTAACTCTACATATACCGTAAGTATACGCGTTCTGTTTATACAATATCGTCGTCATTATTACAACGTGGGATGTTCTTTGAAGAACGCCATTCTCATCACTGCCAGCCGTAAAGATTCTTGATCTTCTGACAGTTCTCCTGTCTCGTGTATTCCTTTGCTCAGTGTGTCTGCAATGTGTTCATCTACGTACTGGTAGACCCTTGCCCCTTCATCTAGTAAACATGCCATTTATCACTGCTCTTCCCAAACCACTGTAATGTTTATTTAATATGGCCAAACTACAGGGTGTTTGTAAAGTCTCACTATAATTTGTATGTAGAATAAATCTAAAACCATTCTTTCTTCCGTTGATAGCACCTTTCTGTTTGGAGTGCAAAGAATTGTTCCAACACACGACAGCCATTCGCAGCATATTGCTTCACGATGGACTGTGGAGCACATTTTTGATGACATAATGTACTTCTTTGTTCAAATTTGTTCTACATACAAAGTGTAGTGAGGATTTACAAACACCCTGTATTTCTGTTTCCGAGACAAAATGCCTGTCTATGAGCCAGCTTTCTTTATTGTTCACATCTTGTATAATGTCAGTATTTTTCTTCTTCTTGGTCTCAAATATTCTAAGAATTTTTCAGGAATGTTTAAGTTCAAAAGTCTCTCTTTTCTTCTCTAATGATTGCTAACTGGTCGATTATTCACGATTATATTGCCACGGGAGAGATGAATGGTCTCACAAATGTTAATTTCACTTGTGTTGGTACATACATAGAAATACATGTGCACGTTAACACACTAGGGCAGGCTAGAAAATAGGGTTCCCAGCCCATGTACTTTGAGAATACTTATATTACTGAAAAAGTTAGATGACTAAAATATAAGATACGCATCTACACATTTATCAGAATATTTGCGCTTTCTGTTAAGAAACTTCTCTTGCCAGCAAGAAATCCCCGAATAAAAGCTCTCTGGTAGAAGGTGGTATCCAATTTACATAGTCATTTTTCCCTCATGCTTAATATTAACGTCTCACTGCAATCGATTGACAAGCATGTGTTCTTTTTCATCGTTGGACCGAGATGGAAATCTGAAAATGTCAGTTCTGGACTGTACGCTGATTGGTTTAGAATTTTCTGTTTAGAGATTTCCAATAAACTCACTGTATGGTCGAGAATTACTGCGCAGCAAGAGCGTTCATATATGGTTTCTGAGGAAAATGCAAAGAATATCTTGGGCAAACAGAAAAATCAATGAACAAGTCCTTCAAGAAACAAACGAAAATCGTAAAATAATTAGAGACATTAGACGTAGGCAGTCAAAATTTGAGTGGGCATGTTATGAGAATAAATGAATTAGAAAACGTGGTGACAACTGGCAAGATCGAGGGGAAAAGATCAAGGGGAAGGCCGAGAAGTAAATACCTGGATGGCTTGGCCACGTGATATGGTCGAGACAGAAACACGGAGCTGATCCACGACTCTGGTGATCGAGTGAGATGGCAAAACATGTCCACCCAAGCTTATCGGCATGGCACATGATGGATGGAAGAGCTTTTCTTTGGCTCAAATTTAACTCCTTTGTATAAGAGGCTTTCATTTAAAATCCGTTCGTGCCGCACCGCGCGTAACTGCGTTCGTTGAACACGATCATGTCATAGTCATGTGATAAGTACTGACCAATGAATAAAAGAACACGTGCTTATCGTCCCGTGATGCATAGGTTCTTTTTCTGACCGTTGAGAAAATGGCCGGGTTGTTTCAAAATCCGCCCAAAAAAGCTCAAAGAGCTGTGATTCAGTTTCTTTCATTTGAAGGATGTCGACCAGTGGACATTCATCGAAGAATGCAGGCAGAGTACGGTAACAAATGTGTGTCTTAGACAACAGTGACAGACTGGGCACGAATGTTTCGGAAAGGACGTCAGTTCACGACAGATCTTTAACGGCCGAGTCAAGTGCATATTGTTGTAACGGAAAAAACAAACCATCGCCAAAATTGATGCAACAGAACAGATGAATCGTTGTCAAAGCATACGTTCGCTAGCGAAAGAATTTGATGTGTCAATTGGGACAATTCAAAAGGTCGTTCGTAAGAAACTGCAATATCGGAAGGTGTGTTCACAGTGGGCACCACGGATGTTGACCGACCACCAAAAAGAGGAACGCATGGGATGGTGTTTGAACAACACGCTGCGTTACAGAGTGGAGGGTGATGCATTTCTCTTCCGCATAGTGGCAGGCGATGAATCATGGTGTCACCACTTTGAGCCGAGCAACAAATGAGAGAGCACGCAATGGAAGCATGCTGGATCATCAAAAGCCAAAAAATTCAAGTTCAGGTTTCCGCTGGTAAGGTTATGCTGAGCGCATTTTTGACCATGGAGGGCTATTGTTGGCCGACTTTAAGGAACCTGGTGTCAACATCAACTCTACCCACTACTTGCAAACACTAAACAAGTTGCAAAAAGCCATCAAGAATAAACGATCCGGCATGCTTTCTCGCGGTGTGATTTTGTTGCACGATAATGCTCGTCCGCATGTCGCAAAGACTGTGCATGAAGCATTAGAAAGAAAGAAGTGGGGAAATTCTGCAACATCCAGCCTATAGTCCTGATTTGTCATCATGTGATTTTCATTTGTTCAAACTTCTAAAAAAAAAAAGCTCTCAAGGGGCAACGATTTCGTACAGATGCAGACGTAATGAACGCGGTAAACATTTGGTTCAGTGAGCAACTACAATCCTTTTTTAAGGACGGCATTCGCCGCCTACCTAAGCAATGGGATACTTGCCTGAATGCCTATGGCGACTTCTTCTGACCAACCCATGGTACATAATTCATTCAAAATAAATGCTCTGCTTAGTTCTACCACATCTGTTAATGTTTCTGTCATGCTGTTGTAATAAAGCCTTTGGAACGGGTTTCAAATGAACGTTCCTAATATTTTAAGATTCTCTTCATTTTCTTGAGATTATCTTGCACACATACACACACACACACACACACACACACACACACACACACACACACACACACACACACACACACATATATATATATATA